>JALIGW010000038.1:2820000-3420000 GCA_023053685.1 Diadophis punctatus similis | reverse complement strand
AATGTCCTACTTGCCAAAAACTCAGCTATAATACTGATAAGAGGACTTTCTTCTATGTAGCCTGGGATATGGAATGGTGTCCCTGTGGATTTGATTTCATTCACTCTGGTAAAATACGTATTTTTGCCACAAGTTTTAATTGTTAACAGATTGTAATCTGGATACTATTTTTTTCATCTTTTATTGTATAAAGTTACTGTCACAGTTTTTATTTTGTAATTTGTTTCAATTATTTTGAGAAGTGTTGACTGCTAATTTTAGGGAAAAATGGCTCTTACCAGTTCAAGTAGAAGTTATGAGTAGATTCTTTTACATTGAGAAATAGAAACTGACATGAAATGCCAGTCAATTATGTATGTGTATATTTCCTGCTGGTTAGCATATGACAGCACTTACCTAACCTTAGATTTTCTTGAAATTTTGAACAGGTTTGGACCTAGTTAAAACTTGGATGAGAGATTTGTAGGAAAAATTAAGCCTTTAGGATGAGCCCTAAAAAATATCTGGAAGAGAGTAGTGTAGATAGCAAACTATGTGTCCCTTCCCTTCCCTCTTCCCTTCCCTTCCCTTCCCTTCCACATTAGAAAACATTATGCTTTTTCCATTTGTGTCCATCTGTCTGCTGGTCTTCATTAGACAGTGTAGCAAGACACCAGGTTATATCTGTGTACGCGTGAAATTAGCTAATTGGTGTTAGCAGCAATATTTTCACATGTTTTATAAGCAGAGTGCAGCAAGGTATATAAATGTAGATATGATCCAGACACACACATACACACACACACACATATACATACACACAAGCCTGTAACTGCTCATGCATAGAGGCTCAGAAGTAATTAATGTTAATAAGATTTTAATGTGCTTGTGAGATCATAATGAGAAGAAATGAATGCTCTGATTAGAAAAAGGTAACTGTGAGCGTGTTTTAGATTAGACAAGATTTCTTTTTTTTCTTTTTAATAAACTGCAATTTTAGAAGTTGTTTGTGATTGCACCAGTTTATTTTTATTTTCAAATTAGAGGTCTGTTTAGCCATTTGAATGATTATTCAAATAAATAGGCAAGCCCTTGATCAGACAGAACCATGTGGAATTCTATATTTGTAAAATAGTATTTATACGAGGATAGGCTCAGCTCGTTAGTTTTGCATAGTATTTGTTTTTATGTTTTAAACCAGTATTATAAGTTAATTCTAGAAAGAATTGTAGCTTTTAGCCACAATCTGTATCCATTACAACCCCCCCCCCCGAGTTGTCCAATTATGTATTTATAATTCTCAGTTAATTGTCTTGCATTTACTTTAATTATACAGCAAAATAGATGTTGACTGTTGTTAATTCAAATATTTTTAAAACATTTACATCTACCCTGTTTCCCCCAAAATAAGACATCCCCTGATAATAAGCCCAATCGGGCTTTTGAGTGCATGGCAATAAGGCCAAACACTTATTTCAGGGTTCAAAAAAATATAAGACAGGGTCTTATTTTCGGGGAAACATGGTATGTGTGGTAAGAGTCAAATTATCTTTCCTTTTTGGTTGTGCCTGATCTGAAGGTATATGTGTATTTAATACCTCATACAAACTGTAGGGCTTGATCACCGAACCAATCAGTTCAGTTTATTATGAACACAATATTTGCCTTTCATTTTCATGGTGGTCATTCAGAAAAAAACCTAAAGAGTTCTGAAGTAATCGAAACATTCTGGTTTAAATACACATAGAAACAAAGAATTGTAGTACTTCAGTAGGTTGTTTGGTAGTTTTGTTCATTTGCTAGTAAAGCAGACAACTTGTTTGAAAAACAGGTATGCAAATGAAAAAAGATGTATCTTTAATTTTTTTAACACAAATCAACTTATAAATCTTTCAACTAGTATATCCATAAATCATCTGATCTTTAAAAAGTGTTCAAACAACTTTGTATTAAGTTTTCAGACTTGAGTTATTTTGGAGAACTAGAAAATAATACTCCACCCAATTCATCCTGCTTAATTGCTTAATTACATAGTGTGCATCATTGAGTATTAGTACAAAGCATGATTGGAGTACAAGTGACCACAATTAAAGTAATTAGTGTAGCACCAGCTTTTGAATAAATTATTTCAATCTCTGGAGTATTTTTTGTGAATCTGTTGTTTTCTTTAAAAAAAATCTAAAAACATTTGCTACTATTTTTAAAATTAAAGAAATATCCTGTGTGTGTCAGTCTACTGTGTACATCTGTTCGATGGGATGTAGGCTACATCACAGTGGTCTGCAAGACAAAAAAAATTTTTTTGAGCTCTTTGAGTGCCTCGCTTGCCTTCTACGGCAACGTGGGCTTGCCGCTTCCTTATTCAGAGCTGTTGTGGGCTGCTGAAGGGCCAAGCCGCCCTGCTTCTGAGTCACAGCCGCTTGTCTGCCTCAGTTGAGGCATTGCTAATTGCTGTCGGCTCGCCTGTTATTTTTTGGCTGGAGCGCCATTTTGTGCAACAGTCAAATTCTTCGACGGCCGCCATTTTGTTTGTCGCTCAGGTCAGTGTGGCCGCCATTTTGACAATTGTAATCTGCCCAGCAACAACATTCCGGGGGTTTGCAGGCAGCCCTTGATATGGAGCCAGGCCTGGGACTGATCAAGGCTCACCCACAGTCGCCTTGCAGTGCCCCTGTTGAAGCCTCAGTCGGCCCTTTTAGTGCCCTCTCTCGTTGCTCCTGAGGCAGCACTTCATTAGTGCCTCTCTTCTGAAGTAGGAGACCCCCTTAGTGGCTGTCCTCCTATCTCTGTTGGCACAGGAGCAGTGGCCTTTGGCATAAGTCTGCCTACTTCCTGCTGGTTGCTCAGCGGCTTCCACTGTGGGATTCTATTCCCCGGGGACCCTTTTTTTGTCCGTACCCAGCAAGTTATTGTGGTCAAGTTTGGCCCTCCTGCCTGCAAAAAAAATATTGTTCCCTCACAGGCAGCAGCAGGCTGTTCTTGGGTGGCCTGCTAATTGTTGTCTTTTGTTCCCCATTACCATCCAGATGAAAAAGGAGATGGCCTCTCCTGCTCATCATAAGGAGTCTTGGTCTCCCCCAGCGGCAGACCGGGCATCCAATGCTCCGGTCCCGGCGAGATCCACCAGCTTGGCGGCCATGGAGAGGCTCCACTCATTGTCCTCTGATTCTTGGAAGGCCACCAAGGCAGAGTTGAAGGCGGCTAAAAAACGCCAGAAGGCGCTGGACTAGCGTTTTGCCAGGGCCAAGGAGATTTCAGAGCGACACTCTTCTGCTGGGCATTGAGTTCCAGAGCTGCCACCTGAGCAGTTTGCTGTAGGGTTGGACATGGCGGAAGGCCAACCAGTGGCCCCTCAGGTCTTTCCTTCCAGTTCACCTAGCCAACTCATGGACAGCTCTTCAACTGCAAGAGGGATGTCTCCAGCAGCTGGTTCCCAGGAGATTGCTGAGCCCGAAGTTCGGCAGGAGGCGTCAGCATCCACTGGTGGTCTCAGAGTGCGCCCTTCTGCTACCTTTACCCCTACCACGGCAGGGCTTTGCCAGGAGGGGACATCGGAGCTGGTCATCCCCCAATCCTTGAAGGCTTGGCTAGCTGCTGCCATCAAGGAAGGGATTGTGGAGGAACTTCATCAGGGACCCTCCCTGGCCCCAACAGCTCCTTTGCAGAGGGGGCATGAGGTTCCCTTGGATCTGGCGGAGGAGTATCATGCTTATTGGGGTGCCTATGCCTCCGATCACTTCGATGCCAGCCCAGGTTCCATTTCGGAGGGGGAGCTGCAGGGGGGGAGGAGGACTTTTTGGACTTGGATCCGGAGCCCCCAACTAGAGCTTTTTCCAATCCAGCCCTTTTTAAGCAGCTCCTGGCCAAGGCTCGGGCTACTGCTTGGCTAGGGCCGGACTCGGCTGACCTTCTGATACCCCAGGGCTCTGGGGAGCAGGAGGATTTTCTCTTTTCTGAGCAGGCTGAGGCACCGAATTCCGTACTGATTCCGGATATATTCCTGGACGTGATCAGACGCCAGTGGGGCTCTCCTGCGAGCACGCAGCAGCCCAGAGGCCCATCTTTCAGGTGGATTCCAACCTTCTTCAGCTCATCCAGTTGCCGGAGGTGGATCTGCCTGTGGCCTCTTTGACCTCTTCCGTGTTTCCTCCCGATGCGGATGACACCTTGAAGGCTGACGAAAGGCGGGAGGAGATAGCTCTGCGCCGGACCCATCAGGCTGATTCGTGAACCATTTGGGCCGCAACCATGGCATCTTTTTTATGAGGGTGTTGTTGCGGTGGCTCAGGCATCTGTAGGACACAGTACCTTTGGAGTACTCAGTACTCCAGTACCTCAGGTGCCACCAGGACCTATCCAAGATAATAGCGGCAGTGGAATTCACAGCGGATGCTACTCTGGCGGTGGCCAAATTTTCGGCCAGGGCCATCGCTTCATTGGTGACGGGGCGGCGGTTGCTCTGGCTCCGCCATTGGCGCATGGACAATAAGAACCATTGGAAGATGGCCTCTGGGCCGTTTGATGGGGGGAATCTCTTTGGCCGCGCTTTGGATCCCTTCCTCATTGAAACCAAGGATAAGAGGAAGATTCTCCCCTCCCAAAACAGGCGCCCCACCTTCAGGCCCCCGCCCTATTTCAGGTGGCCCTCCTTCAGACAGGGGGGAGCTGGGGTGAGCTTCTCCTGTCAGTTTAGGCCCTATAACAACAGATCCGCTTCCCAGCCCAACTGCCCAGCCTTTAGTAGCAGAGGTAGGCGGCAACAGCAGTTCAGGCGCCAGGGACATGGAGGCAGCTCCAAGCCTTTCCGTCGGCAGAAGTAGCCTGATTCCCCATTGGAGGGCGGCTAGATCTTTTCGCCACTCGCTGGGATGATACGACCTCAGATGCTTGGGTCAGGGAGACCATCAGATCTGGGCTCTCCCTGGAATTTTTCTCCCCTCCCCTCAGGTTCTTCCTCCGCTGCCTCATTTTTGGTTACCCGGGGGATCATGGAATCAGCGATCCAGCATTTGCTGGACATTCGGGCTATCCAGCTGGTACCACCATAGCAGCGGGGTCAGGGCTTCTATTCAATTTTGTTTTTAGTGCCCAAATCCTCGGGAGGGTGGAGGACAATTCTCAATCTAAAGGGACTAAACCAATATCTGGTTTACAGGAGGTTTAAGATGCACTCCCTCCGTTCCATCTTAGCCGGGATCCAGGAGGGGGACTTCTTGACCTCTGTTGACCTCACGGAGGCCTACCTCCATGTCCCTATTCGTTTAAGTCACCGACATTACTTGAGGTTCTACGCTGAGCGCCATTACCAATACGCGGCACTTCCCTTTGGCCTGGCCTCGGCCCCTAGGACCTTTACCAAGGTCATGGCAGTGCTAGCAGCTTCTCTTAGGTCGATCCCTATCAGGATCCAGTGTTACTTGGATGACCTGCTCATCAGGCTTCCTCCCGGCAGTTGGCAGAAAGAGATCTGGCCTCTACGATTCAGGCCCTGAGGGACCATGGTTTCTCGGTGAACCTGCCCAAATGTCATCTGGTTCCCACTACGAGGTTAGTCCATCTGGGGGCTTTGATTGACACAGTCTCAGGTCAGATCTTTCTTTCCCAGGAGCCACAGGACAGCATCCAGTTCTTGGTGGGCCAGTTGCGCACTGCCAGAGAGGCTCCCAGAGGGCTCCTGTCACAGCTCTTGGGGAAGATGGCCTCCTGCCTGGACATCGTTCTCTGGGCCCGTTTTCATGCCAGGCCCCTCCAATGGCTGCTGCTCCCTCATCATCAGGCTCATTGCTCACCAGGATTTGAATCCCATCAGAGGTGTTGCGGTCCCTTGATTGGTGGGTATCGGGAGTCATCAAGAAGGGCTGCTATTTCCATGAGCCGGTGAGACTGTTGGTGACCTCAGACACCAGCCTGTTCGGCTGGGGTGCCCACTTCGACTCCAAGGTAGCCCAGGGCAGGTGGTCTCCGTCAGAGCTCCAGCACAACATCAACTGGCTGGAGCTCAGGGCGGCCCTCCAGTCCTTTCAAGGGGGGTTACAGGGTCATGATGTCGTCCTACTGACAGACAACGTGGCCACAATAGTCCACATAAATTTCCAGGGGGGGATTCGTTCATGAAGGAGTTGGACACCTTGTGCCGGTGGGCGGCGGATCACCTGTTGTCACTGAGGGCAGAGAACATAGCGGGGTCTTCCAATGTGACAGCGGACTGGCTGAGTTGGGCCCAGGATGATGTCATCAGGGAGGCGGATCCTCAGAAAATTCAATCCAGTCCATAGAGCTATGGGGCTAGTGTAACCCATCCTGGACTCTTTCTTTTCTATCCTCGGAAAAAGGGCGTATCAGGTAAGAACCAACGCTCCTTCTGTCCAGTAGTCTTGCTGAGTGCCTTTTTTCAGCCCTTCCTTTTCTTGTGGCAACTCCATGGGCAGATGTTAGCTCCTCCTCTTTGTCTTTTAAGGCAAGTAATAGCTGCCTCTCCTGGTTTCTAGGTAACACTGCTTTTTCTGCATGCAACTCTTCCAGCTGAATCACCTCGGGATGTTGGGTCCTCTTCATATTCCAAATCTGACTGTTCAAGATATAGAGAATGCTTCAGTTGGCACAAGTATGACTAAGTTGGCAACCTAATTTATATCTTTTCAATTTTACAAAAAATGTTTATGTAAAATGCTGCATTGACCTAAGTCATACTGATTGGTATAAAATAATCACCCACAGAATGAATGTAAAAAGGAAATAAGAGAAGAGGATATGCAAACTGCTTAGAACTTACGTTAGATTTGATACAGAAGAGTAAGGATTTAAACTAGTGGGAGGTTTGAAAAAAGATGATTTGTAAAAGCTGAAGTGAAAAAGCCTGTGAATAAAAAAATGCATATAGTCAGAGGTGATTGTGTTAATACTTCTTTCGCTTCTCTCATTACAACTAAGTTTTCATTATACAGATTCTAGACAAATGTCATATACCACTAAGATATTAAGATTCCAGAAAAGATTCCAGATCCATTTCTAAAGCTCTGGATTTCCATTGATTTTTAGTTAGATACATAATCTTGAAATGGAACAATAGTAATGATAAGCCTTTAGTCAAAATCACTTTCAAGAACATAAGTGAAAAAAGAATGGCCCAAAATTTCTAGACACTGTTGTGACATTACCTCTTACAAGAAGCATTTGGTTGCAGTTATTGTAGTTACAAGTGATTCAACCATTTATTGAATGGTTTTCATGCTGGCATCCAGTAACATGTACAAAAATGTATATTAATTTACTTTAGTTTATAAAAACAAACATTGTAATTTGTTCAATTTCAGATTTACTTA
Organism: Diadophis punctatus similis; assembly: GCA_023053685.1. NCBI lineage: Eukaryota > Metazoa > Chordata > Lepidosauria > Squamata > Dipsadidae > Diadophis > Diadophis punctatus. The sequence continues at coordinate 3,412,699 of JALIGW010000038.1, read as the reverse complement.
AGTCGGATTCACCCCTAGTAACAGTCAGTGTAAAAGATACGCAAAAATTTAGAAAACTGAAGGGGAATAAATACTTTTTCACAGAATTTTTCTTCTTTGTCATTTTCTTCCTCTGTTCATTTTTGTGGCACATAATGTTTTTCCTTAGTGCCACGACTACATATCTAGCAGTATTGGCTGTCTCTGAATAATGGCTGTGAATTATCCTGCTGTACTAAATGACATCCTGAGTTGGCTTGCATTTGTTGGCACAAGGCAACCAGTTCTGTTACTTTGCTGCTGCAGCTTTATTATTATTAATATTTATTATTTCTGTTATTCAAATATTCATGTGCCATCCATTTTGCAAACTGATTTTTAAAGAAAATCCCTGGCTTAAAAGTCAAATTTATGATAGGAGTAATGTTTTAGATTTACGAAATCCGAGTATAAAAGCCAGTTGTTTCCTCTTGTGTACATTACAGCATTTAGTTCCTTTTTTCCTCTAACACAAATGTGCTGTCTAATGAAAATTAGCTTATATAATTTCTGAAAAGGAAAGGGGGAAAATTTTATGCAGAATCCAAAGCAATTAGCTATTGATCTGGATGAAAAAGTTCGTAGACTTCTTTTCGCCTTCCGAAGCCCAGAATATTTTACTTCTCAAGGCTCACCATTTTAAACCCTGTAAACACTTAATAAATGTCAAAATTTTCCATAAGGCAAATAGTCATGCTATCCAGATTGCACTGTATAATTAAGGGAAACATGAAGGCTGATTGCCACATAAAACTGGGATAAAACATAGTCCATAGTGTGCATAAGCCTATAGTTTTAAAAAAGAAAGGAAATACAGCTATTCAGATCCTCTTTCAAAAATGAACTTTTTGGTGATAGTTCATAGTGTAAATGTTGCTATATTACAAATGCAATGTTTCCTTGCCCAGCTCTCTGTTTTAGAAGACTGGGAAAGTTAATTCGGTTTGGTGAATTGCATATTAGCATATGGAAATATTTCTGATTATAAAATGTGGGTTCACTACTTTTCATTGAATGCAAATTAGAAGGTGTCAGGTGGATCTAGCAGAATTCCCAATGAAAAATATATTTTAACAACTTGAATATTTTTCTATTTGTGGGTTTACTTTTTGTAATCACTCCCTCTTTCCACCTCCACCTATCAATAATTATTGACGTCTTGAACACCATGAATATCGACAGGGAGGAAAGAAGAAAAATATCCAGTCTTCTTATGATTGATAGAATAATATTTTTGAGTTGTTCATACCAACAATTAACCCTACTGTATTTATATTATATTAGTAAACTTATGTTAATTGCCTTAGAAATATAACAGAAACTTAAGATAATGGTGCTATAATGTATGCATGCATCATAAAATGCATGTTTAATTAATTAAACTTTTAATTGCAGTATCTAGCTGGACAAAGTCTCACTGAATTGAATGAAGCTTGCTTCTAAGATATAAAATTAAGAATTGTACAGTAATTGGATGACAATCTTCATATATTTCTCTCTTGTAGCATGAGAGTGTTTCATTGAGAATGTTGTTAAATATTGCCAAATGTTGCTAAATAAAGCCTAATTTCAGTTAATTATAAAAAGTTTAACATATCATGGTAAAATTACATTTGAGCTCTGGCATTCAATTCATGTCATTTTTTTGAATATATTGAAAATGTACTCTAGAGATAATAATAATTTAATAAGTTGTATTTGAATATTGGACTAAAGAAATTTTCTATCACAAAAATATAACAAGAATTACATGCTTGCAATATGCATATAAATTGTTTTAATAAATAAAATAACTCAAAATCTTAATAAAATATTATGTTTTGTTCTAATATATTTTATGTTAAAATATTGAAATAAAAAGCTAAGAAGAGAGAAGAAAAAAAGACTGCTGTATATATATATGTGTGTGTGTGTGTGTAGCGTGTATATGTATAAAGCCTAATTTCAGTTAATTATAAAAAGTTTAACATATCATGGTAAAATTACATTTGAGCTCTGGCATTCAATTCATGTCATTTTTTTGAATATATTGAAAATGTACTCTAGAGATAATAATAATTTAATAAGTTGTATTTGAATATTGGACTAAAGAAATTTTCTATCACAAAAATATAACAAGAATTACATGCTTGCAATATGCATATAAATTGTTTTAATAAATAAAATAACTCAAAATCTTAATAAAATATTATGTTTTGTTCTAATATATTTTATGTTAAAATATTGAAATAAAAAGCTAAGAAGAGAGAAGAAAAAAAGACTGCTGTATATATATATATGTGTGTGTGTGTGTAGCGTGTATATGTGTGTGTGTATATATATGTATGTGTGTGTGTGTGTATGTATGTATGTGTGTGTGTGTATATATATATATATATATATATATATATATATATATATATATATATATATATATATATATATATATATATATATATATATATATATATATATATATATATAATCAGTAAAACCTTTCTGATTATAGGTTGCCCTTTTCCCATCTATTTGTATTCCCAACTACTAACTATAATTTGAATAGTTGTATTTTACATTGAAGGTTAGTCATCTTTAACTCTATTTAAGACCTAAAAATTATACTCCAGATTTACTATATAAATTTGCCATAAGGGAGCTGATGCTACCTAAATTTAGTTAAATTTCAATATTGGCCACACCTGTCAAATTTTCAATTGCAACATATTCCCCAGTTTCAGTCTCCCAGTCTGATATTGTCGGCAAGGTATCGTTTGTTCTCACTGCTGTCAACATACATCCTAGTAAATTATGACATTTTTCATTTATATTTTCTGGAATCATACCTACCAGAAATATATGTTGTAATAAAATGTTCTTTAGAGGAGGAGTTGTGTTAGGTAATGTCCGTTATTATGTAGACATTAACTTGTAATGTCTATTATGCCCATTCTATTGTTATTTTACTATTTTTATTGATTGTAGGAAACAAAACAACTGAAACAGCATTCTTTTGACATGCTGTGCTGGACTTACCAGATAGTAGATAGTTGAAGATAGTTCTTTCTGCAAAAAATGCATAAAAGTATATTTTGGGATGAAAATATCACTTATTATAACTGGGTAAGATACTCTTTATGGTTTAGATTTAGCATATTGTTTACACTGTGACTGAAATGAGGCATATCCATTGTGAGTAGGTTGCATTTTATGTTTACTTGTGGCTGGGTGCAGGTATCTAAGATAAAAAAGTATCTTATACTTTTTAGCATGGGCAAAAAACGTAGGCCACAACATACACTTAGCTGACTGGGAGAAAACATGGAATATAAACTGCAAAATAACTAAGTCAACAGCATACAAAGAGAATTATTATAAAATGTTTTATAGATGGCATTTAGCTCCATCAAGATTGGCCAAAATATACCCAAAAATGAATTCGGCTTGCTGGAAATGTAAAAAAGACGTAGGTACCTTCTTTCATGCGTGGTGGTTGTGTCCCGAAGCAAAGGGCTACTGGAAAAAAGTGCATGCCTGGTTACAAGAAATTACTGAGAGAACAATGGAATTTACCCCAGAATTTTTCCTTCTGGGGATAATGGAAAAACAACATCCAAAAAATATACAATATTTAATACTACATATTACAACTGCGGCAAGAATAACATATGCACAATATTGGAAAGACAATCAAATCCCACCAGAAAATATACTAATGGACAAAATATATAGATGTGCCGAAATGGACATGCTGACTATTCAACTCAAAGGACAATGCGACTCAGAATACTACAAAACATGGACTAGATGGTACAACTGGACTAAAAAAAAGAGGAAAGACTGTGTGACAACGTGAGAAGAAAACAAAGACAGAAGAGACTGTAAATTTATGATTTAATGTGCATAATTGAGATATAACAATGTTGTAAAAACGGGTGTAGATCTGTATCAAAATATTCAGATGTTTAATGAAGAAAAATAATTAAAAAAAATTAAAAAAAAAGTATCTTATACTTTTATAAATTAACGTTATGGAGAGCTGGACATTCTCAATTTGTTTCAGTAGAATGCTTTTCTTACTAATGGACAATGTTGAATTATGTGTTCCAACCATTCTTTTAACAAGAAAGTTTGACATATTTGCTGGCACACCCCTCTGGCACACATGGGAACTGTAACCTAAATTCTGAGGAATAAGGTTCTTTTTATCTCTTTGTCTCACACATTTGCTTTATGTGTTTGGAGAATATTGCTCTGCAAAACCAGTCATTGTTATTTTCAATAAGTATTCTGGATTCATCATAGGCAAAGATAGATAGATGGTTTGGGAATTAGCCCTCTATGCTATTGTATTACCTCAGAATTTGTCACATTGGTGGCCAAAATCTGTAGAAATGAAAACAAGCTTGTGTATGTGAGTTAGATTTATTCGATAGCTATATCTCATTTTGTTGTACAGGTTTTTTCTTGAGCAATTTAAAATTACTTAAGTTGTGCATGATATCCAGGGTTATATCTTTTGTGTTCTTTATAATACTGCATAGGAAACACTAATTAGAATACATAATTTTTATAACTTTATTTAGAATACTTTTTCGCTTTCCAATAAAATATATAATAGTAATAATGTAAAAGATTGATAGTTACATTTTATGTTCTGCAAATTTCTATGTTTTTATTAAAAATTGGAAAGTGGGCAGTGAAAAAACAGATTATTATTTTTAAAAATAATTTATTAAAGGCTTAAGGAGGAAATTTATTGTTTATAACTTTAATGAGTAGGCCTAAAACTAGAAAACAAAAATATCTTTTAAAATTTTTAAGATTTAAAAAAAAATCTTCAGCATCTTTTAAGCGAACCCATTTGGTATCACTCCATTGAAAGGAGAAACTTTAAAAAAAAAACTCATTCATGAAAATATTATTATGGAATAGACACTGTTCCTATTGGCCAATGAATATAATGGCACCTAAAAGTAGATGTTCCATTGACCATCTGTGGAGGGATTGATATGAAAATCATAAAAAAAAATCGTATTTTTTATAATATTCACAGTACGGTTTGCTAAAAACCTTAAAGAATTTAAGTAGTAGGCTAGTGCCTTAAAACTGGGCGACATAAGCTAAAGCAGGCATATCCAACCTTTTGGCGTGCTTAGGGCACATTGAGTGAAGTGGAATTTTCTTGGGCCGCATATATAATTTATAGTATAGTTAATGTATATTAATAACAAACTTTCTTTGTTTTGTATTTTTTATTATGATCTTATGAGGTTGCATTACTAGTTGCCCGGGGTCTCATGCAGCTCATGGGTTGTGGGTTGGACACGCCTGAGCTAAAGTGTCTGAGATACAGTATGTCTTTTTAGCAAAGCAAAGCTTCTGAGCTACACCAGGCAACATTTTGAGGGCACTTCCATGTGGTGATTATTACACAAAGAAATTGCTGAGTCCTCATGATAGTAGTTTAACATTTAGAGATCAGCAATACTATTTACCTTCAATTAACACTTAGTCTCAAAATTAAAATAATCTGGTTTCCTAATTTTTCTAATTTATGGATTAAAATAGATTTCTCCATGTTAAAAGTAAACTAGCAATTCTTGAAATGTTTTACTTCAGTAAAGGAGGGAAGGAAAAGAGAACCAATCCAGAATTCCAATTAAGTATAGTTTTAATATGATAATGCATTTCTAACTTTCTGTAGAAGCTTCTGCAGACTGAAAAAAGATTACAGTGCTTCCCAACCTGCATATAATGTTATTGATGCAAAGCAGACCCTAAACTTGTACTGTAATGTACATGTGATCTTGTTTCTATCCTTCTGTTAATGCAGCCTAGGACTGTTTTGGCTCTTTTGGCAACTGCAGCACATCTTCTGTATTGTTGGCTGCTCCTGCCATCTTGGTATCATTTGCAAATTTGATGAGTTTCCCTTCTATCCCCTCGTCTAAATCATTGATGAAGATATTGAAGAGTACTGGAACTAAGATGGAGCCTTGGGGTACCCCATTGCATTCTTCTTCCCATGTAGATGCAGTTCCATTAAAGACTAGACATTGAGTGTGGTTACAAATTTAATTACAAATCCATCTGGTGGTGATGCTGTCTATCCCACATTTTTCTATCTTACTAAGTAGTAGTTGTGGTCTACATTATAAAATTCTTTACTGCAATGCGCTTTACATGGGGCTACCCTTGAAGAGTATTCGGAGACTTCAGCTGGTGCAAAATGCGGCTGCGCGTGCTGTGGTGGGTGTGTCAAGATACACCCACGTAACACCTATACTCCGCCAGCTGCATTGGCTGCCCATTGGTCTCCGGGTCATTGGTCTCCGGGTACAATTCAAGGTGTTGATCATCATCTTTAAAGCCCTACATGGCTTAGGACCAGGTTACCTCCGGGACCGCATTCTGCCTCATACTTACCTCCGACCGGTTAGGGCCCACAGAGTGGGTCTCCTCCAGGTCCCGTCAGCCAAACAATGCCGGCTGGCGGGCCCTAGGTGGAGGGCCTTCTCTGTGGGGGCCCCCGTGCTCTGGAACCAACTTCCCCCTGAGATCCGAATTATCCCCACCCTGCTGGCCTTCCAGAAAGCCATCAAGACATGGCTCTTCCTGCGGGCAGGGGTTTGAGACCAGTTTTTACCCGAGATCTGCCCCAGTATGTATGTTGTTGAATGTCTTTTAACTTTTTAATGTTTTAATATTGTTTTTAAATGAATGTTTATTGTTTAGTGTTCTTTTAAAATGTTGTACGCCGCCCTGAGTCCTTAGGGAGTAGGGCGGCATAGAAGAACCTAAAAATAAATAAAATAAATAAATAAATACTGAAGTCTCAGTAAATTATATCCTGAGCATTTCTCTGGTCCACTAATTTTGTAACATTGTCAAATAATGCAATAAGATTTTTCTATCATGATCTGCTTTTGACAAACCCATGTTGGCTTTTGGTTTGTTTGTTTGCTTCTGAATGTTTCCAGATTCATTGTTTGATTATCTTTTCCAGTTTTGATGTCACGTGGTGACTTGCTTTACATCTGTCATGATTTATGACTATATTTGCTGGGCTCAATTAAACTTGCAAATCAAAGACTACCTGTGTTAGCATAGTCTTCAAGTGAAATGAATGGGTTTGAAAGTTGTGATGTCCAGGCCCCTTGTCTGGTCACATGACCACATTTTGGGTGCTTGGAAACCAGACTGCATTTAAGGTTTTTACATTGCCACACAGTCACATGGCTGTGATTTATAATGCTGTTGCCAAAAACAAGCATTAACTTTCAGTTTTCATCAAAAACTGCCCCATAGCAGACAGGGTTCTCTTAATGACTTCGGCATTGTCTAATGATTGTTGCCAAAAAAGGTTGTTACAATTGCATCTGGTCACACGGTGACTTGCTTTACATCTGTCATGATTTATGACTATACTTTCTCTGGAAACATTAGGCAAGTAGGCTGGACCATTTAAATCAGTCCTCTGCCCTTATACAGAGGTCCAGATTATTTATGATGTGTAGTTTGATGAGGTAATACTGTAATAAATCAACAATCTGATCATGACAAAAGACTCATGTCAGTCCTCATATTCAGATCACTTCTTATCTCATCCAAACATTGGTGGGTTTATAGCACCGGTAGTGACCCGCTGGTGATGTCACAGTACCGGTGCGGTCGGTTGCCGGTGCCTGGGTGCCGCAATTAAAAAAATTTTTTTAAAATTTAAAAAAAAAATTTCTTCTGCACATGCCCAAAAGCCGAGCTTCCGGCACTGCGCATGCGCTGCCTTCCTACCCCACAGTGAGTCCAAGCAGGGGAGGATGGCTGAGGGAGCGCGTGAGATGCTGAAAGAATGGGCGGCAGGAGCTATCTCCATTCCCCTCCCTTCAGCAGTCCGAGAAGCCACAAACGCACGGTGATGATCCTAGGCATTTTCTCACATTTGAGGCTTCTCGAGCTGCTGAGGGGAGGGGGAACGGGCGGCAGGAGCCTAGGATCATCGAATGGGGAGAAGCATTCAGGCCAGACAGAGCCTCCTAGAAGAACCACTGCTGCGGTCTTACTGCTCCTGCTGCGGGGGGCTGCATTGTGGGTGGGCAATGCCCCCCATTTCTCCGGCTGCTGCCAAGCTCCCGAGGCCCACGCCCACCCGGTCATATGGCTGGCAAGCCACACCCACAAAATAAGCCATGCCCACAGAGTGGTAGTAAAAAAATTAGGAACCTGCCCCTGGATTCAAAGTAAGGTAATGTAAAACCAGATATAGCATCTCCCATAGTTTTACCATATGAGTTTGGCCACAATTTCTTTAGCTAATCCATGGCAGTCCATGAATTGACAAGTTATACTAGAATTTTCCCCCAAGACATGGAGGTCAAGTCATTGAGATTAAAAGAGACAGCTGCTTCAATACTAGCCTTTAAATGAGTTATAAGATCCCAAGAATGACTACTCTGGAAAATCAGGGGATCAATACCCCACACTAATCCTAACTTGTCAAAACTGCCCAGTTCTATGTATGCACAGGCCTTCTTATCCAGTCAATGTATTCACAAAAATATTTTAATACATTACAATTAATTTATAAATAAAGGAATATTTAATCTTTTCATATAATCACTTTTAAATGAAAATGTTCTTTCCATCTTTCCTGTAACAAAAGTAGAGATAGAGGTAAGAACTATTATACAGGAAGGGAGATCTGTATGATATTCTGAAGTAAGTAAACAATAATATACTCTTGTTTATTATGGAAATAAGCCATTGCTGCATTTTTCAATATCAGATATTTTTTAATATTTGGAAAAAATACTTTCTTTAGCAAAGAAGAAATTAGTGAAATAAAAGTGTTTATTAGAAGTCTAAATATAGAAGTTGTTGACTTTTTCAGTGACATTATGACAAGCATGTAACTGAATTTTGTGAATGTTTAAATTGTGTGCCTGAGGTGATTTTGAATCATAAGGTCATCTTCTATGAGATTATGTCATTGTTTCTCATAGCAATAATTCCGCCAATTTGACATTGGAGATAGGAAGTATTCTGTTGCATTCCATAGTATATTCCATAAGACATAATAAGGTAGGATGTAATAGGTGGATGAATGCATTGTCTGCATAGGTTATTTGTGACTCTGCTCATTGCAGAATTAAGTACAATTCTGTATAAATTCTCCTCCCACTGGTCTTGCTGCCCTTGTAAGTAATGTTTTACCTTTTAAGGTTTTTTGAGCCATAGTATAGTATCGAACACAAAAAATATTGCAGTCACTAGTGCCCTTAGAATCTGCTCTTGAAGTTGTGAAGTAGCTATCAAAGGTCTAATATAAATACATTGAGATCTTCCTTCTGTCTTTTGTAGAAGCCACTGTTATGGTGAAAGCAACTTCTGTGTGTGCGCTTGCATGATTAGGAGGCCCTCAAAGCACAACAGGCTTATCAAAGTTTAAATAGCTTTGCAACTTCAATCACTGTTCTAGGGCTTTGAATGATTTGCACAAACCTAGTAGATGGCAATAATCTGTACTGCTTGGCCTATATACGGTTTGTACCTAAGAAGGGTTTGATTAATATTTAATCTCACATCTCACTGCTGACAGAATAATTTTAGTGTGGTATGGAAGCATTATGGATATATGCAACAAGAAAGTTGAGAACCATGGTTGCTGAGAAAGATATTTTAGCCCACTCTACTTAAAAGGAAGAAAGGGCCCATTCCATGCAGATTTGGGATATAAAAAAAGCAAGTTGTTTTTACTATTGTTGGATTCTGTGTCACACCTTTCTATAAGTTAATCGTCTGAACCATTGTTAAATTGTCAGAGTATTGTACATTATGCTATGAAATATTTTGAGAATTCTACTGTTTAGGCTTCTTTTGAAATTACACCGTATTTCTGAGCAAATACAGAATTAATAGGTTCTGAAGAAAATTATTTGGCAGAATTGAAACTATGCATTTTTAATTTGGCACAGAGACATCCTAAAGAATAAACAACAACAAAAGATGAAGACCTGCCAGAATAGTCGGAATTTAGTACTGGAGCCAAGCCAAGATCATTTAATAGAAAAAGCTTTCTAACTGCTACTTAGACAAATAATAGTTTGATTCTGTATGCTATTTAAAAGAAGGTTGTTGAAACATGCCATCACAGTATAACAGGTACACTTACTGACAGATTTGCGCAGTAGTTTTTATTTGAAAATGATTCCATTTGATCCACTAATTTTTGACAGGGTCAAGTACCATCATTAGTTTACTGCATGAAATCATGCCAGTCTACTATTGTATTCCCTTATATAATCGTTCAATTTTTCTAATGGAACCCAGTAGTATTATATTATTTACTTTTCAAAAATTTAGCCATTTATATTTATGTTACCAATAGAGATAATTCTATATACCGTATTTTTCGGAGTATAAGACGCACCTTTTTACCCCAAAAAGAGGGTGAAAACTTGGGTGTGTCTTATACACAGAATGTAGACCCACCCAGCCACCCCCACCCTTTGGCCTTTGTCTTCCAGCAATTTACCTGCTTGCAGCGAAGAGGGAAGAGCCTGTAAAGCCAAGTAAGTCATTAGTAGCTTCCTGACCTACAGCTGATTTACCACATGCTAAAATGAAATTGAAACTAGCAGCAAAGAGGCGAATAGCTGGGAGAGACACACAGATTTTATTTTCTGCTGAACTGGATGCAAGGGAATAAGTAAATAACTATAAATGTCTGTAGAACGTTCAAATTATTAGACTTATTTTTTTTTTATTAAAAAGTTTTAAAAGTACAAAGTACATACATTTTTATCTCCCCCCCCCTTTTCCCCCCTCCCCCCTCCCCCCCTACTTCCCCACTCTCCCACCCACCCACCCCGGACTTCCCAGAAAAAACACAAGGTATAATTTCAAAACAAAAAGTATAAAGCTATAAAATACTAAGACAAATTATTAGTTCAAGAATACCTTATCCATTCTTAACTCTATGTAGCTCCAAGAGCTTGAAAGTATAATCTAAAATTTCTCAAACAAATAACTATTAAACTATTTGGGTTATCTTAATCTGATACTTTTTCTGAATATATTCAGTCCACCTACTCCATTCCAATATATATCTTTCATTTGAATGATCCTTAAGATAAGATGAAATCTTGGCCATTTCAGCGAGATGTGTCACTTTTACCGTCGATTATTAGACTTATTTTTTAAAGACTGCTTTATTATTGTTCTAGAGTCCCAGGGGTCTCCAACCTTGGCAATTTTAAGACTTGTGGACTTCAACTTCTAGAATTCCACAGCCAGCTTTGCGTGCTGTGGAATTCTGGGAGTTGAAGTCCACAAGTCTTAAAGTTGCCAAGGTTGGAGACCTCTAGACAACCTAACAAAATAAAGAAGCTTTTTAAAATAAATGCTTGCTCTGAAGAGGTCCAGTGCTATTGTATCTTCTTTTTAATAATAGGGAATAATGTATACTTCCAGAAATTTTAATTAATTTTAACAGCTCTGTACAAGTATAGTCTGAAATGTAACAGTGTCCTGTTTAGTATTTGAGTTAAATCCTGACTTACCTTGGAGTAGATCTATTTAAATAATCAGGAGGAGTTAGTGTGACTACATTGAAGAAAACTTTTTGGCATAATGTACATTTCTTTAATTCTTTTCTATTTCTATGGGTCAGGCACACATAAGTGTATTGCACAGAAATGCACAGCAAACAGTGTATATCATCTGTGCTGTTTGCTGTTTGGCAAATTGCTTGGAGGCAGAGGCCTTTTTTCCTTGTTTTCCTCCCCCAAAACTAAGGTGCGTCTTATACTCCGGTGAGTCTTATACTCCAAAAAATACGGTACTTTTAATGCGATCACCCTAACTGAAGAAATATAGTTTCAGTAAGCCAAGATTTCAAGTTGTAGGGTAATTTTCTATGAACTACAGTATGAACAAAAATGTCATTATTCATTATTGTTTATTATAACAGTATACAGTTTTATACCTCCAAGCAATTTAATTTAAAAATATTATACACGTAAGCACAATCAACTACATTTTGGTGACTATAGGCACTTTGGTACTAATTAAATGATTTTGAGGGATGAATGATAAGCCTTTACAGTCTATGATCCACTGTATGCATAGCTTGTAGGTACATATACTGTGCCACTTAAGAATATAGACAGACATTTCCATAGATTAATTCCTTTTACCATATTTAAAAAAATATAAACAAATCCTCATTCATATGAAAATCTTTTTTCATAGGGAATGTTTTGAAGAAGGTTACATATAACTTTACATTTTTGACTTTGCTGGTCATGAATAGAGTCCATTTGACGTTTCATTTATTTATTTAACTTTATTTTAAAACTGCCCAATAAGTGAACTTTTCTGGAGGTTTACAATAAAGCACACTAAAATACAATTTAAATGAAAACATGCAGAATAAAATTAAATAAAATTCAAAACAAAAACATGTGCCAAGAAGAAGCAAAATCTAAAACAATATATGAGCCAATTAAAAAGCCTGGGAAAATAGAAAGGTCTTCACCTGCTGTCAAATTGATGCTAACGTGTGGATATCAGTTGAACCTTTCTGGGGAGCAATTCCATAAATGGGAGCCAGCACAGAAAAAAAAACCTCCCTTAGTAGAGATGTACTTCTTTATTTCATTTATTTATATCCAATTGCCAGCAATCTTGCTAAAATACTAAATAAAACAAAACAAAACCTAAAAGCAGGCTCAAATACAATAAAAGCCACAAAACCCTAAGGACCTATCAATTTACATATATAGAAAGTAAGCAAAATAAAATCAAGCAAAACAAAGTAGATAAATAACAAATTTAAACTAAAAGAATGAAAGAACTTCCTAATTATATCATACCAAAATTAGGTCATCTTAACCCTCCTTATAGCAATAGTTGCCAATAAGAATTTGACAATTCTGTTTGTGATAATGGGGTTCCAGTCAAAGTGTAGGAAACGAACCATGTCTCATTAGAAGCTTGATCTCGAAGAGAGATAAGTATAGGTATATGTATACCTAGATTTTCTCTGATGGATCTGAGAAAGGCCTCACCGAATAATCTTAAGGTCTAGGTCAGTGGTGGCGAACCTTTTTCGGCTCGCGTGCCAAAAGGGGGGGGCGCGCTCGTGCGCGCTCGCATGCCCACACCCATTCCCTCCCCCACGCATGCGCACAACACCCCCCCCATGCTGCCCTCTGCACATGTGCACACACCCCCACCCCCGCGCAAAGGCTTACCGGAGCCTGGGATGACGAAACCGGCAAACCGGAAGTCCGTTTTTTCGCACTTCCGGTTTGCCGGTGGGCAACCCTCGCGTGCCGGCTTCTATGGCTCCGCGTGCCACCTCTGGCACGTGTGCCATAGGTTCGCCGCCACGGGTCTAGGTAGATACATTTGGGAAAATTTAATTTTTGTCCTAGACATACTAATATAATAAGATGTTGTAATTTGGAGATATGATCATCTTGATCGAGTAATGATCGAGTAAGTGTAAGATAAATAATAGTTTCTGTTTAATTCGTTACTTATTTTTAGACTGAAAGTACAGATAAATGCTTTTGCTGAACATTGGTCTTCAGTTTTACCATTCTTCATGAATTGCGTACTTTTATCAATTGAAAAAATAACAATTGGCTTTTATTCACTAAAACTACATCTGGTAAGGTTTATATATGATGTTGAAACATTCTAGGATTTTGCTTTAACTTTTATTTTCTTGAGGTAGAACAAATGATTATCTAGAGAAATAGGGCACATTTCTTTAAAAATTACACGTCTTTTAAAGCACCTAAATGGTTACCTCCCTTCTTTTACTTGCCACTTGTAAACTATAGAGCAGTGTTTCCCAACCTTGGCAACTTGAAGATATCTGGACTTCAACTCCCAGAATTCCCCAGCCAGCATTCGCTGGCTGGGGAATTCTGGGAGTTGATGTCCAGATATCTTCAAGTTGCCAAGGTTGGGAAACACTGCTATAGAGGACCGATCCTTAATCCTTCTACTTTGTTTTTGGTTGTCCTATTCAAGCCAATATTAAGTAGATGAATTGCATAGAAAGAAAAGGTTTATATACACATAAGTCATAGGAAATTATTGAGTGGTGAGATTTTTGATAGACTGTGGATAGTATTTTAAACTCTTCTATCTAAATCTAAATTACAGCTGTCAGATGAAACCACTGGTGTAATTTCTCTGAGTGAAATGTGTTGGTATGTTAAGTTACTGTACATGATTCAGAGGTGTACAGCCAGTAAAATTTCCTGGTAGGAGAATTGAATTTTCCTATCATTCAGACATCTATACTAGATCACGCTAAAAATGTAAATACAGTTTATGGGGAATGTAACTGCTTGACTTTACAGGACTGTGTCAGCTAATCTGAAAGCTATTGTAGTTTGTTCAGTGACATTCTGAATGTTTATGCATTTCTAATCTAATTTTTTATAGATAGAATTATGCATTTTAAAAAGGTTCCTGAGCATGAGCAAAGCACATCTCTCTGAATTCTTCTAGCTTTATCTTTTGCAAGTTACCTTTAGTTGCATTGAGAGCTGTTTTTGACTCTCCCCCCCCCCACTGCATTCATTTCTGAAGCAGCCATGTGACCCTTGCAGAAAAAGTGGCTGCTTTAAAATTTTGAAGAGAGGAGCTTTGTATTTCTGCATGTTGCAAAGATTTTCTTTGGAATCCTTTACAGAGCCCTATTATCCATTTTTCTAGACTTACCTCTCCTTGGGAGACCATTTTAAGAGAGATATCTAGTTAATCCAGGATTAAAGTTTTTATAATACCTATTTTTTTAAAAAGAGCGCCTAAAAGTGGAAAGTCAGAAAATATTCTAGAAGTCCTGGCAAAATATTTTTGTAATGCAGTCAAGCAAACAGCATCAGAGTAGCCTTAAGGGTGAAGCTCAATTCAAGTGCTTCCTCTTTTCCATCCCTGATTTTACAGCAAAGTTCCTTTGCAGGATATGGGGATGGGATACATTTTAATGTTAACTGATAATCTTTTTCTTAATAATTCGAAAATGTGGCTTTTGAGAAAGATTTTTAGATGCAGCTTAGTTTAGCCGAGTTCAGTTTTTTAATTTTTTTAAAAAATAGAGTGGGGAGTATTTAGGTTTGCTTATTTTTCTATCTTATCTAACCATGTTTCACAGATTTCATGGTATCGACATTTTCATTTGAAGAATTTGAATAATGTTCAAATATGTGTATGCCATGAAACATATTTACTCTTTCTATGTCATATTCTGCCAACTTCATCTTGCCTGCCAAAGTTTAAATGGAGCTGTTATAGCAAGATTATTTTTCTCCCTATCCCTAGTCTCATACACCATTCTCATTATATCAAAACATCTATTTTATTTTATGTATTCTTATCTGCTTTGATTTTATGTAATGCTTGTGTTAATGGTTATACCTATTTAAACAGTCTAATAAAAACAGGGCAGCTTTAATTCAAATAGAAATTCCGTGCATTTTCCAGTTTCTTTTCTGTTGTAACAGGTCAGGCTGCTTAACAGATGTCTAAATAACTTTGTTGATAGCAGGAATTTTTCAGACCTCTTTGTTACTTATTGAAATGACCTATACATGCAGCAGATGGAGAGGAATTTCACTTACCCTAATATTGAAAGTAAAGCTTTTCTGAGTTGCAAGATTTGTGTTTTTGTCTGTTTTCTATTTTTATGAACACTTCTGTTCTTAACTGAAATACTATTTTAAATGAGTTTGCAGATTTAAAAAAAGGAATACTGTGTGTGTGTGTGTGTGTGTGTGTGTGTGTGTGTGTGTGTGTGTGTGTAGAGAGAGAGGGGGGGAGAAAAAACGTAAAAGACTATATCTTTGGAATATCTCAGGCATGTAAAAGCTCAACTGCTTCTATTACCGTGTTTTCCCGAAAATAAGACATGTCCCGAAAATAAGCCCCACAGGGATTTTCGGGACATGCCTTGAAATAAGCCACGCCAAAAAAATAAGCCCCCCCAACTACTTCCGGGGGGGAAAGGGGGGGATATGCCGGGAGCCGCTCTTTTTGCAGCGGCACTCTTTTGGCCCAGAAAGAGAGAGACAGAGATCCCTCAAGAAGTTTCCCTGCAAAGACCTCCCAAGCAAGAGAAGCGGCAAACTGCCAGACGCTGGTAAGATGAGCGTCTCGCAGCCCGGCCCTCCCCCTCCCCTTCCTCCCCTGCCACCCCAAATTGTGCCTGATGATCTTACCAGCGTCTGGCAGTTTGCCGCTTCTCTTGCTTGGCAGGTCTTTGCAGGGAAACTCCTTGAAATGAAAAGTTATCGCGAGTGTGAGAAGTTAATTGCTCGCACTCGCGATGACTTTTCCTTTTCATTTCAAGGAGTTTCCCTACAAAGACCTGCCAAGCAAGAGAAGCAGCGAACTGCCAGATGCTGGTAAGATCATAAAATTTCCTGGCCCCATTATTTTCCTCCTTTGGATTGAGTTGAAATGTCTAATATGGTGGGGATAGAAGGAGAATATTTAGCATCAATTTAGTCAATCTCAACCAACATATATATGTATGTATGTAAGTATGTATACATGCATGTAAGGGCAGAAAATAGCTGGGTGACCTTGGACCAGTCACTGTGTCTCAGCCAAACCCACTTCATAGAGTTTTTGTTGTGAAAATAAGAAGGGAAAGGTGTGTTGGATATGTTTGCAAGCTTGAGTTATTTGTAAAAATAATAAGGCGGGACGCAAACAAACAAATATTTAAAACATTGTTGCTGTCTGTTGTTTTCTGTTCCTGTAACATAAAGTTTGCATTTATAGCAAATTTGAAGAAAATTTCTTTCCAAAAGTAGAAGTACTGATTTATTATTCGAAAGCATTAATTGATGGTCATTATTATTGAAATGTTTACTTAAAAAAAACAAATTTTATGCATGTAAAAACTAACTATTCAAACAAATTGTCCTGTAAGTTTCATCTGATGTGATCATAGTTATTGAAGGTTCTTGGTTAAAAGAAATACTTACTTACCTCTAGCTGCTTCAGGACTTTAAAACAAATTGTACACTTTTGCTTTCAGACAGTACAAAATATCTCCTTTGAACGTTTTTTTAAAATCTGTGTACATTTCATGTATTCTTTGTTGAGATAGACAGAAAGAGATTAGTATGGAAAGCAAAGTGGAAATGAGTACATCCTGTGCTTGTGAAGGAATGTTGGTTAGCTTCATTTACGACAGAATATAGATATAGATATGTGTCTTTGTATGTGTGTCTCAGTTTTAATTGAATAGAAACATGAAAGATTATGATCTTTGTAGATATAGAATGAAAAGTAATCAATTTGAAAAGAGACACGTAGCCTCTACAGAAAGCTAATGTTTTTTTAAAAAAAATATATGATTAGATGATGGTTCTTCCATCATAAATGCAATATCCTGAGGATATATTAATGCTTCAATAGCATGTTGTGAGGACATCAGTGCAATCCTCTTTAATAGCTTGCTGGCTTGAACTCCAATACATAATGTTCTTATAATATTTTATAGGTGACTGTAGTAAATTGGTAATGAATGTATTCCATTTTGGGGGGGGGAAGGGGGGCTTTGGTTCTTATCTGATTTGCTGGTAGAACATTTTGTCCTTACACTTTTGTATTTTAAAGGCAATTGATCTACTTTTGGATATATGCTCAAAATTTTTGTCTTTAATTTTTTAAACAAAAAGCTCCATATTGTGAGATTGTGATCTGTAGAAAAGTGGAATATTACCAGAACTAGAAAGAAACCCGACCAGTTGGTTTAGTCCTGTTCAAATCCACCCACTCATACTAATGTTCTTCAGACACTGCCAAATAGGCACACATTTTCTTTTCCCTTTGTTTTAGTTGTTTCAGTTTGTTCAGACAATACTTGGAAAATTATAGTTGTCTATAATTGGGCAATGTTGCTTCACATATGTTAATTTTGAGTCCAAACAATTTCTTTAAATTTCCATTGTGCTTTGCTGAAAAAAAAAAAGCTTAAGATTGATGTTGAATTAAACTAATAGTATAAGATCAAGATCTTGGCTAAAGATGTAATCTGATTGAATTACTATGCATGGTTCCGGCTGTCCTGAATAGAATAAAAGACAAAGGTATTTTATATTATACGCAAAGTTATTTATTTGTGTTCATCCCATCTTTATTATTTTTATATATAGTTCAAGGGGCTCACATACCTAATACTCCTTCCTAATTTCTCTTACTATAACAGTGTGAAGTGGATTGGCTGAGAGACGGTGAGTGGGCCCAAAGAGGATTGTGAAGTGAATTGAGACAGTGAGTTTGCCCAGATAACTTTCATGCCTAAGGCAGGCCTAGAACTCATAGTTTTTAGCCTGTTATCTTAACCACTAGATCAGATGGCTCTATAACAAGAATCTTTTGATGTCTTTAAGATCAGTGAACATAGAATTAAGTTCCAACGCATTTAAAAGTTGAAACACAACTTTCCATTCCTGATTGTTTATTAAATTGTATCAGTTTCAGCAGAGGTGGGTTCCTGCCAGTTCGGATCGGTTCTCTAGAACTGGTAGCGGGAATTTCCATCCGCTCGCCGAACCGGCAGCGATGGCTGGCTGGACACGCCCCCGAACTGGTCCTCCGGCTTGAAATTTGGAGGCAAATTTATGTGAAAATAACCCTCTGCAGTGCGCAAAGGCGCCTGCACATCCGCAGACAAGTTTAACCCGGGAGTGATGGGACGCGCATGCGAGCCTAGTGAGTGCGTGTGTACAAAACACGCACTTCTGGCGCGACCCCGAACTGGTAGCGAAGGTAAGTAGAACCCACCCCTGAGTTTCAGGTAATGTTAACAAAAATCAAATTGGTGACCGGAATAATGTGTTAGGGCATTCTAAAAACTCTACCATTTCGTGCCCTTAACTTACATGAAAACGATTAAGTATTTTCCCTCTAAATATACATTTCCATGAATCCCAAAGTGAATAAAAGCTGAGCCAACCTTGTGTGGTACAAAGTTATGCCTACCTTCTTTCTGCAAATTTGAATGCAAATTTAGATTTGTATTCTAAATTCTTTATTGATTCAAAATAAAGATACAGTGAATATGACAGGTGCAGAAACTTGGTTAATTTTGTAACAAGTAACAGTTTTCAAATGTTTCCTGAGGCCAGCAGGTGCCTTTCTGCCTTTCTTTTCTTTTTTCTTTTTTCTTTTTGGCCATTTTTCCTGACTCAATTCAATTCAATTCAGAATAGAGCTGGAAGGGACCTTGGAGGTCTTCTAGTCCAACCCCCTGCTCAAGCAGGAGACCCAATACCATTTCAGACATCTGTCCAGTCTTTTCTTAATAGCTTCCAGTGATAGAACACCCACAACTTCTGAAGGCAAGCTGTTCCACTGGTTCCATTTTGCACTTTAAAAAATCTTATTAAAGAGAATAGAAGGATGTATTCTTAACTCTATTCATTCTTACTTCAATTCATAGAGGGTATAGAAGGAAAACTCATCAAATTTGAAGTTGGGGGGAAATCACCAATATATTAGAAGATAGGCTCAAGATACAGAAGGATCTTGACAGACTTGGACACTGGGCCCTATTCAACAAGATCCAGTTCAATAGTGAGAAAAGTAAGGTCCTGAACCTAGGCAGAAAACAACAACTGCATAAATATAAAATAAGTGGTACTTGGCTCCATAGTAGTTTCTGTGCGAGGGATCTAGGTGTCCTAGTGGACCACCACCTTGCCCAAAAAGCCAATGCAGTCCTAGGTGCCATCAACAGAAGGATAGCGTACTTTTCTTGATGAATCTTTAGCTGATGAAGTTCTGAGAGTTTTTGTCTGCATGTTTAAGATCTCTGTGTAGATTTTAAAATAATGGTGAATTCTTATAACTGAAAAGCCATTCCCAAATCTTTTGTTTCTGTTTTGTAAGCACATCGTGATTGAGTTAGACATACGTATCAGAAACTGGTTTTGCTGAAATAGCCAACTTTTTCATTGAGTGTGGAACATTAATTTGAAGACCAATAAAAACCACTGCTTGAATTTGAAGACAACATGTGGTTGTCTTTCTTGATTGCCTGCCCCTTTTTGCACACACACACACACACACACACACACACACACACACACACTCTTTTGATGGTGAAGTTTTTTTATACTGGCTTTTTCTGCTCTTTATTTTATTCTTTGGAATTGTTATTTTTAACCATTCTAAAGTATTGTAAAATTAAATATTATAAAAATATATGGAAAAAATAACTCTTCATTCTTAATTCAGACAGACGTTCAGATAGACGTATGTACAATAAGTAGGACTACAATATGAAAACATGATAGTTTCATACAAGAAATCATTACTACTTCTCTCAAAGTATGTTATAGTTTCCTAGTTTGAGATGATGGTGATGTTAGACTAATTAATAGATTATGATTACTGTATAATCATTTTCTGATCATATGCATAATCCTACAATAAGAAGTATTATTTTATTCAATGTAAATTTGCATTTTATATTATTAAACCAGCTTTTAAATAATATAATAATTAATTTACCTTCATTGATGTATAATAATTTTGAATAGAAAGGGATAAAGCCTTGGCTTAACTGTGGTTGAAAAAAAGAATAATTGATTTGGCAATACCAGGAGACAGCAGAGTTGATGACAAAGATTTAGAGAATATCAAAGAAAATATATCAATATCTGAAAATCAAAATTTAAAGATTATGGCATAAACCAGTCTTGGTGGTCCCAGTGGTTATCAGCACAGCAGGTACCATACCAAAAATCTTGGATGGCACTTAGAAAATCTGTGCATTGACAAAATTTCCCTGTCAATTGCAAAAGACTACACTGCTTGGATCTGCACATATATTATGCCAATATGACACCTTAGATTGTTGGGAAGAACTAGATGCATATGAGAGCCAACATCAGTTAAATAATTAGCTGTGATTTCACATTGTTGTGAACAGATAGTAATACTTCAGTAAATGTAGGTGCCATCCAACTCCCAGCAACTCTGAATGGATTGCTAAAGCATTTAAAAACAAAAAAATATAACCCCCCCCAAAAAAAAACCAGTACAAGGGCAAAAGAACAATGATGGCAAAGAAAACAAACTCAGTTGAACAGAAAAGAAGAAATATAATGCTAAATCCTTTATGCTTAGAGTTTGGTACAATAGTTAACAAATTTTTGATCTTCCTCTTTTTCAAATAATATATTAAAGTATATTTCAGGTCAACGACTTTTATAAAATCAAGAGTTCATTTTTATCCATATAGAAACTTATGGTAGTTTCTAATTTTTTTTTGCTGCTTCAGCAACTTGTTCAAATAAAATTGCTTTCAGTTGGTAGAAAAAAAACTTACTGAAAAATATATTTAATTATATTTTGGAAAACTGTATAAAATGTTCCCTAAATATATCCCAAAGTGCTTTTTCAAAAGACACTAGTCTTACTTTGTTTTCTTTGCAGACGTTTCGCTTCTCATCCAAGAAGCTTCTTCAGTTAGAAATGAAACAGCTTCTTGATTGAGAAGCAAAACATCTTCAAGGAAAATAAAGTCTAGTTGCCTTTGAAAAAGCATCTTTGGGACAACCATGATCTGGATGACTGAGAATCTCCATAGACAGTTCCCTAAATTTATTTAAATGTATTCTATATAGCAGTCCCTGCCGTGTGGACATCTTTCCTCCTCACATCCAGCAGACCCTCTTAGCCTTTCAGAAGGCCTTGAAGAGCTGATTTTTCTGCAAGCATTAGGATTGAGTGAGGTTGGTGTCCAGTAAAATGGAGTCCTGATATGTGAAAGAAGATTGACTATGCGGAAAAGGAATTCTTGTTATCGTTTTACAGCTTTTTGAGGTTTATAATGGTTTTGTGAGCTACCAAGAATTATGGTATATAAAATGAATGATCATGTAAGTTTTTAAAAATAAAATAAATAAATCAATAATACTCCTTTTATATTACTGGCTTTAAAAATGATTATAGAATTATAATTTGAAGAGTACATTTAGGCCATCAAGTCCAACTACTTGGAATCCAAAATAAACCATGCTCAATAGGCAGGTTGTGAGTTGATCAGTGCTGCCATAGTCATGAAAATTAATAATGTCATACTCTGACATGTAACACATTGTATATTGTTCTGTAGGGTAGAAAGCGGGAGTATGACTAGATTGTTGAACTCTGGAAAGCCCATTGAATTCAAATAACTGTTGTTTATTAAGATGGAGCATGCATATACCTGTTATCACAGTAACCTTTGATACAGCACTGGCCTTTCTCTCATTTTAGCCCTTTTACTACTTTGAAAATAGGAAACCTTTGAGAATGATTAAAATGTTAGAATTATATATTAAAATACAGTGATACCTCAATTTAACAGTTATCTCTTTAATGGACTTTGGATGCAACAGACTAAATCTGTGTTTGGAATTCATCCCCAAAATAATGTAAAAGTCTGCTGTTTCTGCAGGCTGCCCAGACAGTTGGCATAATTTATAGCATTTGCATAATGACATAATTGTCATTTTTACATCATTTGCGTCAGTTTGTCATTTGCATTATGTAAAATGTCAGTTACATCATTACACAAATAACACAAATTGATGCAAATGATGTAAAACATCAATTGAATAATTAAGTAAATGGCATAAATTATGTAAATTACATAGATTCGGATTTAACAAAAATTGGATTTAATGGACACCTCTTTTCCCCAAATGCCCTGTTACATTGAGGTATTAATGTATGGATAAATATTCTAACTATATTCTTTCATTGATGCTACATTCCTATATTAAGTGATTTCCTATAGATAGCAATATTTACGCATTGCCAAAAACATAGATTATAAAACAAAACTTTGCTGAAGCTTTCAACATCGTGCCCAAAGGGCTATGTGTGCCTGCAGATTTACTCTAGATGCCTCATAGATTCTAACTTCCAATTTATGATTTCCCTTCCCTTATTCTTTCCCTTTAAAAAACTTATTACAGCCATTTTTTAAATCTAGAGAGAAAAATGGGATGCTGATATGACGCAATGTTGGTCAAGAATACTGGTCAACCAAAATCTGCACGATATAAGTGTTTGCATACCTTTTGCTTGAACATTAGTAAATCTGATGAGCATGGATACCTGCAAGGTAGAGGGGAAACTAAAGCAAATATTTGCTTGCCCTGGATAAGTCATAGCACCAGGTTTCCTGTTTTATTTATAAAAAGAACTAGGCTGGACCTCTAGATGCTGAAGCATTATTATTATTATTATCTATTAGTCAACATTAGTTGTTATTATTCATTAGTCAGCTTACTTTGTAACTTGCTTTTCTATTTGTTTAGCCTCTGAATGGCTAAACATTCATCAATCGTTTCATTAATGATTGATATATACAGACTCTGGAAAAGAAAGTATCCAATGCAAGCATGCTCTGTGTCTTTCCCCATGTTCCCTGGATAAAAATATGGTCCTTCTAAAAAAACAACAACCCAGAAATCCAGACTTTTGATAAGGTTGTGATTAGACAGTATCTGCCTAAAATAAAAAGAGCAAAACCGTGAGTTGGCAATTTCTGGAATCAAGTTTTTTTTTAATGGAAGATTTTTGTGAGTTTCCAAATATTTAAGAAAATTATCCTGCTGGTACAAAGGTGGGTTCCTACTGGTTCGGACCGGTTCTATAGAACCAATAGTAACTTAGCAGCCTGGGTCGCTGGAACTGGCAGGAACCTAGGCCTGCCACGTCCCCGAGCCGGTTCTCTTGCTGGCACCCCACTCCTGTGCTGGTATGAAATTCATTGTTGCTCAATACACACACACACACACATACCGGTGGGAGTTATTTCAGTCCTGCAAGATAACTTGCTCTTGTTATACCCAGGCAAAGTGATGTACGGCACTTCTGCATAGTAATCATGTTTTGTTAACCAGTTTCCTAATTTGCTGGACTTTTGTAGAGCAATGTAATATACATGTGTGTGAATAGCTTTGCAATTCTTTAAGGCTGGGAGAAGATCTGTGTAATATGTATCTATAATCAAAATGAAGATGTTTTTATCTGTTCTTGGTGGAGTGTCCTGTTCTATATTAAAAGCAAGTGGTGTTGAGGCAATATGGCATGTGTTACTCAAAAAAATAATCTTTCTTTGGTGCCATAAATAATTGTGTTGTGACACTATCAAATTCTCTTATATATTACATAAAGAGCAAGGGCAATAAGCAAACCATGCAAGAACTGAAGCTGGCAAGGCGAGAAGCAATGCAGTTCAGAGTGGACAAAACTGTTGTATAAACATAAGGCAGATACATTCCAGTATCAATGGTAAAAATTCATTGACATTAAAGGTCTCTCTCTCTCTCTCTCTCTCTCTCTCTCTCTCTCACACACACACACACACACACACACACACACACACACACACACACACACACACACACACGAAGCATAAATGAGCTTGTTGAGACATATTCTGTGATGGAATGAAGCAAGTTGACTAGCAATAGACTTATATACTGCTTCAAAGTGCTTTACAGCCCTCTCAAAGCAGTTTATGGAGTTAGCATATTGCCTCCAATGATCTGAGTCCTCATTTTACCGACCTCAGAAGGATAGAAGGCTGAGTCAACCTTGAGCCTGTCAGGATTGAACTTATGGCACTGGGCAGACTTAGCCTGCAATACTGCATTCTAACCACTGCGCCACACACAGCTCTGAGTATCCTGTCCTTGAAGTTTTTATAATTTATCTGATTCAGAATGTAGTGTTTAGTTTCTGGAAAATTAGAGATGTATAGTCATATCAGTTTTACAGTGCATCAGAGCCCAAGTGCCATTATTGTTGGAAATCAGAGAAAATAATTAAAAAATATATTTAAATGCCACTTTCCCGTCCAAACTATTCAAAGAAGCTAGCAAGGAAGGTAGGTTTCTTTTGACCAAGTAGATCCATTTATCTTAATCATACTTGATATTTTCCATACATTTGATTGATTGATTGATTGACTGACTGACTAATTTATTAAATGTGTTTGCTGTCCATCTCACCATGAATTAATTTTTTTTTTTGATTGAGTACACATCAATTCAGTGAAACTCAGATTTAATGGACTAAAAACAGTGGAAAAATTAGACCCAAGGTCATAATTGCATTGTAACCTCGGTGAAGAAAAGCTCTCTCCCTACTTGAGCGAGAGAAGAGAATGCACTGGAAATTTTCTGCAGTGAGCAGGTCAGCTGGATATTGGTAGCATTGCTGGCTAAGAGGATGTAGGGAAAGAAAGATGTGGGAAGATCAGTATAGGCAGGCTAGTGGAAATGTTTCAGTTAGCTTCTTACTAACCCTAAGTCAGGGGTCCCCAAACTTGGCAACAGCTATGCTGGCTGGAGAATTCTAGGAGATGAAGTCCACAAGTCTTAAAGTTGCCAAGTTTGAAGACCTCTGCCCTAAGTTGTTGAGTGTGTTTCTTCTGAATTCTTGTGGCTAGGGCCAGGAACCTGAACCTGAAGAACTGTAAAACTGCATAGTTAAAGGGAGAGAGAATGAAATGGATTCTTTTTCACGAATGGAAAAGCAATTGCGTCCCTCTTTTCCAAAGTATTATAGATTGGTGCAAGCACTCACTGTGGAAGATTTTGTTCATATCATATAAAGCGAAGTGGATAAGAAGAAATTACTGGAGAATAACTGTACTCCAAGGACAAGAGAACACACAGCTCATGACTTCTGCAAATATATGCATTCATGGACTCTATAAAGAAGCTGAATCTTCTGAAATTCAGCACTGTAATGCCAATCATGTTTCCCCCCCTCCATGTATCTCTGTTATATATTTAATTATTTCTTTAAGGGGCAGGCAAAGAAAATAATGTTTTGGTCCCAGTAGAAAGCACTGTTTCTCTGCAAATCTGCTTTCTGGCTGCCTGTTTACTGTAATAAACAAGTTCCCATCTGTTACATTAAACATGCTAATATAGGTCTACAAAGTACAATGACATCTAGTGCTTAAAATATCCAAATGAAATGTCAGAGTCCAATTGCATATACAGAGTTCAAAAGTGGTGGTGTCCTGAATCCACCTCTGTTACTAAAAGGGCATTTCATAATCCATGTAAGTATCTCACTAACATCCTTAAGTAATTGGCGTGTGTGGGACCAGATGTAGATATATGATTACAGCATTAAATTCTGACAAAAGATTTTTAACCACATCGTAACCATATTTCAGCTAAGTGGGTTTTAAAACGGTTTCATGCAGTTGAGTTCTGAGATTTTATACAGGCATGTGCCTTTTAAGCAATATAGTTTCATTGATAAAGGATAGGTTACTCTATATAAAGCAAGTTATTTTTAAATTCACTTAGTATCACAATATAAATACAGAAATAAATTTGCTTTTTTCTCTACAATTTTCTATAGACAGTTAATAAATGCTCATTTTAATATTGATCCTATAGTGACAACAAATTAATGATGCGTTCTTTTTTTTCTTCCTCCTGTTTGTCTCCATGCATTTTTAAATATACAGGCTACATTTGCTATGTAGTTTATCTACAAAATATTTATTTATATTTATTTCTGCTGCTTAGTTAATTGATTTTTTTAGTAGGGAGAAAATTGATCACTGCATAAAAAGGGGCAGTTCTTTATAAAGAAAAGTGCTTTAAATGTTTTTGACTAAAATGTATTATTTTGCAAACTTAAAAGGACTTTAAATAACAGTTTCTGAGACCAGGTATAAAAAAGTAAATGTTTCTAATAATTTGTCTTTCATAAACACAGAAGTTGAAATTGTGAGCAAAAGCAACATTTCATGAAAAATTATTTTAAAAGAAATGGACAGTAACTGGTGAATCTCAGAATTTCACTTTAGGAGTTATGATAAGCAGAATTAATTATGCAAGGTGAATGCATTTCACTTGCAAAATTCTGCTATTCTAGTTAAAGTATTTGGACAATGCTATTTGTTTGTATGTACCTCTAGTACAATGTAAAGTAATTGAGACCATAATGACCATAGCTAATTCAATCTATCTTTTAAAAATCTGAGGAAAAAATTACGTTAGGGAAAAAAATATCTGTTTTTTTAATCAAAGGCATACAGAAATGTACATATATGCAAGATTCACCTTTGTAAATATAATTACACAAAATGTTCCTCCTCCATCGTCTGCTCATGCATAGAAAAATGACATAATTGAGTATGTTGCTGGGAACAGAATAGCTTACTGATATGATGCCCTAATTAAATATTTCTCTCTTATACCATACAAAAGGCAATTCTTTTTGCAGTGGTATGATTTACACATTCAGTGAACAATAAATGGTCCCGTGGACGGTAGAAATGGATGAAATCTTCCCATATATACCATGGAGACAATCCTTTGATGTCACTTTGATTTGATAAATATGTCTGCAGAACGTACGGTAGCTAACCATAAATAGAATGTACATCGAAAGAGAATAATAAAGATGCCTATCAGCTTGCTCAACTCCAGGTACTGACAAAATTGTGACAAAAACATAAAGTTAATGCAGCAGTGGCTATTCTGTAATCCTCCTTTGAATTTTTTGAGCATGTACCTAACCATTGCTTTTTACAAACAGTTGAGAAGAGGAGGGACTGAGAGTCTGGTACTTTAGTGTCACGTAGTGAATATTGTCAGTTGTATGTCTATGCAGGGTGATGCACCCCTATCCTAATATTATGGTACATTCCAAAACAAGCAGAACACGTGATATGATCTTGTACGCATGTCCACATTCCTAATCCACCATTGATCACTTTTTGACTTGGCTCTTGACCTGAATGGTCGCGTTTTCTTAGCAAAAATGTAATTATTCAGGATTTATTGTTTTTGTACCGAAATAAATATTTTCTATTAGACTTTTAATCTTGACTTTATTTCTAACTGTCTGAATTCCAAGAAAAGATCTAAGTCGCCTCTATGAGATATTTATTCTCACCTCAACATTTAGTAATAATAATTCGATCATATATAGAAGGACCAACAGATCCCATTAGAAGCAAGAACATGGCCTATTGCGAATGAAAGCTAAAGTATACCATTGTGTGTTGCTCAGTTAACTTTTTCCCATGACGCATGTGAAAGACCACTAAAATATGTTATACTACATTGATTTGTTTGAGTAAAATTTCAAGAAAAATAAACTTGTTTTGCTTAAAAAAAAAGAAAAAAAAGCATACAAGTGGATTGAAATTATTTGTTTAAGAGATGGATGTGGCATGCAGATAGCTGCCGTAGGTGATGAGGAAACATAATGTAGGCAAAAAAAATGCTTCATTTTGTGTTTGTGTGTGTAACAGTTATTAAAGGTAGTCTACCCATATTAATATATTCACTTTTCATTTAAATGGCATAGTATCTCTACTTTTCATTTAAATGGCATAGTATTATTTTATAGCAGGCTTTCCGAATGTTGTCAGTATTGGCAACCTACAGATGTGTAAACTTCAGTTCCAGAATTCTCAACAGTAGGCATGCTGGCTGTAGAATTGTGGAAACTGAAGTCTACATATCTGGAAAACACTGCCTTGTAAATTTGTTTATTTGTTTGTTTGTTTGTTTGTTTATTTTTTATATTTATAAATATTTATATTTATTATATTTATATTTATTTAATTAACTACTCAGTTACTTGTTTATAATAAGCTTTTCAATGAAAGCCTTTTCTAAGGAATATAATGAACATTTAAAATGAATCAATTGAATTTCTATACAATTATTTTAATTTTTTTAGATGGCCTGCGAATTATTAAGCCACCTGTATTTTAGCACTAGTCATAGACAATTTTTTTCTTAATTTTGCAAATTTTGCAAGATCAAAATCACCATCTTGACTTTTTTTTACTTTTCTCCACAGACACTCCTATATATAGACATATTTATTTTTGCTGTTGGCGTTTTAAAACTATGATTTGTTGTAATTAACCTATGCTATCTATAGTATACTACCATAAAGACAAAGCTAGGATACATATATGTTAAATAGTAATTTTGTGGGAGATGTTTATTAAGAGAGACAGAAGAAAAATCTTACTTCTTCTCAGACTGATTTCTACCGCCATGATGATAATTAAATAATAATTACACACTTTGTGCATTGAAAATATTCCCATGGAAGTTATCCTGATTGTGAGAAAATGTTTTATTTATTATCAGTGGTATATGCCTCTTTATATTGTAGGCACTGGACAGAAAAAAGTAAAAGGTTCTTAGAATACACATTATAGTGTGAGAATAAATGTGTTGATCAATGGCAGTTTAGATTTTTATAAAAGGCATGTAAAGCCTTGCATTGTTTATAAACCTGTCTGACATATATTCCTGAATGTTTTACTAGTCAATATGGGTAATAACTAAGGGAAGGATAACTGTTGCCAATCCAACTGGCTCAGAAAGTGCCACAGCTGGTATACTAAATGTAGTTATTAAAAAGTGCTCTATGCCATAGCTGCCAGCCACAAATCCATTGACAGCTGAGGTCAAGGAGTACTCCCAAATTGTGAGCCTTTTTTTTCTGGTAGAGTGCTATCCCATTTAGAACAGGGTTTACCTGAATACTCAGTACTTCTGTCCTATCTAATGCATCTCTTTATATCTGAATTTGATTTCAACTTCTTCTTTGTCTTCTGGCCCTTTGGGCAGAGTTCAAGAATACTGATTATTTCTTTGGAATAGAAATAGAGAGCCAGTAGTCCTCAGAACCATCTTCTGGAAAGGTCCCAAATAAATCAAGGACCAGAATTAGACAGTCCAGAAAGATGGCATGATTGATGGTATCAAAAGCCCAAGAAGTCTAGGAGAACCATCAAATTTACATTTCACCATCTAATTTTTTACATAGGCCAATCACTAAGGCAAAGTTTTCTGAGTACCATATCCAGATGAAACTGAAATGAGTTCAGGTAAATTGGTTACATCCAATTGCATATAGAGCTACAAGGACATCAATTCTTTGATCATTTTTGTAATGGAATGTGTGAATGACCTTGGAAGATAAGGGAAATAGATGCTACCTGGGGAAAAATCTGATGAGAGGGAGGAGCCCACAATCACTTAACAGTCATAAAAAGAAGCTTAGGAAGGACCCACCCTAATTGTTCAGATAGTTAGTGTCTGGTGGGAAGTTTGTACCTTCAGATTTGCAAGAATCTGTTATAGTAGCCTTACAATAAAGAACATTTAGCTCATCTAGTCATGTTTCTTGTTTGGGTTACCCAAGAGGCTAGCAATTTTACCTAGGAATGAAATATTTGAGACTAGTTTGTGCAGTTTATAGCTATCAAGAAGGTCAAAGAAGGACTTGGTCAATAGAGATCTTGTAATTGTCACCATTAAGCAAATGGATATATATCCCATGTTTAAGGAGAGAGTTATAATCTCCTTTATTCATGGGTTACATACTGATTAAATCAGCCAGGAAGGACAATGGCTGAGCAAGTCAAAGTGGTCCTAATTACTGCATATAGTCTTTTCATGTCCTTGGCATATCATATGAACAGAACAGGCAGTTGCCAAATTTTCTTCTTCCCCATGACCTGCCCAAATTTGAAGGATATGCTGATTGTGCAGGCCCAGCAGCAGAAGAAAAGTTAGCCTCATTAACTGAATCCATTGATGTGAGGTAGGATTACATGTATGTATTTTAAAAGGCCCTCTTTGTATTTGATCCAATTCTACTTATGAGTTACTGCTATCAGTTTCATACTTCTCAGGTAAAGCAAGGTGATGGATGAGATCTGCCAAAGGAAAAAGAGTGATGAAGAATAGTATCAACCATTGGGCCATCTTTTTGTTCCACAGAACAAAAAGATGGCCCAGAACAAAAAGATGATCAGAATATTAATAGATTCAATTTCCTGGACCATATTCAGGAAAACACCCAATGTAAATTCATCATGTCTTAGGTGAGACCATTTTATTTTTCCTTCCAAAGTTGCAAATGTTTATAGTAGCTGATGGCTTAAATTGCCCAGAAGAGTGATCTGTCCATGACAGAGAGCTTTTCTTGTCTCTTTACAGATAGTATGGTGGTCTCTCTGAGAAAGAAGTGGAGGCGAGTTGCCCAGATATCCCCCAGCAGTGAATGAAGTTTCTTCTTGTCTCTTGCTTTCTAATGCAAAATATGCTCCCTAGAGTCTTCTATGAAAAATGATGATAGAAAGAATAGCAGGGGTTGGATAAATATTTTTCCTTGCCCATTTTCTACTAAAGTTCCAGAGATCTGGGCAACCTGGTGGCCCTAAGATTAATATAGAATTGTATTGAGTGATTTGATTATTTGATTTATATCTCGCCTTTTCTCTAGGAAGGAGATTGGACTGAGGAATGGCCCAAGTTACCAAATGAACATTCATGGCTGACCATAGACTTGAACCTGAGTCTCTTTAGTCTAGTTGAAGTGTAGCTCTCTTAAACGTTATACCATAGCAGCTCTTGGATACAACTATAAGAGTCATGCAAGTTGCAATTGTAATTTTACTGTGATATAAGGTGAATTTATGAAACATAACTAAATATTAATTATATTAATTATATATTGATTAAATTTAAACCAGAATGAAATACAAACTAATTTTGGATTTGTTCTGGCCCTACTTACTATTTGAGCAATTAATATAAATCCTTCAGTTGAAAAAAGTTGCATGATTTTAACTAATTGAAGAATCTGGCTAGAAAAAAAGGGGATGATTTCATTTTCAATAAAATAATCAGCTGGTTGATCCATGGATTTCTTTTCCTAAAATGAAATTGGTGAGGAAGTTTCTCTGAAAATTAATGTACGTAGGTAAGCTAGTATTTTGGAGAACTGAGATTAAGGACAGTATTTATTTATTGGTAGCTAATCATTTGATCAGTTTCAAAAACAAAAAAAGTAAATACAAAATTACAGAAAAAGTAGGTGAAAAGAATCAAAAAGGTGAAAAAATTTAAAAGGGACAAAAAGTTGATTTTAAAATTTCTTTAATACATATATGCTTGGGCAGGGGGTTGGACTAGATGACCTACAAGGTCCCTTCCAGCTCTGTTAATCTGTTAAATATACAAATATAGGCAGCATAAGCTTTTACTATAAGTTAAAATGAAAAAATACATAAAAATACATAAACTAAAGAGTCAAAATAATATTAGAATTATATAACAAAATAACCTATTACTCTAAGCTTAAATATAAACAAATATATGCAGTATACATATCTAATAATAGTAAAGATATAATATTTCTATTATAACAGATTTAATCATTAGGTTCTAAAATCTAAACTTCATTTTTATCTTCCTCAAACAAAAAGTCCAAAAGTAGTCTCTAAATAAAAACAAAGCGAGATAGGCTTTTATCTTTCATCAAAGTCGTCAGTTTTACCCTCTCTGCCAATTGCCTTAATTTCGGAATCCACTCTTCAGTTGTGGGAATTTGTGTATCTTTCCGCCTCCAATATTTTTGATGCTGGCAGGTCAGAAAGAAGGGTTTTCCCAAGTCAGATAAACCTCTGGGCAAGATTGACCACTATCTTTCAGAAAAGGATAATCTAATCTACTCTAAACTATTGTATTAAAAGACACTTTGAATTGTCTTTTCCAGAAGGGGTAGGTAGCTAATGAAACTGATGTAATATGGAAACTGGGACTCATGTGTTTCTTATAACCAGCCCTGGACAATAGCCTAACTTCAATTGAAATTTTGGATACTCTTCAAAGGCAGTTCAATTTAGAGGGCATTATTGCTAAACATATTTCCTGTGAGCCAGATAAAGCATCTTAGGTGTTCATCTAGAAATGAAATGAGTCTGCAGTGTCACACAGTTCCATTTGTGGTTTCCAGCTGAGTGTGCACTCTGCATCTGGGTTTGCTGCTGTGTAATATGTTCAGGGGCTATACAACATTTTAAAGATGTTTGGAAAAAAAGCATTTCTTCTGTTTTGCTGTTAGCATTATAATCAGTTTAGCAAATATAATTATTTATTTATATTGGGAACAACTAAAGCATATTCCTGGGCATTTGGGAGTGAATATTTTATTTATTTATTTATTTATTTATTTATTTATTTATTTATTTATTTATTTATTTATTTATTTATTTATTTATTTAAATTTAGATTTATAAGAGCACAGTAGTCAATGCTAATTCTGAATTGTATACAATTAAAAACAGTATGTTTGTGTAATACATACTAAAGAAGTTAAATATGTTTCCCCAGCCTACTGCTTTTGGTGTATGTCTCTTCTGAATTTATTTCTAAGAAGATAAGAAGCAGTTTCGTGTAATGGTTAAGGTGCTGGCCTAGAATTCAGGAGACAGTTTCATCTTAGACATGAAAGCCAGTTGAGTGTCTTTCACTCCTGTCTCAAACCAACTCATCTCACAGGGTTGTTGTTGAGGGAAAAATTGGAGGAGGAAGGAGTATTAGGTACCTTTGCTCCCTTGAATTATTTATAAAAATAATAAGTGGAATATACTGTAAAATAAATAAAATTTCTTGTCTCCAACGAATTCTCCTTATATTAAAATTACTACATTACTGTACATTTTCTCCATTACCACTAATTGGTGGTAAACAGTTTTCCTAGTAAATTGCCTCATTATTCATGCCGAAAATATAGTAGCCATATATGTGGCTAAAGCCCAAAACAAAAGGGATTCCATTGATGAGCAACCAACTTCAATAAGTTTTCATAATCTCAGTGACATATTCCCCAGAATTCTGGGAATTTTGCCTGGAAACTTTTAGTAAAGTTGTTAAGATTAAAATGGAAGCAAAATGGTCATTTGTGTATTCAGCATGTTAAATTATAGTTTTTGTTGACAAAATAACCAATCTGTTTGTGGATTACTTGCAAATGTGTTCTGAATGTGGAATTTTCTCTAGACAAATGTATTCATTAATTTGCATGGACAATACATTTTTTTTCATTGGTCCAGAGACCAATTTAATCTCTCAAGTTTAACTGGCCAATAAATTATTAGCTATAGATTTTATTAAAAATAATTCCATTATGAACTAACTTTTAAAAATGGTATTAATAATTACTTTAATAAAAGAATTTTGATTCTTGGTTGTAGGGATCCTGTATTGTACTCATCTCCCTCCATCTCCATTCTCTTGAATTCTGGAGTAGTGTAATACATTGTATTTTTAGTTGTTTGAGACTGCTTTGTAAACTTTGTAAGTTGAAAATTAGAAATTTGGGGAGGATTGAAACCGGCTCCCTAATGTGCTAGATTTCTATTTGCATTAAATTGAAAGTTTTATGTAAGGACGCATATCAAAAATATGTTAATATTTTACAATCTGAAGTAATTATAATGCATTCTGCTATATCAAAGTTCCACAATTTTATTTTGTATTTTCCTATTCTTTCCCCTCTTATGCATCATTCATACAAAGACTTCCGCACAGGTACCTTTATGGCAGTGTTTCCCAAAGTGTGGTATGCGTACCCCCAGGGGTATGGGAAGAGTTTGGTGGGGGTACGCGTTGCACCGGAGTTTGGTGGGGATCACGTGGGAATATCCACTGCACCGTGCTTAGCTGCGCCCACAGAACAAGGAAAGAAATAGGCGCGTATCACAGTTTTTACATGGGAACTGGGGCCATCGTACATCGTATCGCAACTCATTATGGCGGGAACTTCTGCGCATCCTTCGCGCAGCTCGGGTTCAGCCATTTTTAAACTGTGGGAACATTAACAGTTGACGTTGAGCCGCGGAGCTGTTTAAACGCCGGAGAATTACTTCTTTAATAGTTAGTTCCGGGCGCCTGTTATCATGCTTTAGTAAGTTCCACTGATTTTGATTATTTTTATAAAATACAATTTTTATCCCTAACATTATATATAATATAATATATAATGCGGGGTTTGACCGGAGGTGACAATCAAAAAATACTAGAAGCTTCATATCGCGTGTCGCTTTTAATTGCCAAATGTAGTGCAGCGGAAACCATTGGCGAAATTTTAATCAAGCCTGCAGCCAAGATAATGGCAGAAGTAATGATAGGAGATAGAGTGAAACAAACTTTTGACCGCGTTCCTCTCTCAAATAATACAGTTCATTGATGAATCATTGATATGTCTAATAATGTAAAACAGATGTTATTATCTGATATTTCTCAAAGTCGTTATTATGCATTATTTTGCGTATGTACCAAAAAAATAAAAAATAAAAATATTTTGATTTTTATTAAAGCATATGTTTTTTATGAGGTGTACTCAGCATTACGAAAATTATAGAAGGGTACACA
Source organism: Diadophis punctatus similis (assembly GCA_023053685.1). Taxonomy (NCBI): domain Eukaryota; kingdom Metazoa; phylum Chordata; class Lepidosauria; order Squamata; family Dipsadidae; genus Diadophis; species Diadophis punctatus. Next base: position 3,377,429 of record JALIGW010000038.1, on the reverse strand, counting down.
TATGTCAAAAGTTTGGGAAACACTGTTTTATGGGAAAGTGACCCATTGTTTACACTCTGATATAGCCATTTTATCTGCTCCTACAGCATTGGCTGATTTTGCATTGAAGATTGACTTTTCAGTTCCTGTCTTTGCCTTGGCTTCTTTGCTGTGGCTGATCATGGTTAGAAAATCAAACAAAATAGAGAACAATGGATTTAATCTCCATGTTACTCACTTCAAGATAAAAGTAAATGTATTTTATTAGCATGCTCAGTGTATATGGATGGGTAAATAGATGCATATGTAAGTCTGTGTGTATACATACATACATATATACATACATACGTGTGTGTGTGTGCACGTGTGACACACTCTGTTGAAATGGCTTAGCTTCACCCTTTTTTTGGAAATAACTAGCTTTTCTGCTTTAGAAGTTATGAACTGATAACAAAAGGCAAAGGAAAATAACAAGGTTATGGGTACAGTAAAAGTGGACATTTTTTACAAATCAGTGTTATAATTTCTTGCTATTTTTCCAAAGGTTATATCTCTTACAAGTGAAAGTAGGAATCCTTCTTAAGACCGCTCAGTCTGGTAGATTGAAAGAGAGAAAGGTTCATGTCCTTTGTTACAGAAACTCTTTTTGTTATGTATCAAGCTTTTTCAGATTTTTGAATGTGTCTGAGTGAGGAGGGGTTCTCTTTATGCAAAAGGGAGAAACTTGAAAAGCTCTTTTCCCCTTTGAAAGGGAAATTATACAAGAGTTAAAGAAAAAAATAGTCTTATAAAGAAAAGTCCAAGAAATGCCAAGTTGTTTTTAAGAGCAAAAAAGTTCCACTTTCTGTGAGACTTCTTACACCTTTTTCCAGGTGTACAATTATTGGAATAATTAACACAGTGTTCCCTTACCACAACTAATGTTTCTTTAAGCTGTTATTCTGCACATCTAGCTTTGCAATTTACTAGCTTACTTTTTGTCTAGCTGCTTAGGGAAATCATTCTTGAAGAGACATTTTTGTATTCAGGAGAAATCTGACAGTACTGCTAAAAGAATTATACACTTGCAAAACAAGTTTCTTGGTACAGACCAGGCTGCACTTGCATACATTTAATTTAAACAATGACCACTACTGTACTTTAAAACATACTGAAATACAATATAGGCAATGGCAGCATGGAGTTAATAAAAGACTTTTTTTAAAAAAAATAATGCTTTTCTAAAGGAATTGTTTTGCATTCTTAAGGAAGCACGTATTTCATGCTCTAAAACTCTGAGGTTTGTAGTTGAAAAAGATTAAGTAAATAATTCAGGATGTGATGTGTTTACCTGTTAATAATTAAGTACATTTCTCTGTGTACTTTTTATAGATTTTTTAGGTTTATTTTATTTCTGGTTCATGTGTTCTGATTCTTAAGTTAATGAAGCTCCTTCCTTCTATGAAAGAAAAAGAGAGATTTAGTGCAATGGCTTATATAAAGAACAGAATACAGCTGTCTCCAGTTTAGAAGTCATTTCATTATGGAAATGTGATTACCCACCATTCCCCAGTTAAATAAATGTTAGAATCCATTTTTGCCTTTGAATCTGATCACAAAGGACTTTTTAAAAAAAAAATTATCTACCTTCCTTTTTTTAATAATATGCTTTATCAAATGCAAGTGTCGACTGCCCAGAAAAAGAAAAGGTTTGGTATATGAAAGCTGCTGCTTTAATCTGTAATAATTAATTATCTTTAAAACAGAAAGGAAACATCTCAAATGAAATTTTATCAGTGGCAATGATCTGTAATTTTTTTTAAAGTAAAAAGACCACTAACCTAAATAATACGCTATATATGTTGAGCTTTGAAGCTAAAAAGTTCAAGTTCCATGAGTGGAAAAATTGCAAGAAATTGCATGAAGACTGCAGGAGGAAAAACGGGAACAGTAGCATAACAAATGACTAAGGTACTTTCTCACTTGAAGCAGGAATAATTACTCTTATTAAAGATTGAAAAGTGCATCTTTTCAGTTTTGTTCTGTATATTCTAGGACCGTGATGGCGAACCTATGGCACGGGTGCCACAGGTTTGACGCGGAGCCATATCTGCTGGCACGTGAGCTGTTGCCCTAGCTCAGGTCCAGCGTGCATGTGGGCGCCCGCCAGCTGATTTTTGGCTCGCACGGAGGCTCTGGGAGGGCGTTTTTGCCTCCAGAGGGCCTCCAGGGTGGCAGGGGAGGGCGTTTTTGCCCTCCCCAAGCTCCAAGAAAGCCTCTGGAGCCTGGGGAGGGCAAAAAATGGGCCTACCGGATCCACCGGAAGTCAGGAAATGGGGGAGCAGGGGTGCGTGGGGAAACATTGAATATGGGTGTGGGCACGCGCACGCGTGCAATAGCGCGTGTGTGCACTATTTCGGCACCCGAGGAAAAAAAGGTTCGCCATCACTGTTCTAGGACTAAGGTGTTCAGAAAGTACAGGAAGTGGAGAATATTTCTGAAGATGCTTTGATAGCATAAGTGAGTGAAACTTCAACAAAAATTTAGCATGTGCTTCTTGTGACCGTTTGACATAGGATTGTTTTGCATCCTTAGTTCTCATGCTATGCTTATTCTCTTTGGGATCATTGTATATAAACCATACATTAATTTGAAGTGTGAAATTTGATAGCTTTCAGTTAATATTGTCTAGAAATTGTAGCCTCTGAAGGGGGTAGTTGTACACCTTTTACAAACTTTCTACCTGTAAAGAAGCCCCACTTTTCTTTTTCTTGTACTGCCCACCTACTGCTGTACAATGAATAATAATGAAATTTATGTAGTTTACCAAATTTATAAATGTGCTCGACTCCTTTATAGAGGAATGATATAACAATTAAATAAACAGTATGAAAGCATTTTAAAGGGTGCATGGTGATGAGGGGTGGGGAAGGAACCAGAGTTTTTTTTTAAAAAAAAATTTAAACAGTGGGAGTCACTAATGATGGATTTTTGAAAGCACCTCATGCATACGAAAAGCTTTCAGGCATTTTTTAAAGATGACACAAGAAGAACAAAGACAGTTATCTGGAAGGAACAAATGCCACATTTAAAGGGCTTTTAAAGATATTGGCATCTGTTTGCTCATTTAATAAGGCTGATTTGAGCATCGATCAGAACAAGTCATGAACTGATAGGTCATCAGTTTGATGCACACAAATGAGTTGAGGTCTTGGTAAAAAGAATTCTTGCATGGACCACTTTCATTTGTGAGAATAAAATTCTAATTCTTAATATATGCTTAAGAAATTATGACCAGTTTGATAACACTTTGGCTAAGGTTTCGGTCATATACCGTGTTTCCCCGAAAATAAGACCCTGTCTTATATTTTTTTGAAACCTGAAATAAGCGCTTGGCCTTATTGCCATGCACTCAAAAGCCCGATTGGGCTTATTATCAGGGGATGTCTTATTTTGGGGGAAACAGGGTATATATACTTACTTGAAATAAATCCATATTGCTTATTTTTGTCCCCAAATCCTCAGAAACAGGCTGATTCAGAGTCAACAGAACCTCCAGTGATTTCAAAATATTGGGCACAAGAAACAATGTCAAACAATTTTTCCCACAGGTCTTGAGTAAAAGTCCCTCACTCCCTTTCCATAGAAGAGGGAAGTGAAATAAATAGCACTTTCTTCTTTGGGGCTTTATTTTATATTTTGCATGTTAACCTGATCACTTGGAAAAAACCTGAATGGATTGAACTGCTAAGCCACTTTTTTATATAAAAGATTGCAAGGGCTGCTGAAGTCCAGGAGCTGGGAGGCAGAGTAAAACTTGTTCTCTCTAGTAGGAAAATGGACTGTTACTACTGACTGGAATCACATATTTTCAAAGTGTTGCAAAAGAAAATACTGGATACACTTTGGTTTTGATTGTGTTGTAGCTAAGCCACAATTACATGAACTCAGTTCCTTTAATTAGAACTAGTAGTACCAATGCTAGAAAAAGAAAGATTCTATTGGTGCATAATCTTTTAGGAAGTGTCCTAAATTCCATAGTACTATTAGGCAAGCATAGATTACATTATGGCTCAGCAGTTAGACACTGAGCTTGTCAGCTGGAAAGCAGACAGCCCAGGGTTCAAGATCTGATGGCCCTGTAATGGGGTGAGCTTCCGTTCCTTGCCCCATCTCTTATCTATCTAGCAGTTCAAAAGCATGCAAATGCGAATAGATTAATAGGTACCACTTCGGTGGGGAAGGTACTGTTCTGATCCAGCCTTCATGAGCCCCACTTAACAGCCAACTCGTGAGGAGAAACCCCTTTTTATTTAGAAAGGCAGGAAACCAAGGCATTCACTGACAAAGCTCCAGGTCACACACCCATAGGTGATTCACAAGCCATAGCAGTCTCTGACTTCCCCGCAGGGAGCCTTAATTAGCACTTCAATCCCAACACAAGGAGTCCTGACCAACCTGGTTAGTAGCAAGAAAATCCTGGCAAGGAATTGGCTAGAGGGAACTTTTCTGGAGCATGGAGGGATGTCTCCTATAACCATGCCTCTCACACCCTCCTCCTTATATCCCAGTCATGGAGGAATTGTCAACGTCTCCTTTTCCTGGATAGCTGGCCCTCAGTCCTGCGTTGCTCTCTTTTACGCACTTCTCTGGGCATCTGGGACAGGGCCCAGCTGTTCCTTCCCCTCGCTCAGCTAAGGCTCCAAAAACAGCTGTCTCTCCACCTGAGCCTGAGTAGATGGGCCCTGCTCTGCATTTGTTTCTGAGACCTTCTGCTCCTCAGAGCCTTCCACCGGCTCCGATGGTAACCCAGGCACCCCCTCCATCTCCTCTGACTCATCTGACTCGACTGCCATCTCCGCTGGCAGTCAACGAACCACAACAGGTAACAGCGTTCCATGCACCTTTGGGATATAGCCATGCTGGCCACATGATTACAGAAAATTATTTGGACAACGCTGGTTTCCTTGGCCAAGAAACAGAGATGAGCACCATACCCTAGAGTTGGACAGAACTGAACAGAGAAAACTGTCAAACCTATTTTTTTAGAATGGCTTCTATTGCCCTAATAATCTGAAGCTTGGTTTCTTGCAGTGTCCACTTCTTTTTCTGAGCAATTAGATCGAACCTAATTTATTGTGCTATATATATTCTGAGAGTAGTTCGGAAAAAAAATATATATGTAGGTATTCCAAAAGCATCACTATACAAAACATAATGCTATTAGACTAAATAACTTTTGGTGAAAGTAGAAAATAACACTTTCTTTTTTTTAGAGTCGTAATTACCGGTACAATACATTACAATTAATTTTTTATCTTATTTTTTACTAGAGCAAGAATCTAGGAAGAGTAAGGAAAAGGATGTAGGGATGAAGGGGCGTTCACAGTAACTCTGTTCTATCTCATTTGTTGCATTTGTGTTAGAGAAGATTTGTAGATTTGGGTTATGTTTCTTACAGTAGATAATAGCCATTTATATCGTATGGCCCTATACAATAAATTAATTAAATGCTTCTTATTAATTAGTTTAAAACATTTTAAACTCTGGGGAACAGATCTTCATGAGGCCCTCAGTACAGCTGACAATATAATAAAGGAGGGATAAGTATAATATCAAATTAAACTTCATAATTAACTGTATCATATAGATTAAATCTGAAAATGAGAGCTTAGTTTGAAATCTGGATAACAATATATCTAGAAGTGTAAGTTTTTGCTTATATTTGTAAAATATGCTGGAACAAGTTTCCACCTAGAGTGCCTTCAGAAAGTATTCAGACCCTCTTCACTTTTGTCAATTTTGTTATGCTGCAGCCTGATTCTACAGTTGCTGAAATTCATTTTTTCCTCATTAAACTACACTGAGTATCCCATAACGACAAAGTAAAAACCGAATTTTAGAAGCTGCACAACAAAATTGACAAAAGTGAAGGGGGTTGAATACTTTCTGAGTGCACTGTATATATTGTTCGGTATATAATGAAATGAGGCAATAAACACATAATGATATGTGACCCATGCAAATTTAAACAATATGTTTAATTTAAATACAAAGCCCATATATATCAATATATCGGGGAAGACCACTTCCCAGGCTGAAGCCAGGTATTAGGGTAGCTTTTGAGACTTTATTTCTTATGATTGTTTTGTCTTTTAGCCAGTCTCGGAATAAAGAAGCTTTCAAATGGGTGTTACTGAAAGACAACTGTCATCTCTAAAGATGAATCTGACTATGCTATTTCACATTCAAATTTATATTTTCTGTGTCATTTCCTAGAAGTGGGTGTAATTTTGACTGTGTATTCATACGGATAAAATTACTAATTTACCATCTGGATGTGAAACAGTTTTCTTTTAGATGTCAGGAAAAGTATGATTTGTCCATTTTCTTGGAAGTCTAAATATGATGTACTGTCAGACATGGAACCATTCTGTGATTTTCAGTTTATTGTGGTGATTCCACTTAGAAGAATATATTGGACTGAGTCACATCCCTTGTGCTATTTAATATTTGCATACCACTGACAGACATCTTCAGAAACTTTGAATTCAGTGCCCCAAGACTCTTAATCAATAATTTCTTTTGATGAAATGAGTGGATGGAAGATAGTTCTGTGTTGAAGTTCTGCGTTTATAAGTTTATACTTGAGTTACACCAAGTTGTCCCAAATATTGTCATTCATGTTAGCTAAAAATTCTTCATGGCAAAATGCAATGTAATAACTTTTCGTGACTATACTCATATTAACAGCCATATACTTTTTATTCTTGGATTTAACTATTGCTTTGGATGAGGTCATATTCTGTTTTAAGGATCAATTGAACTTTTTTTTTTTTAGCATGGAAAGGTTATAGTAAAGTAGGCAAGAATTAATTCCTTAGGAAGGAATAGTTATGTGTATATTGCAGCACTAAGCTCATAAGAAGTTCTGGGTGGCGTACATCAAAAAGTATACAACAGTAAATATGTCCAATACAATCTTATTTAAAAAGTTTTAAAAACTCTATTTAACTCAGTTCCATAACAGTTGGGTAACTGTGTGTGTGAAGTCTGGATTTGTATTTTTAAAACAGCCTTTTTCTATGTTGTTTGTCATAAGCTTATGGAAGAGAAGGGTTTCATCAGTTAATAATGCTAAACGATCAGCTATTCAAAAGAGAAATGCCAAGAAATTGCCAGGCCTATGTAAGACCCTGGTTTCACCTAAAATAGATACTTGGTTTCTGGCTTTTGAGTAATTCTGAGGATTTTGAAGTTTCTGGCTGCAAAATGACTTGGGACTATAATAGAACATATTATTAGGAATGCATACATTTTTTCTAAGGAGTACATTACAAAATAAGGAACTTTCAAAAATAATTTTACCTTTTTCTATTTTGGGTTGGTATTTTTTGAAGGCTTTTAAAATAATCATCTTTACTAAGGAAAAATATTTCTAATAACATCTAACAACTGAGATGTTCATGAAGTATCACTGTTCAATACAAAACGATTTGTAGACAGGTTTTAAAAGCACTAGATGCTATTATTCAGATTTTTAAAATATGTGATTTTAGCTTTTAAACTGTTTGAAGTATTTACTTGTAACATTTTTGATAAATGCATCTTCAGAGAGAGTAGTATAATCTTCATTATCACAAGGAATTACTTTCATAGTTAATAGAAAAATAAGCCTCCCTGTAATTATAAATAAGTTACAATTTTAACTGTGGTCTATTGCCGCCTCCATAACATGACTCTATTTCTGTACTCTGCCTTTTTTCCCCAACTCAGTTATATAACTGGCAGTTATTGCTAGTTTTTCCATGCATACGTATTTATCACCTGCACAATAAATATGACTGAATGTAGTTTTGTTTTGTCTTATTCAAACAGATGGCTATATGTTGATATATATACACACAGTAAGGCAGCTAAATGCCGAGTGTTTCAAATGTTATGAAAACGAAATATGTTGTTTAAGTAGATGCCTAAATACAAATATTTCTTTTCTTTACAGCAGTGCAGAAATGAAGTGTTAGGAATCTCTCTTAACTCTTTTGGAAACCAAAGGGGTAGTGTTAATATGACCACTGAGAATATTTTAGAAAGATGTTGTAAGGAAGCACTTATCCCTTGAGTGAAGAGTCATCTTAGTAAATTCCTTTAAAATAGGTCAGGGAGTTGATCCAGCCTTCTTGAAGATATAACATAGAAATCTGAGATCTTTTTCTTAATCTTGTAAAGTGGCCTATTGTGTTATGAAATGATGTAGCAGAGAACTTTTTGAATACTGAAATGGAAAAAAACCTGAAAAATCTCTCTATTATCCATCCATCTCTTTCCCTCCCTCCCTCCTTCCTCTCTCATTATTATGTCATATACTTTCTCAAGTATATATTCTTTCTAGCATTTTCTCATAACACAGTTTAAAATAAAACATTCAGTCTTTGTAGTATGGTAAGTTTTCATCAACATTAGAAGGCCTTGAACATATATGAGCCGAGGTGGCGCAGCAGTTAGAGTGCAGTACTGCAGGCTACTTTAGCTGACTGTGATCAGCAGTTCAGCTGTTCAAATCTCACTGGCTCAGGGTTGACTCAGCCTTCCATCCTTCCGAGGTAGGTAAAATGAGGACCCAAATTGTTGGGGGCAATATAAATATACATTGCTTAATGGTGTAAACCGCTTAGAGAGTGCTTGCACTATGAGGCGGTATATAAGTCTCACTAATAAAATAAATAATAATAAATAAATAAATATGAACATTGTTGTACTGTATACATTAGATATTTCAAAATTTATTACAATTCTGAATTTGAATGTGATTACAGTTGTGAACTTCAAAAATATTGTGAAATATATTCCATATTGGTTTATGACTGTTAAATATAAATACTAAAAGTGCCTGCCTGCCTCCCTGCCTCCCCCCCTCTGATAACTATATATAATTGAACATGAGCACAAAGGCTCACATGTTAGAATGGTGGGTTGACAATCAACAAGCCTGCATTTGAGACTCAATGCTGCTGCTTTGTTGGGATGACCTCCTGTCATTCGTTCCAGCTCATGCCCACCAAGCAGTTTGAAAGCATGTAAAATGCGAGTAGATAAATACGTACCACTTAGGTGGGTTCATTAATGGGGACATGAAAGGCATCCCCACTGGGCGTCCCCTTGGCAATGGTGATATCTCTGGCTAATCCTTTCGCATCAGAACCACTAGAGGCGATACACCGATACATGGGATGGGGATACACAATTGGAATCTTAATATAGGACATTATGGGCAAACAGGAAATCAATGAAAACTTGTTTGGTTTCTTTAGTTGATTTTGATTTGCTGTTCTAGTTTCTTCAAATTTCTTAACAATTTGTCCATTTTTTGACTTAGAAGTATGATTAAAATAATGTCTTAATATAAACAAAGTACTGTTTATTATTCATAGGGAATATTGAATTCATTTCTCTCAAAGTGCTCAATGTGAGAAGAATTAGAGAAATGCTCAATATAAATAAAAAGTGCACACTTTTGAAAAACAAAACATACTTGAAAGAATGGTTGTGGCCATTTCCCTTTGTCCATATATTAAGGTGAGGCCGCTGATGACTACAGAGATTGTTGAATAAATTTTCTGTTCCTGTAATTCTTTCCTCAGAAGGATCCACTTGGAAACAAGTTTTTTTATATTCAGGATCTGGCAAAGTTATTTATATGCGCTTATTTATTTATTTTAATGCTAAATTTATTTTATTTTAGTTTGATTCCTGCATTTGTTTGTTTAGTGAAAAGTCCATTGTTAAAGAGAAACATAGAACTATAACAAAGAAAGAGAGATAGAGAAGGACTGAGAGAAAATGGTATTTTTATTCTTTTACATTCCTTTGCATTGAAGGATATAATGCTAAAACTGATACTAATCCTTTACCAAAACTCCTACATCAACATGTGTTGAAAATCTGAAGATTCAGAAGTTTGGCATCAGGTGAATAGTTACTTAACTTGTTTTCCATAGTGGGTGGAGATAACCTCCAAGAATGGGATGACACCGTCCCTTCAGCCAATGAGGACTGAGTCTGTCAAATTGTATATCTTTGTCCTCCTGCCTTAATTCCCTCTCTTTGACTCAGTCCTCAGCCTGAATAGGACGCATGATTTCCCTGCTCCCATTCTTGTGAGGTGTTTTCCACCATGTCTGTCATTGAGTTTGTTTTTACACGTGAGTTTTCCACCCAGCTGACTTGCATTCATCCGGAGTCGCTGGGTCAAGCGCGGAGAGGGCTTGGGCTCTTTTCGCTTGCCGAGCCTCAAGCTGAGGGCCATTAGAGAAAATAGGGTTTTTTCCCTCCCGATTTCGGCCTCAGGAGCTTGCTCCACTTTGTAATTATTGGAATGTAACTGTGAAGTTTGTGAGCCTCTGTGTTTATAAAAGAAACAAGATGGAGGAAAACATAGGGAAACTATTAATTCATGGATAAAACTGAGCTGCATTATTTGCTGTATATAGCTGCTGTTGCGAGCACCTAGAGAAAGTTTCTAGTTTTCCAGACTTTTCTGACTCCTTTTTGATTTTCAAGCAGTGAGTGTCTGCAGAGTTGCAAAATGTGAATCCCAAATTCATATATTTTTTCATCCTCCCCCCCCCGAAATTTACTTTCTGTTTAATCAAATGAACTTTTATGAGAGCAATCTCATTGTGGGGTAGAGATTTTAAAACTTTAGGGGGGAGAGAGAGAGGGAGAGAGAGAGATTGTTCCTACTTCTTAAAAGAATGCAGATTGTTTCTAAAAATTTTTTTAAAAAAATTAAATGAAAAGCCGAATGGCTTTCTTTTAGATTTTTAAAATGTGTACATTTTGTAATTCTATATTTAGAATAGTTTGCCAATTTTCTATTGTAATGCAGCACCAACTATAATATATCCAGGCAGATACAGTCCAGCAAAGCCAATGAGTTTTATTGAACTGTCTAATCTTGATTATCTATAAATCTACATAGAAGAAGAATGTGCTGAAAACAATAATATTCTTATAACTTTCACCCAAGCCCCCTGCTTTTCCTAGCACAATCTTGCCCTTTCAACTGTAGTTTGGAGAAAAGATCCATGGATATTCCTTGGAACTCTCCTCAGAGTCACAAACTCTGTTAAAGTGGTGCTGGATCCTATCATATTTGCACTAATATTGCTACCAAACTGATTTTACTACCTGTATTTAACTGAAACATGTAACAGTAATTTGACTCATAAAAATCCATTATAAAACTACGGTAGTTTGTATATCCAGGTTGCACAGGGATTCCTTTTAGAAAATTACCACTGCTTGTTATTTTTTTTAATGGAAGAGCCTATTATTTTAGGATATTTTCATTTGACTTAAAATGAATAACAAGAATAACAAGAAATAGGAGATTTCTTGGATCATTTTCCATACTCTAAAACATTATTCATTCATCTGTTTCTACAATATGACCCCAAGATGAAGTTTAATAAGAGCGCAGCAAAGGAATATTTAGAGAATTGGTTAGAAAATCTGAAATACTAATAGATGATAAAGAAGACAGATAAATTTATTTTATATAGCAAGATTTTTTTCAGTTTGAGACATGAATAATATAAAAGTTGATCAAGGAAGCCTAACTATTTTGTAATTTTGTGACATGCCAAGAGACTAGAATTGAACAATAATAACTCTGAATGGGAAAAAAGACATATTCTTTAATCTTACCTTCTTTGTTGATAGAATTACAAACTTCAGAGGTTGTGGGAAATGGTAGAAATAGCAATAGCAATAGCACTTAGACTTATATACCGCTTCATAGTGCTTTACAGCCCTCTCTAAGCGGTTTACAGAGTTCAGCATATTGCCCCCAACAATCTGAGTTCTCATTTTACCGACCTCAGAAGGATGGAAGGCTGAGTCAACCTTGAGCCTGGTGAGATTTGAACAGCTGAACTGCTGAACTAGCAGTCAGCTGGAGTAGCCTGCAGTAGCTGCATTTAACCACTGCGCCACCTCGGCTCTTATCTGTCTTGAATTCAAGAAAGCATTTCATGTTATTTGAAACATGATAAATTTCAGGTTTTTTATGACTTCACAGCCATTGAAGCATTGTACTGTAGTGCTTATTAGCAAGTATTTGTCAGCCTGAAGAAAAAAGTTTTAAGTTAAATATTGGAGAATACTGTCCTGGCCCTATGCTGCTCAATTTATATAAATAGGTTAAATAGAAGAATAGAGATAAATATATGTTTATCAAATCTGAGGATGACATGGAACTAACAGGAAAATAATTGTGAGATTTAATGCTAGGTTTGGTAATAAATCTCAACACTGCAGGTACTTTAGCAGCAGACACTCCGGGAGAAGATATAACTAGATATGTTGATTTATTGCAGACAAGATAACAATCATGAGTATATAGAAGCTATAGTTATTGCAAAATATAGGGAGTATGAGATACTATTTGTGCACATGCACACCTGCACATATAGAGAAAGCTTTAGAATTCTTCAAGGAAATAGAAATTTGGTTGTTTTCTGCACATCTTAAAATTGGGAGGTTTTTTTACACTTCTGTATAGTCTGAAAACTGTTGATTGTCACCTCATTGGCTTAATTCCTTATATCACATCTATCTGTCTATTTTCTCCTTTTTCTCATCTTCTGAGTTTGGAGGTGTTGGATACATCTTCAACTCCCTAATTCTGGTTGACGATCATTAGTAATTATAATATTGCATTTTCCATTTCCATTTCTTTTCTGCCTGTATCTGTGACATATTCCCATTTTGAACACCTCACTGCCTTCCCCTTCTTTCCCAAGTCTAATAGGAAGGAAATATTTTATTTTGTTGAATTAGTATAATTTCCATCCTTTTGGACTATTGTTTTATTTCTTAACATCAGACAGCAGTAATGCAATGTATATCAATGTCTTTCTTTCTTTAACAGGGACTTGTACTATTCAGATCTCCTGGGAAATGTCTGCACCCTCTTTTAGTTGTAGAAATCTCTCTCTCTCCACAGCGAGTCTGGTGACAGTTAATTTGTTGGTTATAGGCTTCACAGAATAATAAGTGTCACAAGACAAACCATAGATCTTGACATGAACTCTTTATGTGAGGCATAAAAAATGTCACATAAATTGTGTAATCTGGATTATTTTAGACAAATTCTCTGGGATGGCCTATAAATGTGCTGGTCTTCTCACAAGTTGCTTATCCTGTCAGAGTAAGTGATTTCATGGCATTCATTTGTTTGATGTTACTCACAAAAGTGTTATATTTGTCCAATCCCCTCCTATATCAGGAGTGGAGTTTCCCATATTCTAGTTTTCTCTGTTATTGAGCCAATTACTATATAACTCTAACTCAGATTGCTCCGTAAGAAAATCAGGTTCTTTGGCGGGGAGGTGAGGGGTGCTTTCTGCAATTATTTCTACCAGTCTGATATGGTCCAGCAGGATGGACATTCTACAGGTCCTGTTGGCCAAGGTCCTGTTGGCTGTTTGTCAGGGTCCGTAGCCATGTTTTTTCTGTTGTAGCACCCACCCTACGGAATAATCTCTCTCCGGAGAGTAGGATGGCCCTGACTTTGCTTGTCTTTCATAAAGAACTGTTCTGTACCAGGACCTGTATTTTAATTTTTGTATTTGTGATTGGGATGGACTTTAATTTGTTTTCCCATTGTTCATGGCCCATAATCACTTGTTGAGATGTGCAGCTATGCAAACTGAATGAATGGATGGATGGATGGATGAATGAATGAATGTCCTTAGGTCTCAGAGTAAAGTATAATTCAGATAGAGTAAGGTTATTAATAAAATAGGGTTTACTATTGCAAAGCAATAGCTGCTGAAAGAACATATGAGGTGTAGGAGCTGCCAGTTAACTTGCTAGGTTAACTAGTGTCACAGCTCCTTAGCAACAATCACGACTGGAAATAACCAAGCAAGGAAAATTTTCCCTGAGCTCTGATTGCTTAAGATTTATTAGGAAAAAAATATTAAGTTGACAATATACCATCACATTCTGTAGGGAACTGTGGTTCTACCTCTTTGAGTCCAAAGAGTCTATAGATACTTCAGGTAGATAGGACATCCAGTTAGGTTTAGTTTATGTTGGTTCTGCAAATAAAACTATTGAAGAAAATGAAGGATGAACATTTACAGCTGTTTCCTTGGTCTTTCAGTATCATAATGAATGAGATACTCTAAATTTGCCTCGGCTGTTTCTGGAAAAAGTATATTCCACCTTGCATTATTATATCTATACTCATAACTAAAATAATGGAAACTGTGAGACAAATGAGAATATAGAGCAAGGGGGGTGTCACTAGAGAGCTGTAGAGAACTTGGAATTATCTTAATCTTACCTGGATGTTGCAAGAAGAAGGCTACTAGGAAAGGCTACTAGGATTAATCAAATGTATGGGTAAAGCTTAGCTGAAACCTGGCTCAATAGCAATAACTATAAGAGGGATCTTGGAGTCCTAGTGAAAAATCACTTAAATATGAGCCAACAGTATGTGGCAGCAGCCAAAAAAGCCAACACAATCTTAGATTGCATTAAAGAGGGATAGACTCAAGATCACGTGAAGTATTAGTACCACTTTATAAAATCTTAATAAGATCACACTTAGAATACTGAATCCATGTTTGGTCACTACATTATAAAAAAAAGATTTAGAGACACTGCAAACAGTGCAGAAAAGAGCAACAAAGTTGATTAGAGGGATGGTGGTTAAAACATGAAGAATGGTTGCAGGAATTGGGTTTGTATAGTTTAGTGAAAAGAAAGACTAGGGGTGACATGATAGCACTGTTCCAATATTTTGAGGGGCTACCACAAAGAAAAGGGGATCAACCTATTTTCCTAATCACCAGAAGGTAAGACAAGAAACAATGGATGGAAATTAATCAAGGATAAAAGCAACCTAGAAGTAAGGAGAGATTTCCTAACAGAACAATTAACCAGGATAACAGCTTGTCTTCAGAAGTTGTGGGTGCTCCATCACTGGAGGCTTTTAAGTAGAAACTGGACTACCACTTGTCTGGAATGGTATAAGGCCGTGGTGGTGAACCTATGGCACGTGTGCCAGAGGTGGCACGCGGAGCCATAGAAGCCGGCACGTGAGGGTTCCCACCGGCAAACCAGAAGTGCGAAAAAACGCACTTCCGGTTTGCCGGTGTGCTGTTTTTTGCACTCCGGAGGGTTCAGGGAAGCTCCCTGAAGCTCCGGAATGCAAAAAACTACAAAACGGACAAACCGGAAGTGCACTTTTCCGCACTTCGTTTGTCCGTTTTGTAGTTTTTTGCATTCCAGAGCTTCAGGGAGCTTCCCTGAACCCTCCGGAGTGCAAAAAAACAGCATACTGGCAAACCGGAAGTGCATTTTTTCGCACTTCCGGTTTGCCGGTTTCGTTGTTCCAGGCTCCGGTAAGCCTTTGCGCGGGGGTGGGGGTGTGTGCGCATGTGCAGGGGGCAGCATGGGGGGGTGCTGTACGCATGCGTGGGGGGGAGGGAATGGGTGTGGGTATGCGAGCGCGCGCGAGCGCGCTCCCCCCCTTTTTGGCACGCGAGCCGAAAAAGGTTCGCCACCACTGGTATAAGGTCTCCTGCTTGAGCAGGGGACTGGACTAGAAGATCTCCAAGGTCTTCCGACTCTGTTATTGTGTTATTGTGTTATTACTGCATTGGAGGAAGATTGCATTTAGATCAAGTTTAGATAGATATCTAGAGAATGGAAGCTTATTTGAAAGCGAACAATAATAAAAAGACCTTCTTGACATTGCCAATCAGTTTTTTGTTTTGTTTTTTGTTTGGAAAGTGCTTTAAGTTCTCCAGTGAGGTTGCGGGAGCGGGAGAGTCCAAGAATGGGATTGACAATGTCCTTTCTGCCCAGAGACTGAGTCATCAAAGTTGTAGCCATGCCCCATTGCCTCTCTCTCTGGCCCCATTTTTCAACTCAGTCTAGCCCGAGAGAGATGCAAAAATTGACAGACTGGACATTGAACTTTCCATTCCATATAGCATTTTTTCAATTTTTTCAAAAATTTCCGTCCCCCCCCCCCCCCAAATGTGAAAAAATGGGTTTTTTTCCGAGCTTCAAAATTTCCGGAAATTTTACATCTCTAGTTCGGACCCAGAGGACACAGCAGGGGCTCCCGCCCCGCAATCCTGCTGCCGGTCCTTCGGCTCTGTGACTACAGGTCACGCTGGCCAATCCAGACCATCTGGCACAGCCGCCGACCCACGGGATCTGTTTAATTGCGCCTCGGCTGTCCCTCTCTGAAACAGCATTTGGCGTCGGCAAGCTGTATTACAGCCGCCTGTGAGTGTGCTGGCTAGCCCGGTTCTATGGCACAGCCGCCACCACCACGCCTGCCATCGACAGCACGAAGGCTGACCACCGATTGGAGACTCCTCCCTGTCCTCAAGACTCTAGCGACAGCCTCTTTCACAAGCCTAGGGCAGAGCAGGAAGAGATCCCTACTCCAAAGCTATTTCTGGATGTCATTCAGAAACAATGGGATCATCCTGGAGCGTTCCCTCCCCCTCCCCATCCTGGAGCGTTCCCCTCCCCAAGCGTTTTTACAACAGGGGTCCTGACCTGGTGGAGCTTCTTCAGCTGCCAACAGTAGATGGACTAGTGGCAAACCTCGCCTCATCCTCCTCCATTGTGGCCAGTGACTTAGCTAACAACTTGAGGGCCGAGGAAAAAGAAAGGAGAACTAGTTCTGCTCAAGACGTACCAAGCAGCAGCCTGGGCAGTGAAGGCGGCCACGGCCGCTTCCTTCTTCAACCGCACCTCCTTGCTCTGGATTAGCCAGTTGCAAGCGAGGATGCCACCACAGGAAGAGCGCCTTCAACAAGATATAAACAAATTGGTGACTGCCACCCAATTTTCAGCAGACGTCAAGTTAAATGCTGCTAAGTATGCATCTCGAGCACTCTCCTCCTCAATCACATCAATGAGATTGTTATGGCTCCGCAATTGGCAGGCGGATGCCAGGTCTAAATGTAGGCCCGGAGTCCAGGAGAAACTAATGGCATGAGGAGACATCTATTTACAGCTATGCCATCGCCGAAAATACGATCCAGAGAGGCAACAGGGTGTGGCTACAACTTTGATGACTCAGTCTCTTGGCAGAAAGGACATTGTCAATCCAATTCTTGGACTCTCCCGCAACTCACAGAGAAGGAGTGTATCAGGTAAGACCAACGCCCCTTCTTATAGGAACTTTGAAGTCCCAGGAATGGCAAGCCTGGTAAAATGCATGAGTAGTGCCCATAAAAAGACTAAAATGCAAACAGTAGAATGAACTGAATTGTTATAGATAAATTCAGGCAATGGGTATTATTGCAAGGTAGCATTTTTTCTCTTTCTCTCACCTTCAAATTGTAGGTAATATGCTGAGAATCTCAAGAATGTGAAACACAGCCTTTCTCCACTAAGCCATAAATGGAATTGGCTGTTCTGAATGGGTAGGCCTCTTTGGCCGAGAGCACGGTTTGCTGAACAATCTCAGGTGCTACTGAGAAAGAAGTGGATCATTAAAAAAAAATATTTCAACATCAGTACAACCCTCAGCTCATTAATACATGGTCAATCAGTATTAAGATCTTTTGCAAAGGGGAAAATGTACAATAGATTGGTTGGCTAAGTAGTGGGTTTATTACACTACTAAGTGTTTGAAGAAGATGGTAACTTGGGGAGAGACATGAGCAGCAAAATATAAGTAAAATGTGACCAGTCTTACACTTAAATAGCCAGCTGTAAAATTTAAAATGGTAAAATGGTAAAATTTCAAAACTATGGGGAAGTATGTATATAATTGCTTATATAATGAGACAGGTGGCATATAATATTAACAAGTACTGTATTTTTCGGAGTATAAGACGCACCGGAGTATAAGATGCACCTTAGTTTTGGGGGAGGAAAACAAGGAAAAAAGGCCTCTGCCTCCCAGCAATTTGCCAAACAGCAAACAGCACAGATGATATACACTGTTTGCTTTGTATTTCTGTGCATGTGTGTTCGACCCATAGAAATAGCAAATAATTAGAGAAATATACATTATGGCAGTATATTAATCCCAGAAAGTTTTCTTAAATGTAATCACACTAACTCTTTCCAATTATTTAAATAGATCTACTCCAAACATGACTAAGTCAGGGTTTAACTCAGCTGCCTTATTTTAATGCTAATACTTAATACTAATACGTAATACTTAATACTTAATACTAAAACAGGACATTTCAGATTATACTTTTACAGATATTTAAAATTAATGTGGCTTTCTGGAAGTATTCTATTTAAAAGAAGATACAATAGCATTGGGCCCCTTCAGATCAAGCATTTATTTTAAAAAGCTTCTTCATTTTGTTAAGTTGTCTAGAACAATAATAAAACAGTCTTTAAAAATAAGTCTAATAATTTGAACATTCTATAGGCATTTATAGTTATTCACTTACCTCCTTGCAGCAAAAAACAAACAGCCAGTTTCAGCACAGTCTGGTTAGTACAAGAAAATAAAATTCTGTCTTTGCCTCTCCCTCCAGCAATTTGCCTCCGTGCAGCTTTAGTTTCACTTTCATTTTAGCACGTGGGCTTGCTGGCAACTTCAACCAAACAGCTGAGTGTTGGGAGGCAGATAATCAGTGGCTTGTGCTGATCAGGCTCTGCTGCTGTTTGCTGCAAAGAGGTAAATTGCTGGCAGGCAAAGATCAAAGAGTGGGGGTAGCTGGGTGGGGCTACATTCGGTGTATAAGACGCACCCAAGTTTTCACCCTCTTTTGGGGGGGATAAAAAGGTGCGTCTTATACTCCGAAAAATACGGTAAGTAAGTTGGTTGCCATGATGTAATTCTCCCTATTTCCAGGAAAAGGGAAGGCTTAATTATAGTATGCAATATGTATTGCCATCTAGCCATACTCTGTCAAGTGTCTTCTGGAGTTTCTGTGGAATTTGAGCCAGTGAAAGGAATGATTTTGGTAAACTGAACTAAATGGTATAAATGGTGTTTTTCTATAATATTATGATTCTACAAGTCTGTAGAATCATAACTACTCTGAGTGGAAACAACATATTCATGTACAGAATTTACTGGTTCTGATACAGATTCAGCAGTGTTGGGAAGCTACAGATAGCTGGTACTGGTAGTCCTTGATTTATGATCACAATTATGCCAAACCCTGTTGTAAACAAGACATTTGTTAAGTGAATCACTGAAGTTGTTAAGTTAGTAACACGATTGTTAAGTGAATCTGGCTTTTCCTTTGACTTGCTTGTCAAAACATTGCAAAAGGGGATTATATAACCTCAGGGCACTGCAACGATCATAAATATGAACCAGTTGCCAAATATGAACCAGTTGCTAAATTTGGACCATGTTACCATTGGTGATGCTACAATGGTTATAAGTGAAAAACAGTCTTAAGTCCTTTTTTCAGTGCCATTGTAACTTTGAACGGTCACTAAATGAACTTTTGTAAGTCAAGGACTACCTGTAGTACTGCTATGTGAAATAGATGCAGTATAAGACATGTTTGTAAACATCGTGTAAACACCACATGTGCTCATTTAAAAAGAACATTCATTGGTGCAAAAATATTTCTGTTGTGACAAACTATAGGATAGGGAAAGTTATCTGTCATTTACTTTTGCTGGCAAAAGAATAAGAAACCAGAAAGATGTTTTTTCTTTTTATATTTGCTTTTTTTTATTTTGAGCACTGAACGAGTAATAGCAGGACTGCTTGATGGAAAGAAGCCACCTGTGTTGTGCTGTGGTTGCTGTTCTTCTACTGCCATGAATGCCCAGGCATTGAGGGAAAAGGAAAAATTTGCAAAGCTGACTATTGCCTAGAGAATGTGGGCAACTACATTTTTTTCTCACATAATTCAACAAAATTGTGTGCATTTATTGGAAATTTCTCATATACCTATAAACAATATTTTAAGCATACTGTATGCTTCTCTCCTAATAGAGAGAAACCAATAGTTGGCTGTGTTGATTTTCCAAAAGGACTACGCCCACCTTCTTATACTCAATGTTGAACTGCTTTATCTATTTATAAAATAGCCATGATTGTATTATTTACTTCTTAAAAACATTAGCATCCATTATGAAAGTAAATGTTTGTTTGTTTTAGCTATGTTGAGTAGACACTGTGACCCACCACTTCCCCTGGTTCTGAGAATACATAAACTGGCTTTCAGAAAAAAATAAACTCAGAACAGTTGGTTAAACTATAAGTTTGAATTATATCACAGTTAAAAATTGTGATTTTGGTCCCATCTTTCATTAACATGTCTTACATATAGGTGAACAAAACAAAAAGATTTTGGTGAAAGAACAAAACAAATCTTTCTTGACACTTACTAAACTGAAGGCAGATCTCTCCACTTTCTTTCTATGTTTTTATTACTTAGGTAGTTTTTCATTCTCATCTCTGTATGACATTTCCTTTTAGGTATCAGATTAAAATACATTGCACTCTCTGGTCTTTCAACACATAACATAAAAACCTAGTTATGATCAAATTTTGCTTTAAAATCTGTTTCCAGTTATCTGAATTATTGTTGTTACAGTTGCAACAAATGAGTAGTTTTAGTCAGAATATTGAATTTTTGGTTTTCAATTCTTTTAAACATTTAAAATTAACCATCGCCCTAAGTAAGTCTGAAAAGTATGGAAGACAAAGCAAAGAAGAAATCTAGTGCATTTTCTTCTTGGATTGGTTGTTGCTTTTATTTTTCTTAATTTGTCTGTTTAAATATGTAAATAGTGTGAGAATGAACAGGGTATAAATAAACTAATTATTTAATTAATTAATTAACAGTAGAAATAAGTGAGAAGTTTTATTATACAGTGGTGTAATATTTAGTTAACTGTGGGGTTACATTCATACAAAGAATGTATATATACTAGAAGGACATTTGTTTTCTTGATAATATTATGTACAGAAATGTGCTAGATAAAAAAGCTTTCTTGTCTACTAGGCAAGGATGCTGCTATTTGATGCTATGTTGATTTTACAACATATCAACAGAAAAAGTTTTATCAATTAAAATGGAACTTATAAGATATATAAGGTATAAGGTAGCAAAATGAAATTGAGAGGTAATGTCATTTAGGAATTACATTTCTACCTACTATTAGTACAGTGAATCAGTAACTCTCATTAAACCTAATTAAATCTAATACTGAATCTAATACGTAAGTTGTTACTTATTTTTAAAAAAATTTGTATATGATGTGGGAAACAGCTTAAACTGAAGACAGACACAGTAACTACAGTCTCTTTTACATTAAAGATATAATCAGAAAGGTCTGTATTCATAAATAAAACATAGTATGGGATAAGAGAATGAGAAATATGTAAATGTAATGCATGAAAAAGAGACCAAAGGTTAAAAAACAAAAGGAAAGGAAACAGAAAGTGATGTTAAAGAAAGCAAAATGCACTCTGACTAATTACCATGAAAAGCATGATAAATCATGGACATATATCCTTGACTTTTGACTGATAGAACCTGCTGAGTACAGTTTTTCATGCATGGCTGCCTCTTCATCTAATTTAAACTAGCATCACTATCAGTAGAAAAAATGGAACACAAGAGAAAAAAAGAGGGAATGCAAAAATATTCCTATTGCTGTTGTGTAAAGCTTCTTAAATTTTACAGTTGGCTCCCCAAAATAAAATGCAATAAGCAAGAGTTAAGTGTTTAACTTACTTTTAGTAAGATAGGAAATTCTGGCTGCTTGGGCTGTCAGCTGACAAACTACTTTATGGTTGGCTTTCTGCTAAAGTAGATTTTATTAGTGGTGAGCTGAAACTATTTTCCTTAAACTATATCCTAGCTTTACCTTCTATCCTGTTTTACAATTCATATATTTCATGGTTACTTTTCAGTTGTGATGGAGCTTGGATTCCTTCTACTATTGCTAGCCATTGTCCCTGGATTATGTCTTCTTATTATAGGCCATGTAACACTTCTATTTTAGCTTACCCCGATTGCTGCTAGTGTTGGGCCCTCAGGTAGTTTGCTGCCAAGCCTGCTACTTCTATATGTGCCTCTATCACTTTAGGATTTTATTGCTTTGGTCTGGAGTCTTTTCTTGCTGAATTGTTATTTGCTGCCACTCACCCGTATTCTACTGAATCCCTTCTGCTCTCCTTGAAGCTCTTCCTCATAAGTTCCTGTTCACAAGTATCACTGAGAATGTCTCTAGGAAGCACATTGGACATTTATTTATTTATTTTATTTATTTATTTTGTTATTCTTATATGTCGCCCAACTCCCGAAGGACTCAGGGCAGCGTACAACAAAGAAAAATACAAGAATAATCAAAATTTCATATAATTAAAAACAATACAAAATTTTAAAAAACAGTATAAAAACAACAACAGAACAGTTGGCATATTTTTCTCTACCTTATTGGAAACTTTCATCTTTTTTTTTAGCTTATTGGAAACATACATACTTTCCTCTAGCTTATTAGAAACCCAGCATATCAGAATTAATCAAGCGTTCCTTCCAAATAAATTGTGTTAGGTTAAATTAAGCATTTTTCTTTAATTCAGAGGTGAGTGGAAGGATATAACTAATTTGGAATGTTACTACTTAGTAATTTTAATGGTTATAAAACGATACCTCATTCATGCACACAACATTTATCTATGAATCAAAGGGCTTTTATTCTCAGTTGAAAAGATTGGTAATGATGATTTTGTCCATTTTTGGTAGAATAATTCTTAATTAAATATGTCACCTTAGTCAGGAATTGTTTATTGATATATTATTCTAAAAACTTAGGCATTATATGTTATCTGTTGGGAATTGTACATATTTGTTGTGGCTGTTTATTAATTGCTTGGGTTAAATATAATAAATACAATTGTACATCATGGAATTACAAGTAGGCGTTTATTTATTGTGTTATAATAAGACTTGTGTTGATCAAAATTGAAAGTGTAGATAAACTTTTAAAGAGCAGAAGAATTGCATGTGAATTATACACATTCTGTCTAGTAATGTTTCCCATATTTGTTTAAAATTATATTAATAATGTCTTCTTGACTGACCTTTAGGTTGTCAGAGGAGCATTTTAATGTATACTATTGTTTTATACTCTGCAATGTAACTTGTTATCTGTCCATTCAATAAAATGCACGCTAAACTTTAATGATTCTTTAGTATAGATTTTTTTGGTCATTCATTCTATTTGGATAGAAAATAAAGAGGTACTGTTGCTTTTTTCAGTGAGAAGAGTAAATACTTTATTTCAAAAGGTACCTCTTCTGCCTGCCTGCCTACCTGCTGTCAGTCTTGCCAAGATTGCTGGATTTTATTCTTTATTTTAAGTCAGTATTCAAGATTGAATGACAAATACCAATCCCCAATCAAATAGTCAGTGACATATTGGGAATTATTTTTGTCTTAAGCCTGCCATTGATGTAACCTTCACAATAGTATTTTTTGTTAACTGAGACAGGTTTTTACAAAATTAGTGTTGACATGTACTGTGTATTATTTTCTGGATTTGTATGAAACTATTGAAAATACACACTGAATGAAAAAAAACTTTAACAAAAAAGAGTTTTGTGATGCTGTGGGAAACTTCTTCGGTGCCTTATATTATTTCCCCTATGAGAAAGAAATTGGTTAACTACTTATGTAGACTTCATGTTTCGTGCTTTTTAAATTTTAGTTTCCTGAATACAATCATCTATATGAAACAAGGAGACACCGTTAAATTCTTGTAAGTACTACTCAACCATGAAGACCAGTTAGTGACAGCCATGCTGATTAGGTGTTAAGGAAATTGACATCAAATGGAACTGAGGAGATTCAGCTAAGAAACTTTCATAGCACTGTAGTCTTATAAAAGAAAAAAAGGAAATCTAAGCACTTACTTATTATAATTATTTAATTGTTTATACACTACTCTTTATATATAATCCCAGCAATGTTGAAAATTACAGACCAATCTCATTATGTTGCGTCACCTGCAAAGTCATGGAACCAATCATAAACCAATCCATTATGCTCCACTTTGAAACTAACAACCTACTCTCTAACAAACAATTTGGTTTCAGGAAAAAATAATCCTGTAATCTGCAACTCTTACACTGCAAAAACATATGGACCACACAACTTGATCAGGGTAAAACAGACGCAATTTACATAGACTTTTGTAAAGCGGTACAAGTTGATTCAGTGGTACATGACAAACTACTTCTGAAACTAAAATCTTATGGCATCTCTGGACCCCTACATGATTGGATAACTGCGTTCTTGTCAAACAGACAACAAGTGGTTAAAACAGAGAGTTCTCTATCAAATCCTGCACCTGTCAACTGGTGTCCGTCAAGGCAGTGTTCTAGGACCAACACTCTTCATACTTTACATAAATTACCTTTGTGATCATATTATAAACAACTGTGTTCTCTTCGCCGATGATGTTAAACTATTTAACACCACAGACAATGCTACTACCCTTCAAAAAGACCTTGACTATGTATCAGAATGGTCATACAATTGGCAACTTTAAATCTCAACCAACAAATGCTCTGTCTTACACATTGGCAAAAAGAATCAGAACACAAAATACAAGCTTGGAGGACACGGCCTTGTAAATGACCCTCACGCTGTCAAGGACCTTGGAGTACTCATATCTAATGATCTAAGTGCAAAAGCCCATTGTAACAACATTGCCAAAAAGGCACTAAAAGTAGTTAATCTAATCTTGCGTAGCTTTTTCTCTGGCAATATTGCTCTGCTAACCAGAGCATTCAAAACATTCGCTAGACCAATTCTCGAATACAGATCACCTGTCTGGAACCCGCACTGCATATCGGACATTAATACAATTGTGAGAGTCCAGAAATATTTCACGAGAAGAGTCCTCCACTCCTCTGCTCGCAATAGAATATCTTATTCCACCAGACTTGAAATTTTGGGCTTAGACAACTTAGAACTACTTCGCCTTCGATCTGATCTAAATGTAGTTCATAAAATTATCTGCCACAATGTCTTACCTGTCAATGACTACATCAACCACAACAATACATGAACACACAATAGATTCAAACTTAATGTAAACCGCTCCAAACTCGATTGAAGAAAATACGACTTTAGCAACAGAGTGATGAATGCCTGGAATGCACTACCCGACTCTGTGGTTTCTTCCCCAAACCCCCAAAACTTTAATCTTAAACTGTCTACTGTCGACCTCACCCCATTCCTAAGAGGTCTGTAAGGGGCGTGCATAAGCACACCATTGTGCCTACTGTCCCTGTCTTACTGTCCTATTGTCCTCACTTATTTGTACTTACTTTGTTTATGTTTATACCTATACCTGCTATCTTGTACATGTTTGACAAACAAACAAAATAAATAAAAATAAATAAAAATATCACCGTTTCCTATAAAGGAATGCAGGGTTATAAAGCAATAAATCACAGAAACAAATAAAATAATAAAGATAGATCTAGTTCTATAATACTGACAAGTATGGAAACTAAATATATACAGTATATGCAGTCAGATGACTATCATTTACTTGAAAAACTTTGTCCTATAGGTATCACCATGTTTTAAACTGCTATGCTTAATGAGACAGCTTGGAAACCTATCATGCTAATACACGGAGATAGTTCCAAAATTAGGATACCATTAGCAACCAATCCTATATTGAACCATCTGGGGGTCACAAAGATAGGTTAATAACAAGCAGGTCCTACCAGGGCAATTGTAATATATAGGTTGGACAAAGTTATGATGTTGATGCTGCCAGAACTATCTGAAACTGTAATCCTGGTTCTGCCAGAAAACCAGCAATGTAAATGCATGCTGTGTCTACCCACAGACAATATCTATTTTATCACATCAGTCTGTTGTGTGAACAGATTGATCCATATCAAGTCTCAATCTGATTTGGCATGTCTAAACCTTATGGCAAGTCTTTTAATATGAACACAAAATTGCTTCATTTGCTGAATGTGGTTCCATTCCTTTTCTTAACAAATACAAGCAATTATCATTTTTAAGGGAGTAGTATGTGCCATGTGTGAATAATATTTAAGATAGAAAAGGCTTTCTATGCCTTACAAATTTGTGCTCATGAACATGTATCACCTCAGCATCTGTCTTTTAGTTGGAGATTGCAATATATGTTCCAAGCATTAAGCTAGGTAACATACCTTAAAATTTCCTGACAAATTATCGTAAGAAATACATAACATTATATTACAGAGGTGGATTCCTACCGGTTCTAACCGGTTCTTTAGAACCGTTAGTAAATCGGTGATGATGTCACGGAGCCGATTCTGTTGGCGCCAGTCCGTGGGCGCCACCATCTTGGATTTTGCTTCTGGACATGCACAGAAGCTAATTTTTGCTTCTGCGCATGCACAGAAACTATTTTTGATTGCTGCGGGGGTGCGCGTGCGAAGTGCGATCCTGAGCAAAAAGGCAGCAAAACGATCCACAACCCACCCCTGATTATATACATTGTTTTATTATCAAAAACCATGAAAACTATTGTAAACTCTAACTTTGTAATTTTTTTTCCTTTTTTTCCTTATTAAAATCTTTTTCTTTGTTACGCTTTCTCATTTCTCTTTTTTAACAAAATATTTATATTTTGATGTTGATGAGTGCTTATAGGAAATGAAAGGAAAATTAAAATGTTAGAATTAACATGTTTTATGAAGTACTTGGATATTTGATCTTTAAAGAATTTTTCTGATTATGCCATGTTAAATATTATTATACATCTTTATTTCAATAGATAAGATTCCCTTTTCTTACAGATGTTGGGACTGCAAGTTTTTTAAAATGAAAATGTCATTTTCCATCTTTTCAAATACTCCCACTATTATAAGAAAATGGAAATCATTACATTGTTAGTTTTTATTTTTGCTTCAATACATTTTCAAAACAATGATAAAACCTGGAAATAAAAGCATTACATTTTTGTCCTTCAAATCAGTGTTGATGTCTGATGAAGAGCCGAGGTGGCGCAGTGGTTAAAGTGCAGCACTGCAGTTCAGCAGTTCAGCTGTTCAAATCTCACCGGCTCAAGGTTGACTCAGCCTTCCATCCTTCCGAGGTGGGTAAAATGAGGACCCAGATTGTTGGGGACAATATGCTGAACTCTGTAAACCGCTTAGAGAGGGCTGTAAAGCACTATGAAGCGGTATATAAGTCTAAGTGCTATTGCTATTGCTATGATTGCCTGGACAAATCCTTGTAATTTTCATGGCAAGATTTTTCAGAACTGATTTTCCATTGCTTTCCTCTTAGGGCTGGAAGCTCAGTCACCCAGCTGGCTTCATGCTTAAGACCATACTCAGACTCTCCTAGTATCTAATCTAATCTCATATAGTTTTTATATATAATTGGAATACAATCAGTATATAAACTTCTTTGATTATTACAAGCCTGTCTCAATTGTGCAGTCTGTTTGTCCTGAAAAGATTGAAATTGGGAAAATTTTTGTTTTTCAAAGTATTAAAGAATTTATATAGCATGAATGGTAGACTTATAGTTTTTGATCTTTTTTTAATCAAGAATTAAAATATATGTTTTTCAACTTGCTGCTTTCTGCACTAAAGATAACTTTACTTTTGAAATAATGGAAGGACAATGTAAAATAAGCTAATTAAATTAAGATAAAGTTAACTCTGCTTCAAGAAGATGGTGAATAGAATTGTGTTTGCCTTTTTCGTTCTTATATTTCACAAGAATTGCTAGTTTTTCTCAGTATCCTAACTGAATGCTTATGGTATCACAACCCTGATGGAAAACCACAATGGAAGAATGGATTGTAAAGAAAGCATAATTAGCATAAATGACAAAATCTCAGCTATTTGGTCAAAAAACAAAACAAAAAAAGTACTTTAATAAAAGACTGGAAACTTTTTATGAGCTTTTTGCTGAAAATGGAAAAAATGAAACAGTGATTTGTGGATTTGCTGATTGAAAAAGGGGTTGACTATGGAACAGATGGGATCTCTCTAATGTACTTTGAAAGAGGGAGCAGGAATAATAATAATACATTGTAGCTGCTGCAAAGAACACTGGAAATCACTTCTTTAATTATCTTTTTCTTTTTTTCTTTAACTGTATTGCTTCTTCGCTTTGATCTTTTTTCTTCTCTAACTTTATATTTTACTATATAACCAGTTTGTTGTAGTAGTGAAGACATCTAGTTATAAACTGTGTGTCCATGGGTTTTAGTCCCACCTTAGGGACAAAACCAGCCAGGTGGCCTTGGAGTAATCACTTTGTCGTCACTGCTGCTATAATGCAGATACATAAAAAATGTAATGCACATTCACTAGAAATCAACAGTTGCCAAAGACAAATGATAATCATGTGACTAGAAAAGGGAGTTGTGCCACTAAATCAATATTTATTTATTTATTTATTTTTATTTTATTTATTTATTTGTCAAACATGTACAGTAGATGTCTTCAAACTTGGCAACTTTAAGACTTGTGGACTTCAAGTCCCAGAATTCTCCAGCCAGCATAGCTGGCTGGAGAATTCTGGAACTTGAAGTCCACAAGTCTTAAAGTTGCCAAGTTTGAGGACCCCTGATGTACAGGATGATAGTTTTTTGTATAAACATAACATAAGTAAAAAGTTCCGATAAAGAGGACAATAGGACAGTAGGACAGGGACGGTAGGCACAGTAGTGCGCTTATGCACGCCCCTTACAGACCTCTTAGAAACGGAGAGAGGTCTACTGTAGACAGTCTAAGGTTAAAGTTTTTGGGGTTTGGGGAATAAACCACAGAGTCAGGTAGTGCATTCCAGGCATTGATCACTCTGTTGCTGAAGTTGTATTTTCTGCAGTCGAGTTTGGAGCAGTTTACATTAAGTTTGAATCTATTATGTGCTCGTATATTGTTGCGGTTGAAGCTGAAGTAATCATTGACAGGAAGGGCTTTTTGATATATGATTTTATGAACTACATTTATATCAGATTGGGTTAGATTAGATCAGATCCTGCCTTTATTATTTTTACAATAACTCAAGGCAGCGAACACATTCCACTCACCCTTCCTCCTTCTCCTTTCCCCACAACAACAACCCCGTGAATGAGTAGGGCTGAGAGAGAGTGACTGGCTCAAGGTTATCCATGCTGATTTTCATGGTTAAGACTGGACTAGAATTCACCGTCTCCCACTTCCTAGCCTGGTGCCTTAACCACTAGACCAAACTGAAACAACTAAATAATAAAATTAGAAGCAGACTAAATACAATAAGAAGAGCAGGTTACTCAGTCATTTAATTTGTATTATAAACAATTAGTTAATTATATGAATTCAATTACTAACATTCATTAAGTTTATTTCAAAAACAAAGTAGCTGGACTACTCCCTTTTATCACAGTATTTATAAGGCCACAACTAGCATTTTTTAAAATAAGTAAGAGAAAATTTAGGAAATACAAGAAATAATTTTGGCAGGAAATTTAGTTTTATCAAACTTTACTTAGGTCTGTAGTCATTAATTTACATTTGTTTTTAGTACGAAAGTCCACTGTGTGCTAAGAATTACAGCAACAAGTATGATAAAACAAATATTTCTAAACAAAAATCCCATATGTTTCATAAAAATAAGGTGGGATGAATTACAGAGGCTCAATTCTATATTTCGTGAAAGGAAAGTAGAGAGGCTCAATTCTCCATGCCATGAACTGAAATGGAACAACGCTGTAATATTTACCAAACTCTGAAATTTCTTAATAGCATACAGCATATCTCACAGCATATCTAGAAATACAATAGCAGAAGAATAGTTACTTTGAAGACAGTGTATAGAATTATTTCATAGATTTCATTCAGCACAACACAATTGTATTAAAACTACAATAGCACTGTTGTAGTTATGTAGGTATGTATAGCTTCATAGATATCATAGATATTTTTAGATATAAATATCGATATCTTTTCAGCCATATTAGTTTTATTAGTTTTATTCAAATGTTAAAACTCCCAGATAACTCTGTTATCTGTTTTCTATAATCATATCACCAAATTTGTATCTGTCATATATAATTCATTTTCTTTACTGCCTTGCCTCAACTCTTCCAAGAAATAATAATAAAAAACATTTTAATGGGGTTTTTGCTTCTTGCCATATGGGAACTTATTAACTAAGTCAAGGTCCAAATAAATGTGCTTTGTATTGAAGGGAGAAAATGGTTGAATTGTGAGGTGGCTTTCTGAAGCCTGTGCAGTTTGATTTCACAACCTTATTCCAAGTTGGATAAGCTCTACACAACCTGTCAACCATGTGCTTCATCTTGGTGCTTCAAGCAGTCAGTAAGATATCTTGGACTCAGACCACTGAATGCCTTGAAGACACACAGAGAGAAACAGAGTGTTCTTGAATTGGTGTCAATATCTGTAGTGTAATAACTGAAGGACTAGCCTGATGTACTCACAGTAGTTTCTGTAGATGAGCAGATGGGCTCTTTGAGTATGAATGTAAGAATCTGGGATAAAGTACTATCAAAAAGATAATTGAATAAAATAACTTTTATTAATTGCAGAATAGTTTCTTGGGATTTAAAAATTGATTCCTGTAGGCATCTGTGATTTTTTGCTCTTAATTAAAAAAACATTTTAATAACAGTTCTGTTTAAAAACAGCTTTAAGTTTAAATTTAAAACCTAAAATAAAAATTTAAAAGAGCATAGCAGTGGGTAAGGCCTTTGGATTCCGGAGGCTCTGTAGACCTATGTTCTCTATAATAAATCTTCAATGATATCACTCTAGTGTCAGGGGTGGCCAAACTATGGTTCTTTGAGGACCTGTGGACTTCAACTCCCAGAATTCCTGGGCCAGCCATGCATGCATGGCTAGCTCAGGAATTCTGGGAGTTGAAGTCCACAGGTCCTCAAAGAACCATAGTTTGGCCACCGCTGCAAGTCGTCTTATTGATACCAGATCTTCATATCCAGGAATAGAATAGAATAGACTAGAATTCTTTATTGGGCAAGTATGATTGGACACACAAGGAATTTGTCTTTGGTGTATATGCTCTCAGTGTACATAAGGAGAATAAAATACATTCATCAAGAATAAAAAGATACAACACTTAGTGATAGTCAAGGTTATTAATAACCCATCAAATACTAGGAAACAAAAACAATATAAATTGAAAGATACTATACTACTATACATAGTTATAGTAATAAGTGGGAAGAGATAGATACTAGTAAGGAAGAGAAAAATAATAGTAATACAGTCTTAGTAAATTATTTGACAGTGTTGTGGGAATTAGTTAAGCAGAGTGATGGCATTCGGGGAAAAAACTGTCCTTGTGTCTAGTTGTTCTGGTGTGCAGTGCCCTATAGCGTCATTTTGAGGGTAGAAGTTGAAACAATTTGTGTCCAGGATTTGAGGGTTCTGTAGATATTTTCACAGCCGTCTTTTTGACTCTTGCAGTATACAGATCCTCAATGGAAGGCGGGTTGGTAGCAATTGTTTTTTCTGCAGTTCTAATTATCCGTTGAAGTCTGTGTTTGTCTTGTTTGGTTGCAGAGCCAAACCAGACAGTTATGGAGGTGCAGATGACAGACTCAATAATTCCTCTGTAGAACTGAATCAGCAGCTCTTTGGGCAGTTTGAGCTTTCTGAGTTGGCGCAGAAAGAACATTCTTTGTTGTGCTTTTTTATGATGTTTTTGATTTAGGTGTCCATTTTAAGTCTTGAGATATGATAGAACCTAGAAACTTGAAGGACTCTACTGTTGATACTGTGTTGTCTAGTATTTTTTTTTCTAGTATTTATTTTTTTAAAGTTTTTTTTTAACCAGGTCATCCCAATCTAACTGGCAGATGCAGCAGATGCTGAACTGAAATATTTAACATTATATAATAATACCAACGTACGTTCCAAGTGTGAAGAAATTGTGTGGAGTTGCATTCCTAGCTTTCATGGGACAAATTTAAAATTAAGATAAATACTGGAAGAAGTTGAAAAATAGAAGTTATAGGAAATACTTTTAGGCATTGACTTGTAGCAGCCAGCCATACAGTTGCAGAAAACTAAACATTTTAGGGAAGGTGGTCATTACTGAAGAAGTGGAGAATTTGGATTGTATGGTCTGTAAATAGTAAGTGAAGTTCTGTACAAGCTAGTACAAAATAATGCATTTTAGGGGGAAATTGTATATGCAAAGTATAGAAAGGAGAATTGCAGTTATCTGTGACTTATTAAGAAAGGAGTTTTGGAATTATATTAAAATGTCAACCCATATGTTCTATGTTCTATGTTAGGATCATGGTTCCCTACCAGAGAAGATGCAAGTGTTTCTAACTTTTCAGCATAAATTTAAAGTGAAAAACATGAACTCTCTTCAGGTCAGCATTGAATTGTATGCAGAAGCTTGGTAAAGAAAGGACCCATATAGGCTCTTACTGACTTTACACCTTTTCACTGGAGGTCATAAGGCCATGTAGTAATTTGGCTTTAACACTTGTTCTATCTTCAGAGAGCTTCACTTTCATTCATTCAATCAATCAATCAATCAATCAATCAAACAAACAAACAAACAAAAGAACAAACAAACAGAAGAGTGATTAACTTCCAGATCTCCCAGGTCTGGAATCCAATTCTATTGGATTAAGGGTATCAGGATTGTAACACTGAATATGTAGTTGCAATCTTATTTACAGCCATCTGTTTTGGAAGAACTTTATTATAGCAATAGCACTTAGACTTATATACTGCTTTACGGTGCTTTTACAGCCCTCTCCAAGCGGTTTACAGAGTTAGCATATTGCCTCCAACAATTTGGTCCTCTTTTTAGCCACCTTGGAAGGATGGAA
Organism: Diadophis punctatus similis; assembly: GCA_023053685.1. Taxonomy (NCBI): domain Eukaryota; kingdom Metazoa; phylum Chordata; class Lepidosauria; order Squamata; family Dipsadidae; genus Diadophis; species Diadophis punctatus. The sequence goes on along the minus strand of JALIGW010000038.1, from coordinate 3,344,627 downwards.
GGCTGAGTCAACCTTGAGCCTGGTGATACTTGAACTGCCAAATTGCAGGCAGCCGGCAGGCAGGCAGCAGAAGTAGCCTTCAGTACTGCACTCTAACTAATTTTATCAAAGACTGGAAATCTTCTTACAGACTTTTTGCTGAAAATTAAAAAAAAACATGAATTGATGGTTTATGGATTTGCTGATTAAATATGACAATGTGGGAAGAAGAGAACCATGTTATAATTGGAGGGAGAGAAAATAATGTTGTAACAGCTGTAAAAAAGATCAGAGGCCTCCTCTCTCCTCTCCTCTCCTCAATTTGTATATAGTTTCATGCTTATATTAACATTTTAAAGAATTTTTAACGAAAGGAAACATTTTATTGTAAATGTTTTGATAAAAAAGAAATACTCAGAGCATATTCCTTTTCTTCTGAGCATATAGGCGCATGAACATCTAGAAATAAGGCCTGCCTCTTTCAGAATATTGTCTCTTTCCAAATAAATTAAAGAAGAGTTAATCAACTGATTAAAATTAGTATGCTTGTTGAGTTTATTTTTGTTTCTATTGTTTGATAGATGCTTTATGATTCTCAGAGTAGTTTACAATATAATTAGATTCATAAACAGAAGAATTCATAATAGTAACAGCACAATGTTCAATAACATACGTATACATGTATGTTTGTGTTTATGAGAGAGAGAGAGAGAAAGAAAGAGAGAAAATAAAGTTAGAATTTATGATCTGTCATGATAATTATTGGAGAAAAATTCCAAAGCCAAAATACTCTTTTATCTACCCATGTTACCTATGGAAGAGGGCCTTTTGAAAAAAGTAATTCAGTTTTGAGATCTACATAAATATTTTTGCTCTGAGTTCAAGCTACTGAAATAGAAATTTTCTCCATTCCTAAGAATAGTTAATTTGTTTTTTAACTTTCTCTCCTGATATCTTGTACTGACTGAATGTCAACTTCTTAATCAAGTAAATGTACTACCTCATATTTCTAGTATAAAAACAAAATAAAATTCATACATACTTATCATCATGGAATCTGGAAACTTAAGATAAACTTTTTGTTATTCATATATGTTGTTTTAGGGAGTTATAAAATGCTTTTCCTATTCAATGTGAAAACTTTTAGTTCAAACTGTATTCTGCTAAACCTGCCACATTTACAGCTAACTTCTTGGCAATCATCCCAAAGTATATTTGGGTTAAGATATTACACATTATTTTTGTTGAGGCTTTAGCATTTGATATTGCTCACACCAATCTTTGTTTCTGTTCGTTCTCACAACTTGCATTGAATAAATTCTGAATTGACGTTTGTTTTTGATAGTTAGGAGACCTTCAGACTTCAGTCTTCCATTGAAATGAAAAACAGAATTAGGAGAAGTAAAATATTAAGTGAATAGCATTATTTTTAGAAAGGATTCTCAATATTTATAATTAGTAATAGGATATATTGCGAACAAATTAACTGGGAGATTGTGACTTTTAAATCCTGCCTTAAGCATAAAGCCAACTGAGCAACTTTGGGCCAGTCACTTTCTCTTGGCCCTAGGAAGAAGGCAATGGCAAACCACTTCTAAAAATCTTGCCAAAGAAATTGCATGGTTGAAATTGCAGTTGTCAGGAGTCTGATTTGAAGAAACTATAAATATATAGACACACAGAGACACACACAATATAAACTTATCTCACATTTCTCATAAAGTCTAGATATCAATAAATCTAGACAAGCGTAAACATATTCTTCCATTGGGGCACATTGACAATTTTGTGTTCTGATATACAAATTGACAGTATAACCAGAATAAGCTTAAAGATTCTGTGCCATGTACTAGTTCCTGGAATTTCAACTACCTTACTTACTATGGTTAATTCCAAGTTTTAAGCTATAATAAGATGTGCTTGGTGTGTTGCACGAATTCAGCAAAGGTTAACAGTTAAAATGCAACGGATAAGGCCTGCCAATAATTCAACACATCTTGTTCAAGAACATTTTGTAAACTGTCCAGGATCATATATGTGAGATGGGTGGCTATACACCGTATTTTTTGGAGCATAAGACGCACCGGAGTATAAGACGCACCTTAGTTTTGGAGGAGGAAAACAAGGAAATTTTTTTTTGCCTCTGCCTCCCAGCAATTTGCCTCCCAGCAAACGGCAAACACTACAGATGATATACACTCTTTGCTGTGTATTTCTGTGCATGTGTGCCTGACCCATAGAAATAGCAAAGAATTGGAGAAATGTACATTATGGCAGTATATTAATGCCAGAAAGTTTTCTTAAATGTAGTCACACTAACTCCTCCCAATTGTTTAAATAGATCTACTCCAAACATGACTAAGTCAGGGTCTAACTCAGCTGACTTATCTTAATACTGCAACAGGACACTCTTATATTTCAGACTATACTTGTACACATGCTGTTAAAATTAATGTGGCTTTCTGGAAGTATCGTTATTCTCTGCTATTTAAAAGAAGATACAATAGCACTGGCCTCTTCAGAGCAAGCATTTATTTTAAAAAGCTTCTTCATTTTGTTAAGCTGTCTAGAACAATAATAAAGCAGTCTTTAAAAAATAAATCTAATAATTTGAACATTCTATAGGCATTTATTACTGACTTACCTCCTTGCAGCAAACAACAGCCAGTTTCAGCACAGCCTGATTAGCACAAGAAAATAAAATTCTGCCTCCGTCTCTCCCTGCCAGCAATTTGCCTCGTTGCAGCTTTAGTTTCACTTTCATTTTAGCACGTGGGCCTGTCTGCAAGCCTCAGTCAGCTGCTAGTCGGCAGGCAGATAATTAGTTGCTTGTGCAAATCAGACTCTGCGCTGTTTGCTGCAAGGAGGTAAATTGCTGGGAGGCAGAGGCCAAAGGGTGGGGATGGCTGGGTGGGGCTACATTCGGTGTATAAGACACACCCAAGTTTTCATCCTCTTTTTGGGGAAAAAATGTGCGTCTTGTACTCTGAAAAATACGGTATATTCTGCAGGAATATTACCGGTTGAAGTGCATATGCCTTTTATGGCAGAGTACTGTATATATATATATATATATATATATATATATATATATATATATATATATATATATATATATATATATATATATATATATATATATATATATATATATATATATATATATATATATATATATATATATATATATAGTCACCCATATCACATATAAAAATATTTAAGATTTATGGAAATCTTAAATTTGATGCATACCATAACCATATTTCCTGTTTTTATATGCTATATTTAGTTTAAACCCTAGAACAGGGTTACTCAAATGGGGTTTCATAGTCACTAGGGGTTACCTGAGAGTTCATGATTTATTTTAAAAAAACTTAAGTTACCAAAAGAATTCCCTCAACCTCCAATATCTTGGGCAAGGGCGGGGATTGTGCATGTGTGTGCAAGTGAGGAAGTGAGGAAAACATGAGCAAAGGAGTGAGGAGAAGAGTTAGGTGCAGCAGGTGGTGAAGGAACATAGATCAGAGAGCTGCTGCCAGGAGCTTCATGATAGAACTCTCCTTGGTGCATGGCTGCCTTTAAGCAGGTGCCACAGCCTGGAGGACTCCATCCCAGGGTGAGCATAGGAGAACTGGCCTGGGCACCACCAGCAGCAGGCACCAGCCACAAAAGTGGGGCAAAAGGAAGGGGAGGAAAGGAAAAAGTTTCATTCTTATTTTTGATTTAAGAACAGTGTTAATGTAGATATACAGGCCTACATATGAAAGAAAGATGATAATTGTGTAACTTATAGCCTGTATTTGAGTCTGAATGTGTAGGGGTTCCTGGAGGCCTGAAGAAATATTTAAAGGTTCATCCAGTCTCAAAAGTGTGATAAAAGCTATATTAGAAAGTCTAATAGCAAAAAACCCCACCCCGACAGCTGGGTGTTCTATGCAATATATTTTTTACACATCAGTGAAAAATAGTTTTACAGTTAGGGGCCTGTGGTTTGGTGGCATATGTTCAGTGCAACAACTTCAGTAAAGCACATTGTTAAATGCATTATATGTCTTTAACTTTGGTTATAAATCATGAGTAGTGTTTTTAAAGAGCACAGCATCCAAACACTGTTTTCAAACATTTAAGTTGTTAATGGGTTTTGAGGATTGGAACTGATCTTGTATAGCAGCAGCTTTTAATGCCAGGATGAAATGGACTATGTGTAAAAACCTCTGCTGTGTTTTCTCTTGCATCGATATGATCAGAAGGACGTTACATCTTAAGCAGTTAGAAAAGGAATCTATAGTTTTAGAAACAACAGAGCGGTAGAAACAGAGTCCATTTCAAAGTCAGGCTGGATGAATAGATGGTGGTAAATAGCTTTTTTTGAAGATGTAAACCTGTCACGATAAAACTGTTTCCCCATTATTAGAAAGCAAGGAAGATTTGTTTTTAAAGTGAGGGAAACCATTACTTGAGACTTACTACTTTTTATAGATTATTTTTAATTTCTAGACCCTCTTCTCATCTCCGCTTTGCTTATTTGTCTCAGGTTACTGAACATGACAAAATGCTGAACTGGAACAGATATAAAAAAATCAGTTCCATAAGAGTGGTAGTGTAATGTAAGATTATATGCTCTTATTCCTTTTGCTAAATTTTGAGAGAGGTGTATCAATCAACTGAAAGAATATTACTTTTTGTTACTTATCTCTGGCAGTGCACAGAATCATGTAGGCTCTGCTATGTTATGTGTTTTCCCAAACTTACTGTATAAAGTGGGTATCTCAAAGGATTTGGACATGAGTATATTTATAGATCAGCCATTGTAATAGTTCTGAACATTTCAGTTTTCCATATTTGAGATATTTCTTAAGTCTTTTAATTAAATGAGTCTTAATTCTATGTCAGCGATTGTCAAAAGATTCAAACAAGAACCTTATTTGGAGATCCCAGTACCTGGGAGTTACGTGTAAATCATATAGTCAAATTGAAATACAAACGTTTATGGTTATTTAAAAGCTCAGTACATAAATCAGTTATATGTAATAGTAAACATCAGGCAATTAAAAAACTGTGGAGCAGCAAAGACTACCTCAAACTGCTTTAGTTTATTTTTTTCTCTGTTGATTTAAAATGTGAATAAAGCATAATAGTACAAAGAAATGGGCATCTGGAGCAGCTGATCCAGAATAAAGTTGTAATCACTCAGTCTAATTTTAATTAGAACACCATGTAAGCAAAAATGTTACATATTCTTTCCATGTACCTATGCCATATTTTTATGGTCTTCAACAATTTCATGTGTATTGCATCATACTAGAAAACTGCACTCATTACATACTGTTCCATGCTGTGCTAACTTAATACATACAATGCCTAATTGTAGAGTTATAGAAATAGTACAGGATGTAGTCAACATATTACACTAAGCTAAAATCATGATTAGGTGATCAAATTATAATAATTTGCTTCATATATTTATAGTGGTCTGCTTCATACAAAATAGTAAGCTATAAAGTCCAGCTGACAAACCACCGTGGCTGGATTCACACATTGTTCTAGCAAATAAAATTCAAATTTTCTTTAGCACAGGGTGAGGACAAGGGCTACAAGCAAGACTATGACCTATTAGTATTGTATTTAAATTTGGTTTAAGTAAACCTATGTTATACTGGCTATTATGCAGCTTCATGCGGTGGGTCATTTCCCAGCACCTATTTATGTGTCTTTTATTTACCACTAATAGCAGTAATTGTGAATAGTCCGATGTGTCCAAATTCAGGTTGAACAAAGTAGATATTTTAAATTCTAGATTTTCCATGTTATAAATTAAAATATTTCTTCTCTAAGGCAGTTCTTGGAGTTCTAAGGCAGAACTGATAGTGACCCACTTTAGTTAACAGTTTTTTTTAACTAACCTCTATGCTATAATGTATTTTTTTCCATCTTTCATCTAATCTGGTTTAAATTTTTTATATACATCCTTTAAAAAATTGATTCGTTGGAGTTGCTTATTTTTTTCCTGTGCTGAATAATAAGAATGTTTATGGAGTCCTTAGTGCTCTCTGAGCTTGGTTGTTTGCTTCTAGATATTTCATTACCCAACCAGGTAACATCTTGATGATGTTACTTAGTCAAGTAATGAAACATCTGGAAGCAAACAAGCTTAGAGAGCATCAAGGATTTCACAATTCAACCCTGAACTACATACGTTCTCGTCTATTGGAAGAATGTTTATACAAAAAAAAAAAGTCTTGCACACCAGATTTTGTATAGAGTAATTTAAAATGACCCAGATTTGGACTTTGGAACACCAGGATTTAGCCAGACTTGCCATGAGCTGATTTCAGGCTGCAGATGGGAACTAATAAAGATGCACTGCACTCCAGAATTCCCCAGCTGCTTGGCTCTTTTTATTCAAACGGGGGTTTGGAGTAAAATCCAGACCCAGAGAGAATGGTCACCGAATGTGCTGAACCCAGGATTTTGGAAAGTCGGCAACCTTGGCAGTCCATTGCAGAGTCTTTTTAAGACCTTATTTCCCAAAGGCTTTCTGAACACAATGAAATGTTAATGCAGTCACATTATGAACAAGCTTCCTCCTTTCCGTCCAATGCTGGAAAATATTACCTGCTTCAAGTTTTTCTTTGATTTCATATTTTCCTTTCTGTTGTCATAGAACAGAATTATATTTTATTGAACAGGACACAGTAACGTCAGAATGTAGGATTTGTGTTTGTTTCTTTTTTAACCTGTATGTTTTCAACTGATTCAGCAGCCTGAACTATTCAGCCAGATGTCATGGAATTGGGCTAAAGCAGCTATAGTTGACATGGGGTTTCTCAGATTGCTAGCACCGACTTTGTTTGTTTGTTTAAACTCAACCGTTACAGTGGTTGTGGCAAATATAGGATAAAGCATTTTGCAACTTACATCCCGTTTCTTGTTAAATCCAGCTGTGCACTTAATACCTGCAGGAATTATTTGGAAGTGAGTGTGGATTGGCTTGTGCTGTTCCCTATCCTGCTCCTTATCCAAGAATCACTTAACAAATGTTTTGCCAGTACATGCTCTCTTCTCCATAAGCACTGACAGTTTTATGAAAAAGTGCTCTAGATTTCATTGCCCTGTTTAGAAAATTGTGCAATCCACTTTTTTCTATTTCAAATTCAAATTCAAGGCATCAACAGCCCAGATTTTTGTAAAGAAGACAATAACTTCAATTCTGACATCTATTTTTTTCCAACAAATCTTATGCTTCATGAGGAGAAAACTATCAAGGATAGGCTTTTTGGTACCTGCTCGACTGCTTAGCCCACACTACTTTTTGAGTGAGTTATATTAGTTGGATTTTCCAAAAATTCAAGTGGTTCTTCTGCTGGCCAGCTACAGGGGGCTTGATGTTAACCCTGAAAGCCTTAATGTTAACCCTGGAAACCTACCAAAATAATTTTCTGCCTATTTAAGCATAACTAAGGTGGAGTTGTTCTAAGTCTCTTTCTCAAACTTATTCCCTTCCTTACACTAAGATATCTCTTTTTCTTTCTCCAGTTTCCCAAAGTCTGTTAGATATTTTATCAGACCATTCTGTCCAACAGCAGACTGCACAAACTCATTCTGCCAGTTTCTATGCTTAGAACTAGTGCAGAGCTTTAATCGCTACAGCACACTGTGTGTCTGTGTGTCTGTGTGTATAATCAACCTAAATTAATTCACTGAAGCTTGAAGGCTTCTTAATCATTTCTGATCTTAAAGTATTGTGCTGATGAAGTATTGTCTGTCTGTCTGTCTCTCTGTCTGTCTCTCTGTGTGTGCCCGTGCTATGTGTAAATGTATTTGAAATATACTGTGAAAGTTTCCTAGCTACTAGGTAAATACATCCTTAGAGTGCTACTCTTTCAGTCTTCCATCTTTACAATCCTCAAATATGTAACTTTACAAAGTTGTCATATGATCACTGTACAAATATTTATAATTAGTAAGTTCATAATTGTACATAATTTGTACAAAATTCACCCATTTTGTGGAATAACATCCATTATAATAATATTGGTTGCTATGATTTTAAAAAATCAGATGTTTTATGGATAGTAAGACTTGCATTCTACATTTGTAAACCTTAGAATAAAGTTATAAAATCAATGAGACTTTAATCATGATTTCTTGTTGGTTTCATTGAATCCACTTAAAATCTACAATAATTTCATGTATTTGGAAATACTGGCATCTATCAGGGGGGAATCAAAAGGATGAAACTGACTGTAAACTGAAGTTCTACACTTTTAAAATGTATTTTGTATAAAAAGCAGTGGAGCTTAACCTTTTGCAGATGCGTATGTTTCAAGAAAAGATTGGATAACCGTTTGTTCAGGATGGCATAAAGACTCCTGCTTTGGGCGTGAAGTTGAACTAGAACAGGAGTGTGTGGGCCACAGGGTGCTTAAATCTGGCTTGTGGGGCAGGCCTGGAAATATCAAAGGACCAGCCTGCGATGCCTCTGTCGGCCAAAATGGGCCGCAGGGAAACTGCATGTGGCTCCCATGGCCTATTTTTGGCCTCCACGACCTCCTGCAGCACTCTGCTGGCCGAAAATGGGCTGCATGGGGCCTCGCAGGGCCTCAGCGCGGCCCGTTTTTGGCCGGCAGAGTGCTGCTGGAGGCAGGGGAGGCTGAAAACGGGCCACATGGGGACCTCACAGGGCCTCCACATGGCCCATTTTTGGCCTGCAGAGTGCTTCAGGAGGCTATGGAGGCTGAAAATGAGATGCAGGGTGCTGCCCGTGGCCCCCTGTGGCCCATTTTAGCTGGTAAAGTGCTGCAGGAGGAGTCTTTCCCGTCTGCCCACTCCCCGCCCCCCTCACCGCCGGCCCTCAGAGAACTAAAATGCTGATCCGGCCCTCAAAGAAATCCCGTTTGACACGCCTAGATAGATTTTAAACCTATGATTCTATGGAAGACAATAGTCATGGATTTTCTTTTAAAAATTTATATACTGTTTTGAGTTGTTAGCCTTTTCAAGAAAAGAGCAGTTAATTTCTGAAGTCCTTTGAGCAGATGGCTGAATAGGAGACTCATGTAGGTCTGACATTTCCTGAACTACTGTAACACATGACATAATTGACCACATAGTTATATAATACTTTTGCAAATTTGATTAAATTAGAATTGATTTGGAAATATGAAAGCAAATCTAAAGATAACATGTACATAACTCCTTTTCTATATCTCTTGTATTGTGGCAAGCCTAAGAAGATTAATGCATCTGAATTGTAAAACTATGATTTACATTTTTCTGTCGAAGAAAAACACAAACTATAGGCTTGCTAGGAAAGCAGGTAAAAATAATAATTTGTTGGTCTATCCCTGACAAAAACATTTATCAAACAGCAAAAAAAAAATAACAATTATAAACATATAAATAACCTTTTGTAAATGTAAATTATGAAACAAGAGTGTCAATTAAGCAGAAGATGATTATTACTATGTATTATATATATTTATCCCCAGAGGTCCGAGAAGGTTAATCGGCCCAAGTAGAAGGCATGGAATGAGATGTTCATTTTTAAAGTTATCTCATTACACAGAAGCATACTGTTTTATCATGTTTTTGGCGTGCCCCATTGCTTCCCAGAAAAGAAGCCCAGCTAACAATTTAGCTTATTAGGATTAGGGTGATACTTCCAGGATTCCAGCTTGGCCTGATAACCAAACAGATGGAATAGGAGGATTTTAAATGACTAGAAGCTTTGCAAGTTGTATGAAAATGTGGAATATTCTCTAGTTGTGCTTAATCATGAAATGTATTACATTGGGTTGATCTCCCAGAGAACCCATTTAGCCTAATGGCACATCAAATGGCAGTACAACTGAATAATCTGCACAGAAATGGCAGTACTTTACTTTTGGCTAAGTCTCTGGGTTAAGTGATGTGTGGCCAGTTTAATGAGAGATAACATCTAGTATTTTAAATACTACCATGTTAAATTTGTTACATCAATTTATAAAGCTCAAGTCCCATATATTTTTACTTCTATATGTTTACTTTTTTACTTAAATTCTTCAGAATACATAGTAAACAGGACAGAATTGATAACTATCAAGTTTAATTAAATCCCCCCCAACTTCTGCTATTATGTTACAATAGAGTAATGAATTACCACTGACTTGTACTGCCTGTTTGATTTGTTTTAGTAATCATTCATATACCAGTTCACATTTCAATGTGCTTTTCATAGGCTTGACAGTAGAAAATAAGTCACCATTGGCCCATCTAAAGAATAGCCAATCTCTGTTGTATACATTCAAACCAATATATCAAAGGCTGGAGATACAGAATTGAAGAATTATAAACCAAAATTTGCTTCCTAACACCGCTCCAAAATGCTCATTGCCATAAATATCTGCAAGCTTGCAAGCTATCTGAGCATATTAACTCTTCCCAGCCTAAGGAAAGAATTCTTCAGAACTAGACATAATGTAATAGCTTCTGCCTTTCTCTTTGGCAGTTAGCAATAGTACCTACACTTACATACCACTTCATAGTACTTTACAGTACTCTCTGAGTGGTTTTCAGCGTCCGGACATTCTGGATCCTCATTTTACTGACCTTGGAAGGATCAAAGGTTAAGTTAACATTGAGCCGGTCAGAATCAAACTCCTGGCAGTGAGTAGAATAGAGTTAGCCTTCAATACTGCTCTCCTAACCATTGCGCCACCACAACTAAAATGCTTATACATGAAAGACTGTCCTTGCAGTTCTAAAGAATAGAGACAGTTATCAATTCTATCTTAAACAAATGAAGCATACCAGTGGTGGAATTCACTTACTTTCCCTACTTGTTTGCAAATGTGAGCATGCATACATGGCCTTCCACGCATGTGCATTGCTTGCCCGTGTGGTTTGCATGCATGCATGCGGCTTCAAAATGTGCCTAAATAAGACAGAATAGCGGGGGGGCGGGGGCGGGGGCGGGGCCCACCCACCCACAGGTCGCCACTACCGGTTTACCCAAACTGGTCCGAACTGGCTGAATTCCACCTTTGAAGCATACTTATTTATCCATTCCACCATGTATTACAAAGAAGCACTCAAAAACTAATGTCTGGCATAGGTTTGATAAGGAGAAACGGAGATGAATGGCACCAATATTCAAAAAATCAATATTCAAATGGAGTATCAAAACTCCATTTCCTGTGAATGCAGTTTTAGTTTCTTCTGAACTTTAAAAATCATAACTTTGACTATAATATTATGGGATCATCTTTTAAATACAGTAATAAAACCTATGTTTCCTGGTGGGGCTTAAATTTTATACCAGTGTAGAACTTAATATGGTGGTTCTGTGTTATTTTCCAACTTAACCACATTTGCTAGTGTGTATGTTATTATTATTTAACTTTTGGAGAAAAACATGTTTTTTTCTTACAGAAGGAAATGTCAATATATAAATAAAGTTCTATATGATCTTCACTTTTTAAAACTATATTTTGCTTTTAATCCAATTATAAAATTATAATAAGGCTATAAAAATAAATCGAATTATACAGATGTTAGGATAAGAAAGAAATCTTAATTACCAAAACCTTGATAAAACAATACAACTTTTTACTAAACATCTAAAGGCCTATAATGAGAAAATTTAGTTGTATTAAGTCTAGATTGGGTCTCATAAAAGGCAAATAAATAAATAAAATGTAAAATTATAGTTAGAATATATTACTAATGAGTTTTTTTATTAGTACTTTATTTTACTAATTCTGGAAATGAGATAGGTTAATTAGTAAATGCATGTCTTAACAAATGGAACTCCCTCGCATTTCTGCTGCATTCTTTAGTGTCTGAATATTACCAATCACTACAGTTGTATTTATCTAAAAACTATGCTAGATGTGACATTCATTTCCTATGCAAGAATTATTCACTTAAATTGTATACAAATTAATAATTGAGGAATTGGTCATCTTAAAAATTTAGGGAGTGGTCAGTGTGGAGATCTTGAATATATTCAGATTTGATTTTTCTCACACTCTGTCTCATGGTAAGTTTTTTCACATGTAATTTTGTGTTTCTTTTGTCTCATCTTTTAGGAAATTTGAGAGCTTAACATCTCTGCTGCTTCCTGCTTTGGCTGTGACAATTCCTTCTTGTATTTTCAAACAGAGCTCAGCCTTGCATCCCATGCCATCCTGTTGATTTTTCTTTGGTTACATGGTAAGCACTGTATTTGCTGTGTACATAGGCTGAATAACAGTGTTCTTTTTCTTCATCATCATCTTTATAAATCTCATAACAGAAATATTGAGCAATGAAATCAATATTGTATGCCGATCCGGAAACAGTCAATCTTTCCTAACGATAAGGGAAAAGTGAACATACTGAATTAGCTCTCAGAGTTAAGCTTTTGCATAACTTTGTATATAAATAAAATGCGAATTAAAATATGTAACAAACTAAATCCATCAAATCTAATAAAAGAAGTAAAGAGAAGCAAGGAAATCTTGGACCATAAATCCCATTAACCAGGCCAAAGAGAAAATGTGTTAAGAAGGAAGCTGCACTGTATCTTTTTGCATTGTCTGTTGGAATAATCTTTTTCACCCATTAAGTGGAGTGTTTAAAAATCTTAGTATTTCTGAAACAAAAAGAATACACAGCCACTGAGCTAGCGGGTTTTTATACTTTCTTTTTCTGAGTATTGTCCCTTACTACAATACAGAGCCATTTCTTTGTTCTCAGAAGCAAGCAGTTAAATTGTATGTAAATGTATGCAAATTAGATGCTGTCTAATAAAGAGAGGCATTAAATGGAAAAATATTTAGTTTGGCAAAAGAAGAGAAAAGAGAGGAAAAGAAAGCAGGTGTATTTTGGAAGAAATAAATGTACAAATTGCTAAAAGCCCTCCAACTTTAGATGGAGATTTCTAAAAAAGACTATTTAAAATTCTTGAAGGAGGTTTATTCTTTTGTTCTCTCATTCTCTGTCAACATTATATATGTATATGAAATTACATACATATAGTGATTATATAAATTTGACACCTTTGATATGCTGCATTCAATATCTTTTTATATGTCTATCTTTTAGCTATTATATCTTTTCATAAACTTATAAACATGATGGCCTAAATAAATAGGAGAGAATTTTCATACAGATCAGTAAAAACATTTTTAACATAAATTATATTTTAATTAAATGTATCCATTGTGTATATTACTAATAATAGCAGAATGATAATAGATAATAGATTATGGTTCATACAACAATCTCTCTCTCTCTCTCTCTCTCTCTCTCTCTCTCTCTCTCTCTCTCTCTCTCTCTCTCTCTCTCTCTCTCTCTCTCTCTCTCCCCACCCCCTCATATTTATCAAATTTATATAGCTACCCATTTCACAAAACAAACAACTCTGGAAAGCATACAACAAAACTAAAATAGTGAAGAGACACTAATGCACAAGGATCTCTTTCTCTCTCTTTCATACCACAATATCATACCACATAAACAAAACCATAAAATATAATATACTATGTAGTTAAAACAATAATCTCCTACAGCCTCCTCCATGTTAAAAAATAGTGACATCAAGTAGAAAGCTCTCTGGAGCAATTTTGTCTTGATGACCTGAATAAAAATTTCAGAGAATCACTTGAATTTGTAGATTTAAGCTATTCCACAAGAATGGAATACATATCAACTCGGTACAGACAATAGTACTGAAGTTTCAGTAAAAGAAGGAATCATCTGTTTTTGCAGTCCAAATCAAAATCTAGACTGATTATTATTATTTTATTAAATTTATTTGCAGTCTTGTCTCCCACAAAGTTTGGCATCCTTATTCCAGTTAGGGTCAACATATCTAATTTCAATTTTTGGAAAAGCTATAGGCTCTAAAAATTTCCTAAATTCTTACCAATATTCTGTTTTCTTTATTGTGACAGGAACATTGAAATATATAATTAGAAAATAGTTACGTTTACATTGTAATATGCATTTAGCAATAGCAATAGCAATAGCACTTAGACTTATATACCATCCCATAGTGCCCTCTGGGAAGTTTACAGTGTCATCAGGTGGCCCCTGGGCCCTTGTTTTAACAACCTCGGAAGGATGGAAGGCTGAGTCAACCTTGAACTCTGTCAGGATCAAACTCAGGCTATGGGCAGAGTTAGCCTGCAATACTACATTCTAACCAGGGGTGATATTCACTTACCTTCCCTACCGGTTCGCAAATTTGAGCGCGCACCTCCGCACATGCGCATAGCTTCCCGCACATGTACTTTACTCACATGCGCACCTTCCACGCATGCGCACAGCCTCGAAAATGTGGCTAAATAGGACGTCATAACGTCTGGGTGGGTGGGCGGGGGCAGGCCCACCCGCAGTCACCGCTACCAGTTGCCCGACTCGGTCCAAACCGGCAGAATACCACCTCTGATTCTAACCACTTGCGCCATCAGGGCTCCTCATTTATTATTTATGCCAGGCATGACCTGGCAGACAAATAATAAATTTGGCTTTTGATCAAAGAAAAACTAAGAATTGTAACTAGGATTTGTAGAAATGGGAGTTTTTTTCAGTGTAAGACAATGATGCAATGTTATTGATTTTATGATATGTTGTAACATAGCCATTGTTGAATAATTGCAAAAAGGGGAAAAGAAATCTTCTGAGTCTCTATTAGCTTCAGCCTTTCTAAGGAATTATTGTAGAATATGATAGAATCATAAAGTATAATATTTGCATTTTCAAAAATTGAGGCAGTACCAGTTTTGTGCTTCAAACTTTGGGGAGCTTATATAATCAGTAATAAACCTTCTTTGGTTCCAAATCCATAATTTGAATATAGCTATTTTCTCACACTTTATTTTTAGTTTTCATATTCATATATTACTGCTGATAATTTGACTAACTATTCTGATCTGGAAATGTCTTCAAAATATAGTTATTCTTCTTGATCTTGTTTAAGTTTGTCATTGCATCTGTCTTCAGGATTAATTTCCTGTTTGCTTCTTCAGCACCTTGCTCATGTTTATTCTTCAGCACCGCTCCAACCAAAAGACATAGGCATCAATCACAATCTCCAGCTCTGTTTATGAAAGTTAAATACTCTTCTTTTGTAATTAGAGTATCTTCATATATAGAGACCTCATTGTCTTGCAATCAAACTCCCACTGAATATTTCAATCATGTGTATACACTTTATTTCTTTTCTAGCAGTAGTTAGGCATTACTCCTTGATTTGATTTTGGAGAGCCTTCTCCTAAGCAAGTTGACTTTCTCTTCCTCAAATCTGCAGTGTGTATTTACCGTCACTCCAATGCAGATTATCCTTAGCTTCACTGCTCCCTTTATTAGCAAAGGTGAATTTATCTGGAACTTCCAATGATGCTGGCATTACTTTCACAGTAATTAAAGATACTGAGCCCTCTTTCCTACATTAAGATATTAATTCTTGACAAGGATGTTTAATATATATGTGTATTAAAATAATGTTTTAAAAATATTCATACATGCAAATATAGCCAGGAAAGGGCTTAATCCCGTTATTAGAAATTTTGGAAAAATTTCTCCCAGGACTATTTAATATTGAATCATCTCTCTGACTGTAGTGCTCACCAACCACTCCCAAATTTAACATTTTTATACTACAATAAATAGCTTGCTTGTTCATTCATGGCAATAGGAATATATATATTTTAAAAGTAAATTGAAGGAGTTTTTTTCCATGTAGTAATTGCTTTAATTCTTTAAGCTTTAGACTTAGAGCTTAATCACTGAAAGCTTTCAAGAAGAGACTGGACTGCCATCTGTCAGAAATGGTGTAGGATCTCCTGCTTGGGCGGGGGATTGGATTAGATTACCTACAAGGTCCCTTCCAACTCTGTTAATCTGTTTATTGTTTATATTGCAATTTCTTGCTAGTTGCAGATAATATTGTATCACCACGTCAACATGTATGTATATTTCTTTCGTACTCTCTTACTTTCCCATACGGCCACATACCCCAAATTAAAGTAGATTTATAAATGTAAATTTAAAGCATCAAACTATAAATAAATGGAATAGTAACAATGCATTTTTAAATAAAAGTCATTTCTTACTGCCCTGTTGGTCTCTAATGTTTTCTATTTTTCCAAAAATGCTCTAACACAATGGTTTGCTTTGTAAACTGAAGATTACTTGTTCAAAATTTGTCATAATTCTTTTAATTTGCTATTTTTTTTTATTTTGTACATTATTTTCTGTGACAAAAAAACAATGGAATAGTATAGCATTGACAAAACTAAGCAGCTTAGGAAAGAAATACAGTAAAAATTACAAATTTCAAACAAGTAACTTTTTATTATAAGGGCAGGTGTTGAAACACTTTTACTGTTATAGCATTCCTGGTAGAAGTACAGTATCTCTAAATGATGTTAGAGACCATGGCAACCATTGACTCAGCTGAATGTGCATTCCTGCTTTGTGAAATAGTTGGTGAACTGAACTAGTCATCTACTAAGGTATGTGGAGTGAGATAAGAGGAGGAAAAAATACTTTAAAAGTACAGCAGGAATGTACACAGAGATTGCATTTCCAATGAAAGGAGTGTGAGTACAGACCAACACCATTCCCTCCAAAATAATTTTTAACCTTTTTTGGACAACAGGACAACTACGGAGCCTGAATATTCCCTCAAGTTAGAAAATGGGATGATCTGTAAAAACACATAGACCTTTATAATTCAAACCACTAATTCAAACCACTAATTTCACATGTAGATAAAAGACAATAGGACAATACTTTCAATACACAGAGTTTTAATATTTGCCTCTATATGGAGGATGCAAATTGGGATGTTTTTTTAATTTTATTGATGTTGGAATATGCATGAAAATGCTCCCATTTAATGATTTATCTATTTGGATAACTAGTCTCTAGTTATCATTCCTAGAATTTATTATTCTCTGGGTAACGGTCAATTTATTGAAACCATTTCTGGTATAAGTGCTCACCAATTAAAACAATGTTAAAGAATGGTAGTTGTGTACTAAAATAATTTTGATTCTAGTAAATTGCCTGTTGGAATAGCAGTTATTCATATTAACTAGTTATTGTTGTTGTTGCTATTATTTCTTTTTAATTATGCAGAGTGGTAATCAGTTTGATTATGCACAGTGCTAATCAGGTTAATTATGCAAAGTGCTAATCAGTTGTTCTCTAAGCACATGGGGAGTGCAGAGGTGCTGATGGTGAATAGAATTGCTACATGGGGTAGTCACAGCAAGTCTTTTTTTGTTAAAAAAGAGCAAATGAAATGACACAGAATTTTGTCTTTTAAAATCACAACAATGAAGAGGGCTGTGTGGACCTGGGTTCTAGGAGAAGTTTGAGTTTAAAATACTCTTTCTTTTAAATTGATTCATTTATTAAGCAGGTTTGAATTTATTGATTAGGACAAATAAAGTGACTTTTTAAAAGTATTATGAATTTCCAGAAAATTAGTATGTATGTAGTGTTCAACATTTCTAAATCTATTCATATTATGTATTTGTACAGGATTTTGGCCATATGTCTGTGTATATCTTTTGCAGCAATAACAATAACATTTGTGACTGATTCTTTCTAGTGCTCTAATAAGAGACATGGATATGAGAATATAACAGAAATTAAGTGATTTAAGTCATTAATTAGATAGTTTATTATTGGATTGTTCTGTTTAAAGGATTTGGATAGTGAGGTTATCTGTTCTCTTCTCTTAAGCTACCTTTCTCGATTAAATTAAGATTTCGAATATTTCCTGTTTGAATAAAAGTATGCACTGATTACCATAATCTGTGTTTTTTATTTAATTTTTTAAAGAAGAGTTTAGTTTTCAGTGAAAGGAAAAGCTGTGTCCAAGAACTTTGAGTGAGCATCTTGAAAGCAAAGAGGCCTATTTATTAACTATTTATTGTTAATTATTAACAAAATGCTAATAATTTTTCCTTTATAAACCTAACCTTTGTAAAAATGCTTCAGTTTAAGAGGATTGATTACATGGACAGAGAAAAAAATTAGACATGGATTTTTAAAATACATGTGCTGATTTGATTATTGGTTGCTTTAATCCCGTGACAATGCATGTAGGAATTTGATAATAGACTCTGTACCAATCTGTGGAATTTCTGTAGAGTTTCATTTATTTTCTCATTAAAGTTAATATAAAATGGACAATAGTTTCAATATATGTTTAAATTACACTCACACATACCGCTCCCAAAATAAAATAAGATAATGATAGTGTGAAGTGGGGTTTATGCTTTTTAAAATAATTGGGAACAGGTTCTTTTTAATTTCATTTTGAACGGATACAAAATTTTATAATTTTACAATGTAAGAAAATCAGTTGGTCCATTTATACAAAAACAATATTAATATAAAAAGAAAGCAAGTTCCCTTTTAGTAACATGAAGTCCTTAAACTTGTTGCAGTGTAGTTGTGATACTTCATACATCTTCAGTTAATGCTAAGACTTGGGCACATAACATATAATGTAAGATATAAGTACACATAATGAAAAAAAATTGTCTAAAGCATTCTCTTTTCACATACACACTTCTTTGTGCTTGTGCTTGTGTGCATACCAATGAAATAAGACTTTTTAAAAAATTAATACCTAGAAATCAGGCTCTGTTCTTTTTCTATCTTTGAATTTCACTCCAGGAGTGATATAAATTCTGATGCAAGAAGACATTGAAGTTCTATTGAAAAATGAATACATTTGCAATTAAACCTATAGGTAATTTGAATTTTATTTCCCTATGTTTTATTGTGATCTTGAAAGCTTAAGATCTTGGACAGACTTAATGACCACTAACATGTTTAACAATGTTGGGGATACTGAAACTCACAGAGTAAAGAAGTTGTTAGATCAAATTTCAGAATTGGCACAAGGACATTACTGTATATGTCATATTCATATCTTTAAAATTCTATTCTTAAATATTCTGTGCTGTTACTTTGTTCCTTATAAGTTCAGGGCTGTTAGGATAATTAGGAAGAATCAGAGATATTCAAAGGTGTTCCACATTTCTGAATTTTGAGCTTTAAAATGAAAGTAATTTTCTAACCTCTTTAGTTACATAACTATAAAATTTTCATATGCTACTTGACCTAGTTGTTCACAAAGCATAAACCTTCTCCTGATTTCCAGCATTTTATCTATAAACTGCAGAAAGTACAAGATTGTTGGACAAGCACTTTCTTCTGTATTTTTATTCAATAACAATTGAAATATAAGATTACTTTTTTTCTTATAGGCCAGTAAGTTAAGATATTCACTATTTTCATCCTGAAAATGAAATCTAAACTTTTTTAATTGTTATCTACATATACTACTGTACACTTTTAGTAGGGATTCTTTTCAAATTACTGAAGCAATTGCTTCAACAATCCAGAATATTCTATTGAAAAGTAGCCCTTTTGAAGAAAAAGTGTAACCGTTCATAATCACCTGATACTTTTGCTACAAGTTAATTTTTTACTTTCATAGTAGTTTGATCATTTACATTCAATTTTAGATCATACATCTCAAAAGCATTTTATAGTGCAGTGTTATGTACACAGCTTCTCAGTTGTAGCTTTGCCTCAACATAAATTATGATTTAAATTAGCATTCTTTTTTAAAACAAAAAATAGTCTGCGTAGTTCCAAAAAGAACGGTGGGAAGAATCTTGCAGTTAATAAAAATCAATTGTAAGCTATTTGTTGTTAAGACCCTAAATCTGCTTTTTTCAAAACATTTTTATCTGCACTAAGGTATTTGTGTTCAGTAGGTTGAAATAAATTAATTGAATTTGTCAACATACCGTTATATACTGTGATGTCAGGTACGCTATGACAGAGGTTGAAAAAATCAAGACAGTGATTGCAATCATGCAGCCCCTTTCCTTTTTTAGATGCCTCACATATAAGCAAAGGACAAGATTTTTTATGCCTACTCATTCCCATTGCAAATGTTCATGTGTAATGCTATTGATTGTTTGATCAGCATAGTTGTACTCCTTTGCTCAATTTGTGCACCCATTTTAAAAATGTAGTAAAGAATAATAAATATAAAATATGTGCTCATGAATATATATTATAGGGGTTTTTTTTCAACTACATTGTAATTTCATTTGGTTAAATGAATTAAACAGCTCCTGCAATTAGAAATATATGGACAACAGTTACCTAAGGATTTTTTTTGCTTTTGGAAATATAATTACTATTATGATTATATCATGTTGGGCAATTGATGCAGAAAAATCAGAAATGACATTTCTGTCGAGGATAAATAGTAGTAGTGATATTAATGACACTATGTTACTCCCTATTCTGAAAGTCAATACAATAATATGTCATAGAAATAAAGAATTAAATGCATATTTATTGTTTTGCTAACTGAATAGTTGTTTCTCCCCCCACCTTTTGAATCAATACACTAGTGAAAAACTAGAGCAAAGTATTAGCAGATTAATAAATGACCCATATACTTTTAAAAGAAATCAAATTTAAGTTTGTTGTAGTTCTTCTTATTTCTCATAAACACAGAACTATGACTGACTGACTGATTGATTGATTGATTGATTATTGTGCTATCAAAGCATTTTTACTCCCAGCAACAACATAGATAGACTTTATCCATGACAATCTATCCATAACCTGGTATTTGTTGTCTTCCAACAGTGCACTTATTGCACTGTAAACTGAGTCCATTCACTTGCTCTTGGTGGTCCTCTTTCCAAAAAAACTCCAAACCCCCCAAACCTGTTGTAAGTTATATTAAAATAAATATTTTCAGATGAGAATGTAGTTAGTCATATAGGGACTTATATCTGTCCTCCATAAAATTTTGTGCTGCCTCTTGTGATGTTCTATCTCAGCAGGTAGCAATAGCTATGGAGTAGGCAGTGCATAGTGTATTGAAATGGGAAATGGAAAGATACAAGAAAAGGAAAGGAAAGGGAGATGTGCTTCCAGGATTTAATTCTTCCCATAAACAACAGAAACTTCAGAGTCAGGGAACTGTGGAGGTGAGTCGAGAATTTTGTGTTAGTCTTTCTTTCAGTTTATATCAGGATAAAATCATTTCAAAAGAATAGGTTGTGGGTTGATAATTTTGGTTTATATGACGGAATGTTTGAGATCTGAAGGAAACATCCTGATTAAAACTGTATGGCTCATATTGCTCTAGAAATGGAAAGCAGAAATGTTAGGAATTATCTTTGTCTTTTTGCCGTGACAGACATAAAAGAAGAAAACCCTCTAAACACATACATATCTTATTATGACACACACATTTGGAAGAAGCCCCATTGGCAAAAACTACCATAAAGTGCCAGGTTGTTTAAAAACTTGTTTTGAATTTTTTCTTCTGTTGATCATATGCAATGGGGTAAATAAACACCCTGTGTGTGGGACAACCAGGCTTAGTATTCATGCTCCAGCAACTGTTTACATCTTTGGATGCTCCATGGCTGTTTGTTTATTGTAAACATCATACCTGTATATGTTTGCAATATATACATTAGCAGTTGTGGTACAATCTTGGCTGCGTGGAAGTTTTCTGTACCCACCCACATACACACACCCATCCTTCTAATGCAATGAATTCATCTTTGTACTTCTGATGAAACAGAGAGACTGCTTATTCAAGCAGGACATGGTGTACTTTGCTAAAATTAATGCAGGTGGGTATGCAAGAAAAGCAACATAATCAGGCTAGTTTAGTTTTTTGTCTAATGTTAAACAAAAGCAACACAAGTCCACTGGGGTCTTGATTTATATAGTAAATATGGTGCATGTAGGAGATATGAAGTTATAGAAATACAATGAAATAAATCCTTGCTTCTGTGTGCAATGTCATGTTTTAATAGTATTTTAAATCTACTACTTCTGTTGATAATGGCTACATTCAAAGGGACCATTAAATGTGATATAAGGCTTGTGCACTTCTGTTGTAGTCTAAAGAAGGTTGTCTTTTTGAACTAACACTAACTATGCTTAGTTTTAACTTTAGTTTATAAAAAGAACAGCTTATCATATAAACTTTTAACTGTTTAGTTAAATTGTATGTAAAATTTTTGTACATAATAAAAACCTGTCTTTAGTTCAGGAGTATGCAAAGTCAGGAAAAGTCAGTTACTGACTTGGGAGACTCCCCTTCTGGAGCTGGTTGGGAAAAGAATAGAAATAATTTTCAATATCATATTTATTCCTCTGAAATTGGAACTCTCCTTTTTCCCTCAAGAGGGAGAATTAGAACCTTTGGCCTTGTGATGCTGATCCTGAGATCTCAGACTCATATTTTAAAAGTCAGCATTTTAAGAAGAATATAAATTTTGAGAAAAATATCCATTTATTTGAATATAAATAAACTTACATGATTTTTACACACTTTAAATACTGTACCTGCAAGACACTGTTAATAGGATTTCCCCCCCCCCCGGATAAGTATGTGGAAAAAGATGCCAATGTGGGCTGAAGTTCGTCATTCTGCAGACACCACAAAAAGGTGGAAATTGCAATGCAATCGGATATAATTGTTCTTAAAATATACATGGCAGTATTGGTTGTATTACTCTGTTTCCCCCAAAACAAGACATCCCCTGAATAAGCCCAATCGGACTTTTGAGTGCATGGCAATAAGGCCAAGCACTTATTTCAGGGTTCAAAAAAATATAAGACAGGTTTTATTTTCGGGGAAACACAGTATCTGTATGTTCAATGGAGTAAAGCTGTTTGAATTTACTAAGTGAATAAGTATATGAAATAATATGTTGCCATCAGTTTAATGATTGAAATCAGCTGTAACACACATTCAGTATGATTTTAGAAGCTGGTATTCAGTTATGGTGTAGTTGCATTAATCCACATTTGGCAGATAAAACAATAGGAGCTGTTTATACCCTGTCTAGTACTGTGCCATTAATGCACAAATAAGAAATCCTTGTTTCTTATTTTCATCTGATTTCTTCTTATAATCTTTAAAAAGAATTAATTAATTTGAATAGTATTAAGAGGGACTTAAGTGATGCTATTTTATTCTATTTATTTGAATTGAAAAATCAAACTTATATTGTGGGTATGAGAAAGAGTCTACATAGAATCTCAGTTTGAATAATTACAGACATAGATGCAATTGTGCATATTTATTTATTTATTTATTTATTTATTTATTTATTTATTTATTTATTTATTTATTTATTTATTTATTTATTTATTTATTTTCTTAGCATTTCCCCGCAAGCAAGAGATCCTTTTCCTCTCCAACCGGATCAAAGTCCATCCATTGGTTGAAGCGGGAATTCACTGACCAGCTTGTCACTTGAGCATGACATCATAGGTTGAGAGACTTACTGGTCCAAAGACACCTAGCTGGCTTTCATGCCTAAAGTGGGATTAGAAATCACAGTCTCCTGGTTTCTAGCATGATTAAACCATGTTTTCTTGTAGACATTTCATTACCCAAACTAGGTAACATCATCAAGGGCAAGCCACTAGAATATAAACTGAGAGCCCCAACCCTACTCCTTACTAGCACAAATGTTACCTAATTTGAGTAATGAAACGTCCGCAAGAAAAGGGGCGTTGGTCTTACCTGAATGCCTTTTCTCAGTGGGTTGCGGGATAGTCCAGGAATGGGTTGTTACAGTCTGATCTGCCCAGAGACTGAGTCATAATTCTTCAGCCACGCCACCCTACCTCTTTCTCAGGTCCCCAGTTTTTGGCGATGTCACAGCTGAAAGAAGGCTCTCCAAGAAGATATTAGTTACTCCTGGCTCCAGATCCTATGATCACCAGGGCGGGGCTGGACTATCCCTCAACCCACTGAGAAAAGGCGTTCAGGTAAGACCAACACCCCTTTTCCAGTGTAGTTGTGGAATAGTCCAAGAATGGGACATACCAAAGCCTGGCTGTCCTAAGGACAGGTAGCCGTTGGGTCTGGAGTTCCCAAGGCCAAATGTACCTGTTGTAAGACCCTCCTGCCAAAAGATGCCTCTGCTGATGTGAAGACATCCAACTTATAATGCCTAATGAAAGGCAGAGTTGTCCAGGTAGCCGCCCTACAAATCTCCTCTAGGGAGGCCTGCGTTGCCCACACGGAGGTTGTGGCTGCGCTTCTCGTAGAGTGTACAGTGATGTGTCTAGGCAAAGGTAGAGCCTGCACCTCATAAGTCTTGGTGATACATGCCTTTATCCAGCGACCTATGGTCAAGGAAGACACCTTGGTGCCCAAGATTTTGGCTGAAAGGAAACGAATAGAGCCTCAGACTTCCTGGTGGGCACCGTTCTCTTAATGTAGATCTGGAGAGCCCTCCTTACATCGAAGGTATGCCACCTCCTCTCCAGGGCATGGGAAGGTCCTGGACAGAAGTTAGGCAATATGATCTCCTTGGCCCGGTGGAAGCAGGAGTTCACCTTGGGGATGAAGTAGGGATCCAGTCTAAGGATCACCTTATCTGGATGAAATATGCAGAGATTTGCCCTCACGGAGAGGGCCGCTATCTCGGAAATGTGCCTTGCTGAGGTAACCGCTACCAGGAAAGCCACCTTAAGAGTCAAATATCTGAGGCATGTTGTCCACAAAGGCTCAAAAGGTGATGCTGTAAGAGCCTGCAGCACCTTGGGCAAATCCCAAGTGGGATATCTATGAATTGTCGGTGGTTGCAAATTAGTTGTGCCTTGAATAAACCTGCGGATGACAGGATAGCATGCGAGAGGTTCCCGTTCGCCACCTGTCAGCACCGTGGATAGTACCGCTACCTGTCGCCGAATGGTATCGTGTGACAAACCCTTGTCCAGTCCTTCCTGTAGGAAGTCAAGCACCTGTGGGACAGAAGCGGAAGCAGGATTTAGGTGACCTCTGGAACACTATCTGGCAAAACTAGCCCAGGTGGCGTTGTAGATCTTGATGGTTGATGGTCACTTGGCCTTCTGGATCATCCTTATGACCCTGCAGTAGGTCCTTCCTCAGGAGATCCCCCTCAAGTGCCAGGCGGTCAGTTGGAGCCACTGTGGCTCCGGATGCACCAAGGCCCCCTGGCTGAGAGAGATCCTCTCCGGAGGAATCCTCCAGGGTCATGACACTGACAGACTGACCAGGTCCGTGAATCAAGGATGCATGGGCCAGTGAGGGGCGACTAGGAGAATCTCTGCTTTTTCCAAGATCACTTTCTGGATTACCCCTGGTATCAGGAGAAGAGGTGGAAAGGCATATAGGAGGCCGGGAGGCCAGACTCTGTGGAAAGACGCTGTCCCCTCCACTCCTGGAGTTGGAAACCTTCTGAGGAAACAAGGAAGCTGAGCATTTGTTTGAGATGCAAACAGGTCTACAACCGGATGACCGAAACTGCTGCAAACCTCCCAGAAAATTTCCAGATATAAACGCCATTCAGCGTGGTCCACTGTAATCCTGCTCAGGTAGTCTGCCTGAATGTTTGATGACCCGGCAATGTGCCCCGCCCTGATGCAGAGGAGGTTCTGTTCTGCCCAACTTCCTAACCTCGGATTCCGTCATGAGGGGCTTGGAGTAGGTTCCTCCCTGGTGGTTGATATGAGCTTTTGCTGCTACATTGTCAGTTAGCACTTTGGGTCAAAGGATTCGCCAAACAGCATGCCTCCCATGTACGGGGCCAACGCCAACATCCATTTTGGTTTTACGTCAGCCTGCCACTGACGGAGCCACAATAACCTCCTGGAAGTTACCAATGAGGCTAGGGCTCTGGAGACATATTTGGCAGCATTTAGTGTCGCATCCGCAGAGAATCGTGTTGCTGCAATAAGTTTATTAAGATCTTGATGCAACGAGTCTCTGGGGGAGCCACCCTTGATTGCATTTGGCGGAGCCAAAGTAGGGAAGTTCAGTTAAAAAAAGATGCCGCAGTAGAGGCTTTAACTGCCCAGGCCGCGGCCTGGTGTGTTTTCCTTAAAGTCAATTCAGATTTCTTGTCCTCTGCCCTCAGTCCGTCAGCTATGTCCCCAGCCAAATATGGCGAAGAAGAAGACAATAGGGCCGTTTACTGATGGCAGTTGTAACACCTGGGACAGGTTTGGTGCCATGCCATTGTTGTTCCCACTTGGAGTGGGGAGTGACTCCAAGTTTGTTTCTGGACAGCGTCCAGAAAAGGTTTGGGAGCCAGAATGAACTGTTGTTCCGCTATGGGCTCAGAAAATAGGCCCTGACTATGATCCTGAGGAAGCGGCACCAGCTCCGCTGCTGGTGAATCCTCCGTTAAGCGAGCTGTGGCCTTTGCTTTATGCAATAATGATTTAAATAGCCCTGGAGGAAACAGCCCCATAAGGGCGGGGGTGTCAGGGGATATCCCCTCATTGTCAGAGAGGTCTAGTTCTCTCTGGGCTTCCTCTCCCAAGAAGGAATCATCATTACCTATGGAGTGTTTGGGTGACTGATGAGGGAGGTCAGCTAAATTTGCAGAGAGCGAAATCTGTTGCTGCAAGCAAGAGGGATATTCTGAGACCAATGATGCAGAACATTGCTGATGTAATCCAGTGGCAATGCCTCTAGTTATTGCCTGAGAAATCAATTGTTTAATATTATCAGGCAAATCTGACAGATGGGCCTCAGTAGAGTGGGAGCCAGCCACTGAGGGTGCATAAGAAGCCTCTGGGGCATAAGGCATATCATAAGTAGGCTGAGGCCATGCTCCAGTTATTTGACAAGCAAATGGATCATTCTCATCATCTTTTCCCCTGCTATCCAGCAAGGCTGGAGTTGGGGATAGCTCACCAACATCCTCTGGTGACCATGGTTGATGTGCCTGAGTGGACTGGGTTAACTGCTCAGGCAGAAAGGGTGGGAAACTGATGGCTCTAATGAAGTAGAGTTTGGCAGTTTCTCTAGCTCTGCCTGTTGCCTCTCAGCTCTGGAAACATGTTTCTCCAGAACCTTTTGTCTTATTTTCTGGTCTTTTAGTTCAGCCTTAGAGACTTGCTTGCCCTTGCTTCCCCCTGCAGACTTGCATGTTGCCTTTTTGCACACCGAGGCTTCAGCGCTCGGTTTGGAAGCTGGAAGAAGTTGCTTCTCCTTCGCAACAGAGTGATCAGCCATTTTGATTGCTTTAACTCTGATGGGCAAGCCACGCAGTTTTGAGAGCTATAAATAGCTCAGTCCTGCCTTATACGTAGTGAGGGTAATACCCAGCAAGGCTTGGGCAGTGACCATGTGCCTCCAAATCAACCCCAGCTGACGGGGGGAGAAAAGTTCACCGGATTAGCCAGCACACACGCAAGCAGTCTTACAGCCTGCTGCTCTTAGTGGTAGCCAGCACCTGTGTGCCTCCTTCGAGACCTGGGCGATCCCAGGGAGGGCAGATAAGCGTTGAATAGCCCTACTCTTATAGAACAAGTCCAGGAGCTTCCCTCAGGCGTGACGGCGCTCAAAATCGGCATTCCTGTGCGAACCAGGGTAGCCAGCGCTTCATGCCTCTTTCGTGCCCTCTGCAGTCCCAGGGAAGGGCATGAGGCACCGAATTCGGCCCGCTCCAAGGGAACGAGTCCAGGGCTTCAATCGAGGCATGGCGCTGCAGGAGTTCAATACACAAACGTCTATTGAGGTGCTATAAAGGCAATCTGCACACCCCGCTGCCTCGTGGGAGCTTGAAATGCTGGTGGTGATTCCAGCAAGGCTGGTTAGCCAGCACGATTGTAAAGTCTGTCGCGGGAGGGATACGCGCTACCGAGTACCTAATCCTGAAGAAATGAGCCTGAATCCGAATAATAGTCCAGAAATGTTTGTTTCTGACTGACAGCCGTCTCCAAAAGCATCTCTCTCAGGCCTGACTGAGTCGAAAACTAGGGGGCTGAGAGAGAGGCAGGAAGGCGTGGCTGAAGAATTATCACTTAGTCTCTGGGCAGATCAGATTGTAACAACCCATTCCTGGACTATCCCACAACTACACTGGAGAACAACCAAGCTCAGAGAGCACTAGCCCCCTCCACCATTGATATATTATATGTGAAGATGTGTACAATGCATTTTGTATATAAGCAATTTCACATATAAATTAATTACCATATTTGTAATAAAGACAAAGTAGACACAAGGGAAGTTTGAATTTCTCATGGCTTTTTTATCAATTTGGAGGTGATACTGAAACTGAATAGATCGTTATGGCAATTAGAATTCTACTGTCCTACCAACTTTGGTGGCATATTTAGCACAGATAAATTAGAGATTGTAAGACTTACTTTAGTCCACGTCACAGTAAGTTCATTTTTTCATTTATGTTTCAATTTTATTGAATTATTTATTTTTATCTCATCTTTATTATGTTTATAAACTCTCAAGATAGCAAACATATCTGATATTCTTCCCTCCTCCTATTTTCCTCACAACAATAACCCTGTGAGGTGAGATATGCTAAGAGAGAGTGACTTTTTCAAGATCACCAAGCTAGCTTTTATGGCTGGGGCAGTACTAGAATTCATGGTTTCCTGGTTTCTATCCAGGCGCTTTAGTGATTAGACCAAACTGGCTCTCCAGTAATTATATGTCATTATTATTTGTGGTCCTCATGCTCTTTCTTAACTCTTACTACAGCTTATACAAAAAACTTTGTAGTTTGAGAAAAACTGCCATGTTAAGTACTTTCTAAATACTTGTACCATTCCCCTCAAAATACAGGAAAATTAGTAGCATCTGTGTATGAGTCAAGAAAAGGCTGAGTTAGGTACACTAATTAATTCGTGGAAACCATTATAGGGTAAGTTTTCTTTCATGGCATATTTTTAGGCAATGCAATACATAATCCATTGAGTTGTTTTTGGTACCATAGTACAAATGTATCTCATTCGTATGATTTCCTCTTTCATTTCCCCTTCGTCTGACCTCCCGCCCCCCCGACAAATCTAAATTTCTAGTAATTCTGGTTCTGGTTCTGACATTAAAATCCAAATAGGTGTAGTCCAAGATAAAAATATTGTCATCACTGAAATAAATATATGTTTTAAGTCACAGTGAAAGCACCAACATCAAACATTCAGCTTCCATTATGAAGAAAGGCATATAGCCTTTGAAATATGTTTGATTGTTTCTCATTCTTTTATGTGATGCTTCTATGATATTTTGACAGTTTTATAATGAGATTTATTTGCACCTTTTGTTTCATATTTATTTTGTCCCTCACTTCTAACTCTTTAAGTATTGTCATCCCATTGATACCAGGGGTATTTTAGCCCAGGTAAAATCCACCCAGACAGTATTCCCTTCTTTCGACATAGTTTAAGATTCTTTTGTCAGGTATCTTCTTAGTTTACTGCTTGTAATCAACTAAATGTTTGTGTTTTTGTGTATGTTTTTGTAAAGCCAGGTGAAGAGATAGCTGAAGACGACTACTATGAAATTATATTTAGGAGAATAAACTGTCTACAAGAAACATGACAAGTGAATTGAAATTAAAACGAAGAGGTTGAAATGGACTAGTAATCAATCTAAGCCTCCTATTTCAATAAATTAAGGGCATTTTTCCCTTCACAAATTCAGGATAGATATCTCAGCAGTGCCACAACAACAAGCCTCCCCCCCCTTCTATTAAAACGAGATTTGGAGAATGGATGGTGCTGACTCATAAATTAAATTGGAGTAATACATACAGTGTATATATATTTCTGTCACTTTGTCTCAAATTAAACATGAACCTTCTCTCCTGACAAGATGATAGAAAAGTTAATTGCTCGCCCTGGCTTTAAATTGGAATTTGAATTTGCAAAATGCTAAAGGTTTATGAGATCTAAATCATGAGCAGCTTAAATTACATTCCTGTGATAAAATATTAATAAATCAATTAAAACATAAGCCGAGTATAATATTACTTTTCAAAGGAACCTTGAACACAATAATTCATTAAAAT
Organism: Diadophis punctatus similis; assembly: GCA_023053685.1. Classification (NCBI taxonomy): domain Eukaryota; kingdom Metazoa; phylum Chordata; class Lepidosauria; order Squamata; family Dipsadidae; genus Diadophis; species Diadophis punctatus. The sequence continues at coordinate 3,314,793 of JALIGW010000038.1, read as the reverse complement.
GTGCAGTAGCAATTATTGTATCTTTTTAATATTAGATTTTAGTAGTTTTAAAATGTGGCCTAGACAACATTACAGTATAACGGGTTATACTGAGGGTGAAGTGGAATTGGATCCAGAAGCCTTTTGACCAGAGAGAGAGAGTAATGAGATGAATTTCCATACTTTTAATTCCAAATATTCTGTTGTGATACTGGCTTTTCCAGTAAGATTCTACACAGTTTCTAGCTGCAGGTTTTCACAATTGGTGAATGTTGCTTCTTCCGGGGAGATGCCCGTTGATATCACTAGAACATTGGCTTCAGTATGTTAGTTCATATTTGCCCATATTACATTGCAGAGAGAGTTACGTTAACTATGATGCTAGAAAATCAATACTGTAGCAGATGTTATAGTATATGGCTGCACCTGACCCTGTGACATCCACACAACCTGACCTTGCTATTTTTTTGTAAACCTTTAAAAGCCTGTCTCTTATTCTAAGCCCTAGGATTTCTTTCTTATGACTGTGACTGGTTGGTTGCTTGGTTGCTTGATTGGTTTGCTTGATTGGTTGGTTTCTCCAATGTGGTGCATTGGAAATCTGCAACAAATACCAATTGCCTGCAAGCAAAAACTGATATATGGGACTACAAAATACACAAAGTAATAGAAAATGAATATGTTAAAGTGTTCTGGGACTTTAGTATTCATAAAAACAAACATTTGCCACATAACACCCCAGACTTAGGAATTGTTGATAAGAAAGACAACCAAAGTCTGGATTGCAGTACCTAAAGGTAACAGACCAGAAGAGAAAGAATTGGGGAAAATAATCAAATACAAAGACCTGCAAATAGAGGTATAATGAGTGTGGCAAAAGAAAGCAAAGATAGCATCAATAGTAATAGGTGCCTAGGATGCAATTTCAAAACATCTAAAGCACTGCTTGAACATCATGGGCACTGATGAAATCACCATCAAGTCAATTGCAAAAGGCAGCTTTATTTGAAACAACTAATATCCTGCAATGATAATTGTTTAATATTATTAAACAACAACATCTGCCTATCAGGACCCAGGTCCACCTATCGAAAAGATTCAATAGGTGGACAAAAATGCCACATCAGTTAAAACTTCTGACTGATTGTGCAACCAACCATAATATTAAGCTTTTTGTTTACCACCTAAGATTGCCCTAGTGATTGAGATGGCAAAACAAATAGCAATTCTCACTATGACAGAATTAAACGGAAACTTGGAGGTGGTTCCTTGTTCTGGAAATACAATGGGTGATACAATTGGGGAGGGGGATTTCTCCCACCAGCATAAATATATAAATGTTTGTGATTTCCTTAGCTAAAAAGCCAAGATTGTCTTTCCCCCATCCAAACCTATTTTATTTTATTGTGAAAAAAATCTTACTAATCTCTTAGATCTGTACAGCTTGCTTTGGCATTATAACATTACATTGCTAACCAGAGCATACAAAACATTTGTTAGACCAATTCTGGAATACAGCTCACCTGTCTGGAACCCGCACTGCATATCAGACATAAATACAATCGAGAGAGTCCAGAAATGTTTCACAAGAAGAGTCCTTCACTCCTCCGCTCACAACAAAATACCTTATTCCACCAGACTTGAAATATTGTGATTAGACAATTTACAACTACGTCGCCTCCGATCTGATCTAAATGTAGTTCATAAAATCATATACCAAAATGTCCTTCCTGTTAATGACTACTTCAGCTTCAACCGCAGCAATACACAAGCACGTAATAGATTCAAACTAAATGTAAACCGCTCCAAACGCGACTGCAGAAAATACGACTTCAGCAACAGAGTAATCAATGCCTGGAATGCACTACCTGACTCTGTGGTTTCTTCCCCAAACACCAAAAACTTTAATCTTAGATTGTCTACAGTCGACCTCTCCCCGTTTCTAAGAGGTCTGTAAGGGGCATGCATAAGCGCACCACTGTGCCTACCGTCCCTGTCCTACTGTCCTATTGTCCTCTTTTATCGTTACTTTTTACTTATGTTTATACAAACGACTACTATCCTATACATGTTTGACAAATAAATAAATAAAATAAATAAATAAAAAGAATTCTTCAAAGTATAGTGTGATCCATACCTGCTGTTTGAAGGTAGTATATAAGTTAAGCATTTTATTTGTAAAGACCTATTCACAAGGAGTGTTGCATTTTGCATAGTTACTGTCTCAAATGGAAATCCCATATCAAATATCAGCTTGCTTGTTTTATGAAGTAGGAATGTGCCAAACTCAATATGAATTACTTGGTCTTATAAAATGCTCAAACAAATAAATAGCCTTTGTCTTATGTATAAACTCTATGGTAAATTTAGTGGGGAGCAGCCATTTTCTGAAATGTTTATACACAATAATTTTAAAACTGACAATTTTCTGCCACCTCTCTATAAGCTGCTAATAGAACTGTATTTTTTAAATAACTGTATTTACATGAACATTTTGAAATAACTATTTATCTTGACAATCTTTACATTTCTCATTTCTTAGTACTTCAAACTTCAACCTTGGTAATAATATAGCTTCGATATATTACACTAACACATGAATCTTGACATTTAAGTTGTTTTTCAGGTTCTAAGTTCTTAAGAGACAATGCCTTTTAATATTATATTATATTATATAGCTGTGATATGAAACATGGAAAAACATTGTACAAATATAAACATGAAATGGTTGGGTTTATGAACTTGGTTCATTATATTTACTTGTTTCAAAAAGAAGCAGCTACTTCAATTTGAAGTTGGACTTCCCTTAAAAAGTAACAGATTTCTTAAAAATTATTGTTTGGGTGGCCTAAGGTAGTAGTATTGAATTTGAGTGATACGTTTACAATTTGTGGTGGTATTGTTACACTCCAGTTATATCAGTGTTTTGTGAATATTATTTATATACAATGATTTTTGATTTGGTTTCTTTCACAGTGAGAAAAATAAACTTTTTAAATGAGCCCCTGTATATAATGTGCATGACTTAAGGTTTACTTAACTGAAAGAAAATAGGCTGACAAAAGCCTCACTATTTTATAGCTTAGAAATGAGGAATCAAGATAATGGAACCAAGTTCAGTTTTGCTTTATTTTCTTAGTGAACCTGTTTCTCTATACATTTTTAATTGGAAGTCTACCTACCCCTGGCTAAGGAAAATTTCTTTCCATTTGGAGAAGGAGTATTGTAAGCATTTCTATGTCTGTTCAGGGCACAGAAGTTCTTCTAGATTATGGTAAACAGGATTTGGCTTGTATGCTTCTATAATCAGGCTGATTTAAACTGAAACAGAGATTGCTCTACTGCGGTGCCAGGCTTCTAGCAATACCAACTGTTAAATAATAAACAGACCCTGGTTATTGGCAGCGTCTTCTCCAGTCCTCACAAATGGAATACCCATTTTCCAGGTCTCCCTGCCTGTATGTATTTGATACACCCTAGTATCTATATGGAGGTCAGAATGGCACAGAGGCATCAGCCTAACTCTAATCTGCTTAGTTTATTATTCTCTCAGGACCTTGGCTGATATAGCAAACATGCAGTGTCTTGGCAGCAATAACTGTACTGTCATAGTAGATAGTATTACAGACTTCCTTAATGCCTAGGATAATTGTCCTCATTTTCTCCTTTTGTTTGTGGATTTTTTCTTTGTTTTTTTAGTCAAGTCCTTAATCAGCCCCTCTTCCCTCTTTTTTGGTATCAATTAAAATGAATAATTCTTAAACAGGTTTTCTCTCTTTTTGGTGAAATAAGTCTTGCTGTCATCTTACGTTACGAAGTTTGATTGTGGCTGGATGTTATTACTTCAAGGGTGGTGCTAAAATGGTTAAGAAAGAATTGGAATGGAATAGAATGAAAAGCATTATATCTGTTCCTTCCTAAGGTTCAAAATTCTACATTGCAGCAATTATTCTGTTCTGTATGCAGAATATGACCAACATGCTATTTTTTTTAAATTTATTTTTGCAGAAACAAAGTGTTCAAAATAGTAGAAATCTTTGTAAACATTTTTTTTTCAAATGTATCATTATTGCTATGCATACAGAGACATTCATTGATATGAATTTGTAAAGAATGGGTTGAGAATAGAGAAAGATTGAAGCAGGAGAAAACAGAAATAATTAAGCTTCCCAATTTTGTTAAAAATGAGATTTCCCAGCATGTATGTTGTATGATAGAATATTATGAGGACTTTTTTAGGATGCTAGATCATTTTGAGGGCCTTCCAGCAACCTTAGAAAGTTGGCTCTTTAGTGTATATTTTGCAGTTTGATGAAGCAATCATTTAAAAATGAATTTGTATTTTCAAGTGGAACAAAGACTTTTTTGGCACCATAAACTAGCTAATAAACTGATATTCACCAGCCTAGAAATAAATACAAATCTCATTGTTTTTATAGAATACAAAATATTATAGAGAACATGAAGAGCATATATTGAGCCAAATATTGCAGTTCTCAAACTTTGAAAATGCTACAGGGTATAAAGTATAGCTTGGTGTATACTAATAGCATTTCTAGTTTTAGTAAGCAGTCAGTCTGTCTGATTACTTACACATTCTTCTGCCTTATTGTTTCAATCTAGTGCAAATTATCCTTTCCTGGTTCACATTAATTGAGACTCTCATCAATCCAGATTAAATAATTAATGTAGGTGCTTCTCTATGTCATGTTAAGGAGCTCATGACATCCTAAGGTTCCTGGCTTAATTGTTTACCTAAATGCAAAGTTGTCTTAATGTGAAACCAAAGTAGAGATTGTGCCGAGGAATTGATCTTATGTCCTGTTCTTTAAATTATAACTCTATTGTGTGTGTTGGTAGGCGTTTGCAACCCACCCATCCACCCACATATACATATACAGACATGCAGACACACACACACACACACACACACACACACACACACACACACACTTCTGTAGTATTGTAGCTGCCCAAAGCTTGAGACACTAAACAGAACAATACAACAAAAACATCAATCTATGAGATAATATAGGTAGTCCTCGATTTACGACCACAATTGAGCCCAGAATTTCTGTTGCTAAGTGAGAAATCTGGTAAGTGAATCACTGCAGTTGTTAAATTAGTAACACGGTTGTTAAGTGAATCTGGCTTCCCCATTGATTTTGTTTGTCAGACGGTCGCAAAAGATGGTCACGTGACCCCTGGGACACTGCCACTATCATAAAAATGAACCAGTTGTCAAGCATCTGAATGTAAATCACGTGGCCATGGGGATGCTGCAACAGTAATAAATGTGAAAAATGGTCACAAGTCACTTTTTTCAATGCCATTGTAACTTTGAACGGTCACTAAGTGAACTTTGAACGGTCACTAAGTGAACTTAGTCGAGGACTACGTGTATTGCTTTTTGTGAATGATAATGATATGCAGAGTTATATCTTGTTTTTCTGCTGCCTTAGGGATTTGTTCTCCTAATTTCCAGATACAATTCAAGTTAACACATATAAACCCTCCATGGAGGATTACTCAGTTACTCAGAAGTGCTCAGTTACTTACAGGACTGCCTATTTATAAATGAATTTGTATGTCCCATTAGATTTGAGAGTATTGACATGCTCCGGATCTCTTCTATGAAAGAGTAATATTTAACAGAACTCATAAGAAATGCTTTTCTGTCTCAGTGTAGTACAGTATGTCACTCCACCAAGGTGGTGGATTAGCACCTGACACTGCTGGCCCTTAAGTCATGACTTTCCCTAGCTAATGGTGGATTAGCTTTCTATAATTTTGGAAACTGTGAGCTAGCCTCAATTACATAATACTTTTAGTGGTTTTACCTGTTGTTTTTTGTAGTCAGTTTTAACCTTATCTTGGCCTCCCAGAGTAAAAATTTGCAAGCTGGACAGCCAGTAACTAGATTAAATAAGCTGTAGATTTTAATATAGAATACTTTTTGGCTTTTAAGTCAGTAAGGTTTACCATTTGTTAGCCTAATATACTGCATCATCTGTATTTTTTAAAAAGTTACTTCGGCATGTAATTTTTGACATGTACATTTTGACATATACATTCCGTTATCCTGCTCTTAATGCATTTATACATTGATTTTGTGTCAATAAGCACTATTTGACAGATAGGAAAAGAGCAAGTACAATTATTTAAATATATGAAGCAACTAAGGGCTGAAATCATTGTAAATACCCATTTCAGGACTTTCAGATGATCTGAAACAGTTCTATGACTGTTTTGCCATCTTTGCTAATTCTGTCATCTTCACAGTCATTCTTTCATTCAGGATATTTCCATCTTTCTATTTTTGAGCATATAATATATTATCATATATACAATCAGTATTTTCTAACTGTTTTCTAATTATCCATCCATTAGTCTCAATAAAAGTTCTTGTTTCAATTCAATATTAATCTGAAAAATTCTTTGTACCACTGTGTGTATTTGAACCAGTTTTTCTGCTTTGTTTTACCAGCAGGCGTGATAAAACATGCTCTCCACATTTCCAACATAAATTTGAGGTATTTTTATACATTCTAAATTTCTCTGAAGTTATGTCCTAAGTGATTCTCTATATGATGATAGTAATTTTGTCTTAGAGAGTACTAATTTTTCTCAGACAGTGGCATTACTATATATATGCAATTACTATCCAGTTTGTGATCAAACAGCCAGAATAAAAGCAATATAGAAGCATACCAGTTTCTAGCACATGAGCTCCAGTCCATTACTGAATTTTTCAGAAATGGATTGTTTATCCCTGTTGATGCAGATAGTTCAGATAATAAAATGGAATGACTTCCAGCAACAGGAACTGAGAGAGTCGTTCCACAGAATTGATGGGTTATAATGAAAGTTAAGTTAGGCAATTGCTAAAGTCATTTGTATTCAGTTTGGACTATTAAAAAATATTAGCTTGGATGTTGCATTATTGACTTTTAAAATTGCTGCCTCCTCAAATTCCATAAGTATATTGTTCAAGTCTAGGATCACTACCCGTGAGTTAGAGAAAATTAATAAAACATCATTCATAAATAAGATTATAACATGATTCTTTTTATTAATCATGAACTTCTCCACCTTATTCTGAATGGAGTTAGCAAGGTTTTCAATGACTGTTACAAATGGTAGAGTTGAGAATTGAAGCCTTGCTTAGTATTGCTATGCAGTTCAGTTGGTAGAGAGTCAAAAGCATTTGAACAGATCACAGCAGTAGAGGTGCAGTATAATGGCTAGATTATGTTCATGTTTTTTCTCCAAAGTTCAGTTTAGTCGACAATTTGAGTAGAAAGGACCATTCTAATCTGCCGAAAGCTTTGAAAGAATCCAAAGGGAACAATGAAATAAGGGTTTTGCAAAAGTTGCTATGGTGAATAATAATCAAAATGTGCCATACTGACTCAGCTAGCTGTCTATTCAATTGTAAACCAGTCTGATCATTGCATATGTATTGGGGGTTAATGAGAAATTGAATCTGTTTGCTAGTAGCACCATTAGAAGTTTGGGACCTTAACTGAAAATAATGGAATAATGGAACTATGAAACATAGATAGAAGATTCTTACTCAATTTAAATATAATTAAATCTTGTTTTTCAAGTTCAATATCATACTGCTATTTACATTGTTAGGATCTTCAGATGACTCGGTAAAATGTTGCTAAATTATAAAATTCCTTTATAGAGTTATCTTTGACACTTTTTATTTATTATAAGTTTAATTTGCTATGCTATATTTCTGTTACAAATGTTACTTTACATTGTTTGATATATTTTATTTTGTAAAAAACGGTAGTCAAGGTGAGATTTAGGTTACATAGATGTGTGATATAATCAATAATTGGGCTATGTATATATGACAATTTAACACCAAAGATATTGAATCTTTATGGGTTTAAAAAATTGTCATTTTCTTTTTTAAAGTTGTATTTACCTTAGGAGAAAATGAATAACTTCAATAAGAAAGGGAAAACATTTCCTTTCCTTTCCTTTCTCCTCTTTCCTCTTTCCTCTTTCCTCTTTCCTCTCCTCTCCTTTCCTCCCATTTCCTTACATTTCTCCTTTTTCTTCTCCTCTCTTCTCACCTTCACCTTCACTTTCACCTTCCTCATTCATTCATTCATTCATTCATAAAAACTAGAAGGTGTAACAAAACAAACAGAAGCATATAATAAATAAAAATGGAGCTATAAACACAAAATATAGTACTTTTTGATATGAAAAAATAAATGTTGGTAAATGTCCTGACAGAGAAGGAAGGACATCATTTTTAAGGAAGTGCTTTTAGTCTATAGTCTATTATCAGTTTATCTTCACATGTAACCTTTTAAACAATTCCAAAAATGTAGTTCTTTGGATTAGTTATCTTAATTCCCAGATGTTGCCCAGTATTTATCAGCTTCCATTTTCTTCAGCATTTCGATCATTATAAGGTAGAATAGAATGAAGTAGAAGAAAGAAAGAGGATCAATAAACTTTCAAGACTTGAAAATAGTATGTATGTAACTTGGTATTTTTCTTCTTAATTAGTCACTGAATTGTAAAGAAAATATGTATGGCACAAACTGTCCATGAATATACTATGTTATGGGCAGGTGGTTTTGCGATTATTGAAGGAACTCAAGATTTGTCATCAAATATTCATTCTTCCATTATGCAAAAGAGAACAAAATTTTAATTGCCACAGAATACTAAAATTAAATCACCAAAGGGTTTTCTTGTGTTATAAATAGAATTGTAACTAATAATGTTCAAGAGCAAGAAGAAACATCTGAGGAACTTGGGGAGGTCAGCTTTGTTCACAAGTGCAAAAATAAAAAAAGAAACAAAAATCTCCCTAAAACTCTATGTGTGTACATGTACCTGTACAGACAATATTTTTGCTGGAACTGCCAATAAACATGCAAACATTCTAACAGACGCAGCTGCTTTAAAAAGAAAGATGTTTAGTTTCTGTTAACTTGCATTATAAAGCAGCTTATTTGAAGGCTTCTTAGATCACTATTATTAACATGACATTGACTTTTCTAGTATTTCATAAATGATGAAATTAAGTGCAGTGACATAAGACAGATTATGGACTGTGGCCCAGGTGTTTGATAATTTATTCACATGGCACTAGCTATCCACAGCTAAAATTTGAATTGAGATTGTAGTCACTACTTCTTCCGTTAAAAATACTTTATAAGCTGCTTTATAAATAAAAAAGAATATACAAGGAATAATAAAAAAAGAACAAAGGGCAGGGTATCCCAGCAATATAGCAGTTTGTGTTCCAATAAAATTGCATGGGAAAACTACAAAGTATAGTATATTGATGTGCCTCAGCTAAGTTTGATTGCTATTTTGTTGCTATTTTAATGTAAATTCTGTTTTTATTGTTGTCTGCCGACCAAAGTTTTTTGTGAATATGATGGAAATATAAATCCTATACATAAATAAAACAATATTTTATAAGTACAATAATTTATGGCCATTTATTTATTTTGCTGCTGCTGCTTAATTGTTATCAGTATAATCCTTCACAGTGTCGTTTTTCCTTGAAAGTATTTGAGGTATGACATGCTAGATTTCTCTCTATTAAAATAGAGAAATTCCTTAAACCAACACTCCTTTGTTCTTCAAAAAATGTGGTGAGAATAATTATGACTATACAGTTACATTTATCCTGAAAGACAAGATAATTCTGAGAGGAACTGCTAACAAATCCAGTAGTGTTTAATAAAAGTATGAGGCACTGTCAAACCAGAAACTAAAACAAAGGATAAATAAAGATTTTAATGCCACTGAAGACCAGCTGAAAAACAATTACCTGTATGAACAGGCAGTAAACTTATTTAAATATATATTTAGTAACGTGAAAGAAACATTTTATATGTATTAGAAAAGTGACGCTCTCATTTATAGAAAAGGAAGATGTTTCCTCACTTTTTGAAAAATAGATGGGACAAGCAGTGTAACAGCAAGTGGGAAAGGAGCAAGTAGGATCTATGCTGTGTACATGCACAAGTGCCAGATTTATACAAATTATACATATTATATTACGCCTCCATCAGTTTATTTGATAGCCTTTCTTTAAATAATTCATGGAGAGAACTGATCACTTCATAATGCCACAAACTCACAGCAGGCAAAACTAATTTTACACAATATGAAAACAGATTTTATTTATTTAAGAGTAATATTTAAAAACAACAACTTTTTTGACACCAGCTGCTGAGAAATAAATAGAATATTTTATGACAAAAAAAATCTAAATGTGTTAAAAGCTGTTCAGAACAGACTGATGGTTTTCAATTGACAGATATATTTTAAAAAATCCAAAATTGGTCAGTAAAAAATTAACTCCTAAGAGTATGATCAATAGGGATATTTTTTTATAGTCCTATGCCATGAAGGATTTTTTTCCTAAGGAAATATGCTACCTGCAGGTAGTAGGTTGTATGTATAGAGAGGGGAAAAGATTTTCATACTTTACTACTTAAAATAAAATGTTATTGTGTCTCTTTTCTCAAATCACAATTAGATTCAGTATTCTTAAAGTGATTTTAAAGTACTTTCAAGAACAAAAAATATTGTAAAAATATTTAAATTTAATACAATGCTTTGTCTTGTCTTGGGAAGCAGTATTAGGATATCATTTATCTTAATATCCTTATTGGGTTTCCATCTAGTAGAATGTTAGTAGAAGGCAATGTACAAATAGTATTTGATATCTCACTTTTCAATAGATAGATACAGTGAAATTTAACATAAAGGACCTCATTGTTAAGAGAGCTTAGTTTCATTTTGTTTAGCATCACATTACAAATTCAGAAATTTACAGTGATACAGGAAAGTTGAAAGTATGCATAAAAGTTCTATGAATCAGCAGACACTTAACACTATTTACATGCTTATAACTGCCATCTTCTGTTTTAAAATTTATAATTTGGAATTTTAAGTTTAGCATTAATCTTCCTTTTTAAAGAAGGTTGTATTCTAACCACAGCAATCTAATCATTATGTAAACCTCAGCATTAAGGTGTGGCCCCAATAACATACTTGATGTGCTTTACAATATGTATATCTAAATGGAAATAAGTATGTCCATGTATATATGTTTTGGCTTCTACACAAGCAGAATGAGACCATACATACGGATCTTTGTGCTTATTGCAAGACATTACAAAATCTGTTCATTACACAGCTTCATACTATATAGCTAATGACCTATTGCAGAGACAAAATGTGGAACTTACTTCCAGATTCCTATACATGTTCATTTAATAACTTTTGAACTGTCGTATCATTTTAGGAAGCAGGTAACATGCCATTATCTGCTCCAGTACACGTGACATCATTATTTTTATGTTTTGTGATTTGATATACCCAACTACCAATTACAACATGCTTATTTTACATTCAGAAACATTACATTTGATTTTTATAGTCTTAGCACCCCTTTAAAATGTGGTAATGGAAAGAAATGTGAAAGTTGCAATTATGTGATGATTAATAATCAGGAACACATGATTATAACTATGAAATTTAGTTGTACCTCACTTTATTCCCTGATTAGTAAATAGAACAAAGAGATTATTTTGTCATGCTTTGCTTTCTGTTTATCTTTGAGCTCTGTTATCATGTTTCTTAAATGAGGCACATCTGTAGATGCTTTTTGACATTGGTAAAAGATTTAAAAGTTTCTGTGTCTAGTCGTGACCAATGCAAGGGGTGGTGCTTATCTCCAATTCTCAGCCAAGGAGAAGCCTGACAGACATTTTCATTATCATGTGGCCAGCATGAAAATACAGAAAGCAGTAAAAATTAAAAATTAAAAAGCCGAAGCAGCGCCTACTTATCTTCCTGCATTTGCATGCTTTCAGACTGCTAGGTTGGCAGGAGCTGAGGTGAGTAACGGGAGCTCACCCCATTATGTGGCACTCAGATCTCAAACCCCAGGATGTCGCCTTTCCAGTTGACAAGCTCAGCGTCTTAACCGCTGAATCATTGCGACCTCTGACATGGGTAGATTTTTGTCTAAAATACATTTTGTTCTGTATGGTTATAGTTAAATCACTTAAATGTCCTAGAGATTTTGTCTCTAGTCTAGAGAGGTTGAGGTCAGCAGTTGCAGACAATTTTACAAAGCATATTCATGGGTGCACGTAGAACCAAAAACAGGGCCAGAACAACAACAAAAATCTGTATCTCAGCGAAGCTCTATTATTTCTGTCCCACATTCTACCATTCTCACAGATTAATCAAAACCTGCTGAGTTGATCACTTATAATTTTGTATTGGTAATAATTTGAATTTTTAAATCATAAGAAAATTTGCAGATTTCCCATATACTATTTTTGACATAATTCTGTAATGTACTAAAGTTTATGAAGATGTATCTACCTCGCATGCTTTCCTCTCTGAAATTTCCCAGCATATTATTTTGAAGTGAAAAAAAAACTTATTTTCTTATTTCATGCAATTAATTTTATTGATTTTGTACATATTTGTAAATAAATTGTTTTTGTTTTGTTTTTTTACTTCTAAGTTTGGAACAACAGGCACTAATAGACTCAATTGCTTCTATTGTGTACTGTTCAGTCCACTTCAGTGGATCATTGTATTTCCTTTTTTTTTTATTCCTGCTTGCAACTCAGAGAAATAGCAATTGTTTGAGTTATAATTACATTTGGCTTCAGGCAAACCATAAATGTTTCCAGGCAATTTGCTGTGAAATTTGACAGCACTTTGATTGTCCTTATTTGTACCAATATTAAAGTAATGTTTTCCCCTTTAGCTGATTGCATCCAATGAAACTACAATGTATGTATTATCTTATTTGCTCTGCCAGCCATTACTTTGAAAGTAAAATCAAGTGACCAGTGGTGGATGGAATCAAGGATAGTGCCTGTTCGTTATTTAAAGCTGTTCTAAGCACTTTTGGCTCCTTCAGCCCCTTGGTAGCCTAATCTTTCCCATTCTGTTGTTGTTATCCCACTAAAAAGCTACAGTGTAAGCACATTATTTCTCTAGCTGTCTACCTATTTCTACTATATCAGAAATGTAGAAATCTGGAGGCAGTATTTGGTACCCCTTAAGGAAAAGAGAGGAGTAGGTCATTTAAGTAAAAATGCTGCTTTTGACTGATTTGTAATGTTTCTATTCGCTATTTCCCTCAACATTATTCAGTTCAGATTACAATGTAATGGAATGTGGAGAACATACACAAGAAATGATGGACAGAGTCCTGCAGCCAGATCCACAGTGTTCTTTGATTAGCAGATGTTTTTCTTACTGACATTCAGTCTATTTATTTATTTTCTATGCTGCCAGTGAATCACAACAAAGTGAATAGGGGCAGCATAACAATGAGAAAAGGGAGCTAAAACGTGCATGGTGCATAGAATTTTAACTTTTCAAAAAGAAAAGGACCCTAAAAAAATTGTAAGTTGGTGCAGTTATAAAGCAAATCATCAAGTGACTAGATCCATTTTTAAAGCAAATGCACTGGTCGTTAAGCAAATCTAGCTTCTCTCTTTGCTTGTCATAAGCCAGATAGGAAATCACAAATCATGATCACATGACAACTGTTTTAAATGCAAATCTGTTGCCAAGTGCCTCAATTGTGACCATGTGACTATGGGTGGTGGTGTGACAATTGTAACTTGACAACAGGTTGTAAATTATTTTTTCCAAGGCTGACATAACTTCAGACCTTTGGTAAAAAAAATTATGAGGGCAGGAATACCTGTTTTGTGATACTTCTATGTAATTCAGTTGATGTTCTTTGGGATTAAAACTTTATTTTGAGTTCTTGATATATAGCTTGTGAGGACCCGCGGTGTGGCACAAACACAGCCAGAGAATAAGTAGTAATCCTTTTATTAGCTCCAAACTTGCCCCCAACGTCCCTTTTACTTTTCGGTCTGAGAAAAACTCTCCCACAAACCTGTAAGCCGAAAAACTTCCAATGATAAATCCAACAAGGCAAGATAAGGTAATTAATCCGGCAGGGCAAGCAAGGTAAGGAGTTCCAGAATGAAAGTAGCACGACAGTAAATCAAACCAGTTGGGAGGATGCCAGGAACTCAGATAAAGCAGTGACCATGAACTCAGCGTTTGTTCCCGACAACCGCCCCTACCATTTGCTTCTCCTTTTAAACTCCATCTCCAGGTGTGCCTTGTGAAGGGAATCGGGCCCTTTTCTCCCTCTTAAGCCATGCAAGCCCCATTGCTCTCTTCTCCGTTCTTCCCTGTGTGACCTAGGATGAGGAGGGGGTGGACCTTGGTCTTCATCAGAACCCCCTCTCCCTTGTTCCACCTCTCCCCTGCTCTGCCCAGCCTGACTTTGCCCTTCCCCAGTTTCCTCCACAGCCAATGGAGCCACTCTCTCGCTCTCTATCAGCTGTTCCTCTTCCATCACAGAGTCAGACACGGAGGGGGGCATGAAATAGTTCCATAAGAACAAAATACATATATTATTCTACATATATGCAATGATATTGCATTGATCATGCATTGATACCTAGCACTGATGATATTACCTAGTTGAGTAATGAAATGTTTGCAAGTAAACAACCAAACTCAGAAAGTACAAAAGACTCCACAGTCTTTTATATTTAGAGACAAGACAAATTTTGCAACAGTAACAATGCTGTCTAACAAGTATGCATGAACTATGATTCCAGATGCTTTCTAGTTATGCAATTTGTGGACCAAATTCTTATAAACTAGCATTTCCAAAGCATGTAATTTAAGAAATTGGCTCTGGTAATATTTTTAATAGTAAATCAAAATACAAGATATACATTTGTGGGGGGGGATCAGTTTTGTATGTTCATCTTTATTAGAGTAACTGGCAGTATCAATAACTTATTCTCCCAATGTGCTAGGTATTAGATAACATTACAACTATCCATGTGTCCTGTAAATACAATAGACATATTTCTAACAGTCCAGGTGGGTTGTAAAAGTTGTCATTTTAAGTTAGCAAATTCCAAGTAGAAAAATGTAACATTCAAATAAAAACTTGGCCTGGAAAAGGGATTTATCTACGTCAGTAACAGATGTATCTTTGCTTGAAACAAACAAAACGATATGAAAATTGCACCTAGATGGGAGGTAAACGGTATCCAATATACAGTATTTGAAAATGTTATCTGTATATTCAGATTGTCTGTCTTTGAAAAACTGACTCATTGGATTATATTTATATTATACTGTATTTGTAAGGAATTTAAACAGATTGCAAATGTCCAGATGAACAATGTTTATAAGTAATTCTATATAACAGGAGTCCCCAACTGCCGGGCCAGGCAGTGAGCTGTTCAAAACCAGGTTGCCCGAAGCGGCAGGCAAGCGTGCACATGTGCATTTCCCCTTGCACAGCAGTGGGCGAGCACATATATGCACATTCCATTTGCATGAGTGGTGGGTGCTTGTACCTGCCACTTGCATCTA
Source organism: Diadophis punctatus similis (assembly GCA_023053685.1). NCBI lineage: Eukaryota > Metazoa > Chordata > Lepidosauria > Squamata > Dipsadidae > Diadophis > Diadophis punctatus. The sequence continues at coordinate 3,299,361 of JALIGW010000038.1, read as the reverse complement.
TAGAGGGGTATGCATGCGCTCACTTGCCCGCTGCTCGTGCAAAACCATCCCCTCTCTCCCCTGCCCGACGCTGGTCCGCAAAGCCAGAAGGGTTGGGGAACTCTGCTATATAAGACCAAACAGAATAAGTATGTAATATCTTATCAGAAGTAAAACCTAGTGAATTCATTGGGAAGAGATGAGAAAAGGCAGGCTGGTGACCCTTTTAGCCTTCCAGAAGGCCATCAAAATCTGGTTTTTTACCCAGGTGCTAGGCTATAGTGAGGGTCTTTGGGTTGTGGGACGTTGTAAGGGAATGATGGAGGTTTTGGTTTTGGTTGTGCTTAGATTTTTAAGGGTTTTGTGATTCAGTTGTTTATTTTAAGATAGGTAGCCATATAATTTTTTAAATAAAATAAAATTTATTTATTTTAGTCAATTATATTTTAAAAAGCAAGTTTGAAGATTGATATATTAATGTAGGGCTACTATTGAAGAGCATTTGGAAACTACAACTGGTGCAGAGTGCAGGGGCACAGGCAGGTTTTGGGGCCTCTAGAGTGGCCCATATTACGCTGCTGTTTCGTAATATTGCACTACTTCCAGGTGCAATTCAAGGCATTGGTTATTATTCTTAAAGGCATGGATACAGGCTACTTGAGTAACCACCTCATCCCTATGAAAATTGACCTGCCCCACCTGTGCCAGCAGAAGAGGTATGCTGATGATCCATCGTCAGGAAATTCCAGCTGGCAGCATCCAAGAGAAGAGCCTTCTCTGCTTTGGCTCCTGCCCTTTGGTGGAACATTTTGCTCCCATCCTCCTGTTCTTCCTTAGGGCCCTGAAGACATGGCTCTGCCAATTGCCTTGGGATCCCAGTGGGTAGTTTCACACTCAAGGTAGTTGATGGACCAATAGCAAATTCCACCTCCTATCCTGTACATTCTGCTACCTCTCCCCCATATTTTCGTCATAATACATATTTTTATTCAGGGTGTGTGTGTCGGTGTGAGAGTCCCCATTCCAATTCTATATAACCCAGAAATAATAGCAGAATAATTTCATGGGCTTGTGTTTGTAAAGTTTAGCTTCTTCATACATGTTATATTTCTGCCTCTTACTAATATTATTTTCAAATTTAATTCCAGTTGGTAAGTATTTTCATAATACATAATATTTTAAATAAATTGCAGATCACTCAGCTATCACTGAAAATTACAATCATCTAGATCAGGGGTCCCCAAACTTGGCAACTTTAAGACTTGTGGACTTCAACTCCCAGAATTCTCCAGCCAGCATAGCTTCTATATGCTGGCTGGAGAATTCTGGGAGTTGAAGTCCACAAGTCTTAAAGTTGCCAAGTTTGAAGACCTCTGATCTAGATTTTCAGGGGAAAAACAACAACAAAGCTAGTAGTAATGAAGGATATATTTGACTCACTGTATATAAGCCAAACAGTTTGTTGCTATGTTAGTGTTTAAATTGTTTATTTCTTCTCCCTAAACATAATATTTTGTAGGCTACCCTTGGTATTTCTGCTTTATTTCATTCACTTAGTAGTGAGTAATGCAAAGTATGAGAATAAACTCAAAAAACATTTGACTGCACATGGGTTCTTAGTTTTCGAACGTGAGTGTTAACATTGCAATTCATTTTTAGATTAAAAGTTCATATGCTGCAAAATCAAAAATTTTGATTTTTAAATTTTTTTTCTTATGTAGATAAAAGTCTGCTAAATTGCTAAAAATCAAAAAAAACCTGTATACTTTATTCTGTAATGAAATGCTGCCCTAAGCAAAAGCATAAGGTAAATGAAACTTGGATAGACAAAAGCCTTTGTTAGAAGGAACTGTGAACAAGAAATTGAAATTATAATTTTTTAAATCTCTGGAATCAATTATTTTCCTCTTCCTAATTTTAATTTTACATGATTATTAAGCTTCTAGTACTGTTACAGGATAAATCCACTGTAAGATAGAGAGTAAAGTTAAACGAATTGTCCATCCCTTTTGCAACTTTTCTGTTAATAAGTGCAGTTTAAAACTTTCCATGTGAATTGCTTAAGGGTAGTCAGCAGTTTTAAAGGGGGGAAAAGCATTGACTACTTTAGAAAAGGAAGAAAAATTTCAGAATTTTTTATTTTATTTTATTCTATTATCCCCAAAAATTGTTAATTAATATTAACAGTGTACTATTTAGTTCTTTCAGTTATATATTATACTTTTTGGAATACTATTATTTTTATAAACCAATACACAAATCTATCATCTGTCTATCGGTATGTTATCTATCTATCCATCTATCTGTTATAAGACAAGATTAAATAAAAATTATTAAATTGAACTCTCTTAAAATCCCATCAACCTCAGTCAAATGGTATTGGGATTATGATTTAATTTAAGACTATTGTATGAGGAGTAAAGCAACAAATGTTTGTCTAACAGTTTATGCAGCACACTCTCTTAAATTGCTGTCACTTTAAGAGAAACAGTTTTAGCATATTGCTTTTCTAAAGTACTCTTGTATAAACACTACATTGGAACATTTCATTAGCATTTAGAGAACAATAAAGAAACACAGTTTAATAGGGTAATATGTTTTAGTGGCCTTAGCAGAACCCTACTTAACACAGTGGGATTTTCTTCAGAACAGAGACATAGGAAACTGTTCTGTATACATTTACTGTGTGGGACTTCCTCCTTCTCGGGAGCATGTGGTTTAGAGCAAAGGAAAATAACTTTCCTCCTGCAGTTTACCAATGAAAGAAGCATTTTAAAATACAGTGTCTGAGAGTGAGATCTAAAATTGTCTCTGGCAGAATTATAGAACTCTTATATTTGTAAAGATGCTTTCATTATTAAGGAAAGAAACAAAATTAATTAGTTATTTTATGCATTTTGATTTTATATCAAAGCATTATGTTGACCATTAAAGGAATAAATTTAAAGATTATGGTAACAGTCTAGAAGATATGTCTGTGGTATATATACATTCAGTGGAATATTGCTGACAGTTATTGTTTAATTACTGGTATATGAAATGTGAAAAATGTAGTGCAGTGAATTTTGTCATAGAGTATATGACAAATATATTTCATGTCCTGGTTAGGTACACAATTCACATTGTGTCCATAAGTGTGAATATTAAAGTGAGAATGAAGAGAGATAAAACAGGCTATTTTTATTTAGGGCATGAACCATGAATTTTGGCTCTCTAATCCCATAAGGCATTTTTCCTTCAGCAACTTATTTTCCTTTTAAAAATGAGATTTTTTTTGGTCTAATTAAGCAGTGATGAGCTTTCAAAATATGTGCAAAATGTAGAAGATTTATGAAGGCTGGATATCTTTTCATTCATCTCAACAAAAAAGCGGCTTCAGATTTTAACACATTTAACTTTTAAGCTTAAAGAAACTTTTTCCAAATTGTCTAGCTTGATTATTGTACAGATGAATGAATTTTAACCTTTGTTATTTATTTTCTTTGGGGTTTAAAGATGTGTTAAAATTTGGAATGACAATTAATATTTTAAAAAGTTCACAATTTGCAAAATTCTTCCCTAGACCTTAAAATTCTGCTTTCTTGTTTCCCATGAAGGATCAAAATTATAAAAATCAAATCATGTATATTTTCATGCATTTTAATATTAGATGTTTAGTCTGTAAAAGTGAAACTTTTGACATATGGCAATGAGACATTATATGGGAAATTTCAAAATATGAAGGCAGTTTGCTGTTTCATGGAGAGCTATTGCTGAAATAGCAGAATTTAGACCTGTTGGAAATCAAATTATGTCTAAATGATTGAAGAAAGTACCTAGATTCTGGCTAAGAAATTAATGCCTTAAGCCAGGGTTGCCAAACTGGCGACCCATGGACCGGATGCATCACGCACAGGCCACGCCCACCCCAGCTCTGCAAAGGCAAAAAAAAATCATGATATGTCACATGACACAATCGAGTTTGACACTGGTGCCTTAAGCTTTTAAATAAAAAAATTACATAATGACCACCATAAAAATTACAAGATTCTGACGTCCATTCAGAAATTCCAAAAACCCATAAAGGGGCATGATGTGACATTTGTATCTCTCTATTCTCTTATTTTATTTATATGATTATGTGCCTAAAGAAAGTTAAGGCCTGCTTTTTTGAATGGAAAATGTATTATAAGAATTTTCATATATCCAAATAACTTTTAAGTACCAATTTCCATTATGTCAGTAAAGTAAAAAGCAGCAGTATGGCCCTATTCTAATGAATATTTTTCCTTGGAGAAAATTCCAAATAAACTAGAAAAAGTGGGCAGCATAAATGTTGCAGCATAAATGTTACTTATTTATTAATAATAATAATAACAACTTTATTGTCATTGTACGTATATACATAGTATACCCATACAACGAAATTCACATAACACCCAAAGACCAGATCCAACACACATAACAATCCCCAAGCACACTCCCACCCACCACAAATTCCCCGCCCCTAAACCACCCAAAAAGACATCCACACAACAGACCAAGTAATGCTGTCCAACAGATTATTAATCAGTATTATAGTCCATTGTGCTACAGAATATTAAGAAATATTAAAGGAATCTTCATTTTCTGAAAGGACATTTTAGACAAGAAACAATTCAAGATATTTTAACCTAATTCAGTGCTAAAATGTAACAAAAAGCAGATGTTGCATAAAAAGCTAAGGTCTATCCTGAAAGAACAGTGATTTTATCATTTATTTTTTGGCACTTTTCATACAAATATATCTTTCATGCAGTATTTTAGGTTATAAAACCCCTTAATTTGAACTGTTTTCTAGTTTTCGCTGATGAAAATGAAGTACTGTCATTGCTTTAATGGTGATTTCCAATTACATTTTTCCTCAATTTTCAACTAATATAATTCATGTTCCTGTTGCCAGATCCTTCCCCCCCCCCCACATTGCGTTCAGTGTACATTTCCTTGGTTGGACCAATGTGAAAGGCATTGCCAAAATCCGAACAATTTATATCCAGCACATTTCCTTCATCCACCCAGTTTCCTACTGAAGAATGATAGTTACAGAAATACTTCTTTATATTGGAACAGAATGTATGCGAAAGAATTGCAGCCCCTGCGTATTAACTCATTATTTCTTTTTGATAGTAATTTGAAGGATGGGAGACGATATCATTCTAAAATAAAGTGAGGTTGTAAAAATCAGGGCATTTGCAACCTTTGAGAATTTGGAGAGAGTTAACATATTATGAAGACATGAAGAATATAAGCAAATTTGTGATGAACTGAAGGCTGAGACTCCGAGCTTAAAATTTTTTATATCTTTAGTTTAAAAAAAATATTTGTGCAAGGCCTCTCAAAAGCTGCATGCTGTCAACTGTTCCCATTCTTTAGGAACATAAACAGGATCTAGGGACAGCTTGTGCAAGAAAACAGTTGGAATACTGGAATACTATAGTTTTTCTGTAGCCAGCTTATTTTTCGTCATCACCCTGTGTACGAGGGAAGTGTCAAGAGGTATTATGAAAAATTCTTAGCCCATTTAATCAGCAGTTGTAAGAATAATTTAGTATATTTTAAAATTCCAGCCCTGGAATTTTTCAACACATACATTAAACTTTAAAAAGTTTCTTCTGCCAATGCTTCAATAGCTGGACTCTTCAGTAAAATTCTTTATTTCTTTTTTCTTTTTAAAAGAAAGAGTAAGCTACAATAGACAATACTTATGGTAACAAAACTGTACATGCTACACAGTCTTCATTTATTCTTCATTTATTCTGTATTTCTGTTCCTCTAGTTCTTTTTACTTATTGCTTAAATACCTAATTGATAATTCATTGGAGTTAAAAGTATTTTAAAATAAATACCTAAGTTATAAATAAAGAGATGATGTATGACAGCAAAAACTGGGAATGGGGCTGTTGTTTTGGGAAACTGTATGGTCTATAAGTTAGTTATTTAATGCTAAAAGTGTGTGTGTGTGTAGGATAATCAGATTCCCCCCTGAATGTTGCGTTTATTATGTTCTTTTTCTTAATTATATTTTTAATTCTATTTTTAACTTAAATTATGATTATTGTTTTTAAAATGTACGTTTCTTATTCATGTTGTATGCCGCCCTGAGTCCCACGGGATTGGGCGGCCTATAAGAGCGTCTAATAAATAAATAAATAAATAAATAAATAATATTAATATTAGCTTTGTTGTAGATATTAATGAAAGATTAATAAATATTATAATATAAATATAAAACATTGTTTTGTAAATGTAAATTATTAACTGGAATATTTATAAAGATTATAAATGGAATAAGCATGTGCAAATCCACATTGTTGTGATTTGTTGATCACCAAGACAAGAGAATAATACTATTATTAATTTTGAAAAATACAGAGATATCATAAATTACTGAATCAGTTGCCTAAGTCAGTACAGCTACCCTTACCAAACTATCCATTCTTCCGGTGATAGTATTAGTATTTAGTAACTTGACCTTTTGTTATAATTAATGCCTTTATAAAAGTTACTTTAGTCTGAATGAATGGGAACAGTACCCATGTTACTGTATTTTTTATATATGTTATTGCTATCGCTAGAAATAGTATGTATTCTCATGAAATAATTTCTATTATTTAAAAAATCCTATTATTAAGAAGAGTTTTAGTGTTGATATAATGTGAATATTTTAACAAGGTACAGAATACATGTAGAGCTTTTACCAACTTACCAGAAGTGGCCGTTGGAGATTTTAGTATTTTCTTTGTGTAATCAAAAACTCTAATAGAAGTTACTGCTGCATCTGTGTAGGTGTTTGGGTGAACATTTCTGCTTCCCACTGATGTTGTGGCTATGTGTGAATGTTTGTAGGAGTACATTGGGAAGCACATATGCTGTGTTTTAGGTCATGTGATCAGGAGGGAGAAGGGAAGTGGGCTTAGACTGGAGAAATCAACAGCATTCTGAATCAGTGCCAATACATTTTCTCCTGGGAATCCATTTGTGGTATTTTTCTTTATTTTTTTCTCTGCAGGTCTCAGCATGATCCAGCCCATTTTTAAATTTCATCTTTCTTTTGCTAATTTTCCCCTACATCATTAAATGTGCACCTTTCAGAGTTATTCTGTTGATAGAAGACAGAATCTTAAATGCCTATTGATAGAATATCAATATCTTAATAAAGAAACAACTGTTCAAATACAATTTCTACCCCATTTTTCTGTTGCCATTTACTTTGATACGTTTGTGTGTCATTTTAACCTTTATGTTTTTCCTCTTTTATATTATGAGAATTTTAGATGGGAATACCTTGAATAAGTGGGGAAAGGCTACAAAATTAATCAAGGGCAAGCTCCGGAAAACTTTAGGAAGTTTTATGAATGATCAGCCCATATGCAAACATGTATTTATTCAGTTTATATCTTTCTTTTCCACTAACGAACGCGCATCTGCCTAAATATTAGGAAATTACAATATCTAATTAAAATTTAGAGACATTTAGATCTGACATGTTAAATGTTAAATTTAATTTTTTTCTCTCCACTTTTTTTGTACACCATTTTTTTGTCGTTGTTAGGCTTGAATGTCGTTTTGTTTGTTTGTTTTGTTTGTTTGTTTAAGTTCAAGCTATTTTAGAAACCTGGTTAACTGGCATGTTAATCATGCCAGTTAATCAATAACATGCTTTGTTCTTTAATAGAACAGTGTCAATAAAGGGGGGGCTAACCTGGGCTTATAGTGAAACCTGTATTGTTAAATACCTTGTCTCTGGTCAGTCATCTGACTACAGTATTCTAGAAAAGCAAAAAAAGTGGCCCCACTTAGAATGCACCAGTAGTTCAGGAACACTAGGTGTTACTGACATGGCATATTCAGCATTGTAACCATCCCACTTGTGCAATCCTAATCCTGTCCATTACTAAAGCCTTTAGCAGTATGTCCAGCTATGAGCCTAAATCTTTATAAGAGGAGTGTAACCCCTCCTAGAATGCTTGAATTCATATCACTCTGTTAAATTTTAGTCTGTGTGCTCAAGCTGTATCATTACACAAATTAGATACTTTTTGGGAATTTTAAAAAAATCCTTTGATTCCAGGAGAGATTAGATGTTCGGCATGGAAGGCAAATCTCCAGTATCTCTCTTCAGATTAAAGTTCATATTAAGTATTCATTTGATTCCGAACAGTTCTTTATCTTCTACAGCAATGCAGTTAATCTGAAGATAAAATCTTGCATGGGGGAAATGTATTTGTATTCGTGATATGGGCAAGACGCATATACATAGTGCACAAATTCCTAACATGTGTAAAAGACTAATCTAAACACTTATAGGCATCTGTAACTAAATAGGAATAATGAAATATGAAATCCATGGCTTATATTTATATTACCTTTGGCAAAATACAAAAAAATAGTATATTTTTTGAATACTCTAATTTATCTAAGGTCACTCAAATAATGCAAAATATGAAGAGGAAATTTTGCAGTGGTGATTATAAATTGTCTGTTACCAGTTATCTTTACACAATATTGTAGGTGGCTTTTCAGAACTACATCAACATGCACATGATTGAATGCACAGTTTCAAAGTTAAAATTTGGTGCTATATAAGATTCATGTGATGCTAGATATATTGTTTCACGGGAGCTATCTTTATGTGTAGAGAAAAGCAAATATTGATTATTAAATGGGTGTATATTGTAATGTCCTACCAAAATCTTTTTTTCTTACCAAAATAAATGGTCTTATGAGACTTCGTTATCGGCTGTCTCTACATATCCCAACAACTCTTTGGCTATAATATCTTATGCTGATTTTGAAGGGGAAATTTGTCTTTTAATATTTGTAAATAACTGGTATCACATTTTGTTGAGTTGCCTATAGTAAAAATCAAGTAGGACAGGCTATTATTTTGTTTTTGATGACATAGTTTTATTTTTGCTTTTCATTCTTGCTTTGCTGCTTTACATGTATCATTGTATCTGTAAAACTATGCAGCACTATTTCCAGAATGGCATGACTACCCTGAAACTTTGACACCCCTATTTCACCAATGTATTGTATATTTCATTTTCTTAAAAAGCCACAATATTTTAATCCTGCAATTATATAAGCACAACATCTACCCCCACACACACAAAACTGTAAGTAATTGTTGCTTATTCCTTTGCTTTCTTATATAGATTTTACATAATTTTGTCTGAGAAAAGAGATTTTTAAACAGTTGTTTAGGATAAAATTGTGCATTACATTTTGTTTTTCAATTTTGTGCAAGTATTTCCAGTTAAATATACTATCATTTTTAAAATGTGAATGTAATCTGCCTTAGCAGCCCTGAAGACAGCAATACATCAATAAACTCTGAAGATTTCCCATTTACTGCCTACAACTGTATAAAAGTGCAGTTCCTTTTTCATTGCAATTTTGTCCTAAAAATCGTGTGTGTGTGTGTGTGTGTGTTCATTCCTCCCACAATCATGCGTATGTAAATTCATCTTTTTTAAAAAAAATATAATGCCTATTATTTTAATGTTAGCTGTTGATATAAAGATTTGGGAAATGTTCCCATCTCCCCCCCTCCTTTCAGAATGCTATTTGCGAACCTTTATTTCAGAGCTATATTTTTCTACTCTGAAGTGTCTTCTTTATTTCCTTTCTTCATTACAAACTGCTCTGAAAGAGCTTTTCTAACTAAAAAAAAAAGAGAGCTATGCTTGACTGATAATGCATTGCTTTGGATGGTGAAACATTATGAAAGTTTAATTTTTAATTAAATCTGAAATAGCAATTATTACTGAAAGAGATTTTAACCTGTTTCTTTTCAGAATGCCTGAAGTTACATTTTAGATGCTGAAATCACTGCACCTTAAAAACAAAAAAAAGGTTGAATTGAATTGCATTCCTGTAAGTAAAAGATTTTCTAATACTTTTGTCAAACACACATTAGCAAAATATGTAGATCTAGGAATATACATCTTATATATGCTGACATAGACAAACATGCACATATCAATACGTAACAGCAGTTATACTATATTATTTTTAGTAGTACTTATTATAGATTCTATATATTTTGTTTGTGCTTTCTGATTCATATGTAATTATGAATGTTTTAAAGCTTTGTCTCCATTAGTATACATTTTGTTAGCCTAACACCAATGATGACAAGTATTAGAAAGTATCAGAATGGCATTAGAAATAGTTTTCTTTCCCCAAGGTCAAAGCAGTGTTAAACTGAAACGAGAATAGGAAAGAGTGTATTGGGAAGCCACAGGAAGATTCAGATATATCAAATAAGAGAAGATGCATAATTCCTTGTTGTGTTTGTTTTGGATATCTGAACTATTGCATGCCATAGTCAAAATAGTGCAGTTCATTCTTTTTGAACAATTAAGAAATTATTTCCAAAATCAAAGATAGGTGGACATTAAATTGCAGTATCTACTTTTAGTTTCTTGTTAGAACTCTTTAGCACAACTAAGTAAATCCATGGCAGAATGATGCCCAAGAGAATTAATATGAGGAATCCATTTTCACTAAGTCTGTGTTATTAAATAGTTAGTAACCTTTGCAGATTTGTTTATAGTTGACCATATATTGACCATAGATTCCAAACTATATTTTACATTCTTTGCTAAAAATGCGAATTAGTGTACAATTTTTTCTTCTTTTGTCTTTTCTTAATTGGGAAAATGTATTTATCAGCAATTGCAGAAATATCACAGTGTTTTTAGAGCTGTTTCTTTTTATACATAGTACTACATCTATATCCTTTCTCTCTTGATGGATACAGGAATAGTGAACTTAGTTTTACACACTTATGCATGGTACTATTTGGTTTCATTTCTTTAAAATGCTGGTTTCTTTTCCTTCTTTCTCATTTACCTTTGTGTATGTCAATGTTCATTATCCTACTGTGCTTTCATAATTATTCCAATTGCAATGTACAAAATTGCATTTTTTTTCTTTTCGGCCTTTGAATGTGTGTTCTATGTCATTTTCCAGTACATGACTTCAACTCATGCATACCTTTATGCAATTCATGACTATCTCTTATTCTTGTTTCTTTGACTTAGCACCTTTATTCTTATCAGTAGGTTCCATATAATCTTGCTTTGCTTTGTCAATTTATTGCCTTTATGTTCAGCAACTGGTTTACTGCAGAGTGGGTTCTAACTTACTTCGCTGCTGGTTCACTTCTTCCTGTGCCACGTGGCCGTACCTCTTGGGCATGTGCATGCTTTGCACACACGCGCATGCGCAGTGGCAAAAAATCCAAATATTTTTTTAAAAAACCAAAATCAAGATGGCGACCGCATGCACAGTGCCGGAAACTCTGCTTCTGCGCATGCTCAGAAGAAAAAATAATTTTTTAAAAAAAAAAGATGGTGCCCACGGACCGGCACCAACCGAACTGGTTCCATGACATCATCATGACATCACCAGTGGGTCGCTACCGGCTCGGGCGAACCGGGAAGAACCCACCTCTGGTTTACTGGTTGGAGAAGGGCTAAAATATGATGGTTAATCAATTTTTAATAAGTACTGTTAATATACCTGCTCCTTCTAAAGTAGCAAGAATGCTAATAGTAATAGTATTAATATGGTTTTTATGTTGTTTTAATTCTTGACAGGGAGCCACACAGAGTTTGGTATAATATGGGTGATTATATAAATGTTTTAAATGTTATGTCTGATATTAAGGAATAAAAGCTTTCATTATTTAACAGAATTTTCTTTGTAGTACATAATATAGGATTGGTTTAAAATCGGAATGACAATAATAAGGTATTATATTTAACTCTGTTGATCTACCTATTCTCCTTGCTTTATTAATCTCCACTTCTTCTTTGCACTCACAAATCTACCTTTAGATAATCTCATACTTATCTTTTCTGGATGTATTCCCAATTTGTTGATTGTTTTGCAACATAGCAATTGATAACCTTTACTTTTATAGCAGCAAGGTTATATGAAAATAAACTGAAATGCTCATTCCCAGACTACTCAACATGGTTGGTTTTTACAGGTACTTATTAATTTTTGTAAAAATACATAAAGTTGATTTTACTGCATCAGAGTTAATCTAACTAAGGAGTAAGCAAGTTAATTATGGGCTGAATATGGCTTCCCAACCCCTCTTTTTTAATGTGTAGAATATCTCCAGAATAGACAGGACAAAAGTTAGACAGTTTTTGTGCTTTTACTGATGTATTTGTAGTGCATTTTGAATTTGATGATGACTAAAGAATAAAACAACCTTATTGCAAGATTCTAGCTATTTTTTAAAGTTTGTAACTCTTCAAAATGAGATAGAAAAAAGTCAGGAAAACATATCATTGTTGTGTCATCGTGTCTGATTAGCTACAGTTCCTAAAAAACTCAGATGAAAAAATAAGTTATACTTCATAATTCCTGGACAGAAGTTGTGCATCTATGATTTAGCTAAGTAGACAAAACTACTGATAATTTTACTACTTCCTTATACTTTGAAATGTACTATGGAAAACAGACAAGTGAATGATACATTTACATTTAATGGATTTTACTTCAAAATAAAGAAGTTCAATAAAATGGAGGATGTAGTTTCAAATAAAAGCTCGTGAAATTCCACATCCATCCTGTACTTCTCCTAAAAAATGGACACAACCTTCGAAATCTGCATATTTGTTGTGCAGGATAAAATGTTATGCTTCAATAGTTGTTAGTCTCTCTCTCTCTCTCGTTTTTCTTTTTATTATAGTTTATAAACCTTGATACTTTTTATTGTTTCACTACATGATGTTTATGTAACATGATTAGAAATTATTGACGTTGTACTATTTAGAAAGATTAAAGTACTGAATATATAGAAAGTAAAGTTATGTCGATATCAGTTACAACTTAGGTTGACTATAGAACAAGCATAAAAATGTTTGGCTTTTCATGCAAAATTGGGTATAACATTAAAAAGGTAACCCACATGACCCTGGGAAAGTGCAACTGTCAAAAATATGAGTCAATTGCCAAGCGCACGAATTTTGGACCATGACTTTTTTCAGTGTTACTGTAACTTTGAACAGTCACTAAATAAATGGTTGTAAGTCAAGGAGTACATGTAATCTAAGATAGTGTGATATAGAATATGTGTATTTCCAATGATCTGATATGTATATAACATTGTAAAAGAACTAGAGTTAAATTATATCTCTAACAGAATAGTTTGTTTAAAATGTAAAAAATGTTTCTGATGTAACTCCTACTTTCAAGTCCCATCTACACACATCACATGTATGGGTAACCTGAAGGATTATTAAAATAAATGCATTATTCTGAGCAGACAGACTCAGTCAATTTCTTTGAGATGTGCTCTTTCCGGCCTTGAAGGTGGAAATCCAATCTGTTTTATGACACTTAAAAAGTTGTCTCAGAGATTGCCTCTTGTTTATTGAATTTATTTCATTTGAAGAAGAAAATTCACAAATAAGTTCTTTGAGTTGTGCTTTTCTTTGGTATCAATACTATATTAACCTCTAACCAAGGACCAGTAGCTTCCCAATCTGTAAAATAGAGTTCATCATGTGTTGCAACAATTTTAGTAGTTTATCTTCAAAATGTTTATAATAAGAGACTAGTAAACCATCTAGCTCAGGCACTTTTCTTATTTTGACTTTTTTTATAGCTTCATACCTCCCTTGTTGTTAAAGGTCCATTCCCCCCCCCCCGTTTTTCTGTGCTTTGATAAATTTTGCTTCTTTAAATGGAATTTTTTTTCTTCCTCCTTCCTTCCTTCCTTCCTTCCTTCCTTCCTTCCTTCCTTCCTTCCTTCCTTCCTTCCTTCCTTCCTTCCTTCCTTCCTTCCTTCCTTATTATTTTCTACAAATAACTCAAGGTGATGAACATCCAACACACCTTCCTCCTCTTATTTTCTCAACCACAACCTGTAAGGTGAGTTGGGTTGGGAGAGAGCAACTAATCCAGGGTCACACAGTTTTATATAATTTAGAGTAATATTGATGAGATACGTTTGCATCTTTAAATTATCAGTTATTATGTTATTTTCATCTTTTACTTTTGGTATATTTTTCTGTTTTTCTTCGCTCATTTTATATGTTAATAATTTCCCTGTTTATTTACAAATTCAACATTAATTTAAGTTGCATAAATCTTTTTTATCTCCATTTCTCTTACTGTTAACAAAGACAACTGCAGCATTGTGACTTTCCTTTTTTTGGAGTTTTCATTGCTGAGTGCAAGGAAAGAAACCCTTGCCAGTTGTTTGATTGATCAGCTGCTGTCCCAACTGTATTCCACTTGAGATCTTCCTGCTGCTATGAAGGTGCTATTCTTCTGGCTGCAACGATGTGGGGTTTAGCATGGCTCTTAGCTGGCTTGGATGTGTAGCTCCTACAACTTCCAAATGCTGCTCTTCTCTTCATTTCTCTTGGTCCTATTGACTTGGATAACCATTTGTCTGAAGTGAGGTAGGGTTTCCTGCAGTAGTTGGTTCTAAAACCTGTTGCTATCGGTTCGCACACTCATGCGTGCGACACTTCTGTGCATGCACAGAAGGGTCCCGGGTGGGTGGGCGGAGTCCCCCAGCACTACCGGTTCGCATGAACCGGGCCGAACCTTGAGCAACCCACCGCTGGTTTCCTGCCTAAGCAGAGGGTTGGACTAGAAGACCTCCAAGGTCCCTTCCAACTCTATTATTCTATTCTATTCTACTTTTGGATCTTAACCATTTTCACTAATATACTCCATTAGCTGAGCTTGCTTTGCTAATCCTAGACAATTGCCTGATCCAGTGCCAAGTTCCATCACTGATCAGGATCTTTGCCATTCCATTTTCCTGGCTACCTTGGCAACTGATCCCTGCTGCAAGGAACTGTTGCTGTTGTGGATAACCACTATGAATGGCATTCCTCCCAGAATTGGCTCCCATTATTGAAAACCCATTGTTAATTGACTGGGTATCTGGATTCTCTTGCTATTACCATCTGAGGCCTACAGCAGCATATTAGGTGTGGTAAAGCGCTCCAGAACTTGGAAGCCTCATCATGACTTTTCCTGCAGGTGAGGGGGACAGCTTAAATCCACCCGAGCTTACCCCCCAAGTATGTATGTGCTGAATGGATGTTGTTGTTTTAAATAACTCTTTTAAATTTTGTATTTGTTTTTAATTCTTAATTTTTGATTATTCTTGTATTTCTCCCTGTTGTACGCCGCCCTGAGTCCTTCGGGAGTTGGGCGGCATATAAGAATAACAAAATAAATAAATAAATAAATAAATAAATAAATAAATAAATAAATAAATAAATAAATAAATAAATAAATAAATAAATAAATAAATAAATAAATGACTCAGTATTTATCAGTGGAAAGAATGCAACTCTCTCATCTTCTGCCATTGCCCAAAAACCTTCTCCAATGTTCACTGTGACCAACTGCTCTTAGAAAACTTCTTAATCTTTATATGGAGGAGCTAATCACGCAACTAGGGGACCACAAAGGATTTGAACCTAGCTGCCCACTTGCAATATTTATTTGTGCTTTTTTATGACTTCAAGATTATAGCTACAATTATGCCTTTAGAAGAAATAGCATACTGTAATTTTTGGCCAAAGTTTCACCCTGTCAGAGCAAAATTTCCAATAAGCAGTCCTCCTATGCTTGCCAATTTTTACCTTTAAAGTAAAGCATTGTATATCACTGTGGTATTATTATACCAATATTCCTGTTTGTGTTTTCTTATAGCTTGATATTGCAGCAGACTGTACAGGAATTAATTCTGGCTACCCAACAGGCATTGTTCAAAGATATATTAGTGCTGTACATGCTGACTAACATAGTATGGCAGTATGACTTTTTAAGGTATACTTTTGTGACCACCTAAGGCTACATCTTTCTTGGCCTTTTCTTTAGATACTATATTTTGAATTACTTGAGAGCCATTGTTTGTTATGTGTGACAAATGATTCTTCCAAGTTGATGAGATGTGCATATTTTATTGTTTCCAAAGCAAGAGATCACAAGTGTGAAATGAAATATTGCAGGAGGAATAAAAGTGCAGAGATGAAGGTAGAATTTGCATTGGCTTCACTTCAGCACAGATGGTGAAAAACTTGAAGCTACTTTTGGGTCCTGAGACCTTGCCCCCTCAGGCTAATAAATAATGGAAGAAACAGGGAAAATTAATTCCACTGAGATCAAATGATTCATACTCCTTAAAAATATGAGCCATGGGAAACCTGCCTGAGTTTCATTGTATTCTTGTATGCTTTGAAATATTTATTCAGTACCGTAGGATTTCTAATCAGCAGTTAATCAAGGCTTAATAAAATGAGATATACTCTTAATGCAGCATAGGCTTCCCATATTTCTTGTTTGCTGAATTGGAAGAATAACTGCATCTTTATCATAGTATAATGAACCTAGAATATCCAAGACTAAAATGTTGAATTGTAGGCACAATGAAGCTGAGCCAGGCCGATGTAGCAAGGACAATATTCAAATTTCATTTCAGGAACAGGTCACTAAAAGCAGAGGGTTAATAAGCATAACCTACTAGTTTGTTGTTTAGACAAAGGCAGAAGGTTAGATCCATGATATTATATCAAAGTTTTGCATGTCTGGTTTTTTGGTGCTTTCGACTACCTGTACATGCACTTTTGTATTGCTTTTGTGTATGTGTATGCATCTTTGAATCAGTTGTTTGATTCATGGAAACTACCTGGGCAATTCCCTGCATTTTTCTTGGCAAGGTTTTTCAGAAAAGGTTTGCCATTGCCTCCCTCCTAAGACTGAGTGTGACTGGCCCAAGGTCATTCAACTGGCGTTGTGCCTAAGCTGACACTAGAACTCATGGTGTCTGGGTTTCTAGCTTGGTACCTTTAGTACTGTATCAAACTGACTCCCTGTCACTGTGTCTTAACAAGATAAATTCAGACAACAGAACTTGCATTTTCCAAGTCTGAGAGCCCTGATGGGCATTTCAGAGAAAGACTCAGAATATCAGTTATCATTTCATTTTTTTCAGTCTTTCTCTGAGTATGTACCAAATTGAAGTCCTGCAAAATGCAAGATCTCTGATCTCAGTGAAATATATTTTCATAGATTGTACCAGGGGTAGGTTCCTCCCAGTTAGGACCAGATTGTCCGAACTGGTAGCGACCTGCTGGTGATGTCACAATGATGTCACCGACCCGGTTCAATCGGTGCCGGTCCGTGGGTGCCACCATCTTTTTTGGGGAGTTTTTGGTGAATTTTTCCGTGTTTGGATGGCTTTTTCTCTTCCGCGGCTTGAAGAAGAGCCCTCCTGCCCGCCTGCGGGTTAATACTGACCTTTATTTCTTCACCCGAAGCACAGCTGATGAGCTCCTCAGCTGTGTTTCTGGCTGAATCCTGCTACTGAGCATGCGTGGAAGTGAAAATGCACATGGTAAATGTCAGGATGCGAACTGGTGGCGAAGGTAAGTGGAACCCACCCCTGGATTGTACGTATACCGTATTTTTCAGAGTATAAGACACACCGGAGTATAAGACGCACCTAGATTTTAGAGGAGGAAAACAAGGAAAAAATTATTCTGAACCAAATGGTGTAGTAATATATTATTTAATAAAATACCAGTATAGCAGAATACTTTTTAAAACCATGTATACTTTTTACAACCATGTACACCTTTTACAACCATGTACACTTTTTACAAACTTAAAACTTGACAGCTTTAAGACTTGTGGACTTCAACTCCCAGAACTCCTCCTCCAGTCATGCTAGATGGGGTAATTAGAAGGCAAAACTACCCCCTTTTTTGCAAAAATGAGGCATGCAGAGCTTTTGGGAAGCCTGCAGCGCACTCCTAGGGGGTGGGGGAAGGAAAAAACACCTCAGTTTTTGCGAAAAATGGCCTGTTTTTCGGCCATTTTTTGCAAAAAGGAGGCATGCAGAGGGTTTGGGAAGCCTGCAGAGCACTCCTAGGGGGTGGAGGAAGGCAAAAATGCCCCATTTTTGCAAAAAACGGCCCATTTTTCGCAAAAATGGGATGCAGGGGCCGGGCTTCGGGCGGCCCAAAATGGCTGTATTCGGTGTATAAGACGCACCGACATTTCCACCCTCTTTTGGGGGGCAAAAAGGTGTGTCTTATATTCTGAAAAATACGGTAAGTAGAACTAGTATTTTTCTTTCTTAGGGGAGTTTAGAGGCTTTTTTTGTCAAGTCATATCAAGCTTTAGTGTCATGTTTTTTTGTAGTGTTCCCACTTCAACACCATAGTGAATCATGTTTTGCAATTGTAGTATGTGAGGGCATTATGGGGGGAAAATAGGCTTGACTCCTTTTAGAAACTATTTTGGTGTTTTTTTTTAGAGATTAGGTTAATTTTTTCATTATGATTTATCAAGTATTTTATTCTTCTTACCCAACACCATGCTGTATAAAAGGTTGGGATAGAAAGATAAATTATTGCTACCTGAAATCTTCAAAAGTTATGTGTCTTCAAAAGAGATGTACCTGGCCTTATCCAGCCCAATTTCTTGTTGGTCTAGAATTTTGGAAGTTAGAAAAGACTTAGCTATGTTGTATTTTTTTCAGTGGGGCAGAGGAATTTATTTATGACACTGCTTTTAAACCGGAAGCTAAAAAAATCCAAGCTAAACACCACAATATAAAATATTATATTATCTGAAAGCTTTCAGTACAATTAATTCTAGCTGGATGAATGATTAATATAGAAGATGGCATGGAATATATTTTGAGGAAAGTCATTTGTTTGGAATCATCCTACTTCAGTTTCTGGAAAACATTAAAGCCAGTTTTACCTTTATCTGAACAAATAGAACAGGGGTATTCATAAAGCAAGAATACTTAGGGTAAATTTTGGCAGACTGAATAGGTGAAAGACATGAGTAGAGGTTTCTGAAACGCATTTTGAGAAAATCATGCCCAAAATGCAATGGCCTTTGTAAGACAAAATAAGTTGCCATGCTGAAAAGTAGCAGCAGCTGCTGTGTTAAGCTGTTAAGAGCCTTTTAAAAAGAAATCAAAACAGTGTGGGTGGTTGTGTCATCTTCACTTATACAACACCTAGATGAATGTCTAAAAAATATCAGTAAAGAACGAATGCTTCCTTTATATTGGGTGTCCAAATGAAACAAACAAATGCTTAGTTGATATAGATGGCAACAAATGAACATTTTAAAAGCATGTCTAATTTCTGAAGCAGCTTAAAATTAAATATCTGTAAAATGTAATTACAGATTTTTTTCATACTCAACTGGAATACTTCATTTTTATTGAAAATTAGGGTGATCTGAACTATCCTTGTACAATGTATTTTGTCAAAACATATTCCTTGAATCAGTCATTATCAAAGGTAATAATTGATTTAGGAATTTATCTTTTATCTAGGATGCTAATTTCTGAAGACAACTTCATAAATTTCATATGATTCATAAACGGTATAGAATAATTATTTTTAGCAACGGTAAACTTTAGGAATCACTTCATTTTACAGTTTGTTGCCATCTTTCCCCATTGTCCCAATACATTTTTCTTTCTCTCCAGTATGAGCATTTTCTTTCCAGGATATCTGAGATGGTTTTTCTGATTTTTTGATTTCTCTTTGAAACATCCATTTTCTATTAAATTCTATTTCCATATTTTTTTTCTTTTGTTACTTTATTTATTTATTTATTTATTTATTCAAAGTTCTTCTATGCTGCCCTACTCCCTCAGGACTCAGGATTACTTGATAATAATCAGTGCATTTCAGTAATAAACAAAATATGAATAAGAATTTGCTTCATATTTGTAATGAAGTAACATTATTGCTTGACTTTGATTAGGGCCCAGATTGGAACATATATTAGTGCACCGTTCTATAAATATTTCCACCATGCTTTAGGTACATAAAATGTCGTATCATCTGAAGCTTCTTTTAATTTTACTACATTGCATTGCACTACATTGATCCACTAGAAGTGAGATTTCATGTAGCTCTGTCATTTTCAGGAGCTGAGCTAGCAATGGCTGACTTTTTCACATATTGTTCCTTAAGAAGGGAGAAGCCAGTGCACATAATGTCTGCTAGAATACTTTTTCAGATGCACTTTGAATAAGTACGGAAGATAAAGTGCTTCATAGCTCTCAACACAAAGTATAAAGAAGCAAAGAAAATATTGAGCTGTTAACAGTCAGTAGTTTGTAAGACAACTGCTAAAAATGGGGCAAAAGAGACTTATTAACAGATATGTACAAAATAGACATGGAGAAAAATGAGTTCAGTCCATCCACATTGAAACTTCTTAAATGTCTCACTGTCAGCTACTGTATAGTGAACCATTCTAGATAGAATTTCTTGTGTTTTGTTTTTACCGTATTTCAGTTGCGTGTGTGTATTCATTCCCAGCAAGAACTTTTATCTAATGAAATTCATATAAGTAGAAAGTAGAAATTTGATGTATCTTTTTGGTAATTATATGTTACCAAATCATTTAATGAGAATATAATATCCTTTGAATATCATTCTGTTATTACCAAAATATAACAAAATGTAGGCACAACATCTATGATTTAACTAAACCACAACATGATATAACTAATAAAGACTTACATAATAAACAGAAAATTCAGCACAATTTTATTTCTTCCATAGATGAATGAAATTATTTTACACTTACATTCTTTCTTTCTTCGTCAGATCAATTTCTAAACCATTTTAACCAAATGGTAGAAATGTATCATGTAGATTTGACATGATACTTGCCTTATATTGGCAAATATGGAGAGGGTTGAATATGCTTTGCAGTTTTAATGCCACTAGATGCATTTTGAGATCTGTTTTCCAATCATGGATAGGAAAACTTGGAGGTATATCTTATGGAGTAAAATGAAACATAGGTCCTCTGGATATTCCAGAGATCATGGTTTCTATACTATGATTAGCTTTAAATATACAAAACTAAATAAACCTGAAACCAGTGTAGCTGTGAAGTATGGTTACTTGTTTTCATAAATATTGATATGTGTGACAATTTCATTTCTATGGCCAAACAGATCCCATAGGGAGATCTTGCTCAAAGCATCAGTTGACAGTAAGTACTGAATAAGTGCTTTGTGGATCATTGCAGAGGACTGTGGAGATAGCTTTGACAGAGGAATACAACAGTCATTAGGATAACCATTAATAGAAAATAAATAACAGTTCAATTCTGGAAAAGGAAGGAACATGAGAAATAGGTTTAAAAGAACCCCTGAATTTATTCTGTTTGGAATACCTCTTAAAACTTTGGAAAAATGTGCCTGCAGAAACATTATCAATCTATGTGATTTACTCTAAATTTAAACTGATGCTTTAATTTCAAGTTCAAACTTTAATATTATAACGATAGTAGTTTATTAGGCAAATAAGCATAGGATTTCAACTGAAATTGGCGTTCAGGATTTAAAATAAAAGAAGTTTTAAAACATTCTTAAAAATAAGACATTGTAAAAGCAGGGAAGAAAAGAAGGGAGATATATGAATCCAGAACATTTGTACAATTGTATGAATTTTTAATAAAGCAAATGTAATATAAGCTTACTCATGGGAATGAAAGAAAAGAGTGTGTAAAAGTAAAGCAAAAATGAAAGCTTTTAAGTACCGTATTTTTCGGAGTATAAGACGCACCTTTTTCCTCCCTAAAAGAGGCTGAAAATTTGGGTGCGTCTTATACTTCGAATGTAGCTTTTTCGAAGCTTTTTTTTCCAGCCCTAACAAGGTGCTAATGATCTTCCCGGCTTCCTATTCCCTCCGAAGAAGGTTTTTTCTAGCCCTAAGTCTTTGCAGGCTTGTTTTCATTCCTACTCCCTCTGAAAAAGCGGTGCTTTTCAGCCCTAACGCGGTGCTAACGATCTTCTTGGCTTGCTGCATTTATTTTCATTCCTACTCCATCCGAAGCAGTTTTTCCTGCCCTAAGTCTTTGCAGGCTTGTTTTCATTCCTACTCCCTCTGAAAAAGGCTTTTTCAGCTTTAACCAGAGGATAAAATAATGTCCTGAAGCTGAACAGAATAAGGATGCTAGCCAGATGAATACCTGGTAGGTAGATTCCCCCCCCCCTATTTTCCTCCCCCAAAACTAAGGTGCGTCTTATACTCCGGTGCGTCTTATACTCCGAAAAATACAGTGCATAATAAAGAAACTTCTGTGGATTATACAGGAGACAGTCTATAGAAGAGAAACACTACATAGGAGTGAAATAAACATAGAAAGTGTTCATTTGTATAACAACCAATATTCATGGCGAGTATCTCCAAGAATAACATATCTACTGAAAATCTCTTACATATAACCAAAACACCTTATATGTTAATGGTATGCCATGAGATGAAGAAGTGATATTATGAACAATTATATTTTTAAACGTTCTATACTAAGATATTGTATTTAAATACATCTGCCAGTAACCCATTCAATCCTGGAGACAAAATGGTTTTCCACTCTATTCCAGGTATGGAGGTACTTATGTGTGTATGGAAAAGCAATTTTTTTCTTCAAATCTATCCATTTTATGCATTAAGAAAGATTATTCAAAAAACATAATGTAGCAGTAAAGATATACTAATATTCTTTCTGTTGCAGAAATACATTTTAACATAGTATTTTTAATTTACTACCATCCATTGATTTTAAGCAATATCTCCCAAAGTTTCTAACAAACATTTCTGGGAATTGCAGTCTAAAATATATAAAGGCTAATAGATTATAAATAAATAAATGTTAGTTAGTTAGTTTCAAGAAAGCTATCCCAAAGCATTTGCTAAATTATTATATCAAAACACTGTGAGTTTTTCAATCAAGTTGTGCTATGCTATGTCAAAAGGAAAAATCTTCAGATGAGATAAATAACCAATATATTACTGAATGCAGATTCATGCAAAATATGCTGCCAAATATCAGGATCAGGGTGGACCATGCTTAATAGCAATCCCAGCACTGAACATTTATAATGAATTACAGGTCAACACTAATTTACATATTTTGTTTGCAAGCTTTATTTTAAGTAGCTAAAATTACATGTTATATCCCATTTTGTTTTTGGGTGCTACTGAATGGAATATTCTTTTTAAAAAGCACTTCACAGGCTGAATAATATAGTTAGAATAGAATATTTATCATTTTACATTTAGGAATCTCAATGCCAGTAAAATAAATGTATATTATAGGAATAGAAACAAAGTATTCTGGTTTATCTGCCTGCATATAAGACACTTATATGACAGATTATGGAATTATTATAAGTCCTACATCTGGACAAGTTTTTAGAGAATCCATAAACATTAATTATATGTCACACATAGATTTCATTCAAATTTTGTCCTATGTGTTATATAATATGATGCACCCCCTCTTGGTATGATGAATATGAACAATTACTACTACTTCAATTTTGTTTCCTCCATATGCATTGGATGACAAGTTCCAGAATTCTCAGTTAGAAATACCTAATAATTTATCTGAAAGGCATAAAAATGGAAATAGCTGACTAAGGGTTTCACAGTCTTCTGGTACATGTGGTCCAGAACATTGATGATGACAACTAAAGTATTTTAATACGGAACTAGTTTAAGGAGAGAGGGGGAGGGAGAGAGGGGGAGAGGGAGAGGGAGAGAGAGACAGAGAGAGGGACGGGGAGAGAGAGAGACGGAGAGAGAGAGAGAGAGAGAGAGAGATGGAGAGGGAGGAAGGAAGGAAGGAAGGAAGGAAGGAAGGAAGGAAGGAAGGAAGGAAGGAAGGAAGGAAAAAAGAAAAGAAAAGAACAGAACAGAAAAATAAATGAACCAAAAATGAGCACCAAGCTCCAAGCTATTCATGAATGAACTAAGTACTATTAGTTACAAATATAAAAAAATGTAAAGGTCCTAGTGAATCAATTGAAATATTTCACATTATCTTTATTGTGAGGTCTGTTTTTTCTGCTGTTCCTCACAGAGTATTGATTCATAATAAAAGTAATTCTGCTAGCCTCAATCAACTCAGATAAAATTGGTGATCTCGATAATAGATGCAAATAATCCATCTGATATTAAAGCAAATACACCTTAATCTCAGACAAAATTGGAGTTACATCTCCATCTCAACATTTTTATTTCTATGTAGTTAATTGTATTTTGTGCAGAAAGAATGAATGAATGTATGAATGTCTGTAGTGTATGCAGTATTCCAGTTGGGTAGGAATCTCCATGCCAGAAGCATCTAACAAAGAAAGGTTGTTTAATGAATTTAAAAAGTAGTTTTTATTTTGCTTAGAGAATAAATATAACAGCTGCAAAATTAATTATTCCAAAATAAAGACTTCAGTATATCCACCTTTAATATCTCCCTTTTCTAAAAGCGTGTTTAAAATGGAATAAATCCCTGAAAGCAAGATAATTTTGGGCATTCAGAATATGTGCAATGATTTGACTTGGAGGGACTGATATCTTGGTTGCAGATTCTGCCAGAATGTGGAGGCTGGATATCATACTAAAGCTTTGAGCTCCATTTGGTGCCTTTTACTTCTGTCTTGTTTCTATCTGTGCAGGAGATGTGAAAACTAGCTTTGTCCTGTTTCCACAGCAGGGTTTTGGTTTATTTTGTTTTTTATAGCATTTTATTCCATGGCCCAACTCCAGAGCAGAGCGTATTGCAAAGATGGATTTGAATGTCACATTTAACAAAATGACTTGTGTATGAGACAGCCTTCACTGCTATACAATTTTAAAAACTGATTAATTAAGGGTGAAGCATAATTATTAATAATTTGTTGGCTAATACAGGAATAATTATATTTTACTTTACAGTTGAATTTAACTGAATAAACTTAACATTGAAATGTGTAGGCTAGCAGTTGTCTGGTTGTTTGTTTTTATCTTTTAGGTAACAGAAAATTAACTCTACTTTTGAAATATAATCCTATATTTTAATTATTAACAGTGATTTTTCATATCATATGCAGTATATTTATGTCTATTGCAGGTGAATACACATTTGTGTGTTCTCAGTTTAGTTGTAGAATCAAGAGTATTATTAAGAATCCTGTTTAAATGAATGGTACAAATCTCATATTTTTTGTAAACTTGATAGAAACAAAGAAAACACATTGGTACTCCATTCTGCTAGAAAGTATATTATTCAGTGATAGAGTTATTTTTATTTCTTTTGTCAAGCATGTACAGGATAGTAGTTGTTTGTATAAACATAACATAAGTAAAAAGTACCGATAAAAGAGGACAATAGGACAGGGACGGTAGGCACAGTGGTGCGCTTATGCACGTCCCTTACAGACCTCTTAAAAATGGGGAGAGGTCTACTGTAGACAGTCTAAGGTTAAAATTTTGGGGGTTTGGGGAAGAAACCACAGAGTCAGGTAGTG
The DNA here is from genome assembly GCA_023053685.1 of Diadophis punctatus similis. Taxonomy (NCBI): domain Eukaryota; kingdom Metazoa; phylum Chordata; class Lepidosauria; order Squamata; family Dipsadidae; genus Diadophis; species Diadophis punctatus. The sequence continues at coordinate 3,274,019 of JALIGW010000038.1, read as the reverse complement.
CATTCCAGGCATTGATCACTCTGTTGCTGAAGTCGTATTTTCTGCAGTCGAGTATAAGTATAAGTATTGAGGATCTTAGGACAGAATTTAAAAGAATGAATGCACTTTATTATTGTCTCAATTTTTAAAAAAATGTGTTCATCACTTCATATCTATACTGATAAAGAAAGTACTTATAAAATATGTTTCGTGCATTAGTAGCAAGTTCAGTCTTCTGTATTTCAGCCCCAGATAGTATATTCTACCACTTAGAACTGTATTTAATTTAAATATTATTACCACTATGACTATTGGAATAATGCACAGTCTAAAACTAATAAGAGGGATACAGTAGGTAGTTTGCATATCACATGGATCACATATTCTCAAAGGAAAAACTATTGAATAAATAGATGAATGATACCAGTAAAACACTGGTGCCAGTGCTAATGGATTTTGATCTATTTACTGTCTTCCAAAATAAGAGTACCATACCATAGGAAGAAGAACACTTTTCTACCAATTTCTTCAACATATCCACTATTTACTGGGAATGATTGGTGGATTCTAACTGGAAACAAAGCATTTTTGGACAAAGTATCTTATAATAAATACACACAGAAGATCAGTAGCTGTATCCCATATATGTTTTGCCATTTTCTCATGTCTGTTTTCTTATTTCTGTGTCAACAGTCCAATCTGATGCATGCTTGCTTAACAGTGAAAATTATTTGATTTTGGTAGGGTTCATCTCATTTTGTGTTAACTAATAAAATTGATTGATAAAGAAGAATATTTGTAGTCAAGGGTTGAAACGAGGTATCCCTGGTGCTCTCTGAGCTTGGTTATTTTTTTGCAGATGTTTCATTATCCAAACTAAGCAACATTATCAATGCTAGTAAGCAGTGGGATTTGCTTTCAATCTATATTCTAGTGCATGAGTCCCCAAACTTGGCAACTTTAAGACTTGTGGACTTCAACTGGCTGGAGAGTTCTGGGAGTTGAAGTCCACAAGTCTTAAAGTTGCCAAGTTTGAAGACCTCTGTTCTAGTGGCTTGCCCTGTCGGTGTTGGGGGGAGTAGTCTTAGGTTAGGGTTAGGGTTTAGGGGTCAGCATAGCACACAAACCAATTAAAGCTCTCAAAACATCATAAGTAAACCAAAAAACACAGCAACTCCAAAAAAAAAAACAGGAGTCATCTATAACATGCATTGTAAAGACTGCAATAGTCACTATGTAGGACAAACAGACAGAAGACTGGCAGAAAGCGTCCATGAACACCAACTAGCAATCAGAAGACATGATGAAAAGTTTTTAATTTCACAACATATGAACAGACCTAAACATAATTTCAAGTGGGAAATTGTGACCATTCTAGACCAAGCCAAGTCCAAAAGTTCTAGAGAATTCCTGGAAGCCTGGCACTCTGACAAATTGGCCATCAATAGACACATAGACATAAACAACATCTACATACTGTGCAAAAGAGACAACCAACAAGTCGAAAAGGGAGCAAAAAGACTAAAACACCTCCGTACTAGTAATCAGCACTCAAACAGAGATTAACACCAAGATTAACATCAGACCAACAATCAAGAAATATTCCAATCAAGGAACTTCCAAAAAATCTAACAGTAAAGAGGCCAACCAAATAACGTTTAACATCCCACCAACATTGACATAGCAAAATAAACTGAGAGCAAACCTCACTCCTTAGTAGCACTGATGATGTTACCTATATTGGCTAATGAAATGTCTACAAGAAAACAACCAAGCTCAGAGAGCAACAAGGACCGTCACAACTTTTAATAAATTATCTCAAATTGAACTAAATATTACACTATTAAGAAGAACATAAATATATCATACTTTTTAGTAAGGAAAATAATTACTGTCTTGAATTACAGAACTCCAGCTGTATTTCAGGTCAGTTAGTGTTTCCATTTTGCAACTTCCAAAAATGTGGACTTCTCCCAGAATTTTCAGCAGTACTATGCTGGCTTGGAATTTCTGAAGTTCACATTTTGGAAGTTGCTAAGAGCGAGAAAGGAAACATGTCTTCTCTCATAATTGGGAAATATGTATATCCTTTCTTAGATTTTTTCATATTAGATATTTCAGTTTTCCTTCTGAGTAATTAAAACCGTTTCATTTTAATAGAAATAATATTTACTGACATTGACATCATTCCATACTAATGCATTATATATTATCATTTTAAGGTGAACACCAATCAGTTGATACTTTTCTGTCAAGTGAGGGAAAATCAGAAAGTCCAGGCAGTTTAAATTATTATAAAAGTTTATTGAAGTTTAAGTTCTCTACAGGAATCTGAATTACTAATGGTCAAAAGAAATAGTGGTAGATAAGAGATCCCCTTTTGTGAAGCCTATAACAGGGGTAAATCAGTGATGAAATTCAGAGAGACCGTATGCCATGGGTGTCTCTGTGACCATTGGTTGTGGCTGCAGGCTTCTGATGGCAGAGTTTGGCACTCCTACATGTGTAGTAAGAGGCCATGTATTCCTTTATGTCTGCTGCTGTCCTAGGCCATCAGAAGTCTTTTCAGGTACTATGCAGAGTTTTGAACCCTTCCCTTGGCCTCAGCCTGAACCTCTCCTACACTTTCTATCCTTTCTAAAAGTAATTTTATTCAGATTTATTTTACGATCGTATTAATACCATCAGGATATTCTACTTCATAATCTAAAGTGCAACAATATCTACTCTGCTATACTTTACTTACATAAATTGCAGGAAGTTGTTTCCAACTTTTTTAGCTGAAACAGATCAAAAATCTATTTACCTGTTGTCTGTAATATCTTCAATTTATAAATTACGTAGAAAAATAGTAACAATATGTGTTGCAATCGTTTCTGGAAAGGGAGTCAAAAAACAGGGTAGGACAAAAGAGAATATAAGTTAAAAATAAAAGTTCAGCTAGGCAAGGATGAACTGAAATGGAAAAAAGTGAGTAACTGAGAAATGAAGTGTACACTGTTGGTTATGCGGTAAGAGAAAGGGAAAAAAAAATATCCAGATGAGCTACAGTACTAAAAGTTAGAGATCAAAGAATTATCTCAAATTGAAATCCAAAGAGACACAGGGAACTATATGAAGAGAAGAAAGTATGCACAATGAAGGTACAGAGGGAAAAGTCGTTTCATAATTGTTTAAAAAACAAACATGATTAAAATAATAACAAACTTTTCTTCCAGTTAACATAATGATAGCGTAGTTAAGTTTTAATTAAATTGTAAAAATTGTCCTTAGAGCATAATTGTGAATATTTACTGTATTGTAAGACAAGAATGCTGAAGTTGGTTCTGATCCCAGTCCGGCAGAAATCTTGTAAGTTTCCTCTTCTGCAAGAGGAAGCTTTTTGCTGATAAAATACCCTTATTGTTACTAAGTGCAAACTTCCTTGGTGTGAATATAAATTGCCCTGCAACAACTCCTTGGCTATCAGGATGCGCTAAAATTTACACACACACACACACACACACACACACACACACACACACACACACACACACACACACACACACACACACACGTTTGTTCGGTGAATTCAATGAACAAAAACAAGTTGCCTGGTATCTTAGGAAAATTATAACATTTAAATTGCAGTAATTATGAATATCAGAAGAATGGGCAGAGCCTATTGGCTCAGTTCCATAATTAATTTGTTAATTACCACAATGGTAATTAATTGGAGTATCAATATGGAATCTGAATTTATTAAGCGAGCATATTAAGTATGCCAAGACTGTGATGGTCACTGAGTATTCCTTAGTTTCTGAGAATCATGGGAAACTATACTGTATTCTTGTATATGAAAAGACATCCTAGATTTTTAGTTAAGTTGGCAGTATGACTGAACTTTGCTACTCAGAAAAAGATGCTGATTCTCATATTTCGGGGTTCTTGAATGATGAGGATCAAGTTTTTCTTTCTGACCCAGTTAGATAATTCCCCTGGAGTTATCTCATAGGAAGAACCTGTCAAGAAGTAGAGGTTGTCAGTCCATAAATTCCAATATCCTGGTTGGCATATGCAAATGCATTTAATAATGTTGTAAATTTGACCATATTATTTCTTCCATTTCTCATATTTGTCGAAGGGTTACTTCTGTGGAATATAATTGCAGAACAAGAAGTCATGATACACGAGGAAAGCAGAATGTTGAAAGGCTCAAAGAAATAATCCTCAGATCCTTTTTAGGATGAAAGAAAACCAAATCAAACAATTTTAGATTTCAGAAACCATCACCTATGTTGATAGTACCAGATGATGGTGATATCCTCAAATAGGTAACTTCCAGGTTCATCTGGAGGTGATCAGATTCAGAAAACTTTCCTTAATCTACTTATTTTTCATATTTTGTTGTAATTTTAAGATTTTTGTTATAATGAGTTTTGTATTGCAAATGGATACAAGAACACATTGACAATAATCTTTTTCACGTTTACTTCCTAATTACTGCTATTTAAGTCATGCTGCCTTTAATTCAGACCATCAGTTATCTACTGAGAACCTTATGCTCAATGAATTTATGAAATTTTATTATAAGCCTTATCTGTCTGTCTATCTGTCAACAAATATAATGGCATTGATCCCATAGTTTATGTATTGTATGAAGAAGTACTTTTTCTTAGCATCCTGAATATACACTTACCAAAGTGAATTTTTTTACAGTCCTTTATTGTATCTGCATAATGGCAATAAAATTAAATGAGATGTCCTTTAGTTAAGAAAAATAAAATAAAATATAAATATGTAGTTTGCAGAATATTTAGCTTGATAGTAAGTCATGCGTGAAGCATACTGGAACTGTAGGAGCTTAAAAGCTGAACATAAGTCAACAATAAAATATCACTACTAAAAAAGCAACTGCAATTTTAAATTCAATAAATACAAATTCTTGTTAAAATAATATTTCTGCTCTATTGTCCATTAGTCAGTCTCACCTTAAATACTATGTCATGTTCTGGAAAACCGATCTGTCAAAATATTCAGGCAAACTACAACAGATTCAGAGAATTGCAACAGGATTGATTATGAAAACAGAATATTGGGAAGAAGGAAATGGATATGTTTAGTGCAGTAGTAGCGGGGTGAGATTTAGCCGGTTCGGACCGGTTCGGGCGGCCTGGATGTTAATTTTAATCTTGTTCTCTGAACCGGTTGTTCCAAGGACTGGCTGATCCCACCCAACCTGCCCCTTTCCTCCCAGGAGTCTCCACGTGGTCCATTTTGGATGCCAGGTAAGTGCAGGGCCAGTGCAGAGGCTCTGGCGGGGCAAAAAATGGGCCTACCAGAAGTCTGGAAATGGGCCCATTTCTGGCCTCCAGAGCCCGGGAGGCCGTTTTCACCCTCCTGGAGACTCCAGGAAAGCTTCCGGAGCCTGGGGAGGGCGAAAAATGGGCCTACCGGAAGTACCAGAAGTCCAGAAATGGACCCATTTCTTGATTCTGGAGGGACTCCAGAGCCTGGGGGAGACCATTTTTGTCCTCCTGGAGGCTCGATGAAAGTCTCTGGAGCCTGGGGAGGGCAAAAACACCCCACCCCGCTGTGGTGCAGGAGGCTGAGTAGGCCACACCCCCATGGCCACGCCCACCTAGCAACCAGGCAGCGAACCAGTTGCTAATCTTTTTCAATCCCACCACTGATTTTATGAGAATAATTTGAAAGATGCTTTGCTGTAGTAAAAGATTGAGAATTCTTCATCTCTTGAGAAGCTTGAGAAGCTTTCATCACCAAAATTCTCTGCAACATGCTTTTGAATTTGAAAAGAAAAAGAGATCACTCTTCTAAAACATTCATTTTCATCCCGAAGTAACCACCAGGTGCTTTAAAGATATTTTAAAGAAAAGTAAACATACTTACGTATCTACGGAAAGCTACAAAGAACCAACCTTGGATAAAACCAACAGAGGAGTTTGCACTTGTATCTGATGAAAGCTGGGAAGTATCATTGAATAGACAGTTCATGGGTACAACAACATCCAGTGACACTCTGACCAAATGGAGCTATTTGGTGGCTTCCTTTGTGATCGAGGTGATATGCAAAAAACAACACATATGTACTCTTCTACTCGCAACAGAATTCCTTATTCCACCAGACTTGAAATTTTAGGCTTAGACAACTTAGAGCTACGTCGCCTTCGATCTGATCTAAATGTAGTTCATAAAATCATCTGCCACAATGTCCTACCTGTCAATGAATACTTCAGCTTCAACCACAACAATACACAAGCACACAATAGATTCAAACTCAATGTAAACCGCTCAAAACTCGACTGCAGAAAATACGACTTCAGCAACAGAGTAATCAGTGCCTGGAATGCACTACCTGACTCTGTGGTTTCTTCCCCAAACCCCAAAAACTTTAACCTTAGACTGTCTACAGTTGACCTCACCCCATTCCTAAGAGATCTGTAAGGGGCGTGCATAAGCGCACCATCGTGCCTACCGTCCCTGTCCTTCTGTCCTATTGTCTAATTTTTACCTATACATACTTTGCTTTTGTTTATGTTTATATCATACCTGTTATCTTGTACACATGTTGACTAAATAAATAAATAAATAAATAAATAAATAAATAAATAAATAAATAAATACCTGCCCTTTGCGCCCTGATCAGTGTACAGGCTCGGGAAGACGCCGGCGGTATTAAAATGGCGTCCGTGAAGCCGCAGAGCTCTTTCTGAATATTTTACCACCTAAAAAACTCTTTTTTTAAAATAACATCGCGAAGGCTACTGGCCAGGAACTGCAAGAACCTAGGAAACCTAGGAAAACAAGGACATTGGACAATACCGGGTATGTAAAGCAGACAGATCGTTACTGCTTCAGGGGGGATTTGAATTTGATTTCTTGGCCGCTAAAGTCTCAGGCTGGACTCGCCCAGCTGAGTGTTCTCAGCTGGGCTCTTTTTCCAACAAGCGTTGCCGCTGGTGTTTGTTATTCTTTTCGCTGCGGCTTGTTATTCTGCCCTTCTAGCCAAATCCCCTCTTAGACGAACGCCCAGCAATCCCCCGGGACTACCAATACTGAACAGCTGTGGGCCAGGCCATTTTTACGTCTTTGGCCGGAAACTTGAAGTGGGATGCGGGAAGGAAGGAGGTCGCCATTTTAGAGGCGACTGGAATGCCGTGGGAACATCGGCCAAGCACCGTGCCTTTTACAGCCTGGAAACGGGATTTGAACAATACTGCTATGCAGGCCAGCACCACTGAATCACCTGTGTTTACTATTGGGGCCGCACTGACGATCGGGCCCTCCATCTGGACTGCTACTGTGGCCAGTTTCCCCTCCTCTGGCCCCCCTTATCTATGGGGGACCTCCCCCTATGACAGACTGACATCGGACTTTGGAGGGAGAGAGCTCGTGATTTATAGATACCATCTGGATAGGGAGACACACCATCAGCCCCTGGACTATTGGCTTCCCATGACTGGACACTGGAACTCTTGGATTGACTTAATTTTTAATGAGATTATCTTTACATGCTCCTTATTAATTTTATTGATTTTAACATTTGTGATAATTAACCTTGCAATTTTTACCCCAGAAGCATTGTGACTGTGGTTAGGATGTGGGCTATGAATGGGTATGATTGTGTGATAGAGTTTTATGGATTATAGCAGAATGAGTAAGCCGGGGGTTTGGTCTTTGTCCCCCTCTGCTGAGTGTGCAAACAGAAGTGGAGGGGGACTTAGGTCCATTCCCAGGTGTAGTATGAATGGTATGCATGGTCTGTCGGGAGAGGGGGGGTCCAGTAGGGGAGGGGAGGGGATCTCTGATGGGATGGGGGATGGGAGGATTACGGTCATAACAGGGAGAGGTAGGTATGGCGGGAGCAGAGGGGTAGGCCGCTCTCGGGGAACGAGAACTCGCTGTCTCTAAGCGATTTCTTGTTCTGGCCCCTCTGGTTTGGTTCCATCTTGCTCAACCCGAGGGCCTGGTAACCAGGGATGTCAGGGCCCTGGGCTCAAGCTGCTGCTGTTGAACGCCAGGTCAATTACTAACAAGGCCCCCCTTGTACGGGATTTAATCCTGGAAGAGGGGGCGGACCTGGCATGTATTACTGAGACCTGGCTTGGCCAGGAGGGGGGGGGTTCCCCTCTCCGAGATGTGCCCGGACGGGTTCTCAGTTCAGCATCAGCCGCGACCCCAGGGAAGGGGTGGAGGAGTGGCGATTATAGCTCGCCAGAACCTTAATCCTCGAAGGAGCCCTGCCCCGGAGATTGTTGGGTGTGAGACGCTCCTTCTGAAGTTGGACTTAGGGGTCCAGGTGGGCCTTTTGCTAGCGTACCTGCCTCCTAGCTACGTTACAAAGGCCCTGCCTGTTCTGCTCGAGGCGGTAGCAGGGCTGGCGATTGAGTTCCCCAGGTTGATGGTGCTGGGGGACTTTAATTTGCCATCGCCCGATGAAACCTCGGAGGCAGTCCAGGAGTTCATGGCTTCCATGACAACCATGGACCTGACCCAAGTAGTTCAGGGTCCGACTCATGAGGGAGGTCACACGCTTGACCTTGTGTTTCTTTCGGGGCAGTGGAGAGATGATCTGAGGCTGAGGGGTTTAGTCACAGTACCCTTGTCGTGGTCAGATCATTTCCTTCTGAGGTTGGATTTCATGGCACCACTCCTCCACCGCAAGGAGGCGGGGCCGACTAAGTGGTTCCGCCCCAGGCGCCTAATGGAATCTGAAGGATTTCAGAGGGAACTTGGGGAAATACCTGACTCCCTGGTACACGATTCATCTGAGGCTCTAGTGGCTGCCTGGAATCGGGCGGCAACGGGGGCTTTAGATCGGATTGCGCCTTTGCGGCCTCTCCGTGGCAGCGGATCCCGGAGGGCTCCTTGGTTTACTGAGGAGCTCCGGGAGATGAAGCGCCTAAAGAGACGCCTAGAGCGACGATGGAGAGCCAGTAAAGCTGAGTCTGACCGGACACTTTTAAGAACTTGCATTAAGTCTTACTTAGTGGCGATAAGGGCGGCAAAATGCTCGCATTTTTCCGCTCTTATTGCGTCCGCCGACTCCCGCCCAGCCGCCCTGTTTAGGGTGACTCGCTCCCTCCTAGCCAAGGGGGGAGTTGAAGATCCCTTGCAGGGCAGAGCTGAGGAATTTTCTCAGTTTCTGGCGGATAAAGTCGTTCAGATTCGGACAGACCTGGACTCCATTTGGACAGGGCAAGCCGAGATGACAGGGGCGAGTCTTAGTCCTGTTATATGGGATGAGTTTGAGCCTGTCACTCCTGAGGATGTGGACAAGGCCATAGGAGCGATGAGCGCCTTCACCTGTTTATTGGACCCGTGCCCCTCCTGGCTGGTCTCAGCCAGCAGGGAGGTGTCACGCGGCTGGCTCCAGGATGTTGTGATCGCTTCTTTGAGAGAGGGATCCATCCCACAGCCTTTAAAAGCTGCGGTGGTGAGGCCCCTCCTCAAGAAGCCTTCCCTGGACCCAGCGGATTTAAAAAACTTCCGTCCAGTCTCCAACTTACCCTTTTTGGGTAAAGTTGTTGAGAAGGTGGTGTCACTCCAACTCCTGCGGCTTTTGGAGGATACTGATTATCTGGATTCCTTTCAATCGGGTTTCAGGCGCGGCTACAGTACGGAGACTGCTTTGGTCGCGCTGATGGATGATCTCTGGCGTGCCCGGGATGGGGGTTATTCCTCCATCCTGGTGTTACTTGACCTCTCAGCGGCTTTCGATACCATTGACCATGGTATCCTTCTGCGTCGTCTTGGGGAGGTGGGAGTGGGAGGCACTGTTTTACGGTGGTTCTCCTCCTACCTCTCTGACAGGACGCAGTCGGTGTTGACAGGAGGACAGAGGTCGGCCCCTAGGCCCCTGGTTTGCGGGGTGCCACAGGGCTCGGTCCTCTCGCCCATCCTGTTTAACATTTACATGAAACCGCTGGGTGAGATCATCCGACGACATGGGGTGAGGTATCAGCAGTATGCTGATGATACCCAGTTGTACATCTCCACCCCGTGTCAATTCAGTGAAGCAGTTGATGTAATGTGCCGCTGCCTGGACGATGTGAGGATCTGGATGGGAGTGAACAGACTCAGGCTCAACCCAGACAAGACTGAGTGGCTCTGGATATTGCCTCCCAAGGACTATGTCGACTGTCCCTCCTTGGTTCTTGGGGGAGAAAAATTGGCTCCCTCAGAACAGGTTCGCAATTTGGGAGTCCTCCTAGACCCACAGCTAAAATTGGATCAACATCTTTCAGCTGTGGCTAGGGGGACCTTTGCACAGATCTGTCTTGTGCACCAATTGCGACCTTACTTGGAGAGGGAGGCCTTGCTCACAGTCACTCATGCCCTTGTCACCTCACGGCTAGACTACTGTAACGCGCTCTACATGGGGCTACCCTCGAATAGCATCCGGAGACTCCAGTTGGTACAGAATGCAGCTGCGCGAGCTGTAGTGGGTGTACCAAGATACACCCACGTAACACCTCTCCTTCGCCAGCTGCATTGGCTACCAATTAGTCTCCGGTTGCAATTTAAGGTGTTGGTCGTTACCTTTAAAGCCCTACATGGCTCAGGGCCAGGTTACCTGCGGGACCGCATCCTACCACATACCTCCCTAAGACCGGTTAGGTCCCACAGAGAGGGCCTCCTCCGGGTCCCGTCGGCCAAACAATGCCGACTGGCGGGGCCACGGGGGAGGGCCTTCTCTGTGGGAGCCCCGTCCCTCTGGAACCAACTTCCACCAGAGATCCGGACTATCCCCACCCTTCTGGCCTTCCGTAAAGCCTTAAAAACATGGCTCTTCCGGCAGATGGGGTGAATAGGATAATCAAATTCCCCCTGAATGTTGTGTTTATAATGTTTTCTTTTTAACTATATTTTAACTTAAATTATGATTATTGTTTTTAAATGTACGCTTCTTACTCATGCTGTACGCCGCCCTGAGTCCCACGGGATTGGGCGGCATATAAGAACGTCTAATAAATAAATAAAATAAATAATACACTTGAGGACCTCATGGCAATGCAACAGAATACATTTAATGTTGCTAATTTTTTGGGCAAGATCTGTTTAACTTGTACATATTTCAATTTTGTATTTTTAATTTTATATCATATAGTATGCCTTATTTTAATCGTGATACATTTGTTAAATATTTGTAGCAATATATCTGAATGAAAAACATAATTAAATCCCAAGGCATATTTGACAAAACCAGATGTTTGTAGGCTTCCTCTCTTTTAGCAAATGGAAGGTTTAGATATATCTTTAACACATATCTATAACATACATAACTTCAGCACTGCTGTTAGATGTTATGCTGCATTGACACATCCCCAACCAACAGGAAGGGTCTGTTTTGCATTACTGTCATTCCTAAGGGGAAGAATGTGAGAGAACTAAGTGCTTCAGAGACTAAGAAGAGACAGCGCTTATTGCTGAAGGCAGCAGTTTGAGGTTACCTGAGGATAGAGTCTGTTCTACTGACTGAATACATACACTGTGTTTCACTAGTTATGGATATACTTTAATGGACAAATCTCCTGAACAAATATGAAACATATTGTATTCCTGGGAAGCTTTCTTTTGAGAATTATTTGTAGTTTTAAGTCAGCAATTCCTTAATGTATTAATTTCATATATGTTTCAAATTTCTTAAATGTCCAATAGAATTAAGGAATGTGCAATATAGAAAAAGAATACTATGAATCACTAGCAGTTGTGTTCTCAAAATAACCAAAATAACATTGATTCTAATATACCCGGATAAAAGATGTGGTATTTAATCGTCATGATGTGTTACAGAGGGCTACTTTGTACCATGTGTATTATATTTTGCAATTTAAATTTTATTCTGATTATTGATTCTTTTCTGCCCGGAATATGGTATTATCAAGATACTGTACATTCTGTGGGAGATGCTTGTTTTGTTTTTCTGTCATCCAGGTGTAATGGAAGAGAACTAGTTTGGTGTAGTTGTTAAGCCATCAGTCTAGAAACCTGGAGACCATGATTTCTAGCGGACTTTAGCACAAAATCAGTCATTTTCTCTCAGCTCTAGAGAAGAGGCAATGGCAAACCACTCCTGAATTTCTAAAATCTTGTCCAAAAAATCTTCAGTGATTTGTCCAGGCAGACTCCAGGAGTCAAAGTCTTAAAAAAAAGTTGCTGTATAGTTCTGGCTAAAAAAAAAAGGAAACTTATCTGGCAATAATTATTGGGAAAGGGGTTAAAATGGGACATTTCCCCTAAATGGGGGAATAATAATAATAATTGTATGTTTCCACTCTTGAAAAATAGGCAAAAAGCTTTAGGTTAAAGAACTGCAGTGTCAAAGATGAATATTATAACTGAAAACATTAATTTAAATTAGTCATTGAGTTTTATTTATATATGGTCTTCCAATTGCATTGTTATATAAATAACCAAGAACATAAAATGCTATAGTTTAGTTAAAAGTACAGTTAAATCAGAGGTGGGTTCCTCCCAGTTCGGACTGGTTCTATGGAACTGGTAGTAACTTGGCGGTCTGGGTCGCTAGAAACGGCAGCGACCCAGGCCTGCCACGCCCCCGAACCAGCTCTCATGGTGGCACCATAGGCACCACTATCTTGTTTTTTGTTTTTTGCTTCTGCGCATGTGCAGAAGCTGGTTTTTTAGCACTGCGCATGTGTGCATGCGCAAAATGCACACGCGCCTGCATGGAATGTCAAGGAGCGAATCAGCAGTGAGGTAAGCCAGAACCCACCCCTGAGTTAAATGTGATTAAATACTATATTTTCAGCATAATTGTTTTAAAAAATAAATTTAAAAGCAAATAATAACTGCAATAATGTAAAATAATAAAATGCAGCGCCTACCCCCCCCCCCAAAAAGGACTCCACATTTATTTACAAGGTTGCAAAGATACCTCCTTGGGAATAGTTTTCAAAAATAGGGTATTACAGCTGATCACCTTTTGTGAGGTGAAATTACTCAAGGTAAAGTCTCTGATAAGAATTCTAGGACTTGCTTATCTATGTGAGAAATAAAACAACATCTGGATCCTAAAATAATAAGAGCATTGCATAGTGAATCATGTTGTCTATAGCACAGCTATCCCAGATTTAGGTAACTACCTATTTAGTGGGCTTCTAAAAGTATGTCCTAATCTGATCATCATCTCAAATAAAATGAGGACATTGGAACATTAAAAGGGACAAATCCTATGAGAATTTCTGAGCAGCCTTGAATATCCAGGTAGAGCAACAGTTAAGTCAAAATGTCAGTTCCTGTACAAATCCCAAATAAGTGATCTCTCCAGGGAAAAGACATTTTCACTGCTTGCCATTCTGTTGTTATATACAAACCTTTCATTTTGTCATTTAAAATCTGTTGTTTGGTTGTTTTCATATTCTACACTTTAGTCAACAGGTCATTACTTCTTTTCTACATTATAATTAATTTGAACCTGTTAGATGTCAAGGTCCTCTTCAAACACGATGGACGAACATCATCACAAACCTTTTCCCACATCAAAATCAAATCTCATTATAAAATTCCCTAAAATATAAATTATATAATTCATTTTTACCATGTTATCTTTTAGATGGTTTTCTGTTAACTTTTCTTATGTTTTAATATCTGCAAAACTTTATTTGTACTGCAGTGGACTGACTAAAATTCACTGTAGTGTTCAATGTGAAGTTATAGTACCTTGGTTATCTGGCAGTTCTAATCTAGCAAGTATGCATAAATTGTTCTGAGAACAGAATTAATGGCTGTAAGGTAAATCCAATTTTTCCTTTGTATTTATATATTTAGACTCAGAGGAAGCAAGAAATTGAGACCTCATTTTTCAGCATTCAGAATAAATAATTAGTAGCATAAGAAGGATCTTTAAAACTTGTGTGAAAGTGTCTGTACCTTGTGGTGAGTGGAACGTATTCCATAAAACGGAACTAATATGAGGTACAGTTTGTTCTGTGGCTTTTGGACCATCTGCAGATGACTGGTAAAGAGAGACAGGGATACCAAATAAAAACATAATTGTGATATAATGGAAGTATGAATCAGCCATTCGGACATTCAAACTGGAAAAAACAGGCAAGGTCTGAGAATATTTCTAGGGTGGCATTATAATTCATTATTGACTGGAAAGACATGAGGCTTTAACCTTAAGGCCAAAGATTGTGAAGTTTGGAAAGACCTATTTTTTCAGTGCAAAATGGTAAACTGAATCAATGTAAAAGGTATTTATTGTTTGTATGCTAGCAAATTTATTTAACAGTTTGCCCTTGTAGATTAACACAAACTGGAATACCATCATAAGAAATAGGAGGTATGAAAAGTCTCTGAATGAAGATCAGGTAGAACAGGTGAGTCTCTGAATAAATAATAAGAAAAAATTAGCTTGATCTGAGAAATATCATTATTGGTACTTCATAGAAACTATGAAGGGCAATTTCTTTTTAATTACTCATTCTGGTTTTTTTTGGGGGGGGGAGTTGTGTTGACAGTACATTTTCTTTATTTGTATTCTAATTGGATATAAATATGTAGCTTCTTTTACAGTGGAGGCTGCAATTCTAAATGTGCCTTCTAGGAAGTAAGCCCCATTGAACACAATAAGAATTAATTCTAAGCAAGTATGATATAGTCATATTAAAATAATAGAAACAGAAAACGCAACCAAAATGAAATTATATTTATTAGGCTGGAAAAGAAAACATGGCATTCTTAATTATTGAGATGTACTGGAAGTATGCGTGTGTGTATTTTGAGGATATGAATTTGAAAGATCTATGTTTACCTATTATAAAAAAAAGTGAGTGCATTATATTGGAAGGATTATGAGTGAAAGAGAAACCAGCAGAAATGAATGAAGGAATGAGTTCATGCACACTGAATTAATTCTGACGAAATTACTATAGTTTCAAATCTGAAGCAAGAATAAAAATTAAGATTGTGTAAACCCTGGAATTCTCATAAATTATTTTCTAGATATTATATACGTAGGAACAGGTATCATTTTGTCATTTAAAATTTGTTGTTTGGTTGTTTTCATATTCTACACTTTAGTCAGCAGGTCATGACTTCTTGTCTATATTATAATTAATTTGAATGTTGTGAATATAGTCTATCCACTTTATTTTTAATATACAACTTAAATAATTGCATCCAATTATGAAATATGGTAAACTACTCCCTACAAAGCCTATACCACAATAATGCAGCATTTGTTTTGCTTCCTGATAAATCATGCAAAATTTCTTATCTTATCATTTATGTTGAAAAAGGAGAATCATTCTACATAACACATCAATGAAAAAAGTATTCAATTAATGTCTTCTGGTGCTTTGGCCAAATGCCATCTAAAACTATTTCCCTTGGGTACTTAGATCTAGAGCCATTGTTTGCAATATAGGAATGCTAAATTGTGCTTGACAGAACTATAGGAAGAAATTTACTTTTTCCATCATGCACTTTATCGTTTTTATCGTCTTTCACTTTATTTTGAAACTTGAATTGGATTTCTTAACCAATGTTTTAACAAACTCATTGTAGTGGAATCATTTAAGAATTTGTTAGGATTTAGGCAGAGGAAAGCTAAACAGGCAAAGTTAATTCATAATTTTAATTTCAATTTCAATTCAGAATCAGGATTTTTTAAAACTATGGTATTTTCTATTATTACACCCCTATAACATCCTATAACATTTACAATGGTTCAGGACGGTATATATCACTTTAGTACATCTTATACAGTATAAATACACACTGCATTCAAGCAAACTGCAAAAGACTATCTGAGAAATGTTTGGTGGCTCAAGAAATCCCAGGGCAATCCTTTATATTATGCTTAGTATACTTCAGATGCTGGACCGAAGAATTTAGTCAATTTCTTTATTTCTCTACATTTGCCAATTTTATTAATTTAAGATTTTTTTTAATTTTAATACATTTTCTTTTCTTACACTAGAATTTGAGGTAATGTAGAACTTTTCAGGCTGATTAATGAGAGATGCTTGCTGGCCCACAAGCAATACAAGCTAAATTCATGACTGTGTGGGATACTGTGTATGCAACTCATTAATGCAAGCATCTTGCTTCTGGATGTCATTCATTTGCCACAGCTTGGCCTATTGCAACTTCAGGTTTCATTGCCTAAGGCAGGGGTGACCAAACTATGGCTCTTTGAGGACCTGTGGACTTCAACTCCCAGAATTCCTGAGCCAGCCATGCATGCATGGCTGGCTCAGGAATTCTGGGAGTTGAAGTCCACAGGTCCTCAAAGAGCCATTGTTTGGCCACCCCTGGCCTAAGGCAAGTGGGAATATTTAAGATGGCCGTATTAAATGGTTGCTTAAGGTGACAAAGAAATTTGTTAGGAGGGTCAGTGCATGAATGAAAGTCAGTAGGAAAAGCATAGATTTGATTATTGTGAAATTTAAATTTCATAGTATTGATTATTGACATTCTACAGGCTTCTACCCAAATTACTTATACATGGATCTGTCCTTAAAGTCCTGAAAGTTCACTTATTAAAAAAATATGGCAATAAGAGCACCAACTAGAGATAATGATTATATTATGCTTTTAATGTATCCTATTTTACTTTATTGTATCCTATTTTACTTCCAATTTCAATTCAAAATATAGATTTCTGTCATATATACCTATACTTGTCCTAAAGCATGGGCAAGTATTTGCTTCGCAATGGATCTTTTCAGTGGCTTCTCAGTTCTGGAATATCCTGCACAATGAGGTGTGTTTTGTTCCTACTGTACCTACAAAAGTAATCCATCAAGAAAATAAAAAAACTGAAGGCCCAAACAATTATTATTGCAGAATTTGTTGATTGAGTCACTGTTTTTACCTACAACCTAGCAAATAGCAAGAGCCACAAGATTATATAGATTTGTATAGAATTTTGATCAAGTAGTGCTTTGAGCATGTGCACAGGCTACCACTTAATTACAGAATTAAGCTACCACTTAATTACAGAAAGAATTGTTTCCCAACTCAAACAGGAAACAAGATGACCATAGCCAGAGACAAGGGTATTTTAGGGTATAAAACATTGTAGGTAACTTCCTAGAAATGCAACATAGCAGCTTTGACATGTAACACAAGCCAATGCCTTAATTATTACTCAAGTAGACTAACCCTGCATTTACAGCTTTGTAGAAGGAGATTTCTGTTAATCTGAGTAGTAAAAATCAGAAGTCTGGTAGCACTTTTCATCCATGCATCTGATGAAGTGAGCTGCAGTTCAGGAAAGCTTATGCCTTTTAATAAAATGTGTTAGTCTGAAAAGGTGCTACCCAGGCTCCTTCTGATTTTTGCATTTACAGCAGGAAGAGAGAGGGAGCCATGGTAACATAACTCCTTGAGTTGCTAAGGTGTGAACTCTACCATCAATTAGTTACTAACAGGGACAGATTGGCACAATAATAAAAATTCCCATTCTTAAGGAGTTAAAATACAGTAAAGGACAACTACAGTATAAATCTGAAGAAACATATAGCAGCATTATATTTGTAAAAACAAATATAAACATGATTACAAGGAGGCTTCAAATCCAATTTGCAATATTCCCCTACTTTTTTTTGTTTAATAAACATTTTAAATTATAAACAAATTAAATTCAAAGGCATAGGAAGGAGTTTGATAACACCAGGACAATATTTTCTGTTCAGTTTAACACAGGGCAAAAATAGGTGAAATAAAGATAATAAATTAAACGATTACCCATTACTGACTTAAAGAAAATCATGATTCACTAAATATATTGTCTAAAATGTAAGCTTTTAATGTTTATATATGATCTATTTTTAATCACACTGTTTTGAATGGTGACAAAAATAGATTTCAAAATTATTAAATTTTGCTTTTCATGCAAAAGTTACTGAAAAAAGTGTTTTTGCACGATGGCACTTAATGAGGACAAATTTCTAAACCTGAATCCATAATGGTTGACTATACCAAAGAGGGTCATGTTAAACGGTCACTGAACAAATGGTCATAAATTGAGAATTATATTCTTTGTAATCTATGATGTTCGTGAAATTCCCTTTTAGATGTTCAAATACATTTGATCCATTGTGTTTATTTAGCTCTACCCCTTTACTATTTTCTTTACTACTAATGCATTAGTAAGAACACTTACTAGTTCTTTTGGACATCATAAATTTTAACAGGTATATGATATTTTCTGTAAATTTATTTCCCCTGCGTATGATTTCTTCTGATAATATTTTGTTTTATATTTTGGTTTTATATGACTTCCAAATGTTAATAAAGCAATCTAGTTATTTACAGTCCATCCATCCTGAGATTTAAGTAGAACTTAGAACTTGTAATTTTCTTTCAATATTTTAATAGGTGAGTTGCTTTTGAAAAAATGTGCCATTTCAAAAATTGTAAGAGGTCTGCAAGCATAAATACTACAGAATGTATAATGCATCTAAAAATCTTCAGATTCCTGCCACTCACAGGATATTTTTTTAGAATACTTTAAAACATCATAAATAATTTTGTTTGTTTATCCTACTTTTTATGTATTTTGTGTTAGCTGTATCTGCTGTTCAGCTTTTTTCTTAGTGATTTAGCAAAATTAATTTTCTACAATGGAAGGTTTTAATGCTTGTTGCACTTATCTTGCACATTTTTCTAGAGCTCAAGGTATTTCACAGGGGAGAGCTCTTTTCATATTGCACAACGACCTGCAACTAAGGCTAAAGAAAAAGAAAAAGAAAGGGGCAGGCCCAAATTTAGGATGAGGATTGAGGATGGACCTGAATGCAGGCCTTCCCAATTCTAGTTTAATAATTGCATCATTGATATTTGCTTCTTACTTGCAACAATTAACAATATTTAAATCAAGCTAGATAAACTATAAGATATTAAGATATTAAACTTCAAACAAGAAATGAGTATAAATTCTTGTATATATGTATATATAAGTGCTTACATTTATACCTTCCTTCCCTTACTTCTATCTCTGAGTTCTTCAGGGTTCATAAAGGAGAAACCATTCTCTCTTTCTCTCTCTCTCTCTCTCTCTCTCTCTCTCTCTCCCTTCTCTCTCTCTCTTCCTCCCCCCCAATGAATTGTGTTGAATCAGACCAAAGATTATATAGTCCCCATAACCATTCAGAATAAGAGCCATCTGCTTCCTACACTGGCAAACCAGATGCCTCTGGAAAGCTCACAGACAAGATAAAACTTTGGCTGTCAAGTACTGCTGCTCTCCAAGAGCTGACATTTATTTTCATACTTCTATTGAACACAAAGTCAGATATAGCCATGCTAATAAATGATATATAGATGAATGTTATGTAGATATTCTTTAGCATGTTAGTTACTTTTCCTAATTCCCTAATTTCTAGGTTAGGATTGAAGTGCATTGAATTCCCAGATAACAGGAACAGTAGTTTGGCATCCCAAATCAACATGTACAGGACCCCATTTTAGAGAATGATTTAGTAAATGATTGGATTCAGTAATACAGATTTTACATTCTTCCTTACTGTACTTGTATTTATCTGGGAATAAATCCTTCTTAGTAAAATTTACTTTCCAGTAAGTAGACATGAGATTGAGCCTTACAGTGTATATTGTTCCAATAGCAAGTTTCACTGAGTTTAGTAGAATTGATTTCCAATAACTATAGTAGTGCTTAAAAGTTTGGGAACCCTTTTAAAAATTTAATATATCTGCAGAAATATGACCTAAAATGTAATCGGCTCTCCACTTACCGTATTTTTGGAGTATAAGACGCACCTTTTTACCCCCCAAAAGAGGGTGAAAACTTGGGTGTGTCTTATACACCGAATGTAGCCCCAGCCACCCAGCCACTCCCACCCTTTGGCCTCTGCCTCCCAGCAATTTACCTCCTTGCAGCAAACAGCGCAGAGCCTGATTAGCACAAGCAATTATCAGCCTTCTGACGCTCAGCTGAGGGGCTGCAGCCACATGCTAAAATGAAAGTGAAACTAAAGCTACAAGAAGGCAAATTGCTGGGAGGGACAGGCAGAATTTTATTTTCTTGTGATAATGAGTTGCTGAAACGATGCAAGGAGGTAAGTCAATAACTATAAATGTCTGTAGAATGTTCAAATGATTAAACTTATTTTTTAAAAACTGCTTTATTATTGTTCTAGACAACTTAACAAAATGAAGAAGCTTTTTAAAATAAATGATTGCTCTGAAGAGGCCCAGTGCTATTGTATCTTCTTTTAAATAGCAGTCAAAAACATACTTGTTCATTGATTTATTGAAGAAAAGATCCGAAGCTACATATTTTATGTGTGGTAAATGTATGTGAACCTTTGTTTCAACAGCTTTTTGCCCCCTTATACAACAGTAACCATCAGTATAGCTTTTTCCTTAGTTCCCTCTTCTACCTTTTGGAAGGTAAAGTTATCATCTAGATGGGTTAGGAATCTGTTTGATCTCCCACTTGCTGTAGTATTTGTCTGCCAGATATCAGGGTAGTTAAAGTCTCCCATTACTATTGTGGTATGTTTCCTACATATATTTTATTAATTGATTAAGCAAAAAGTTCATCTATTTCTTCAGCTTGGTTGGATGGCATGTAATATATGCCTATAGCAATGTCATTTTTTCCCCTTTTATATTGACCAATATGCATTGTAGGAGGTTTTCATCCTTGGTTTTATGCATTTCTGTAGAGATATAATGATCTTTTATATACAATACAATTCCACGTCCTCTTCTGTTAGGTCTGTTTCTGATTTTCTTCATGATATCTATCCCTAACTTGTTATTTCTGTTATCCTGTTACTGGTTGTCCTCTTTTTCTCTTTCCTCCTACCTTTCCTAGTATTGGTGTCTCCTCCAGTAAGCTAGGTGTCCACATAATGTCCAAAATAAGATCATTTTAGCCTGGTTATTTGTACCTCTAGTGAGAATACTGTTAATTGTTCAATAATCTAGTTGTTTATTTTCTTGGCTGTCTGCAGTGTCCACAATCTTCTCAGGAGTCTTCTCCAGAAACTATATTGGCTTAGTGCTTTGCCATCAATAGGTTAACATAAGGAAGATTAAAACTAATTCTTATTTTGAAATGTTTTTCTTAAAAAAAATAACCTTATAGAGAGATCGATCCCTTTCATAAATGTATCACATTTATGTATCCAGGTGTATTTGGATTTGTGCGGCTATATTTCCTGTGAGAGAAATGTAGACTAGGTTAAAGAGTGTATGTGCATTTTTCTTACAAAAGCCTAATTCATTTTTGTTTAATTTATTATAATATTCTGAGTCTCAGTACTCCCATTCATTGTGAAATCTCTTCTTCAATTTCTTACTTTTTTTTGGTGTTTGCAATTGATGCTTACGATGCTGGAGGAAATAAAGCAATTATGATTAGTTCTCAGTCCCTGCCATTTTTTTTCTCCCACACTGCACTGGGGATATTTGTGTTCTGGGGCATTGTCTACATTGTGTAGTGGTGGAAAACTAGCTGCAATTATTTGAGCTGCTTTGATGCATCTTTCTTAAACGAGTTATTTATGTGAGTAGCTATTTTATTTTAGAATAAAAATGAAATATAGTGACAGAAGATGTGCCTGCAACTTGATAGTATTAAGGCTTTTTATCATTATTTTTAGTTAGCCTTGTAATGCTTCCCCAGGATAAATAAGATGGTATAAGACTTATTCTTGCCTGTTCTTTATTGTTGCACTAGAAGTCTTATTTTGAGATTCTGTATATTTGGCACTGGAGACATCTGTTGTATTTTGTTAACTACAGGTCTTTTGCCTTTTTAATAATTATTTTCCATTACTGTGGCAAATAATTTGAGCTTCCTAAAATTACTCTTGACTTGGATTATTAATTAAAAATCAGTGAAGAAATGGAAAGATGCAATTAGCACATATATGCTTAATAAAACAGGTGCAAAAAGTATAATATTACGAAACCCATTACATGAGTTATTGATTTTATGTACCATTTGGCAGAACATTTTATAATTAATGTTAGCAAGTATTATTAATATGGTTTTAATTCCTTATTTTAGCTGCATTGTCTGAATACAGATCCTTAGATGGTGTCACTCAGCAACAATTATTCCAACTCAATGGAATAATGCAAGATTATATAAGAAAAGTATCAGAACTAAGTTCTTCACTATAAATTACTAAATGGACTATCCTGCGTGTTTGGCATTTGTATGGTGGATGTTCATAGTAATATACGAATAAATGCAGTATATTTCTAAATTCTATTGAGAAACTTAAATATGTAACTCCAAAATACTGTTTGCATATTTATTAAAACTTTATTTGTTTGTTTGTTTGTTTGTTTGTTTAATAATTAAATTCATATGCCAACCATCTTGTTGTCACATGGTGGCTTAAAACTTGATAAAAATATTATAAAACATTAAAATAGTACATTTAACTTTAGAATTAACATAGAATTAACTAAGGGGAGAATATACAAATAGGTGGAAGAGGGATCTTCTATTTAATCCACCAACCAGGGGTGAAATTCAGCAGGTTCTGACAGGTTCCGGTAGCCGAAATTTTGAGTAGTTCGGGAACCAGCAAATACCACCTCTGGCTGGCCCCAGAGTGGGGTGGGAATGGAGATTTTGCAATATCCTTCCCCCAGGAGTGCGGAGGGAATGGAGATTTTGCAGCATCCTTCTCCTGCAATGCTCACCAAACCATGCCCACAGAACCGGTAGGGAAAAAATTTGAATTTCACCCCTGCCACCAACCACTTCCAAAATGGCACACCCCCATCCAGGCCCTATGCCAATCAGCAGAGCCAGGTCTAAAGACCCTTTTGGAAGGCAAAGAGGGTGGATTTCACCTTGAGTCTGCGAGCAATGGCATAAAAGGGTCTTCCAGCCAGAATTCATTGGCAATGGGTTCCGCAGCAAGCCCCTTCTGCCAGTCCGAGTGCGATAGGTCAATACTTATAAAAAGTTTTATAGGTTATAAGCAACAACTTGAGTTGGACCAGGAAGCAAACTGGCAGCCAGTTCAGCTCGAGATGTTATATGGGCTACCCTAGGGATCCTCAGAACTGCCCATGCAGCGTCATTCTGCAGCAGCTGTACTTGCAGAATACTTTTCAATGGTAGCTCTGTGTAGAGTGCATCGCAGTAGTCTAAATGCTGACCTGGGCCTGAGTAACCTCAGGGCAGGGACTCTTGCTAGGAAAGAAAGCAACTGCCACAGAACATGAAGGTATGCAACGGCTCTCCTATCCACAATTGCCACCTGCTCTTCAAGCAGGAATTCCCCTTGGAGGAGAACCCCCAAATTGTGCAATGGCTCTGTCTGGGGCAGTTCAACCCCATTTAGAACTAAAGATGTTAAACTCCCAGATCTCAGAGCCCCATGCACCCATAGCTACTCGGTCGTACAAGTCTGTTAGCCCCCATCTAGACCCCCATAGCCTTTAGACCAGTGACAGCAACACCTGGGTCACCCAGGAGGGAGGTATAAAGTTCAATCACTCAGTGGCTTCATGTAGAAGTTAAAAAGGAATGGGGAGATTACCAAGCCCTGCACCACACCACAAAAGAGAGGCTATGTGCTGGATCTCTCATTCCCTATCAGTGCCAATTGGGATCATTCTTGGAGAAAAGAACCAGACCAGGGTATCATGGTCAATGGATTGAAGACTGCTGAGATGTCAAGAAGATCAATTAGAGATGAATTACCTCTGCCCACTCTTGCCAGATGATGTTACCTAATCAGGCAATGAAATGTTTGCAAACAAACAATCAAGCTCAGAGAGCACCAAGGACTCCGCAATTCAATCCTGACTTACATATATTTTGTTCTGTTGGAAGGATGTTTTTGTAACAGCCCCTAATTTTACTTCTGAGACACAACATGGAATTTGATGACTGGCAGGCTTTATGTGTGGATGGTGTGATCTTGTTCTTCCCATTGAGCTTTGGATGCTATCTTGCCTCCTTATTGTGATTCCCATGTAACAATAGGACATCAGTTGTTGATGTCATCATCAGCCATTCAATCATGTCCGACTCTCAGCCACTCTATGGATCAGCACTCTCTATGCCCCTCTGTCTCTCATTGCCTCCTTCAGATCCACCATGGTCATCCTTTATAGTGTCCAGCCAGCAGGTACTTGGGTGGCCTTTCTCCTTTTTCTAGCTGATCATTCCCAGCGTGGATTGACTTTTCAAGTGAGTCAGCTCTCAGGACATGATCAAAGTATGACAGCCTTGTTTGGCGATCTTGGCTTCAAGTGATATTTTTGGTGCCTTTTTCCGAGTCCACGTTTCACAGCCATAAATAGAAATTGGAAAAATTATTGCATTAACTAATCTGCATTTGGTTGTGAAGCTGATGTCTTTACTCTTCCAAGGTTATACATGCCAGACATTGCAGTTCTTCCAAGTGCTATACACTTTCTGATCTCAGGGCTGCAGTCACCACTTTGGTCAATTTTAGAGCCCAGTTAGATGAATTCCTTTACTGTTTTGATGGTCTCATTGTTGATCTGCACTCTTGACCTGTGGGTTCTCTGCAGTAGTCAAGATAGTTTGTAGCTAGTCTATATGTCTACTTTGTAATCTACTGGAAGTTTCACTCCATCAGTCTTAACTACCTATCTTCTCTTAACTACCATATGGCCACACTTTTTCAGTCCGAATGGTATCTCAATGCAGGGGCGTGTTACTCACTTACCGATACCGGTGCGCTGCGCACGCATCTCCACATATCGTGTGCGCGCTTGCTACGCGCGTGCCCCCTCGCGCGATTTTGCTTCTGTGCATGTGCGGAAGCAAAATCTCATCAAAATCTCACGAGGTCGCGCGCGCGCAATTTCGGTGAGATTTTGCTTCTGCGCATGCACATAGCAAAATCTTGCCGAAATCTCACGCGTGCGTCCCCTCACAAGATTTCGGCGAGATTTTGCTTCTGCACATGCGCAGAAGCAAAAAAGCCCCAAAATTCTTTTTAAAAGATGGTGACGCACGCGATGGACCGCCAAAGACGGCACCGGAGCAGTCGCGCACAAATAGCGCCATCTGGTGGCTACTACCGGAACGGCAGAGTGGACCGCACCGGTAGGAACCCACCACTGTCTCAATGTCATCGCTGTAGTTCTGTGTCTGCTTCTTAGTATTGCCTCTATTTGTCCAGCCCAGCCATGCACTGAGTTGCTCAAAGGGGTTGGTGAAGGTATCAGGGAGTTTGAGATAGCAGAAGCAAAATTCTCCCAACAGTTGAGCAAATGGTCAAATCAACAGCCATGTGGAAGAGACCTAAGAATAATAATGCTTTTATTCTGCTCTCCCGGCATCCTTCTTTTTCATCTCTGATTCTCTGTATTATTCTTGTTATACATTACTAAGAAATATTCAGATTAAGACTTTGGGTGGCCGTTGCACAAGAGAAGAAAAAATCCATTTGTATATTACAATTCCTATGAATGAAATGACTATCAACAGCCTTTGTATTTATTCTTTTAAAAATTGCTCTTTTGCAAAATAAATTAACTTGTTACAGTGTTGACTGGTTTGTAGGTTTTGTGATAATCTCCAAAGATGGTAGGCAAAAAGGCAAACATTACTAAGATGTGAACTCTACAATCTGTCAGAGAGCCTTGTAAGCAACTCTTAATATAGAAACTTTTACAGCTTGGAAAATATTTCTTAACTGTATAATCTGGCAGTTCTTTCATTGTATAAGGGAAATGCGTGCTTTTCATTATCAAATGGAAAAGAATTTAAATCTAGAAAAATATTTTTATATATCTTGTATTGCTTTTTTTGTAGAAACATTCTCAAATATTCAAACATTAAGCTTTTGCTGGGATTATATAAAAAGGAAAGCACTCCTTTCTTTATTTTAAAGGGTCTGCAGTCTAACAGATGTAGATGAAGAGCATAAAGAGCAAATCTTTTTCAATCTTCAGTTTTCTTAAAGCAACTGCGGTCTATTGATAATAGCCAGGACAACCATGTTAATCATGTTTGAACATTTAATAGTGAAGCTACCTTTACTGTCTAAGTAAATATAGCTTACAGACTTCTGCTTCTGAAGAAACAAGATTTTTTTTCTATTTATATGTGGTTGGAAGCATGCCATTCACACTCATTGTATTATGTGATAGACACTGCATAATCTAGTCTTCCAGACTGAAATGCAAAACCAGCATACATATTCGATCCATTGATTTTGTCTTTAATTAACTTAATGAAAGATCTAAGAACTTTAGTAACATATTGCATCTATATTCTAAGCTTAGCTTTCAGTCTGGGGACATAGGACATGGAAGTGTATTATTTAAATCTTCAAAGTAATATCTCTCTTTTTGTATTCGTAATCAAAGCCATTAGATAAAATTCACTTAAAAATTAATAACAATTTTTAAAACACCTTGAAAACCAGCAAAATAGCGAGTAAAATGCTGGACTAGGGATAATAATAACCAAACTCTACTTCTCTTTTGGCACAGAAACTAGCTGGATAACTTTAAGTCAGTTTCTGTATCTCAGTCCTAGTCTACAAACTAAAACAACAACAAGAACAGCAATAAAAATACTTCATCAGTTTGCATTAGACCAGCAAGCTAGTTTGTAGTCCATGTCAGGACTTCAATGTAGAAACTGTCAAGAAAGAGAAGTAGTTATCAAAATAGTTTCTACTTTCCTGGAGTTAATTGTCTTTTCTTCTGCTTTAATGGTTTATTGCTTCCTTACTCCTACCCAAGGCTAGTTACACATTCCTTTCTGCTCCATAGTCTTCAATGAAAAGACCTTTTTTCTGCAGTGGATTGATATGGGTTTTGTTGTTATTACTACTACTACTGTGCAATGCATGTTCTCTGCATTGAATTTCATTTTGTTTGATTGGGCCCAGTGTTCAAGTCTGTCAAGATCCATCTGGATCCTGAGCCTGTCCTCTGGGGTATTAGCTACTCCCACCAGCTTGGTATCGTCTGTGAATTTGGTTAGTTCCCCTTCTATTCCCTCATCTAGGTCCTTTATGAAGATGTTAAAGAGTACTGGGCCTAGGACGGAACCTTGTGGTACCCCACTGCTTACTTCTCTCCATGTGGACTTAGACCCATTGAGGACTACTCGTTGGGTGCGGTTAGTCAGCCAGTTGTTGATCCATCTGGTTGTGTAGCTGTCTATCCCACTTTTTTCTAACTTATGGAGAAGTAGGTTGTGGTCTACTTTGTCAAATGCTTTGCTGAAGTCCAAATATATTATATCCACTGTATTTCGCTGGTCTATTAATTTGGTCACAGTGTTGAAGAATGAAATGAGATTGGTTTGGCATGATTTGTTCTTAACAAACCCGTGTTGGCTGCTGGTTATTACTTTGTTTGTTTCTAAGTGGTGGCAGATTTGTTTTTTAATTATTTTAAAATAACTAGTTATGCACACATAACTAATCTGATTGGTCTATAGTTACCTGGATCTGTTTTTATACCTTTTTTGTAGATGAGGACCACGTCAGCTCGTTTCCAGTCTTCAGGTAGTTCCCCTGTATTCCAGGATTTTTTGAAGATGTGTTGCAGTAGTTCTGAAATAACATCTGCAAGTTCCTTTAGGACTCTGGGGTGTAGTCCGTCTGGTCCTGGTGATTTGTATTCGTTAAGTTCAGACAGGTGGTCTCTTACTGTATTTTTGCTTATATTGAAGTTTGTTTCAAATCTGTTTTTTGCAGTTGTGTTACTGGTTAGTTGAGCTGCAGTTCCTTTTCGTGTGAAGACTGATGCAAAGAATGTGTTAAGTAGCTCTGCTTTGTCTGTGTTGTCAGTTACTTCTTTGCTGTTCTTTGATTGGGCTGTTGTTTATTGTTAGCTTATTTGGAAGTTCCTTGATTGGGATATTGTTTGTTCCCTAATAGTTAGTCTAATGTTAATCTTGGTGTTAATCTCTGCTCAGGAGATGGATTAGTCTTTTTTTTCCTTTTTCGCTTTTTGATTGTCTCTTTTGAAAATTATATCGATGATTATGTCTATGTGCCCATTGATGGCCAATTTGTCTGAGTGCCAGGCTTCTAGGAATTCTAGAATTAATGTTTTGGGACTTCGTTTGGTCTAGGATGTTCAGTTTCCCAGTTTGAAACTATGGTTGAGTTTGTCCACATATTGAACTATTTACCTCACTTGATAAGGATGCTCTACAAAGAGCATATAAGTCAAAATGTATGTAAGAACTCAACTCTGATCCTATGTCATGGCAGTAAAACATAGGAACAAATAACAGTATTTCTCTGTACTTACCACATTCATGGATTGTGATCTGTTGATCTTGCTTAAAGTTACCTGAATGCTTTTAGAAAAGAATGTCTAGGAGACTGTTGACTGCAACAACTAATTGGATGGAGTTGGTAGATAGGGACAACAGAGGCCTTATTTTACAAGATAATGTGGGAACAATTTAAACCTTTAAATACATGGATGATAGGCAGTTGTACCATATCTTTCAAAAATTGTACTATATCTTTCAAAAATCTTGGATTACTGGGAAATTACCCGATGTTTGGAAAAGAATTGATGTGGTTCCCATCTTCTAAAAAATAGTGGGGGAAACAGACCCAGGAAACTATAGACCAATCAGCATAATATCAATACCGGGAAAGATACTAGAAAAGATAATTAAAAAACAAATCTGTGATAAAGTTATTACTAAAAGCAAGCACAGATTTGTTAAAAACAATGTCAACCAATATTATTTAATTCTTTGACAAAGTAGACCACAACCTACTTCTTGATAAGCTGGAAAAATGTGGGATAGACAGCATCACCACCAGATGGATTTGTAACCGGCTAACAAACTGTACTCAACAAGTTGTCCTTAATGATGCTGCATCTACATGGAATTCCCCATGTAGGTATCACAAGGTTCTGTCTTAGGCCCAGTACTTTTCAATATATATTCATAAATGACTTAGATGAGGGAATAGAAGGGGAACTCATCAAATTTGCAGATGACACTAAGCTATTAGGAATAGCCAACACCCCAGAAGACAAGGTCAGAATCCAAAAGATTTTGAACAATGGACCCTATCTAACGAACTGAAATTTAATGTGGAGAAAAGCAAGGTTTTACACTTAGGCAGGAAAAAACAACGGTATAAGTACAGATTAGGAGAACATCTGGCTCAAAAACAGTAACTGTGAGAGGGACCTTGGAGACCTAATGGATGGTCACTTAAATATGAGCTAGCAGTGTGCGGCTGCAGCCAAAAAAAGTTAATACAATCCTTGGTTGAATAAGAGGCATAGAATAAAAATCACATGAAGTATTAGTATCGCTTTATAAAGCCTTAGTAAGTAAGACAATCTTAGTAAAAAGATTGTCTGTATTCTTTCTTGAAGAGTCTTTGTATAACTCCATGTTTGTTTCAGCTGCAGACCATTCTGGATCCAAAACATCTGTCAAAAATTACTATCTGCTTGTCGTTTCATGTTTGCACTATTCAAATTTGTTTAGTTAGGGTGTTGATGGCAAACTTTTTGCGCTTGGCTACTAACACTTTGGAAAGTGTATAATCCTCTGGCTTGTTATACATACCTGTCCTGAACAAAAGAAAAACAATTATCTATCTCCCTTCCCCCACGTAATCTAGGCCATTATGAACAGGAACACTTGTTATTGGGTGTTGGTGAATACAGCCATATCACCCAAAATATTGGGGAATGTCATCTTTGACACGTGTCAGATTCACAATTTCAGCTAGGGTCTGCTGTTGGAAGATCAGCTAAAGCTTCATCTGGTATAAAGTACGTATAGTATCTTATATTGTAATATCTGTGATTGCCAGTTGGCTTCCATGTGCAACTGAAAATCGACTGTGTCACATTTATTGATTAGAACTTACCGTATTTTTCGGAGTATAAGACGCACCTTTTTCCCCCCTAAAAGAGGCTGAAAATTTGGGTGTGTCTTATACTCCGAATGTAGCCTTTTCTAAGCTTTTTTTCAGCACTAACGAGGTACTAACGTTCTTCCCAGCTCTTCCTGGCTTGCAGGCTTGTTTTCATTGCTACTCCCTCCGAAACAGGTTTTTTCAGCCCTAAGAAGGTGCTAACGATCTTCCCAGCTTGCAGGATTTTTTCATTCCTACTCTCTCCAAAGTTTTTTCCAGCCCTAAGTCTTTGCAGGCTTGTTTTCATTGCTACTCCCTCCGAAGATTTTTTTCAGCCCTAACCAGCGGATAAAATAATGTGCTGAAGCTGACCAGACTAAGGACGCTAGCCTGATTAATACCTGGTAGGTAGATTTCCCCCCCTATTTTCCTCCCCCAAAACTAATCTTATACTCCGGTGCGTCTTATACTCCGAAAAATACGGTATATATTTGATAAATGAACTGCTGGGCCAGTAGTTCCAAAATGGAAAAGATTCACTTTGGTTTTCTACACCCAAAAAAAGTGGTGATGCCCCCTATTCTGCCTTCTCCCTCTGGAATAGAGAATAGTTCCTTCTTTGTTAGCATGATAGATAACCATATTAGATAATGTTTGCATGCTTTATCTTTTAATACTGAATTGAGATTTCTTTAAGGCACTCTGAATTATTGAATCAGAATTACTAGAAAACAGGATAATAAAAAAATGAAAAATAAAACAGTCCTGGAGAAGTTGTTGAATTATTTTACTGTTTTGTTTTTTATTTTTTGGTTACCCAGTTTTCTAGTAAAAAAATAGTACTAAGAAAAAAATAATCTAGTCTTAAAATTATGTTTTAACTATTCTTTCAATAATAAATTTCATTGCTAACTTTTATGTGGACATCAAAAGCTATACCCTGTTATAAAAATAAGTGACAAATATTTTTGAATAGTGGGCGAGCAAGGTCCTTGGAGTTGGAAGAGAACATTCAGTCTCTTGAGTTCAGTCCACTAATCAATACAAAAATAAATTAATTTCCAAATATAGGACTGCTTTTGAGCCACTGCTAGAGTGCTTTTGTGAAAAGGGATTCTACCACCTGTATAGAAAATATAGAATATTGTTGGCATCTTTCCTAACATTAATCTTGAAATAATCATACTGTAGCTTAATCATTATTTCATAGTCTCCATTCTGAGATACAGATAATCTTCAACTGACAACCACAATTAGGATCGGAAATCTGGTCATAAGTTGTGGTCATAAGTCAAGGCACCAACATGATTGGACAAGGGGTTTTTGGACATTTTCCACAAATGTTATTAAGCAACTCACCAAGTTATTAAGCAAATAATATGACTGTTAAATGTATAGTGTATTTGTTAAACAAACCTATTCTTCTGAATAGCCGTTTTTGTCACCAACAAAAAAACCAAAAGATTACATCATCATAATATTGCAACCATCATAAAGGCAAGCCAGGTGCCAAACATCTGAGATGGGGTCATTTGACCATGCGGGGAGTGGGCACAACATTTTATGAGAGCCAGAAATGTTTTACTGGCTATAAAACACCCTTTCCAAAGCAATGGATAAGTCCATAAAATTTAAGTTGAGGGTACCTGTAATAGTACTATATCAATGGCTTTCTTTACATTACAAACTGTCAGGTATTGTAAGCAAGGTGTCATAACTTCTTTCAGAAGTATTTTCCCAAGGACAAAGTCCCTGTTTCTCTTACTCTTCAGTCATAACATTTAGCTTTTAATCTTCTGATCATACTCATTGCATGCTTTTGAACCAGTTCCATCAGAGCAAGATCCAACTAGCATAGACTACACAAAAATTATTAAATTTGATTTTTGTTGCATATTAGAAGGGACCATGTTCAGGTACAGAAAATCTGGGGATGTGAAGGCTATGTACACTGAAGCTCAAATTGGACAAGTTTAAGACAGGTAGAAAAAAGAAATATTTATGCAATGTACAATTAGAAATACGATAGTCATGGAGTTAGGCTCCCCCCCCCCTAAGGTCACTAGAGAATTTAGTGATGTGTTTAATGATCAGAAACTCTGAGCCTTTCTACCTGTGAGTGATGGGGAAAAGCTTCTTTCTTCTCTCACCACTTCATATGTCATCTATGGGTCAGTCTACACATCAATAATTTCCTTTTCCTTTTTATGAAGCTAAGCATCCAAACCATTTCTTGTTCCTCCACATTTTCTTGTTCTACAATTTGATCTATTTGGTAGTAGTACCCAAAATTGACAAATAGAGGAATATATAGAAAACTATCTTTGTTAATATTTGGAGACCAACAATTAAGCAGTACACACATGACCCCTCATTGCAGTATCTAAACCTATGTTTTTATTATCACCAGGTGTAAAAATTTTAAAGTGAGATGCGGTTTATTAAAGATACACTATATTTTTTGTTCCTAAGGTAACACAAAATCTTTTGAAGATTTTTTTTTAAAGAAGTAATCCTCCAATTTTGACTGCCTGATTGCACAAATTCCACCATAATTTGAAATATTCTTCACTGTTGCCAACATGGAAGGCAATTTTTAATCTGATGGTTTTCCTGTCTCACATTCTGCTTCAGTAACACTGCATCTGGGCTTCATGTAATCATCTTTCCTGTACTATCAGGAGCTTTGGGTGTGTGTCCAAATATTGTGGTAATTGAGAGTGTATCAGGATTATAAGATGTTCTAGGTGGACACTGAGAATCATGCAATGATTCTTGGAATTGGTTCCATGTACAGAATTAGCACTGGGACAGTATTGTCAGAGCATTACGGCTTCTCAGCGACTGACATTTGGATTTACATCTTTGGGCTTATTTTTTTTATGAATATGTTAATTTGGAGATGGGATGTAGAACAGACCTGAACATTGCTTACTGAGGGCATTGCAGCCAGAGAATTATTGTTTCTAAGGCTATTGATTTTAGCAGC
Organism: Diadophis punctatus similis; assembly: GCA_023053685.1. NCBI lineage: Eukaryota > Metazoa > Chordata > Lepidosauria > Squamata > Dipsadidae > Diadophis > Diadophis punctatus. The sequence goes on along the minus strand of JALIGW010000038.1, from coordinate 3,241,226 downwards.
AGCTGATATTTCAATCTGGATGCAGCATGTCTGTGCCTCTACGCACACTGTCAAGAAGAAATATGATAGTGTCTTAAAAGATTAATAATATCGCTGGTCCTCAGGAGGCCTGTCTTAATTCACTGGCCTGTTCCTTGACATGTACTGTAATTTATCTAGTCTGATTTGAATAGCAAATGGCAATCGGCTGCCATTAGGGAAATAGGCATCATTCTTATTGATCTAGCATAGGCTGGATTTTATTTAAGGAGAACTGCAAAATGTTATTAACTTCACAATGAGAAGGAAGAACCATTCTCTTACCTGTCCTGTCTCTAACTATGTAATGCAAAACATTTTGTCCAAAATAGCACCCTCCAAATATGTTAGATTACAAGTTTCATCTTTTCCAGCTAGTATGCCAGCACAGACTGGAATTTCTAATCTGACATATCTGGAAGTATAGAGGATTTTAAAATGACATAAAGTGAATCATGGGAAAAAGAAGATGGAATAACTCCTTTCAATGTATTTGCAAGGTATTTCAAGTAGCTAATAAATTATATAAGTGTGGATTTTTAAAAAATCTATTTGTACACAGTAGTTTTAGAAAACTATAACACGTAACTTTTGGGCAACCAGGTTTAAGTATACACTCAGGGAGTTATGCTATTCTCTTCTCTTCTCTTCTCTTCTCTTCTCTTCTCTTCTCTTCTCTTCTCTTCTCTTCTCTTCTCTTCTCTTCTCTTCTCTCCTCATTTTTACTGACCCAAAATTCCCCATAAAGTTGAAGGCTGCTTCAGAAAATTGATCCTCAATTTTCTGTTTGAAGCCACTATCAAGATTGCCTTGTGAAAAAATAGTATCAATAAATGTTATAAACATCTCCCTATGCTCTTGGAAGAAATATAGGGTATATATTTTAAACAATAGTTACTTGGTGAATGGATAGGCTCAACCTCGACAGCAAGGTTATGTAAGTCCTCAAAAAACTTTTCCAAATGTATTCATTGGCTCAGAAATTTATATTTCTGGAGTGAATGTAAAAGGAATGCCTACTAGTCCTCCAACATTTCATCTTAAAACTGTAATTAAAATGCAATTAAAATTATAATTATAATTATATAATTATAATTATAATAAGCTATATGATTTAAGATTTTAGTTAGCAATATTCCTGTTCATTTCTTGTTTTGTGTACCTACCGTATTTTTCGGAGTATAAGACGCACTTTTTTACCCTCAAAAAGAGGGTGAAAACTTGGGTGCATCTTATACACTGAATGTAGCCCCACCCAGCCACCCCCACCCTTTGGCCTCTGCCTGCCAGAATTTACCTCTTTGCAGCAAACAGGGCAAAGCACAAGAAGAGCACAAGAAGAGATAAACTGCCTCCCGATCTACAGCTGACAGGCTTGCAAGCCACGTGGTAAAATGAAACTAACTACGGTGGCTGTAATGTGACAAATTGCTGGGAGATAAACTGCTGGCAATATTAGACTGCTGAAATTGAAAAGAGGCAAGCTATAGCTGCTATGGCTCAGAGCTAGAGCTCTTGCCTCACAATCAGGAGGTTGTGAGTTCTATCCTAGGTAGAGGCAGATTCTGTTAATATGTTATTTTGTTAAATGTTTGTAGAGTGTTCAAATTATTAGACTTATTTTTTAAAGACTGCTTTATTATTGTTCTAGACAACTTAACAAAATGAAGAAGCTTTTTAAAATAAATGCTTGCTCTGAAGAGGCCCAGTGCTATTGTATCTTCTTTTAAATAGCAGAGAATACTTCCAGAAAGCCACATCAATTTTAAAGATCTGTAAAAGTATAATCTGAAATGTCTTGTTTTAGTATGTAGTATTAAGTACTAAAATAAGGCAGCTGAGTTAATGACTTAGTCATGTTTGGAGTAGATCTATTTAAATAATTGGGAGGAGTTAGTGTGATTACATTTAAGAAAACTTTCTGGGATTAATATACTGCCATAACGTACATTTCTCCAATTCTATGGGTCAGGCACACATGCACAGAAATACACAGCAAACAGTGTATATCATCTGTACTGTTTGCTGTTTGGCAAATTGCTTAGAGGCAGAGGCCTTTTTTCCTTGTTTTCCTCCCCCAAAACTAAGGTGCGTCTTATACTCCGAAAAATACGGTAATTCTTAGCCTATTGGTTAGCCTAATTAAAATATTACCTTAACATGAATTTGATTTTTTTTAATGGCAACAAGGCTAGCTTTGCTTTTCACTTAGTCTTTATGAAAGACAAAGGAACAAAGAAAAACAGGGTTTTTTTTAGCTAATTCAGTTACAGCCTTTGAAATAAGAGGCTTTAACAAATTGTCTACTTTGTGAGCATAGGATCATAGATTCACAAAATTTCAGAAATGATAGGTGTAGCCAATCAAAATATCCTTTTACTGAAAGGCAAACAGGTGAGACTGTTTCCAAGTATCTTGTCTGATTTCCTATAATGCTTTCTAATACTCCAGTCTTTCTTTTTCTTTTTCTTTTTAGTTTGTTCGTTTCTTGTTAGGCAGATTTCAGATATAGCATTATTTTGCAAAGTTTGAAAGAATACCTCTTGGATCTATTGGGGCACCAGAATAGGTTTACCAGATATTTGAATAAAAACTGCAAAACAAAGAAATAAATAAGAGAAAAGCTACATGTATATGAAACTATTTTTTCTAGTATCAGTCAGTTTGGTTTTTCACTTGCAGGAATGAGCTGGAGCCATTATGTAGTGAAATCTGAGAATGACTTTAAAAGATGGAGGGGGGATGCTGCCTAAGGAAAGAGGGAGGAGTAATATGCAGAGAAAAAAAATTAGTGTTGGGAACTACCCAACTCCTCCCAGGGAGGAGGAATTAAGAATGGAACTAGTCCAGAATCACTACGCAATTGAAAAAAATTCAGAACCAGACCTACCTTCCTGAATTCCTTGGAGCTTCATCTAATTCAGGGGTGTCAAACTGGCGGCCCATGGGTCGGATATGTCACGCGCATGCCATGCCCACCCGGGCTCCACAAAGGCAAAAAACATTGCGATACATGATGTGACACGATCAACTTCGATACCAGTGATCTAATTATTCTCAAGGGAAAGCTGCCAATGTCAGGGTTCCAAGTAGCTTCAGGGTTAACAGCCAGACTGGACATATTACTGTATTATAGAAAGAACATAATAAAGTAGTTAGCTTGAACTCTGCACTGCGGTTCTGGTTGTTCCAGCCAGACACTGGATCTTCCCGAACTAGTGTGTAACTGATTAATCTCTTATCAGTTTCAGGTAATGATGCATCCTGATAGGGTTTTAATCAACTAAGTAAGGTAACGGAGTGGTGTTTGTTAACTTCCAGTTAGCACTTGTTAGGGAAGTGCTGTGCCACGAGAAAAGTAGCTCAGGAAGAGAAGCTTTATTAAATAAAATCTTGACAATGTTTGATTTTATGGCTATGCTTGCCGGATGGAGACATGAAGACAAAAAGAACGACATGTCTTTCTTTTGCTGGATATCTGGTAACAGTATCCAGAAGCAATGGTAAAATGGAAATGAGAACTATTGCCAATGTTAAGGAGTTATTGTGCTGTTGAGCACATACACAGCGAAATGTGTTGTGGTTGTGGTGTTGCAGTTTGATATGAATGCTATTCAGTCAATAAACGGATACGTTTAGTATTTGCAAATAGTTTACTTAAAGTAGTAGCAAAGTTCAATAGAAAGTCCAAGTCATACACAGTTAGTCAGTCATTCTTCTTCTTGCCTATCTTTGTTTTAACTAACAAAGATTACAGCTAACATTCAACTCTACACTATCACAGATAGTTACTTTTTCACAGCAGCTCTTCACAGTAATTTCACACAGTCACAAAGTCAATTACTCAACAGTGAAACAGCAGAGATAATCAGCAGAGTGTCAGCACTCCGGAACACACCATCAATTACACACAGACATTCAGAGCATGCTCTCTTGCTTCTTTATATAGTAATCAGCTTACAATTCATTTAAAACAATACACACATAACATTGATTTGCGGCTTGTTCATATATTAGCAAACCCAATCCTTTGAACAGGATTGTAACAGCCATGTTATATTTCAATTTGAAAATTGTGAAAAAATTACCATAAAATTATCTTCAATTTTTTTTTAGTTTCAAACCTCTATACACTTCTTTGGGAGAAACTCTCACTGAATTCAAAGTAATGCAGACAAATAAGCCTATACTGGTGTAGAGACAATTTTTTCATTGTATATATAGAAATCTATACTTCAGTTTTCTGTATCCTGAAATGAAAAATGAAGACTTTTTGCTTAGCTCATTCCTCCTGTTGCTCTGAAAGCTATTGCTGAATAAGACAAATATGCTCCAAAATGATCAAATACAAAGCAACAAAGTTGATTGAAAATGACTTTGTTATTTTGAGCGGCAGTAATTGCTATACATTGTGAAGCTTGCATAAGAAATGAATTAATGTGTAGAAGAATGACGTGAGAAACTTCTAATTTTCCTGATGATTTCAGTTTCTGAATGAATGATTTCTTAAATTAATAAAGAAAAAAATTGAGTGTTGACTTGCAATTAAGTAGAATCCTTTTGCAAATAATGGAAGATGAAACCTCATATAGGTTTGACTGCTTGCCTATTTATGATTTTATCTGCTAATAGAGCCTTGAAAACAAGCAATGAATCCTAAATTGTTTCCAGTATTTTGCTGGCCTGTCTGAGCAAGAACACTACGGTTTTCTTAATTCTCCTTTGCGATTTATCATTCCCAATTCATTGTTTTGCATAACTCTGTTTAAAATGAAGAAATGTCATTATTTTGCAGTGAAAAACTTGTCATTTGCATAATGCCTGCCATTAATTATTGTGAGACTAATACAGCTGTTGATATTTTTAGGGCACAGTGGTACAGCCTGCACCTTGTATAATGTCATTCTAAAAACATTGGTAGTTAATAGGTGCCATAACATTGCACAAATGCAAGAAAGGAAAATAAAAAGAAGAGGCACAATGGAACAGGCTGTGATCTTTATTTAGCATTTTCTCCTTGAAATACTTGGTGAGAGACAGCTTTAAAAGGAAATCAAGAGAACAGGAAGGTGCAAAATAGCAAAAGAATTTTTTAAAAAGGATCTGAATGCTATGTTTTAAATACCTTTTTTACTTTTATAAGGCAACATTAATTTATTCAAATTTAAAAAGCCCCAATCAATCTCTTAAAATATAAACAATTTCTACAAATTAAATTTAACTGCAGGGACTTGAGAGTGGATCTTATTTTCCTACTAGTGGATCCCACTTTATATTTCTATAAAATATATACTATATTGGCTATATTGTTTATCTAGAGTCCCACACATCTTAGAACACAGTTTCCAAATCGTAACAACTTGGAAATACATTGACTTCAATAAAGGTAACTGGACCTCAATTTTGACTGAAAAATTCTGGAACTTCCACCTGTTAGAAAAATGCCTAATAATTAATATGTTGAAGCTAAATTTGAATATATTTTGTAACATGGTTATATTTTGGGTTTTTTTAAATGATTAGTAATAATCTATAGAACTAGAAGTGGAACAGTTGTATGGCAAATATTCAGAGTATAGAATTCATTGGAGTAAGTAAAATATGCCAGTTGGCAGGCAGGTTCCAAAGATTGTGGAGAAAATATTAGGTTTCATAAATAGTTCAGATGCTATTAAATACTTGAGGATTGTGAACCCCGAGAAACTACCCAACTTAGTGAATAAAAACATTTCAAAATGTTTTGTCCAGGTTAAAGAAGAAAATAAGATGACATAAATACCTTTAAGTTTACCAGTACTGAATTTTATTTCAAGAGATTTTTGTCCTTTGTGCTTCACTGGCAAGGAACATTACGTCCAAATCATAATTCTCTTCTTTTCTAATCACCAATTATATTGATGTACAATGTAAACCAGGTTTTGAAATCCACTAATGTGAAAGTAATACTGTAGTTCAACAGTGTCTTGTGTGGTTTGATATTTAATTTATTATTTATTTATTTATTAGTGAGACTTATATACAGCCTCATAGTGCAAGCACTCTCTAAGTAGTTTACACCAGTAAGCAATGTATATTTATATTGCCCCCAACAATCTGGGTCCTCATTTTACCTACCTCGGAAGGATGGAAGGCTGAGACAACCCAGAGCCGATGAGATTTGAACAGCTGAACTGCTGATCACAGTCAGCTAAAGTAGCCTGCAGTACTGCACTCTAACTGCTGCGTCACTTCGGCTCATATAATAGTAGATTAACTTGCAGTCAGAATCCTGCAACTGACTTTACTAAAAACTAAACATGCAACATGCTAAAATAACATTTACTTCAATACATTTGTGTTTTTCAGTCGAAGTAATAGTTTTAGAAAGTTTTAGTTTTATTTTCTCTATATGTGCACTATAACAGAGGAAATTCAACCACATATCCTGGAATAATAATTCTTGCTTTTGAAACACTAGCGTGCAAGATAAACACTATAGTGTATCATAAAACATCTTGTACAACATTTGTTGTTTCTGTTTGCTTTTGTATGTGTTGTTTTCTTCTGCATCTTTGTGCTCCTCCTTTCCTCTTCTAGTCTCCCCTGTTGGACTTCTGTTTGCTACTGCATTTAAACCCAAACAACCTATTTAAGTGGGTGAAAGTGGAGAAGGTATGCTGGAAATACACTGTATATTTCTGAACTGTGTAGACATGTTAGCTTCTTAATGAGTTTTTTGGTTCTAAAGCAGTCAGTGGTGTTTATCTTGTGAAATCTCACAGATATTCATAACATTAACACTGTAAAAAATAGTATTTCGCATACACGACGGTTAAGATTTGATTCTGATCTAATGCACCTGATGCATATAATTGCCTTCTAAAAAGCTAATTTGGGACTTCACAGCAACCAGGATCAGAGCTTATTATGAACATTTGGAACACTTTGTGACAGACAGTGTCTCTTTGCATCTCTACAAGATGGGAAGTAATGTGCGCAAGCTTTTGCTTTTCTGTCTGGCAAACTTTTTATAGGTCTGTGACAAAATGCAATATAAAGTGCAAAATGTGGGAATATTGAAATGGACTAACAGCTGGGGAAAGAAAATGAGTGTATTTGAGGTGAACAGAAAAGCAATTTGATTGTTAAAAACTACTATATTTTTCACTTTGGCTCATTGAATGTCTAAAAGTGTGTGTGTGTGTGTGGTGTGTGTGTTTGTGCACATTCATGCAATTGCAGACATATGTAAATTTTTAAAGATGACTTTTTAAAAGTGTGAATATCTATGTGTCTGATGTAATGTTTTCTGTTCTTCTATGGGGATTTGTGGGTCTATATTGACCAAAATGCAAATGAAGAGAAACTAATGAAGTTATAGTCTCCAAGGTTACTGTGTACAGTGTTCAGGAAACTGGAAATCTGCAGAGTGTGAGTTAGATTCCCTGAGAGAATGTAGGAGATTTCTGGGAACGATGTTTTCATTGTTCTTCCAAATGACATTAGACCTGGTGTAGATTTGTTGATTTGGAAAAGTTAACAAATTGTTCTTTCTAATCTTTACTTGCATGCTACTTTTCATTATTCATCACTTTATTAATTAATGTTAGCTTGACAATGTTTTAAGGAAACACTTATAACACTTTAAAGTAAGTTTGATAATAGCTGAAGTCTGCTTTTCAGCAGCGTGATTGAAACAAGTATTATATATGAATTTATGGGCTTTGCATGGGTATGCATTCATGAGAATGAGTTTGGTATAATGTGTAAGGTACAGGTCAGGACTAGAAATGAAGAAACCTAGGTTCTAGTCCTCCTTGGGCACAGAAACCCAGCTGGATAACCATGGGCCAGTCACTGCCTTTGCACTCACTCCAAAACAGGATCAGGTTCTACAACAAGATGACTGAACAATAAACACCTCATTCTTTATTCATAGATAGCTTTGCTGTGTAAAAACTAGGTACCAACAGGGCAACCAATGCAACCAATAAGGACAAACACACTTCAAAATCTATGAAGCAGATTTTGCTTTTATGTTGTTTCATATTACTATTGGCAAAGCCATAGCAAATTTTAACTCATACAGCAACTACAGAAAGATACAATGCATATCTTTCTGTCCATCTATCGGACTATCTTGAAAGCTTGTTTATTTATTTGTTTGTTTGTTTGTTTGTTTATTTGTTTATTTGTTTATTTGTTTGTTTGTTTGTCAAACATGTTTGAACATGGACATGAACGAAGGAAATGAATACAGATAAATGGGGACAGTAGGACAGGGATGGTAGGCACGCTGGTGCGCTTATTTACGCCCCCTTTATGGACCTCTTAGGAATGGGGTGAGGTCCACGGTAGACAGTTTAAGGTTGAAGCTGCGAGGGTTTGAGGATATAACAATGGAATCAGGTAGAGCATTCCAGGCATTGACCACTCTGTTGCTGAAGTCGTATTTTCTGCAATCGAGTTTGGAGCAGTTTACCTTGAGTTTGTATCTATTGTTTGCCCGTGTATTATTGCGGTTGAAGCTGAAGAAGCTGTTGACAGGTAGGATGTTGTAGCAGACAATTTTGTGTACTATGCTTAGATCAGACCGCAGGCGGCGCAGTTCCAGATTGTCCAAGCCCAAAATTTCAAGTCTGGTGGAATAGGGAATACTGTTGTGAGTAGAAGAGTGGAGTACTCTTCTCATGTCCAATATACAGTGTAAATTCCAGACAGACAAGCTGTATTCGAGAATTAGTCTGGCAAAGGTTTTGTATGCCCTAGTTAGCAATATGTTACCGGAGAAGAAGCTTCGCAAAATTAGGTTAACAATTCTTAATGCCTTTTTGGCAATGCTGTTATAGCGAGCTCTGGGGTTTAGATCATTTGAAATGAGTACTCCTAGGTCCTTGACAGAGTGAGGGTCATCTACGAGGTTGTTTCCGCCAAACTTGTATTTGGTGTTCTGATTTTTATTGCCAATGTGTAGGACAGAGCATTTATTAGTTGAGATTTGGAGTTGCCAGTTGTGCGACCATTTTGACACATGGTCAAGGTCGCTTTGTAGGGCAGCAGCATTGCCAGTGGTGTTAAATAATGATATGTCATCAGCGAAGAGGACGCAGCTGCTTTTGATATGATCACATAGGTCATTGATGTAAAGCAGAAAGAGTGTAGGTCCTAGAACGCTGCCTTGGGGATGCCGCTGTTAACATGTCGGATTTGATAGGGTCCTCCCTATTTTGATTACTTGATGCCTGTTTGGCAGGAACGTGTCTATCCATTTGTGTAGGGATCCGGAAATGCCGTAAGAACTTAGTTTTAACAGCAGTTTGTCATGCACCACTGAATCAAAGGCTTTGCAGAAGTGGAACAGCTTGCCTCCAGAAATTGTGAATGCTCCAACACTGGAAGTTTTTAAGATGTTGGATAACCATTTGTCTGAAGTGGTGTAGGGGTTTCCTGCCTAAGCAGGGGGTTGGACTAGAAGACCTCCAAGATCCCTTCCAACTCTGTTATTCTATTCTATTCTATTCTATTCTATTCTATTCTATTCTATTCTATTCTATTCTATTCTATTCTATTCTATTCTATTCTATTCTATTCTATTCTATACTATTCTATTCTATTCTATTCTATTCTATTCTACGTACATTGTGTCTATTGCTTTACCCTGGTAAAGATGTGTGGTCCAAACGTTTCTGCAGTGTAGGAGTTGCAGATTACAGGACAAATTTTTCCTGAAGCCAGACTGCTTGTTAGAAAGCAGGTTGTTTGTCTCTAGGTAGAGGATGATGGATTGGATTATAATTGATTCCATGACTTTACAGGTGACACAACACAATGAGATTGGTCTGTAATTTTCTACTGAACTAGGGTCTCCCTTGTTAAAGATAGGTATGACCGTGGCTATTGACCATAGGTCAGGTAAGGAACTGGTTGTGAAAGATACCTCATAGGTTGTGCATAGAGGTTCAGCTATGGCAATGGCAAGTTTTTTTAAAAAGTAGGCACATAATCCATCAGGGCCAATAGATAGAGATGGCTTTAGGTTACATAGTGCCATTTCAACGTTATCTACTGTAAAATCAATAGTAAATCATTACAATTAGTTATGGTATGACTAGGAAATGTGGGGTAGCAGCCATTGCTGTTGACAAAGACTGAACTGAAGAACGTATTGAAGAGGTTGGCCTTAACAGCTTCATTGTTACAATCTTCCCCATTAGGCCCTTTTAGGGGTGGGATAGTTTTCGAGTCTTTAAGTTTGGCATTTACAAAATTATAGAAGACTTGGGTGGATTTTTGTTAGTAGCGCAGTTAGTTTGTTCTTATGACCAAGGTCGTAATCAGGGGCTCTGTAACTTAGCAAGAAACGAACTATGGTATTTAGGGACAGTTCACAGACAATGGTCTCAGAGACAGCATGCTCCTGTGTGACATTAATCTTTTTCAGATCTAGGGACTTTTTATAGAAGATAGCAACGCCACCCCCTCTTTGGTTTTCACGGTCAGACCGGAAAACGTGATAGTCACTTACTGTGATAATGGAGTCTGGAAAGGATACATTCAACCATGTCTCGCAGACAAAAATGAGGTTGAATAGGGCCGCATTTAGTAGCAGGATGAATTCGGGCATTTTGTTTGCGAGGCTTCTTGCGTTAAGTAGCTTGCATTTAAGGTCAGGAGGGGTGGACCTGGAGGAAGTTGGGGGCATGCATTCTTAGTTTTGATTGTTGAAGGGCCACGGGCTGCTGGTTTTGCATTTGATGCAGTCAGCGCAGTAGTGTATGTACAGGTCAGTCTCTCCTTGGTCCTGGCATCTTTAGAGTTCCAAGAGGAGCTTGCGGGTGCGGGCACATTGTAGTATAAACAGACCATGAACGAAGTTTGTTATGGTTTGAGCAGCTTTTGGCAAGTGAGTTTATTGTGGAGATGAATTTGCATTTGCTGGTTTCACTCTTACAAAAGATTCTGCAGAAGCGTGGGGCCACCGAGCCATTGCTGTTCTTGAACTCAGGGCCGTCGAGGGAAATGTGGATGATTTCATCAGGAGAGATGGTTAATGCCTGGAAGTTGTTGATGATGTTGCGCACCTTTGTGATGTCATCAGATTCGTTGGTGTCCTCCAGTCCAAATAAGATAGCGTTGGGATGCTTCTGTTCGCATTCAATCGTGTCTTTGACAAGGATGGAGATGTTACTCGCAGGGTTAGTGGTTTCCTGTGGCTGGGGTTGTTGGGTTGGGATAGGATTTGGGGATGTTGAAGCTTCACTTTTCACCATAATGGGTGGAGCTAGCATTCAGAATGGGTTGTCCTCGTCCACTCAGAATGAGGACCAAGTCTGTCAAGTTTTGCGAGGTTCCGCCTTGCCAGGACTCCCAGCTTCGACTTGATCCTCAGACTGGATGGACGTGGCTAAAATTTCTCCCTTTCTGATTGCTTGCTTCACTTTAAAGATCAACAGATTCTCGCTCCCAATTTGTGAGTCAGTTCCCCAGCTTTCTCAAGCATCATCTGAGAATCGCGGGGAGTTTGGTGGCAGGGCTTAGGCTCTGGCCGCGGCAGCAGTTGTTGTGCCTTGACGTGAAATTGACCATGAAGGGCTCCGGCCTGGCCTGTCACTGAAGCTCCGCGCTTCTGGACTTGATTAGGCACCAATCTTATAGAGGCTGGTGGCTCTATTAACTGGCAGCGCGGCATGGCCTAGGGAGCATTCTGCTCCATTCTCTCGGCTCCTGCTTGCCTCCTTAGCCAGTGGAGATCTTGCAGGGCAACAGAAGACTTTTTCAACAGAGACTTTATCAAGCCCAGCGCAGTCACAGGAGCCTACCGCTCGAGCGACGAGGCCACGAGAGATCGCCCCTCTCTCCCTCTCTTGCCACTAAATTATCTCGCTGCCTTGGTGGAAGAGGATATTCCCAATTATCTGGCTGATGGGAGGGTTTGCATCGCAGGAGCCAGGTGCTCGCGCAGTCCCCCCGCTTCGCACTTTAACTCAGTGCACACCTCATTCTTCGGCTTCCATCACAGCCGACAGCCTAGCCAGAGTATTACAACGTTCCGACAGCCAGAGAGCTAGCTAATCTGCCTCATGACAGTGCCTTGACCCGCACAGGGCTTGCGGAGGGGGTGAATGCCCTCAGGGGACCTTGGCCGCCAGGCCTCTTGTATGCCTTTCCCCCTCAACCTATTCTACCCAAGGTCATCCAGAAAGTGTTGGAAGAGCGAGCGGAGGTGATCCTTCTGGCCCCTCACTGGCCCAGGTGGGCCTGGTTCGCCGACCTGATGGCGCTCTCGGTGTCCCCGCCTTGGCAGATCAAACACAAGGACGCTTCGCTCAGCTAGGGGGTGTTGGTACACCCGGATTCCCAGTGGTACCAACTGACTGCCTGGCGATTGAGTGGGGCATTCTGAGGCGACAGGATTACGATCCGGAGGTCATCTCTACCATCCAAGCCTCTTGGAGACCATCCACCAAATGCATCTATATGGCGACATGGAAATCTTTCTGTGCTTGGTGCGCAACCAAGGGGTTGCTCGGGATCGCCGGTATCTTGCTGATTTTCGGACTTCGGGTCTCCACTTGGACAGCTGGAGACTCAGCTGGAAGTCCGGTTTTGCTGGTCCTAGGTTTTTATTGTATGAATTCTTAGGACCTGGTCTATGTTTATTTTATTTGTTTTGCTACTTTTACTCCTATCACTATTTTGGATTTTATGTCATCTCTCTAAACTGGTTTCTAGCGATGTGGCTAAGCGTCTGCCTTGGCCGCCATCTTTCCGGAAAGTCAGTTGTTGCCTTACATGGGACCTTTAATTGCATATGTTCATTCATTCATTCATTTTTATGGTATGTCTTTTTCATCAGATATGTAACAAATTAGAATTTTTGCACAAAAATTATTGAATTTTTCACAGCATGATTTTGGTAATAGCTGCACTTAATACATTTAACACATGTTTTAATCATTCATAATGACTCTTGATGTGAACATTCCTGTCTATCTTTCAGTATTTTTTTAACAATTCAATCTTTTTATTACTTCAGCAATTATTTACTTTATTTTCTTGTTTTATTTATTCAGAATAGTTATTAATATGAAACTATTTTCTGACTCTCTAAAAACGTCCCATAATAGGTATATCTGTTCATATCATATACCTATTATGATCCTTCTTTTGATGTCTGAAAGATATTGCAGTACCAAGAAGGTATTAATAGTATAATGCAAAATGACTATCAATAATCTAAAATAAAATTACAAATGACACATAAGTCTTAATCTCTTTCTTTACAAAAAGGTAAAAAGTTTAAATTATTTCTAAAACTATAATTAATGTATGAATCTAGTTGCCTGTTAATTTTCTGATCTAGAGAGAAATGGCTGGAAGATAGGATAGATATGTAGGATTATTTAATACATAAATATTAGAATAAAAGAAAATACAACAAAATGAAGTTAAGGTTTTGACCTACTGAGAATGTTTTAAGGATGTATTGAATTTTAAATATCAACTTTTAAAAATAGTTTCAGTATAGTTGAATTTTTTCCTAACTTTTGGAATTATTATAAATGAGAGCTTGATTTTTGATTTTTTTAAAAAAATAACATTGTCATGTAAAATTGCACTGCTAGTAAAATCCAGGATTGAAGATACAAAAATAACCTACTTAATACTTGTTGCTGCATTTATCTTCTCCAAGATTCTGCAGTTCAAGAAAAAAAACATTTAAATATTGTTATTAAAGATCACAGTATGAGACCCACTCCTCCAAATATTTTTGAATAATGTTCATTAGGAAGTTGAAATGCACTATATTAAAAAGTGCCAAGGTTTGTAAATCACATTTATCTAATATTGTTTATTATTCCATAGTAGTTTGTTTTCACTTGGTTAAAATCAGTGACTGTTTGGAACTTGGATACATTATCAAAATAACTAAATAATATGAAAGGTAATTCACTGCATTTTTTTAAAATTTGTGTACTCATTAACATGACAACCTACCGTATTTTTTGGAGTATAAGACGCACCGGAGTATAAGACGCACCTTAGTTTTGGGGGAGGAAAACAAGGAAAAAAGGCCTCTGCCTCCCAGCAATTTGCCAAACAGCAAACAGTACAGATGATATATACTGTTTGCTGTGTATTTCTGTGCATGTGTGCCTGACCCATAGAAATGGCAAAGAATTGGAGAAATGTACATTTATGGCAGTATATTAATCCCAGAAAGTTTTCTTAAATGTAAGCACACTAACTCCTCCCAATTATTTAAATAGATCTACTCCAAACATGACTAAGTCAGGGTTTCTCAGCTGCCTTCTTTTAATACTAATACTTAATACTAATACTTAATACTAAAACAGGACATTTCAGATTATACTTTTACAGATCTTTAAAATTGATGTGGCTTTCTGGAAGTGTTATCTGCTATTTAAAAGAAGATACAATAGCACTGGGCCTCTTCAGAGCAAGCATTTATTTTAAAAAGCTTCTTCATTTTGTTAAGTTGTCTAGAACAATAATAAAGCAGTCTTTAAAAAATAAGTCTAATAATTTGAACACTCTACAAACATTTAACAAAATAACATATTAACAGAATCTGCCTCTACCTAGGATAGAACTCACAACCTCCTGATTGTGAGGCAAGAGCTCTAGCTCTGAGCCATAGCAGCTGTAGCTTGCTTCTTTTCAATTTCAGCAGTCTAATATTGCCAGCAGTTTATCTCCCAGCAATTTGTCACATTACAGCCACCGTAGTTAGTTTCATTTTACCACCTGGCTTGCAAGCCTGTCAGCTGTAGATCGGGAGGCAGTTTATCTCTTCTTGTGCTCTTCTTGTGCTTTGCCCTGTTTGCTGCAAAGAGGTAAATTGCTGGCAGGCAGAGGCCAAAGGGTGGGGGTGTCTGGGTGGGGCTGCATTCGGTGTATAAGACGCACCCAGGTTTTCATCCTCTTTTTGAAGGTAAAAAGGTGCGTCTTATACTCCGAAAAATACGGTATGTCTTACAGTGCATTATCTCAAAGCATTCAATAATTTTCTAAGTAAACTGGAATTAAGAATGGAAGTCCATTTGTGTTTTATAGTTAGAAATGGTGTTATTATCTTCTAGATAATGAGATTAAATAAATATATTAAACAATAGAAGTTTTGCTACCATTCTGACAGATAAAGATATTACTTATTATTCTAAAATGTAGTGGGACTAAAAATATGTATGTCCATTATTAATAACAATAGTCGAATTCCTTAGCAGCTAGACTAAAGTAGAAATTTATTTAAATTGGTTGTTAGGTGTATAATATTTTGAATATACAAAACACATATAATATCTAATGAACTGTAATACCTTTAGAAACCCTGCTATAATAATTTAGTGTTGATTTCAGGAATAAAGCTCCCTTCTTATAAATATAGAAAAAGAATATACAAAAAATAACTTGGAAATAGTTTAGTGAACAGAGATTTGAGGAATAATATGCAATATTATTAAAACAAGCAAAATAATAAATCTCATATTGTAATTTTCTTGTAATATCTTGATTACAAATGGAAAAAAAATATCAAAAGTAAGCATCAAAGCTAATTGATAGACTGGTGTGTAAAAGAACCCAGGTTCTTGCTAAGACAGAAATAAATCATTTGTAATTTGAAAACAATATTGCTATAGTCTAAGGGAGAAATATTAAAAACATATATTTTCTTTGAATTAGAAAACTAAAATAGGTCAAATTTGATTATGATAGTGTTTCTCAAATAGTGGTGCACCCCCCCTGGGGGTGCGCAGAACAATGCCAGGGGGGCACGTGTGATCCCGGGGAACATGCATGGTCCCTCTCAATCGATTCCCCTGGATGGGGAGTGTTTTTCTAGTTGCACGCTGTTCCAAGCCCGGAAGAGAAGGCGGCCAGGCGGGGCGGGGTGGCTGTGTGGGTTCTTGTTGTTCTCGGTAGGCACCACGGTAGCCATGAATGGCATGGCAAACCTGTTGCTGGATAAGGAGGAGCATCACCTGCAGCTGGGCGAAAGCTTCGAACGGCATCTTAAAGCCTCCTTCCACACCATTCGCTGTCAGTACCCGGCAGAGGCAGCGCTTATGGGCCAGGCTGGCAACCTCAAAACATCGGCTTGATTAAGCTGGCCTAGCCCTGTGTCAAAAGAGGGCCCTAACCACGGTTAGGTCACTAGGTGAACCTAAGGCTTGGATTCTGTCCGTACAGTACTTGTGAAGTCCTTTCAATTTTGTTATTCCACCCAGAGGAGTTGTTCTTGTTGTCCTCTGGTTTTGAGAAGATAAAGGCATGAAAAATCCATAGACCATGTTGTTTTTTCAGATCCAGGCAAAGATCTAATTATTTTTACTATTATTTTTAATAGAGAGGAGAAACAAAGAGAACAGGTGGGAAATTAAAAAATAGACCAATATATGGAAAAATTGCTATACAGTTAATCCTTGTTTAGCAACCACAATTGGGACCCAGATCGGAGAGTTGGGTGTGTGTGTGCAAAATGTTTTCTTCTTCCTGGGGGGGGGGGCGTAACAGAAAATAATTGAGAAGCACTGGACTATGACAAGGTTGACCTGAAATGCATGTTAAGCTGCCTGGCAAATCTTTTTCAGGGCAAATGAGCACTGTCCAAGTTGTTCAGGTAGCCTTTAAGGCAGGGGTCGGGAACCTATGGCTCGCGAGCCAGATGTGGCTCTTTTGATGATTGTATATGGCTCGGTTCGCGCTCTTGCATCTCCGCCGCCGACGGGGGCGGGTGCCGGGCGAACGTGCCCACTCCCAGCGTGGGGAACTGCGGCCCCGCATCCAGCAGCATGCCGCTCGAACCCCCCTCCAAGGTCCGGGGCTCTGGGCTGCCGCCGCCGCCGGAGCGAAAGAAAGAACGAACGGCGCTACCGAGGCGAGTCCAGGCGCAGGCGGCGACCCGAAGGGTATTGAATGGCTGAGGCGGGGGCGGGCCGGCCGACCGGCAGGCGGGAAGGGCAGCCCTGAAGGGACGAAGGCAAAGAGCAGTCCGGGGAGAGGAAGGGGGGAGAGAGAGAGAAAGAGAGCGAGAGAGAGCGGGGGGGGTGAGGGAGAGGGGGGGTTCTCGCTTTTCCCTGGGAAAATAAAAACACAAGGCACAAACCCCCAGCGAAGAGATGTCAGCGCCACAGTCACACCAACAGGCTCTCGCACACACAGGCGGGCAGATATAGTGAGAGCCGCGCGCGCGCTCTGTCACTCGCGCGCCCGCACGTACACAGGGAGGAAAAAGAAGTGTGCGCACACGCGCGGGCGAACGAGAGTGGCGGCTTTTTCCTCACGCGCCACACACTTTCCGAAAACAAACACGCCGTCCGCCTCAGCCGCACTTCTCCGAGGCTCCCCCGCTTTCCCACCACCCCCTCTACTCCTGGCCCTGCTTGGGATCACTGCCCTCCTTCTCTTTCGCCGCTGCCCGCCATTCGCTTTGCCTGGCCGGCTCCAAAGTTGCAGGCGCTGCCGCGGCTTCCTCAGCGAGGGAGGAAACCGGCGTCTTTTTCTTCGCCTCAACCACCCAACCGCTCACTTTAAGTTGGGAAGGGGGGGAGGGGGAGGGGTAAGGAGGGAGGGCGGTGAGGGGGATTGAAAGAAAAGAAGAAGAAGAAAGGAAAAGAGGAAAGAAGGCAGTCCGGAACAATAAGGCAGGCGGTGGGAAGTGCCCAATGTGCGTCCCTCAGGCCGGGCGCGGGTCCCACTCAGGCATGGCTAGCGCCAACCGCGAGGGGGAGCGGGAAGAGCCGGTCCTTTCTCCTCCTCCTCCTCTCCCTTCTCTTTGGCGCGCGCGGAGGGGGGGTGCGTCCTCCCTGGTCTTCCCTTCGCCTCTCCTCTTCGTTTCCTTGTTGAGGTGGGCGCCGCTGCGGTGGCTGGTTTTTATCCCCCGCTCTCCACCCGCGTCTCCTCCCAGCCTCTCCCGCTAGCACCCCGTCCTGCGTGCAGAGGTAGGATCCCACCTCTGCCTGCGTGCCCTGCCCCGTGCCCCGTATGGTGAGTGTTATAACAACATTATTTAAAAGAATAAATTCAGAGGCTTATTATACTGACATTTAGTTGAATTCACTTTTAAAATATATTATATGGCTCTCACTGAAATAAATTTCCAAATTTTTTGCTTTCATGGCTCTCTTAGTCAAAAAGGTTCCCGACCCCTGCTTTAAGGTAAAGGTAAAGGTTTCTCCTGTCCAGTTGTGTCTGGCTCTAGGGGACATTTCTTAGCTGAGGTAGCAAGCATTGTCTGAAGATAGTGCTGTGGTCATGTGGCCAGCATGACTATACGACAAGGCACAGACTGTACTTGGTGATAATTCTATTATCTATTTCTTTTGTTGAGATTTACAGAATTAGAATATATAGAACATAGAAGTTTGGAGTTCAATTTATTCTTGCAAATAATAATAGAAATAGTATTTCTAGTATTAGACAACATTTTGCTATCTGCATATGGGTGACTGTATACTTTGCTATGTACTCAGTGATCTGTTCCCTTTTTCCTGTAATTCCTCATAGATTCATTGGTATGTTGTCTAATTGTTTCAGAAGACAGAACATATTTGATAGAAGTCAGATTGGAAAGACAGTGGAATATCATTCTTTCATAACTTGCCATGTGGAGCTGTTATGAATTCTGCAAAACAGAGACAGTTCCAAACATATCAAATTACAGCTGCCCAGTTATAGAATTTCCAGTTCTGACAGTTTATAATTTATTTCTGTCTTTGGAATCTTGGTGCTCTTTATTCTTGGTATCATTCCATGCTATATACAATTGTTCCATGTTTCAATTTAGAATGCATAATTTAATTGGATGAGCTTTGCACCCCTAGCTATGTGAACTTCTCATAGTACCACTGACATGGAAAATTTGACTGTCATTTCCTGGATGATCATCATGTTCAATTCAGTCATATTTACATTAAAACTAAATATAGTTCTCTGGACCTCTAAGATATTTTAGTTCAATGAATGGCCTTTTGCAGAAGAGAAAAAAGTATTTAAAAACAGTTAGCTTTTTTCTTAGTGCACTGCCACATCAGAGTCCAGAAAAGTTTTTGATAATTATGTCATATATACATTGAAAAATGAGGATATACAACTGTATGATAACTTGACCTTTAATCTTAGAGCCTTGCTTCCCAAAAAGGTAAATTGTTAGTTTTAAATCAACCACCCCAGTTTTGTTGTGAATCATTCAAGTTAATCAGGGTGTGTGTGTGTTAAATTTGGAACAATATGAAGACTTAGATTTGCTTTATGTAAAATTCTTAAATAGAAATAGGAATGCTCATGTTATGAAAGATTCTGTGTAATGCTGTAGAAAGACCATGTTTACTAGTGAATTAGTTGACTAATGAGAAAAGAGACCCCATCCCTAAACCTTTTGATTTAGATGTCTCTAGTTTAATACAAGTTAGTCACCCTTCATGACAATGTCATGCCTGTCAGCGTGATATTATTTTTTAATAATGGTCTACTATAATCAAGAATTTACACAATTTCATTCCATATAAGTCTATTTTGCCTGTTTATGTAGTCACGAAACACTTCAAGTACTCACAGCACTATAAACTCTTGAAAAGATTTATAGAATTCACACGCACACACACACACACACACACACACACACACACACACACACACACACACACACACACCCCTCAGGAGAGTTGCCATTTGGACAGTCCTTTATACCATTTTGAACTTCATCTGTCGATATTTCTGTTTCAAATGGAACTGTTTGTTCTCTATACTGTGGAGTTTTTACTTTTCCCAAAAAGCTATGCATTCTAAACTATGCATATTCTGTCACTGTGGAAATTCCTAAGGGTGCAAAACTTGGTTGTTGATGTTGACAAATGTTTCTCTTACTGTTTTCTTTTAATTAATTTATTCTGTACAGTTGGGGGTATAATGGTTGGGGCATTAGTGGGATAGCATATTTTGAAAGCATACAGTTGGCTATCCTTCCAAATTTAAAAAAAAAATGGGCACATGAAAAAGCTGCTAGTGCCTAGAGATATGAAAATGTTGCCAAGTTGCAACATGAATATCTTCAGCTTTAGCTTTTGTTTCTTGGGAAGTGTCAATGATCAGTTGTTGAAGAGATTTTAGCATCTTTTCCAGGATGATCTGTCGAGAGGGCTGCTTTGGTTTCCGTCATTTAGGTAATGGCCTTCCTCTTATATTTGGTGTAAATTATGTGGGGGAGGGACCTCCACTCACTTATTTCATGTTTAGCTTCACTGATAAATTAAGAAGACATTTCCTTTTTCTAAATTTTCAGAGAGAATATGGATAGCCAAATGCTGACATTGTGTTTTGTATAGAACGTTTGATAGGATAGCATCATAACACCAGAATAATATTTTTACAGGTTATAACCTGATTGTTACAATTAATTCGGGGTGCTGCTTCTACAGCAATATGAAAAATAGAGTTCCATCTTTATATATTTGAAGTCAACTATATATCTTTCCAGTCTTAATTGTTTAAAGGGAATTCATATTATTAGACATGATCTGATTATAATTCTTCAGTGTTTCATTTACATACACTAGCTAATACTCAAAAATTATGCTGAACTCAAGAGAAGTTCTAAGTAATTGGCCAAAGTTTGAAAAATCCTACATATGCTTAATTGGATATTTAGATATCATAGCCAGTTGTTCTGAATAAATAAACAGGTATTGCATTTAATATCAATGGACATTACATGATATTTGGAAAAGACAACATTATTTAAATAAACATGTATTTGAAATATGACAGTATATTGATGCAGTCATAAATTAAAAGTCTTGTAAAAATATTACAAATTATTTCTGATATCTTGCCCCTATGAAATAGGCATTCATTATTGTTTGTGAATTGTATTTGTTGTCTATTTTTATAAAATATATAAAACACATATTTTCCTGTGTATTTTACAGTTTTGGTTTAAAATAATAAAGAGTGTGATATTTCTTCACATGCATATTGTATGGACAGTAATTTTTTGACACTCCTATGTTTTTATTCATATGTAATGTCACTGGTAACAAATTCCCGAATAAATTTTATTATAAATAAATAAATAAATAAATAAATTATTTACTAAAATTAAAATTAGTTAACTATAACATCATGTTTTCAATTTTATTATTTTACAATGATAGTTTTTGCCATTTATGTTGATTAAAAATACCTTTTGTAGGAATGTTTACAGGTTCTATCAAGCACAACATTAATGATATTTTATAGAAATATGAAAGATATAAAAAAGTGATTTAAAGAATGAATTAAATTGTAGTATGAAAGTTATTTAATATTTTCAAAAATTAGTGTGTAGAAATGGAAAATAAATGGTCTATAATTGAAATAAGTCTATGCACATATGTTTTACACATCCTTAGATAAAACTTGATATATAGATTTGGAAGTAGGAAAATTGGAAAATATCATTGTTTCTTGCCAATCTCTTAGTACTATTTGCATCATTAATTGCAGGAATTTCTAAGAAACAAGAGCTAGATAACTATAGTTCTGTTTTAGTAAAAGCCACAATTCTTTGTGAGAATATGAAATGATCATTCTGAAGAATATAGGGATCTTGAAAACTGTGTATTTTATTTATAGTTTCTTTATTATTTAGGTTAAAGATTTCTCTGAGGTTGTAGATTAAAAAAAAATTTTTTTTCAGCTACCCACTAAGAAAATCAGTTGTATTTTGGCATGGTATATAATTAACCCATTAGTTAGAGTCAGCTAACTAGAAGGATTAGAAATTGTATTGACATTGCAATTTAAGGTCAAATCACAATGTCTTTTCAATCATTAAGAACCATTGACAGCAGTAATTTATATATTTTAATGTTTATATTATTATGCTAGTAAATAATGCCTCAATGTACTGTGTATTGTTACAACAGCTAATGACCATTTTTGCCCAGTGAACAATTAGATTTCTGCTGAGACATTTTGTCCGTAATAAAAAGCCTAGTTTGAGATTGAGATTTTACATGGAAATGCAACCTTAACACTTTTTTAAAAAAATTACTATTGCAAACTGGCTATGAGAAAAAGCTGCCAGTTTTTTTGGCATAGCCCTGCTAATGGTTTTATGTAGAGGTAGTACTAGAGGCTATGTGCCAGTACTTCTAGCATTGTGACAATGAGGATTAGCCAGAGTAACTCTGCCATATAACTAAGAATTAGCAGCTGTTGCTTTGCACCAATCCATGATTACATCATAAGGGAATTATATAGTGAACAGTACTAAATCCCATGTTACATATGATGCTGGCGAGTTTGTATCATACCAAGTACTCCATTGCTTAGATAAAAATAGTTTTGTTGCTGTTATTTGTGAGATATTGTATGTTTTTGTGAGTGTGTATGTATACTGTATGCATTATCTGTATGCACAACATTAATTAGTCATATCTATCTTTCAACATTTTTATTATCCTTCTGTTGCTGTTCTTAGAAAAATAGCTAAGAGCAGTGCAATGTGTGTTTATATATATATGTATATTTGTAAGTGTGTATATATATATTGTCTGTGTGTATGAGAAACAGATGCACTGTAGGCAGATAAAGTAGATAAATATAGTTTCAAATAGAAGCATAAGTGTATAAATATAGACACTATATGGAATGAAGACAGGCAGATCAGCACAGTTTCATTATTGCTTGTATTCTGTATAATAAAAGAGCAGCTGACATTAAAGTGACTGATTGAATGACACTGTCAGATTGCAGAAGACATAGTGTAAGGTAAGAAAATAACCTATCCAGCAGTTTGAAGAGCAATTACTCAGGGAGATTTAGTCTCCTTCATTATTTCGTTAATATAGTACTGCTTCCTGGATTTTATTTTTGCAATCAGAAGCTAGAAACAAAGCATGAATAATTCTTCTGTCCTAAAATGAATTACTAAATTAGTTAAATAATAATAGCAATTCTGGTTTTGTAACTTGCTGGAGACTCCTCTGCTCCATTTCTTTAATTTTGGTAGGCTTCATCTGTTGTGACTGAAATTACTTGGCTTCTATTGCTGATGCAGAAACTTGTCGTATTGAGTTTATGTGGTAATTGATGAAGATAATAAAGCAGAAAATTCTTCATAGTTTAAGAGATAGTTGGTTCTTTGTGGTGTACGTTATCAGTGCTATACTCTTCATATTTTGATCCTGTCTATTCTGAGAATTCTTTAGAATACATAGCTAGGCCTCAACTATAAATTGACTATAGGTTATTAATGTAAAATGGAAATGAACATAGATGATGCTAGAGTCCTTTCTAAAATAAAATTCTCCCTTCTTCACATTACTTTTTACTTTCTTCCTTTTTTCCCTAGACAACAGTAGTTTGTTAAAAAGCATCAATTGCATCAAAAAACATTATTTGTGATCAAATCATGTATTTAATAAATGCATTATCCATTTCAACAAGAACTATTTGGATCTGAATATTCAAGTCATTTCTTGATGTAGGCTTAAATGTTTTTAAAAAGGATATACAAGATATTTCAAAGTATCTCTGAGACATTTGGACATGTGACTCATTCCCAACTGAATTTCTGCATCAAAAGGGAGCTTAATTTGAAATTTGGATTGAGAACCTAGCTTACTGTAAAAACCAAAATAATTGCTCCCATGTCTGAGATTCATCATTGCTTAGGAGTGCATATTATTGTGTCCAGAAGTCTCGTTGATATTATGGCAGGTTTAGATATATTTTTTCCCTATAAAAATGACAATTCAGAAGAAATCATTGGATTGGGGGGGGACATTATGTGTGCATGTGTTTGTGAGCATACAATCTATATGGATGTATCATACTTTTATTCTTCACATTAAAAGAATATATTGACCTCTTAAATATTTCAAATACATAACTCAATAATATTTTTTTTATATTGGGATGAAAATACATATGGTGCCCATGTTTTAATTTAGGGTTTTTTTTAAAGTTTCCTTGTGTTATAATAGATTTCAAGATGATGAAACTTTGGATATTCAGTTGACAGCAACTATTATGAGATTTGCAAGATAAGTTATAAAATTAAGAGCCAACATAGATGTATTGGATACAGTATATGCTATCTGTTTTCTTGTTTTGTTTTGTTTTTTGTAAACTTGTTATTTTCTGCATTTTCACACCTGTAACTAAAGGTAGTTATGAATGTAAACGACCAGTTACATACTCAGATGATTTATAGTCATTGTACTTAGCAGAAATTAACACAGATTTTATGTACTTGTAAATGAAAACCTTTATAGTTATGTTTCCTTTTGCATACAGATCAATTATTTTTTTAAAAAAATATTTCTATATAGTAGGAAATTCCAAATGCAAGAAACCATAAACTTCCTTTTCCCATTCCTTTTTAAAACTCTGTATTTAGCAGATCAATGTTTTCTTTTGTAAGTACAATATGCTATTTTCCTAAAAGCGTTAACTGCACTTGAAAAATCTTTTGTTTCTTGGATGAAATCCTGTAAGAAAAAGGAAGAAAGTGAAATATGAATGAAGTTTTACAAATTGTAGACTTATGTAAAAATAGGGATTGAATGTGAACATTCAATATTCACCCTTTCTTTGCAATGTGATTTTTTTTTCAGCTTAATTTTGGTGGTTGTATCAATTGGTTCTGACTTGATCGTGAGACACCTTGAGATAAAGGGGTGCACTTAGTGATAAAAAGAGTTCCAGTGGAATACCTGCTTCATTAATATTTTTAATTGTTGAATTAAGTTTGCTTTATAAAATTCTCTATTTTATTCCATTTGAAATCAATATAAAATAGTGTTTTGAGTAAAGGGATGACAATAATCCTAGGTACATATTTGAGTATACCACTCCAAATGTATGTAAATCTGTAAAAATAATTTTCTGCTCTAGAAGCCATAAGGTTTCTTAATAGGTAAGACAATGCATACTTCTTAAAACAAATTTGCTAAATTTGAACCAATTATACACTCTGCTTCTACCTGGCATCCCAGATCCTTCATAAACCAGTTTGAAGCTGACTTTTGATTTTCTTTTTGTCAAAATGACCAAGAGCGGAAAGGACACCATCATATCGCCAAGCTTCTAGGACAGTGGCTCACGCCCCACAGAGGGGCAATTTGATTTTTAATGGGGGCAATTGGAACCTTATTTAAACCAAGTTAATGGCCTTTTAGGCTTCCTCCGCGTGAGTACGAGCTCACTTTTTGAATAGTAAGAATTATATGTCACAGGGGGGACATCAGAGATGCTTAGGTAAGGCACGGCCCAAAAAAGGTTGGGAACCACTGTTCTAGGAGAAGTTAAAGGAATGAGACTCTACCCCCCCCCCTTAAGTTGCCACACTCATCCTCATACTGTGCAAAGAAAAATTAGATTGGTGGTGCCTGATTCTCAACCACATTTTAAAGAGAGAGAGAGAGAGAGAGAGAGAGAGAGAGAGAGAGAGAGAGAGAGAGAGAGAGAGAGAGAGAGAGAGGTAAATTATTGTATTTGAAAACATTTTCTGTTAAAAATTGTCTGATATGATATTGGAGGATACTATGGTGGTATTTTTTTAAAAAAATGGTTAGACTGTTACCGAGGCTTTGAACCATGGTGATACAAGAGCGAATAGAAAATAGAAAGAGTACAGAAAAGACCATCAAAGATGATTAGGGGACTGGAGGCTAAAACATATAAACAATGGTTGCTGGAATTGGGTTTGTCTGGTTTAATGAAAAGAAGCATTAAGGGTGACATGATATCAGTGTTCCAATATCTCAGGGGTTGCCACAAAGAAGAGGGAGTCAAGCTATTCTCCCAAAGCACCTAAGGGCAGGACAATGGAAGAAAACTAATAAAGGACAGAAGCAACCTAGAACTAAGGGGAAATTTCCTGACAGTTAGAACAAGTAATCAGTGGAACAACTTGCCTCCAGAAGTTGTGAATGCTCCAACACTGGAAGTTTTAAAGAAGAGATTGGACAACCATTTGTCTGAAAGAGTATAGGGTTATGAGCAAGGGATTGGACTAGAAGACCTCCAAGGTCCCTTCCAACTCTGTCATTCTGATCCTATCCTATCCAATCCTATCCTAGGAATGCAGCAGCAATAATAACAAAAGTCCAATTTAAATCATCCAGTTTTAGATAAACTCTGGCACAAAGCTAGAAAAATTATGGCTCATACCTCAAAGTAAAGTGACCTCATGGGAATTAGCATTTCAGGTGCTAATCATGGAGATCATCAGGGGCGGGTTCCTAATTTTTTTACTACCACTCTGTGGGCGTGGCTTGTTTTGTGGGTGTGGCTTGCCAGCCATGTGACCGGGTAGGTGTGGCTTGTCAGCCATGTGACTGGGTGGGCATGGCTTGCCAGTCATATATTAGTTATTTCAGAGAGATGTTACTATTATTTTTGCTATTTTATACCTTACATGAAAACCTTTGCATACAAAGTTCATGGTTTCTCAGACTGCTGAAGGGAGGGGAACTGAGATGGTCCTGCCGCCCGTTCCCCCTCCCCTCAGCAGTCCGAGAAGCCTCGAACGTGCGAAAATTTTTTTTTTAATTAAAAAATGGTGGCGCCCAGGCACCGGCAACTGACCACGCCGGTACTGTGATGTCACCAGCGGGCCGCTACCGGTGCTATAGAGTGGACCGCACTGGTAGGAACCCACCACTGGAGATCATATATAAGTTATTTAGTGATTCTTTGCCCTTTCAGATCAAGCTGATTAATTGTCCAAGTTGTTCAAAATAAATGGTGTAGTGAAGTATTTTTCCACCTTTTGGATTATGGCTTAAATTAATGATGTCACATATTTTTTAATGTTTACAGCTATTTTACTAATTAGAAATATACAGATATGTAGAACTGTCATTAATAATATAAGCTGCTTTTTTGTAAGCTGTCTAAAAGAACAAGACTTTGAAAACCACCAGTATATGGCTATTTCCCCATGACTATTAACTAGGATGAAGATAAATTAATAATAATTAAGACGTGGTTTATACCTAGTTTAAAGAAGCCTATAGAATCTGACAGTGTGATGCAGTTACAAATGTATGTTTGCATACACCTCATACAACCCAGCTGAATATTTGCTCCAGCAAGATAGTGAGACTTATTGCAAAATTGGCCATAAAATGTAACCACCCTTCCCAAATGCCTGTTCTGTATAGACTTTCATCAGAATAATTTCAATGGTTTATTAATAGGACTCATGTAATTCACATGCCATGTCTTCTGTCTAATCCAGACTATGTCATTTGTAACACAGTGATCAGGGGCGGGTTCCTAATTTTTTTACTACCACTCTGTGGGCGTGGCTTATTTTGTGGGTGTGGCTTTCCAGCCATGTGACTGGGTGGGCGTGGCTTCTCAGACTGCTGAAGGGAGGGGAACTGAGATAGGTCCTGCTGCCCATTCCCCCTCCCCTCAGCAGCTCGAGTAGCCTTGAACATGCAAAAATGCCTAGGATCATCACCGTGCGTTCGTGGCTTCTCGGACTGCTGAAGGGAGGGGAACTGAGATAGCTCCTGTCGCCCGTTCTTTCAGCGTCTCACGCGCTCCCTCAGCCATCCTCCCCTGCTTGGACTCACTGTGGGGTAGGCAGACAGCGCATGAGCAGTGCCAGAAACTCGGCTTCTGGGCATGCACAGAAGAAAAGTTTTTAAAAAAATAATTTAAAAAAAAAATGGCAGCGCCCAGGCACCGGCAACCGACCGCACTGGTACTGTGACATCACCAGCAGGCCGCTACCGGTGCTGTAGAGTGGACCGCACTGGTAGGAACCCACCACTGACAGTGATCCTTTTCCTAATGTTTTGGGGTTTTAAAATAAATAATTTAAACAAAGTATTATCATAACTGTGCCCTCATTCTCCACACAGCCATTAAGAGTGGAGCTATGGCAGCACTTAGAAAATTAGTCGGACCTATGGAATATGATTAAACAACGTTTAGAAAAAAGAAACTTGAAAAAGCTAAAAATATGACTGGGAAAAATGTGTTTTTCAATACCAGGCATATATTCTTTCCTTTTAAAAATCGGTGCTTATTGGGCATTTTGATTTTTATAGAGCTCTATCATTTTGTTTGATGATATTGCAATCCTAAATACATTTATCCACAAATAAATCTCAATGAAAATGTAAAGCTGTTTTCCTTCCTTCTTGGTAGTAACAGTTACATAAAGACAGTTGTGTACTTTATTTCTCCTACATTAATATTGACAGCTAAATTTCTTTTTATTCTCTACTTTTAAAGAGTAGGGGGTAATATTTTTTTGGTTTGCTTTCTTTTTATTTTTGAGATTTTATTAGTACCTTATTTGTATAGCATTTGTAATTTTTATTTTATTTTATTTTTGTTTTTACTTGTGAATCGTAGACTAAATTTACTATGTAACAATACTGTTTGCTAACTAAAACAAATGGTTTAAATAAGGTAAGACTTCCTCCCAAATCTGGCCATGATTTTCATTACCTTAATAGAAAGCTCTAGTTGTGCATAGTCTGCACTTTTTAAAAAAATCTTCTATTCATTTCAAACAGAATAGAGCTAGGATAAGAAAATATGCAGCTGCTTTAGAGTGTGGCAAAAGGTGCTGTCTTCACCCTTCTCCCACTTTAAAGCATATTTTTAAATAAAATTTAAAGCACTACATAGTCCTAAAGAAAACTCAAATAATGCAAGTAGAGATTATAATGTTTCACATAATATAAATTATGTTTTATCATATAACTATATTATTGTATGTTTCTTCAAATGCCAGCAACTGCTTTCATACTGTTTGAACAACCAACTCTTAGCTCTTTAAAAATAATTCAGGAGCGTATGATTTTATGATTTCTTTCCCAGACAGATGAATAAGTGAAACATGGGCTTCCTAGCCCATGTGTGTTCTGATATTGATGACCAAGAGTTTTGGAGGTATGAGCTAGTTGTTTACCAAAATAATGCCATATCAAGTGTGGTAGTTTTATTAGAAATATCACTCAAACACATAAATTGGGTACAAACATTAATTCCTACACAGATAATACTTCCCTCAATACTGATTTTCTTCCAATTAAATTTTTATCATGTTTGTGGATCCGTAGCTAATTAATATCTTAAGACATTTCATGTATCTTTGTTTTTTTTTATTTTACCTTGGTTGTAAAGTGATATATTACACATTTGTATATTGGATAAGTTAATGTATTGTTTATAATTTACTTTAATTGTATTGTATTTTCCTGTTTCTGTTATAAATTAAGATTTATTTCATAAATATATAATATCAACCTGGCATCTTAGAAATTATTTCATTTTTGAGGGTTAAAATGAGTATATAAATTTGTTCGACAATATATAAAAACCAAAGTCCTATTAGTTAAACATTTGGGTTTTCCCTATGTAGAAAAATGTTTTAAAAAATAGAAAAACAAAAAAAGGATAAAATTCAAGATATCTCTTTCTAATTTATGTCTAGAATAAGAACTACTAAGACGCAGAAGTCCCTTATGTGGTTTAAGTAAAGTTCATATAAGCCATAGTGTGCACATAACTTGTAATGTACAATGTATTGATTTATTTTGTAAACAGGCTATGGATAATTAATTAAAAAGATAATTTAAAAACCCAAGTAACATAATATTATTAGCTTTGCTTTTTACAAAAAGACATTCAGGACAATGAGTTGTTCATGACTGATTACATAAGTTGCTAAATTAAAGATTAAATTCAAAATCAGATTAAAGGACATGTTACAACTAAGCAAAATTCTAAGTAAAGAAACACTGAGGTGACATCAGCAAAGTGAAATATAAAATTTTATATTTGGACTTTTTTGTGTTCAGTTATTCTAATATGTGAAATGCATCTAAACAGATTCAGAAATGGGAACCACTTTTATGAGTACATCTGTAAGATTATTCCTTGGATAACATTTTTAAATGTAGTGAATATGTAGTTACCATTTTTGACCCATTTATCTTAAATAAATATTAAGATATTTCATTTAAATATATATTTTACCTGGGAATCTATCCAGTGTTCAAATACTAAACTCAAGATAAGACTTAAGGATCAGGAAATACTTGAAGTGCTACTATATGTATGATTAATATTATAATCTAATTATATAAACTATGTTGAAATGTATTAATTTTTTTAAAGGTTCATTAAGCTGAATTTAGATCAAATACACCACAGCTTTCGTGCTTATGCTCAATGGTACTTTACAGAAGTGATGTATTTAAACCAGCCACTTAAATAAATTGGATGATATTTAAGTATTGTATTAATTAGAAAAAATATAATCCAAATAAACTAATTATAGGATGGATTAAATCCTTCCTTCCTTCCTTCCTTCCTTCCTTCCTTCCTTCCTTCCTTCCTTCCTTCCTTCCTTCCTTCCTGAATTTTTGTGTTCCTTTGCAGTAATTATAGATCTATATAAAACATATATTTTATGACTTCTATACAATTATAGTTTTTACTTAATTTACAAATCCATCTTTATCCCTTCTGCACTTTTTCTCTTATTATAATTCTGAAGGATATGTTAGGATGGGATTCTTTCCAAACTCATACAAAGCAGCATGTTCTAAAAGTTTGTTCTGTGCTTCTTTCAATTTTATATCTTTGTGATCTAATTCTGAATAAGTCCAGCTGTTTGATGTTAATGTGAGGTCCTTATGTTCATAGTATACTGTATATCTTTATCAGTACTTTTACTGGTCACAAAGTTTCCTGTTTAAGCAACCAGATGTTTTTGCATTTGCTTTGAGAAAAAATATAGCTTATTATTGTTGATTGGAATCATTGAACTCTAATTAGATGTCAGTGTGGAAAGAGTTCAGAAACATGAACGCCGTTTCAAATTTCTGCAAAAGGTAGTGAATTATTGGAGTAATTATATTCATTCACAATATAATGATAAATTATTAGCCAGGTGTACATTTTTATAAATGAAAACAATTCAACACTTCATCTATACAATTTCAAATAATACATATTAAGAGAACTCCTCGAATTAATAGATTTAAGGTAGGAATCTTGTTTGAGCTGGTCTCAGTTGCACAGTCTAGAACAGTGATGGTGAACCTATGGCACGGGTGCCACAGGTGGCACGCGGAGCCATATCTGCTGGCACGTGAGCCGTTGCCCTAGCTCAGCAACAGCGCGCATGTGCGTGCCCGCCAGCTGATTTTTTAGCTTGCGCAGAGGCTCTGGGAGGCCGATTTCAGCCTCCGGAGGGCCTCTGGGGTGGCAGGGGGAGCGTTTTTGCACTCCCCAAGCTCCCAAGAAAGCCTCTGGAGCCTGGGGAGGGCGAAAAATGGGCCTACCGAGTCCACTGGAAGTCGGGAAACGGAGGAGTGGGGAGGTCGTGCACGCATGCGCAGGGGGGTGGGGCAAGTGGGGGGCTTTGAATTATGGATGTGGGCACCCACGTGCGTGCGATAGCGCGCGCGCACACTATTTCGGCACCCGAGGAAAAAAAGGTTCGCCATCACTGGTCTAGAAATTACAAAAATAAGTTTGAAACAACCCAAAACAGGTTTGTAAAAACAGTGTGTTTATTAAATATTGCTACAAGATAGCAAATGTCATCATCATAAAAGCATTTTAAGCATTTTTGTAGCAACTATAGGATAGTATTAATGAATAATTTGTATCAAGTTATTTATTTAATGCTGTTACAATGTTATTTTACTCATGCAATATTAACAAGTGGATGACAGCCTCCTTGAGCTATGAATGCTCTGGAATCAGAATTTGCTTCCTATGGGAAATGACATAAGCATAAACAGTCAATTTCTTCCAAAACATTTCAGCCGATCATTGTTTCTGATGCTTTTCCCATGGAAGCAGTTTTTAACTCCTACTATGAATTAAGCAGTCACAATGTATTTGATAGACATTACTTTTATAGTAAATGCATTCTTAATGAAAATGAAAACTTAACACAGGATATTATACTGTTTCACTGATTTTACGAAAACTAGTAAATTAGTAAGTTGAACACCATGGAGAATTTTATTTCTTTTTTTTATGTTTTCAGTTATCTTTGGTGATTAAATAAATGCCTCCTTGGATTTTTTAAAAAGACTTTTATCCTATGTTAAAGGATAAAGCCATTTAAGCTTTCCTGTGTCACAATCCAATTCATCCAATAGGGAGTGATTTCTTTTACAAAGTGTTTAGGTTACAAGTTTATACATTTTGTGGCATGTTGAACATTTTTGAATGTTGTATTTTATCTACAGTAATAATATATTATATTTAGGACTGTCAGGATTTGTGCTGAGGAGAAGGGGACATTAAGTCCACCTCTGTTACTGTCCTTATTCTTGATACAACTCATTATTTCCAATATATTGCTTCTGTGGTTGTTTGTATTTAAATTTGTATAATTATACAGGTACTTCTTGCTTAATGATCCTAATTAGGATTGGAATTTCCAAAGCTAAGCAAAGTGCTTGTTAGCTGAAACATCACATGGCCACACATTTGTCTCCACTTCAGCTCTCCTATCCCTCTTCCCAATCTTTGACCTTTTGCCAGTCCTGCAGTCTACTACCACTAGTCCTGTTCACATCCCAGTCCCCAGCTGACCTATGCCATGTTCTTCATCTTGGTGTTGACCTTTCCCCTAGACCAGGGGTGTCAAACTCGTGGCCTGCGGGCCAGATGCGTCACACACTGGCCACCCCCACCCGATTTTAGCGAGGGGGAAAAAGTTGTGATACGTCACGTGATGACAAAGTGATGCAATGAGTTTGACACTCCTGCCCTAAACTGACAGAGATAGGCAGTGGCAGCAGAGAGCAGTGCAGCTAAAAGGGCAGAGATAAAAAAGAATTAGGTGGCCATTGCAATAAGCCAGCATCTGCTTCAGCCGGACACAATTCATCAGCGGGAGGAAGCAGATGGTGATGGTCAGTAAAGATACATAGTGTTGGTTTTTTTTTTGCAGAATGGCCAAAAGGGCAGAGATGATGAGAGATACAGATGGGGGGAGTTGAAGTGCACATGTAGTCATAAATGTGGGTGGGCTTCTGTGGCCAAGTGGCTTCTGTAGTTGCACCATTATAAGTTCAAATGGTCACTGAACAAAGGTTGTTAAGTAAAGACTACATGTGGTTGAAAATTTTTAATATATATAAACTTTGTCCAAGTAAGACAAGGGTCCCATGAGTCAACTGGCTTCATAAACAAATTCCATCTCTGTTCCAAGCCTATATAAGGAACCCTCAAAATGGCAGGTACTCATGCATTTCCTTAGTCCTGCTATAGTTCTATCTTGGTTGGAGCTGGGCTTCTTATATAGTGGATTGTTGGACTTTCAATAGTGCACTTGCAAAAGCAATAGTTGGAGGACTAGCAGAAGGAACTGAAGATACATACAGTAAGACTGTTAGAAAATTTACAGTAGATATATGAGAAACACATTAACCAAATTCATTGTATGGCTCCTTCATATAGAGCAGGGGAAGCTAACTTTTGTGTATAGCATAGATTCACTTTCTAAGTGTCTGAGCCTCTGAGAAATTTTCTCATAGTTTTCCCTGCAGAGCCTGTCATTAGCAGTCAAGTAAGGACAATTTTACCATTGTTTCCCACTGCTCTATTTTTTTTATGCCAGTACATATATTTGTTATTCTTTATATTCCCTTTGAAGTTGGGAATCCAAAGGGAATCTAAAACCGAGCAGATGTTTCTAGTGCTAAAGATGCAGAAATTCTAGTTTAACTGAAATACAAGGTTGTACAAATGCTATTAAAGCTAAAATTCCATTTGTTAAATGTATTTATTATTTATTTTTTACTTGCACTTGCTATCCAGAAGAGGTGATACCACATGTCACTAGGTCAGGAGGGAAAATGGATGAATTTATCCAAGTAAACAGCATTTCAACAGCTGCCTCTAGTGATTTCCCAAATGGGTGTTCTGTTCCACTGCACTGCATATTTCCCACCATCCTTTCTTTTCTAGCTAGGAAAAATCATTTCTGAATCACATTGGTCTTGGAGGATGGATATACTGATGCATCCATTTGGCTGGCCAACATATAATGAACACTTTAGAACAGTGGTTCTCAACCTTCCTAATGCCACGACCCTTTAATACAGTTACTCATGTTGTGGTGACCCCCAACCATAAAATAATAAAATTATTAGGAAACTCAGAGATGGGTTCTCACTTACCTCGCTGCTGGTTCGCTTCCTCCTGTGGTGCGTGGCTGTGCCTCGTGATGCGTGTGCACTTTGCGCATGCACGCATGCGCAGTGCTGAAAAATGTTTTTTAAAAATTGCAAAAAAGAAACCACCCGAAAACAAGATGGCAACACATGCGCAGTGCCAGAAATTCGGCTTTTGCGCATACTCAGAAGTTCCCATGTGATGGTGTTGGCGCGATGATGTCATCACGCCAGGTACTTGTATGTGGGCTTATCTGCATGTGGGTGGACCCGCCTGGAGACGGATAGAGGAGCGGTATCTTGGTTCCTAAGACCATTGGAAATATATGTTTTCTGATGGTCTTAGGTGACCCCTGTGAAAGGGTTGTTCCACCCCCAAAGGGGTCACAACCCACAGGTTGAGAACCACTGCTTTAAAAGGAAGATTTAAAAAGCAAAAGATTAATAACATTTAATTCCGTTTCCCATGTATTTTTTTTGTAAGAGGGTATACTAACTGATGTAATTTATCTCTAAATTTCTATGCTGCCTTTCTATACCTTTCTTCAACCATCAAAACAGCTTATTGTGATTAACGAGTACAAAATATAACCTAAAACAACATTAATACAATTGAAACTGAATTATACATTGGAGTAAATTAACAATTAAACAGGTGGTGACAAAATGTGCTTTTGCCAACTTCTTAAATATTAACAGGATATTCTTATGCAGGAAATAAGACTTTTTTTCTGTGTGTCAGAAGATTGAGTTCTGGGAAGTGATAAGATCTTCCAAAGAGCTTCAAAAATAAAGCATGGAAATTCTCTTGACATAAACATAGGCAAGCTATACATCAAATTCATGTTTTGAAACCACATAATTCTGGTCTTATACCATATCCAACTCTTTCCAAACTTTGGAGAAATTTATTTCAAAGTAATGTGGTAAACATTTTTTATTTACCAATACATTTTGGTGTTTTAAGATGCTCTCCAAAACTCTCATACGTAATTCATCTTTGGACATATATGACATGTTCTAATATTTTCACTTCCATTTGATTTCTTTGAGGTCTCAAATGTCTAAAGCCTTTATCAGAGACATCAACAGACCTTTGTGTATACTTTAAATTTTTTAAAGTATATGTGGGATTTACTGGTTTCCCACAAATGACTTTGTATATCCTGGGTTTAAAATAGTAATGTTGTTTTTCATGCATCTGTAACTAGGCCAGCTCAGAATAATAAGTTCCAACATAAAAAAAGAATGCACTGACTCCCTATAATCTAATTTAAGATTACAATTAAAGTAAAAAAGTTAGAGTCTTATCCATTTTTTTACAATATACATACCGTATATTATATTTATTTCAACAATACACAGTATACATAATGCGTCCAGTTCCCATTGTCCCCCCAAAAACAATGCTGGGAGGTGATTTTGGCCGAGAAAGAATGACTGGCCCAGGCATTTAGTCAATTTTCTAATCTAAAGGGGGACCACATTTCATGTGCTCTCAGGTTCAAGTCCAGCACTCCAAACTCTTAAAAACTTGCTATTCATTTCAAAGAACTTTAGTGACCAGAAAAACAAATAATAAGACCCTTCACCTGGATAACAGCACATATCTGCATAAAGAATGGAAATAGTTTCATGGAGACCCATGAAAAAGAAATTTCTGAGCACCTTTGAAGATTTTAATAAATCAGATTCCAGGCAGAATTCCAAGTTGATTCCAGAGAAATGATTATAGATAGAAAAAATCCCTTAACCATGCCATGTCTATTTTAGTACTAGAATATCAAACATTCTTGCCTGGATCATTGTAATTTTCAACATTTCATTGAATCTTTCCAGAAAGAAAGTCATTTGAATGGACTATATAGTAGTTGGGAGTATTCTATTATTCCAATATTTTATCATTCTGTTTTTCTGGGTATTGTATTCTTTTAGCTCATATTTTTCTATCCAATTATAAAATGTTCATAGTCACTTTTGCTAGGGGGTGGATATATAAATCAAACCAACCAATCAATCAATATATTTTTCATATTTAATAAAAAGCAGATATGCAAATAACTAATTGTATAGAAGAATGGAATATATATTGCATGTATTATTTGCATTTTTTCATTGTTTCAGCAAACAATAGCATCTGAAAAAATGGATATCAGACATAATCAAACTGAACAGATTTTATTCCAAAATGAATATGTTCTGTATGATTATAGGATGTCCAGTTCTTCACTGAAAAAGAGAGAAGAATTCAATCAAAATATTTCCCAGATAATTATTTTTTCTTCATTTTAATGTATTTGAGATAGGCTATTTACTTTGCTATTGTTATAACTTATAATGGGGCTGTTTCTTTATTAAAGCAAGGATTTCTTTTTATTGCTTTTGTTACTGATGATGGTTAGCTTAATTATATAAGGCTCAGAATTAGGGACTTAAAAATATCCCAGGTTTTTTTCTTCTATTCAACAATTGTAGAAAATTTTATTAACTGACAATAATCAGTAATTAATATCCTGCCAAGAGGAGATTTGTGCGACCCTATTACCAGAACACAAAGTCAGATCATTCTGGATTTTAACAATCTAATTGCTTTTAATGTGTATTTCTTTAAAAATCATGCACCACCTTTATGTCTTAATTTTAATGGACTTTCCATTAAAACGGAACAGAAGAAAAATATATTAAGTTTCAGTAAATAAATCACCCAGATTTTTTAAAAAAATTAAAGACGGTAAACAATTCCTCATTCCAGAAGGCAAGCTCTTTTATAGAGGAGGTGCACTTCTGGATTCTGATAGATGGCATTGTTTAATTGAAGCAACCTGGAGGACATCAATCTTGCCAGATAGATACTATGGGAGATAACAGGTCTCTCAAGTAATCAGGCCATATACCATGCAGAGATTTATAGGTAACAACTAGCACCTTTAATTGCAATTAGAAGCAAAATTAGAACCCATGCAGCTTGTAAAGATATGCTACTGCATTCTGGAGCCTTTGAAGCTTCCAAATACTGCCACATGCGGTAGTCAAATTGTGAGATAACCAGGGCATAAGTGACTATCTGAAGGGTCCCCTGATCTGGGAAACGGTGCAACTTGCACACCAGATGAAGCAGTGCAGAGACCATCCATGGAGAAGGAGGAGCTGTGAATCCATGAAGTCCCCCAAATTATCACCAACCTTGAATGGAACTATCACCCCATCCAAGGTCAGTAATGGACTATTAGCAGATAGGTAGTCCAGATAACCACAGGAATTCAGTCTTGGTAGGATTGAATCCAGGGGCGGGTTGCTCACTTACCTTGCTGCCGGAGCCATGCGCGCCCTCGCATGATTTTGCTTCTGCACATGCGTGGAAGCAGAATTGCGCTGAAATCTCGCGAGGGGATGTGCGTGAGAGAAGGATTTTGGCGCGATTTTGCTTCTGCGCATGCACGGAAGCAAAATCGCACCAAAATCTTGTGCCCGTGCGCATCCTCTCATGAGATTTCAGCGCGATTTTGCTTCCGCACATGCGCAGAAGCAAAATCGCCCGAAAATCACCGAAAAAAATGGCGATGCGCTGGGTGGACCGGCAGAGAGGGCTCCGGAGCAGTTGCGCAATCCGCCGCTCCCTACCGGAGCTGCGCACTGGGCAGCTCCGGCAGGAACCCACCTCTGATTGAATCAGATATAATTTCTGAATGCACACAGCCTCCTGGAACAGGGACAGAAACTTGGCAACCTCAATTGGCTGATCTGGACTCAAAAGGTATAATTAGGTATCATCAATATACTGACCCCCAAAACAGCAAATGACTTCACCCAGTGGTTTTTTGTAGATCACAGGTGTCAAACTCGCCACGTCATATTGCTGTCACATGATGTTTCATGATGTTTTTCACCTTCGTAGAGCTGGGGTGAGCATAGCCTGCGCGTGACGCATCCGGGCCACGGGCCGCCAGTTTGTCACCCCTGTTGTAGATGTTAAAAGGAGAGTGCAGAGCATAGAACCTGTGGCACCTGCAAATGAGGGACCTGGATCTCTCACTAGCAACCAACATCAACTGAAACTGGTCCTGCAGTAGGAAGAGAACCAACATAAAACGGTACCCCCAACCATAGTCGACTGTATTGAAAGCTTCCAAGATATCAAGAATGGATGCACCACTACCATCTCGGCTTTACCACAGATCTTCAATAAGTGTGACCAAAGCCACCTTACTACAAGTAGTCCTTGACTTATGACCACAGTTGGGCCCTGGAATTTTGTTTATAAGTTTTTGGGGTTGTTAAAATTAAGTTTGTCTCAACACTTTCACAATTTTTAAAAAATGAGCAAGTTTAAGTATTAAGTTTTCTAAATCAGAATTTCTGCGTGTAAATACAATTCAGAACATTTTAAACAAATCAGGAATAAAAAACTATAAACATATTTTCAAATATATTTTACACTGCTTAGAATTATTATTTCAGTTGAGCTCCAGATCATTAATTAATCACTTGGGGAATTAAAAGAATGGTGAAAATGAACACTATTATTGCTTGGTATATAGTAGCAGCAATAAAAATGTAACTTCTTGGATTTTTCTTCTTGGATTTTTTCCCATATATTCTGTGTGTGGGGGGGTATGCAGTATAGTATACGGAAAAGTACTCTTAATTCATGCCAGAAAATGTTTAGTAAATGTATCTATTGTCAAAAAAAAGAAAAAATACAAAAGATTCTTTATAAAAAAT
Source organism: Diadophis punctatus similis (assembly GCA_023053685.1). Lineage (NCBI taxonomy): Eukaryota > Metazoa > Chordata > Lepidosauria > Squamata > Dipsadidae > Diadophis > Diadophis punctatus. The sequence continues at coordinate 3,202,320 of JALIGW010000038.1, read as the reverse complement.
AGGAGTGAAAGATGTTTTAGAATTCCTAACTATAATTATAATCTTCTTATAATGTTAATGACATTGATAATGTTGTTTTTCATGATAATGTCAGATTAATTAGGACTGTTTTTAATAATTTGTTTTATCTGTTTATTGCTTCATTTTAATGGCTGTACACTGCCCAGTTTCACTTTGTGTGAGATGAGATTAATATATATATATACTTATGTACCTTGCCTATAGACGGAGTGGCTGCATAGGCTTTCAGTTAACATTGGGGCAGGTTCCTTTACCAAAATAATATAATTTTATTCAAAATGCATTTCTTCTGAATAGGTTCAAAAATTGGAAAAAATGGGATCTAAATTAATTTCACACTGATCACCCTTTCAACCTTTTATATTTCATCATGCATTTTAAGATGAAGTTAAACAATATCAAGGTTGGGAAGGGAAAGAACTTTATTAATTAAAAGGTTCATTTGATGGGGGACACTATAAAACATGGAAGAAAATATGCAGGTAAAGCACTTTAGTGAAAAAATTGATAACAAATAAAGAGGGCAATAATGTAATAGATTATTTTTACTTTACTTAGCTTAAACTTATTAATAATGCACAACAAAAGCAAAATGATTGACTACCACCCAGTTCCAGGTTCCATTAAAATAAGGTTACATTTATTTTGCTCTATATATATTCTACCATATTAATCACTGTAGTAAATTTAACTAAATGGGAAAAGGAATATAAACTGATACGACCTAGCTGGAATGTGCTTTCTGTCTATCTGTCCTCTCCTCCTCACCCAAATTAACCCTATCTTCATTTTGCTTAATAAATACATCACTTGACTACATTTTTTTAATTCTAATGGCCAATGTTGCTATTGTTTCTTATTTCTGAAATATTGAAGTTTATATTGAAGTAAATAGCTGCGTTATTTAGTCTTTTAGTTTTTGGATTCAAGTACAGGCAGGGCTGTAACATCTTAGATCAAAAGCAAGATTCTAGCAGCTATATTCTTTCATTTGGTGGCAGCTGTTTTTCATAGCTTTTGCTATGAAATGCTGTTTTTCATTGCATTTGTATGCCGCCCAGAGTCTCTGTGGAGTGGGCGGCATACAAATGCAACTAATAAATAAATAAATAAATAAATAAATAAATAAATAAATAAATAAATAAATAAATAAATAAATAAATAAATAAATAAATAGCTGAATTTAATGGATAGTAATTACAACAAAACTGTTCTTTTCATTTATTAGTTCATATAAAGTGTGCAGCATTTGTAATATTGTTTCCCAGCTACCTACAAATTTTAGAAATTGAAAGAGAGAGAAGTTTTTTTTCTAAAGTAGAGAGTATCCAACTGGAGAGGTTTGATTTAAGCTCACATACTAAACTTTCTAACTCTGAAAATCATTTTTTGTGAATTATAGTAGGTCCAAAGTTTTCAGCTGCTTCATGCTTCCTAAAGTGAGCATTCTAATACATACATAGTAGTCATTCTTGTTTTAACTTCCTTGAATTTTGACAATGGAACATAATAATCAACTTGTTGGGTAGGGGGGGGGGCAGGGAAATTGCCAGCAATCTATCCCCCCAAAAAATTTCTAAACTGCATTACCATTTATGATGTATGAAATGTTACCTGATGTCTCTTCCTCATGTTCCAAAATGGAACTTGTGGAAGTATAGGTTTGTTTGCTTTTCTTATAATTTTAGTTTATAAATATTATTGAAATTATAGGATTCTGCATGCTAAACAAGGGATTGTTATGGTTACCTAACACATACTGATACCTGAACAAATTAATACATATTCATTTGTCTTAGAACAGGGGTCCTCAAACTTGGCAATTTTAAGACTTGTGGACTTTAACTCCCAGAATTCTCCAGCCAGCAATGCTGGCTGGAGAATTCTGGGAGTTGAAGTCCACATGTCTTAAAGTTGCCAAGTTTGAAGACCTCTGTCTTAGAATATACAAAATACATAGAAAAAGACATAGTATAAGTTGAAATATTTATTTTCATTTAAGCAATATGTTTAATGCACACCACACTTATGGTGTAAGTATTAGAACAGATTGAAGGATTATTTTCTTGGGTAAATTTTTTTTTATTTCTCAGAATAATAATTTTTTTGATTCAGATGAAAAGCTAAGGAATACAATTGTTCCCAATGTGATGAATCCTATTTCTTATGTGACAACCTGAACTGAGAAATAATAGAATTATTAAAAAAAATCTATCACGAGTGGGAAAAGGAGAAGGTATATGATTCTGTGGCAAAGTAATTATTTTGCACATTACAATTGTGATAATTCATATTACAGATAGTATTTGACTAAACAACAATAATTGAACCCAGCATTACAATGATAATTTGTGCTGGTCATTAAGTGGGTCATTGTGTGACTTGCCTGATCATACAACATTTTTTGTGGCAGTTGTTAAGTGAATGCAGTGGTCATTAAGCAAACATTGTAAACACAAGTTTCAGCAAAAAATTGTGTAAATCACAAGACGCTGAAAATGGCCGTAAATGTGGGCTGGTTTCAAAGTATCCAAAATGCACTCATGTGACTACAGGGAGGGGTAGACCATCAGAGCTTTGAATCCAGATCATAAATACCTTTTGGGGGTCCAGCATAACTCTGAATGGTTGCTAAGCGACCGATTGTTAGGCTCGAACCACCTGTATAAAATTTATGAAAAAACTGCTAAGAAAGGCTGATCTGTAAGTTCTTTGTTTTGGCACTGGAGTACTATTGTACTGCATTATGTTAATATTGTTGAGATGTGGAAGTGAGCTAAGATTTACAGTAATAGTAATAACATCTTTTCATCTTTTTCTATCTTTTTCTCTGTCTCTCTCTCTCAACATGTCACTTCTGAAGTTCATGTAAGCATTTTACTGTACATGTTGTTGTGTCTGCACAAAATATCCTTACTGTCTATTTCTAGTGCTTCATGGTGACTTGGTTCAATATATTTATTTTCCACATGATTTAGGCCTAAATATGGGCATGGCCACCTATGACTGTGGTTTTATTTAGTTTATATGGAAACAGAAAATAGCTGCATATGTTAAGTATAACGCTGGGAAGAAACTGGTTAAATCTCTACTCATCTTCAGTCAATAGGCTTCCTGAATAAAATATGATATAGGATGAGATGAGAGTACTGACAATGCCTTTTTTTATGTTGTTCAGGCACACACACAAACACACACACAAATGTGTAAATTGTTCTAACTGCATCCATAAGTTTCAGTTTATTGTTTATTCATTAGTTAACCATATCAAATCATAACATATCAAGATAGTAAAATAAGGTAAAATCAATAAGGTGTTTCAAAATATATACAAATATTAAATAAAATAATCTGATAAAATCATAGATTAGCCCAATCTGATCTAGATAAGAAACTCTCAGTTGGATTGCTTTAGCTATAGATGTGGTGGTCTTTCTGACTGTCCATGTGTTTGTATCTTGAAGTAGGAAATTGATGACCTGTTCTGTCAGTTAGTGACTTTAAATGTTGGACTTTGGCTGTTGGGTGTCAAAGAGGAAAGCAAATATTATATTATTTGATTTAAATGTTGCAGTTGGGATGGATGCAGCATTTAATAGTATTCTATTGTTCTCTGTTTCCTGTCTTCATTGAAAGTGGTAGGCTCTATTGCAGGGCTGTCAAACTCCCGGCTGCGGGCCAGATGGGTCACATGCTGGCCACGCCCATGCCCGGTTTAGCAAAGGGGGGGAAGTCCCGATGCATCATGTGACGCTGCCGTGACGTTTGACACCCCTGCTCTATTGTTTGATTTTTCAAACTGTAATGGATAACAGAGAGCATGGTTGTTGGAGGACTGACTAGTGCAGGTTGTGCAGTAAATCAATCAATACAGGTTGTGGGGTAAATCAATTTCCACTTGGCCATTGGAGGGCATCCAGCTTCCCTCAACATAGCTATCTCCATAGATCTGTGAGAAGAAAGTGAAGCAGGATTCAATATAGAGAACTGTGGAGGAGAATACAAATGCCAACATCAGTAAAATACCTGATACATATATAGTCAGGATAGTGTAGTTTTAATCAATAATCCTGACAAAATATATATGAAGAGAACTTTCTCAAAACACCCTTCCACATTATGATAGGTGATGTCCATTTTAGTAGGAAAAAATAATTCCTGTGTGTGATTAAATGTTTAGGAACATGAAAAGTACAGTATCTTTGTCAGAAAAAAAAGAGTATGATAATGTTAATTGAAAGAGAAAATTACAAGGCACAAATACCTCATGCTGTGCCTTTCATGCAATGCTGTCAGTTTCTTCACTTTGATAAGAAATACAGAGCATGTGGTGTTACTAGCAGGTATTCCCACTGGTTAGATGCCTGATGGATTGGGCAGAAGCTTGCCTTGAGATGCTACCAGAAACTATGGAAAACAAAAGAAAGAAAGCATGACGCATAGAAGTTGTTCTGTAAATCTGCTGAAGTAAAAAAAAAATGCAACAACAAAACCTACTTCATGCATTTGCTTCACCAGACTTGTCATTTTTCCTTAGGAAAAGTTTTCAATGTTTCTTTGTTACTTGTACTTCCTGAAGTCTATTTAAGATTTACACTATACTTTTCATAAGTCTCTGACTACAATTGCAGAAATATTGTATTGTTGATTATCAACAATAGTATTATCATAAAATTCTAGAGGTGCCAAAGAAAGTTGACAGGAACTACATACCATATGAGATCACAGATCATAATCTTCTGTGGAATAGGGTCATTTGATGGAACTTACTCAGTTACCCTAAAATGTTCTTAGGGTTACCCTACCCTAAGAAGTAGATGGTAATAGGTTTAAAGAATACCACCACATATTGTTTCTGTACTAAAAAAAAATTAATCCTGTTGATGTATTTTATTTGCTCAATTTATATTCTGACTTTCTGTTTAAAAGTTTAAGGCAGCTTATGACATAAAGGAAACAAGACAGTTACAATAAAAAAGATAAAAAAGATAAAAACATACTCTGAATATGACACCACCTATCTCCTGTCTACAACGCAGTCCTTTCAAGCAGTTCCAAGAAGATTCCACACTCATTTGCACTCTGATTCAGGTGATCCTGAGGTCACAACATAAATCCCCAAGTGGCCTCAACGGATCTCAGAGAAAGTGCTAATCACCTGATGACTGCAAAGAAATATAATATTTCCATTCCCCCTTGCCTATTCTGTCAGAACTAATCCTTCCATCTCCCCTTCATCCAGCCAGAACCGATGAAGCTTCTTAGATGAGAAACAAAACATTCTTTTTGCTGCCTTAAAGGAAAAAAGCATAGTCTAGTTGCCTTTTGAAAGAAAAAGCACCTTTGAAACAGTCTGCAGTGTAGATGACATTAAGGTAAAATAACATAAATGAAATTGAATTAAATGAGTCACAGAATCAAAATATATTTAGAATTACCTTTCTGATTATCTTTTCAGGTTTTTTTCCCTTTGTAAAATAGACAACAAGCATTGTAAATAAAGATTTAGTTGTCTGTATTAATTAATTTAAGGCATTTATAAAGACATTTATATTCTATGGATAATATTTGTGTCAGGTTGAGAATAGTGTAAATTAAAAATAGTCAGATATATATATATAATATAATATATAATAAACCAATAGGAAACTATAATTAAATAACAGTTCAATTTCACAATTAAAATGGCAAGTCTGTAGCAAAGTAAAAGTTAAAATATATTGCATTTATTTTTAAATACATAGTTACCCTTGGATTGGAAACAATGACCTTGTTTTCATTCCACTTGTTATTAATTTATTTGCTTATATTAGATTTTCTTATAAGTTATATTAAAATTGTCATTACTTTTTTTTCCTTGAATGACTGTGAAGCCATTATATAGTGAAAGATTTTAAGAATCAGTCTTGTTCCAACTTTAACTTTAGCTACATTGATAAGTCGAAGAGATGCTTTTGACCAGCACTTCTAATTACTTTGCTTTAATATGCTCTTTAGCCTTAATGAGCAGAATAAAATGTCCCTATTCTTGTCTTAGTTTGTCAAACCATCTCTTCAAAGATTTGGCTTTAGTGTTTTATGTTTTCTCCCTTAATTGCTCCAAGTTCGGAGTAAATAACTGATCAGTTAAATAGTTCAATAATGGATCCCCCAAAATGTAGGTTGTTAATTATTTTTTCAGTACAATGGCAATTTAATGTACCTCAACAGAGCATTTTGGTAATACCTGAAATAGCTTTGGACCTAGTTTAGAACTCTGAGAATTATTTCTGCTTACATAGCACTAGGCTTTTGAGAATATTGTGCACTTTGAAGTCACTAATGGATAAAGCTTTATGGACATCTTGGGTAGAAACTTGTGTAATATTAGTTTCATTGGCAGGTAAGAAAACTGGCACATGTACAGGACAAGTGACTTTTTAAACAACTTCCCGTGTATTAGTAGTACTGCTGGGAAATCAAATCTTTTCAAGGCTGCTAGGAGAATGAAACAAAAACTGAGTTGTATGCATCTCATAAATCTGTGCTTCTGCTGTACCATTTTAGCTGTATGAGTGTGTTCATCAAAGCAGGATCCAGGCACATGGGATATATTCCTTCAGATTAGGATTTGCTTATTTGTTTTCTGCTTCTGCTACACTAAAAATGCAGCTAAAAGTTGGGACAAATCCTGTAAGATAATTGTTTTTTTAGTATGTATGAATCACCTTTTTTTCAATAAATAAAGCAGCCACATCTTTTCCCAGATTCACACAATGGCTTCAGAAGTACCCCCTAGCCTGGAATGGAAACAGCTTAGAAGCATCTTCTGAGACAGTTCTACAAGCCTGAAGAAAGAGACAAGTGCTATAACATTTGGAAAAGAGGTGCTTTTTTCATGTCCTTATATGTTTTCAAGCAACTCTTTTAAAGAATTTCTCAAAACCTAGACCAGTGATGGCGAACCTATGGCACGTGTGCCACAGGTGGCACGCGGAGCCATATCTGCCGGCACGCGAGCCGTTGCCCTAGCTCAGCTCCAGCGTGCATGTGCATGCTGGCCAGCTGGTTTTCGGCTCACATGGAAGCTCCGGGAGGGTATTTTCGGCTTCTGGAGGGCCTCCGGTGGGCGGGGGAGGCCGTTTTCGCCCTTCCCAGGCTCCAGGAAAGCCTCTGGAGCCTGGCGAGGGTGAAAAATGGGCCTACCAGGCCCACCAGCAGTTGGGAAATGGGCCATTTCCAACCTCCAGAGGGCCTCCGGGGGGGCAGGGGAGCCCGTTTCTGCCCTCCCCAGGGATTGAACCTATTTGATTACCAGTATTCAGAATGCTTATGATGCAGGTCAGGTTAGATAACAGACAACACAAGGACGTCTGGAACTCTGCTTTATTCTTTTAGGTATAATAATAGACTCTTGCTAATTTGCCAAAATATTCTTTTACTTCATGTTATATGAAACAGAATCATATTCTTATCTTGATTTCGTTTTTCACCCCTTGAGTGTGTTTTGCAGGACTGTTTCCTTAACATTCCTTACATTCCTTCTTCAAAATTATCTCCGTGTTCCACTGTAAAGTAAATGTGTTATGTCCTGAGAATACTGCTTCAACTCTTATTGGACATAGATTATTATGGTGTTTCTTTAGAGCTTTCTTTTTTATTTGTTCTTTCTTACCTTAGTTATCTGGCTGAATTCACATGTTGCTGAATTCACACATTGCTGTAAACTATAATATGATTTGTTTACTATTGATTTAGTGCAGTGATGGCTAACCTTTTTGTCGCTGCGTGCCAAAGGTGTGTGTGCGTGCACCCATAATGCAATGCATGCGCAACCTCCCCGTGCGTCCCAACCCCCTGCGCATGTGTGAGCAACCCCCTGCGTGTTCCCCACCCCCATGCATGCATGCACGACCTCCTGCACTCCCCCCACCCCCCTGTGCATGCATGCGCGACCCCACACGTGCCCTGCCCCCCATGCATGCATGAGACCCACTGTGCACACACACTGCACATGTGCATGTGACCCCCCCTGCACTCCCTCTCCCCACATGCATGCACACACGTCTCCCACATGTGCCCCACCCCTGCGCATGAGTGGCAGAGACCTGAAAACCAGGTGGTCAGTGGAAGGCATGCACACATGTACGGTGGAGCGGAGCTGGGGCGACGGTTCGCGTGCCCGCAGAGAAGGCTCTGCATGCCACCTGTGGCACGCATGCCATAGGTTCGCCATTATGGGTGTAGTGCATTATGTGGGATCATCCTGTATGTTTCTAAACCATACTTTATAAAAGTGTTATATCTAAGCCAGGCCACTATGACTTCTTCAACAAATTGTCCTTAAATAAATTATGTGTTGGCATGATGGCAGTTCTCATGCTGCCATGTTCCTTATCTTTTGTTTACTCTGACAAACATCAGCATTCTGAGAGGTATGAGATTCTTCCTAGACATCTTGTTTGTTTGTTTGTTTTAGAAAAAGTGGACATATTAGTGATTGAAACTGGGACCAGTTGCACAAATACCTAACTGCCAATCTTTCTGCTAAAATATATTGACTTGGAATAGCTAGTTCTGGCAAAACAACTGCATATTTTAGAAGACTCACATTAATAACAATTAGTGATCACTAATGATCTGCAGTAAGATGTTAGTTCACATACCCCATAATATTTGTATAATGTTCTGACTCTTACAGAATATATTAGTTGATTGGGCTAAAGTAAGACAATTGTTTCCAGGAAATGGTTTTTAATTACCATTCTTTTTGTGTGATTTTCTCCATTTCATAGAGAAGCAATTCAGTATTTGTGAGGTACTCCTTCTTCATCATGAGAAAGGGGAATACATCTCAAGCTAAACTACCATCAACATTTGAATTTTTTTTAATGTAATATTTGCTTTGTGGCTAATGTGGTGTAGTCTTAATGGATTATCTCCTAAGAGCTCCAGACAGTGTATGATGTGCTTAGCATACATAGACAAAGGACAAAAGATCAATATTTATTCAGTTGATTGAAATCCAGAGATATTTATGGAAGTAGGACACCACGGTCTAACTATTTCCTCAACAGTTCTGGATTACTAATTGTAATAGCTGAAAACAGTTTAGAATTCATGTTGAATAAGGTGAGCATGTATATAGGCCCTAACAAGCTTTTGAGAAAGGAATTCCACAATGAAAATTAATTACACCTTTATTTTCAGCAGATGCGTCCGTAAGATACTATTAAAAATAATCAAGGCTGAATTGTGAAGAGCCTATAGTAGATATTAAGTGAAGGATAAAGACCAAGAAAAAATAATGTTCTTCTTTTCTACTTTATGCAAACTAATTTTATTTTCAACATCGATTTTGGGTGTTGTTTTAATCAAATGGCCAAGATAATCCACTAACAGGCTTTTGTGATTTAAGGGTGTGGTGAAACGTTTAATATTTTGAATATAGCAAGATGTATATATTGATTGTTACTCTCCAAAACAAAGTTTATGATCTAGAAATAGTAGAAAGCAATATGCATAATGATGGGGAAATGCACAAATATACAGCTATTGATATTCAAAGAAGAAAAAGCTCTTAGTTAAGGAAATGGATCACCTTCTTTAAAAAGCCACACCTCTTTATTTTTTCACAGAAAAATACATATTTGAGTCAAGGGAGCACAAACAGTGCCAGTTGGTTGGAGCTGGCAAAAGTTATTCATGCTGTGTGGTTCCATCACAGTTAAATGTATGCTTTTATTGAGGCTGCCTTGAAAGAGTAACTGGAAATTGTTCTTGGTGCAAAATAATGGAGTATAGTGGAGTAAAATCGTTGCATGGCACTGTGCTAATTTTATTTTTATATGTTTAAAGACCTGCATAAAACTGATCATTTTTTATGCAATTTAATATATTCATTTTAAAGCCCTCCATATCCACCTGTTATTATCATTATGATTCTGTGTAAAGGCATTGTATTCTTCAAAAAAGGTATTTTTAATCTGTTTCCCCCCCTGCTGCAAGTTGTCCAGTCAAAAAATCAAGATGAGAGTTATGAGGCTGCAGTTGAAGCCCTGCCTGTTTTAATGTGTATTCTATAACTTATATAAACAAAGGCAGAGATTCAATCACGCACATTTGAGCTGGTGGCCTGATCCTTTACTAAAAATTTAATTAAAACGCATTGAATTCTATTTAAAGCAATGAGTTAATCCATATCTGCATGTCATTTTTGCCCTAGTTATTGATTGATTGGTTATTAATTTTAATAACCATAATTAATAATACAGTACTGTATTATTTTTTTAAAAAATATGGTAAGCCTGAGTTAATAGCTAACTTGATATCCTCTTTTCTGAACAAAAGTTTATAAGTGTAATAAATTTTTAAGATAGCATAATACTTTGATACTTTCTGATCCTACATCTTTGATAGCATGAAACAGTTTATTCTGACAACTCTATTTTCTTAATATTTAGAGAGGACTATTGGGAACATTCTCCTTGTTATGAATGCTTTCATTACATTTCTGTCTATTGTATTCAAGCATAAGCTCTACAAATAAACATACTAAGCGGGAAAGAGAGAGAACTAACTTTCCCCTTGCATTTTTCTTTTCCTCTTTCAAATAAACAAGCAAACTATTCCATCACACTGAAAAATAGTATGCCAATGGAAATGGCTAAGTTGAAATCTTTCCCATTGCTCCAGACATATTATGTTCTGGATGCAGGTATTTTTCACACTTTATCTTGGTGTGTAAGAGTATTCAGATGAAAGGGAGCAGCAGTAGCAGCAGCCTAAGGCTATAGAAATGGACACCCAGTTCCCTCTTCATATTAGTACTAGCCTGAAGCATTTTATTTTCAGATATATTACATTTAAATATAAACACTGATGCATTATGTCAGTCATCACTTTTTTTTGCATTCATCCATCCCAATATATATCTTTGATTTATATGCTTCTTAATAGTTACTTTGGGTATATTGTCAGCTTTATAGGTCCTTGACTTACAACAGTTCCTTTAGTGACCGTTCAAAGTTACAATGGCGTTGAAAAAAGTAACTTAAGACAATTTTTCACACTTATCATCGTTGCAGCATCGTCATGGTCACACGAGTTACATTCGGATGCTGGTCATCTGATTCACATTTATGACAATTGCAATGTTCCATTGTCATGCGATCACCTTTTGCGACCTCCTGACAAGCAAAGTCAATGGGGAAGCCAGATTTACTTAACAAACCATGTTACTAACTTAACAACTGCAGTGATTCACTTAACACATGTGGCAGGAAAAGTTGTAAAATGGGGCAAAATTCACTTAACAAATTTCTCACTCAACAACATAAATGTTGGGCTCAATTGTGGTCGTAAATCGAAGACTACCTGTAATTCTGTCTTCAGGAATACATGCGCCTATCAGTTTTCACAAGATCAGTAAGTTGGTGAATTGTTTAATTTTAATTTCAACCACCAACTGTCTCCCACTAGAGTTCAGATAATGTTTGTCTTTCCTTGGCAGATTATTCTTTAATCTATATGTATCTTATAAATTTGGGGACTGTACCACTTCTACTTATTACTTCTTTTCTTAGCCCATGACACTTTTACAACTGTAGCTTCCAATTTTTTAAACACTGCATCAGTGTATTGACTCCATGTTATGTTGGATTGTCATCTTATTTGGGAATGGCGGTGAAAAGTTTTTCTCACATTTCAGTTTCCATAATGCTTACTATCATTAATTGTCAACCAGCCCAATGTGTGGGGACTTTATTGGTTCTTGTGTGCAGCAAGAACCAATTTAAAAAAAAACAAAGGAAAAAACAAAAAATAACTATATTTAAATATAATGCTTGGCTAAAATCAGTCACTTCCAAAATGAGAATAGAAACATGATAGCAGATTGCAAAAAATGTCAATACATTTTAAACTTCTTTTTTTTTGCTCTCGGGAAACAAGGTGTGCTAAGCCTTCAAATAGATTCAGTTTATCTAAAACAACCTTGCTAACAGAAATGCCAAGCAAAACTGTTCAAAAATTAACCCAGTCATATTTTCATATACCCATTTATCCTGTAAACCCTGTATACCAAAGTGATGTCTTTCACCAAATGCAATCTTGGTTTTAAAAGTTTTTCTGGACTGCACTAAGATACGGTACATAGAATGGCCATTTATATACAGCAGCTATAGATTACAGTAGCTATAGGATTAGAATGGTCCAGCCTGCAATATTTGATTTGCGAAAATGAAAAGAAAATTTGAGATAGCTTGAAGGCCATTTGACCTTAATACAGATTTTTTTTTAAAAAAATAAGAGTTTAAAAAAATTGTCTGTTTTTCTAAGCAAACGGGAAAAAGCTGTATTTTTTGTTATAGCTCCCTTTTATTTTAAAAATTCCAAAATCCAGAACCCAGTTAAAAAATCTGGAGTAGAATTGATAATGAACAGAAATGGAAGCTGACAACCTATTTTCATTTCCCTGGATGCTGTAAAAAGTCAATTGCCTAAATACATAAAGTAGTAAATTAGATTTTAAAAATTGTTTCTGCTTAATAATCCAAAGTGTTATTAGTAATACAGGTAAGGAAATTACTTAATAAAAAAGTCTGTGATTTTTAACCTGGCAGTATCCCTTTTAATTAAGTCATAAGAAGTCCTCAGATGCAAGATATAATAAAAGTGCAGTATGTAACTTCTATTATTTATAACAAAATGCAAAAGGTCTACTGAAACCGATTAAGTTGAGCAGCAGCCACAAAGTCACATGTGCATTTTTCTCAAAATCTCTCTCTTTCCCATTTTCCCTTTAAAAAATATTAGTGATGAAGAAAATAAATATTTCCTGTTTCCCTCCAGGCTTTGTTCTTACACCACCGTAGGGAATTAGCAACCTTTCTCAATCTGGAACCCTTTGCAGGAAGGCTAACATTTTGAGGATTTATAATTTTAAGGATGTTTATGAGTGTTGTTATTCCTGTAACTTACCCTATTTTCACCTATCACCTAGCTTCATTTACTGTAGCAAGTACTAAGAACAACCACCATGATAGTTTCTCGAGATGTAACATAATTGTGCCTGATGTACTTTGGTCTAGTTTGTTCTTTGGGCTAGAGTTGATAGGGGACTGATAAGAGTTGGATTATTTTTCTATATATGTTTTTGAATTGGCTTGTATTATATTGTTTTAAGTTGTTATCCTTTGTATAACACTTGAAGTCAAGATGCATCCATCATCATCATCATCATCATCATCATCATCATCATCATCATCATCATCATCATCATCATCATCATCATGGCACTTGGTACCATGTCCAAGAATTTCACAAAACACATCACAAAATTGCAGCTTCCTGCAATAACACCAGCGGAACTGCAAAAAACTGTGCTACTCGGAACATTATATATTTTAAGAGGATACTTGGTTGATACTTGTGATGCTGGCAGCAACCCGTATCAACCATTAGCACCAGTCAATGGTATTTGTGACACATTTTTAAATGTTCAGTTGACTGAGTTTCATGTTTAATGAATAAAAGAAATAATAATAATAATAATAATAATAATAATAATAATAATAATAATAATAATAATAATAATAATAATAATAATAATAATAATAATAATAATAATAATAATAATAATAATAATAATAATAATAATTCTGCAGTTGGATAACATCAGACATGGAGAAGTGAAAACTATCATTAGAAGAGAGTACACCAACAGAGTTAGGAAAATTTTGAAATCTAAATTAAATGGTGGAAACACCATCAAGGCCATGAATACCTGGGCAATACCAGTCATAAGATACACGGCTGGTATAATTAACTGGACACAAGCTGATTTGGACATTTTGGACCGAAACACCAGAAAACTAATGACAATGCACTACAGTTTACATCCACGTAGTGACACTGATAGACTTTACCTGCCCAGAAAATCAGGTGGCAGAGGACTACTACAAGTAAAGCAAACAGTTGAAGAAGAAAAGCATGCATTGGCGGATTATTTAAAAGAAAGTCAAGAACATCTATTAATTGAAGTAAAGAACAAAAGTCTACTGAAGGTCCAACAGACGAAACAAGAATACAGAAAAAATGTGATAAAATCAAGAATGGAGAGTTGGCAAAATAAAGCATTACATGGCCAATTTCTGGAAAAAATAAAAGACAAAGTGGACAGTGAAAAAACTTGGTTATGGTTAACATCTGGTACTTTAAAGAAAGAAACAGAATCATTGATCCTGGCCGCACAAGAACAGGCAATTCGTACAAATGCCATAAAGGCCAAAATTGATAAATCTTCAAATGATGCTAAATGCAGATTATGCAAGGAAGCTGATGAAACTGTAGCCCATGTGCTCAGCTGCTGCAAGAAAATCGCACAGACTGATTACAAATTACGACACAACTCTGTTGCACAAATGATCCACTGGAATTTATGCAAAAATTATAACATCCATACTGCTACAAACTGGTGGGAACACAAGCCTGAAAAAGTCACTGAAAATCAGATGGTCAAGATCTTGTGGGATTTTCGTATACAAACAGACAAGGTACTGGCGCATAATACACCAGACATCACGTTGGTCGAGAACAACAAGGTGACTATAATTGACATTGCAATACCAGGAGATAGCAAGGTCGATGAAAAGGAACACGAAAAAATTGCAAAATACCAGGACTTAAAAATTGAAATCCAACGATTATGGCACAAACCAGCAGTGGTAATTCCAGTAGTGATTGGAACACTGGGTGCTATCCCAAAAGCACTGGAATTACATTTAAAACAGCTCAAAATTGACAAAATCACCATCAGTCAAATGCAGAAAGCCGCACTGCTCGGTTCCGCACATATACTTCGAAAATACATTACGACTTCCTAGGCCCCTGGGTGGGGCTCGACTAGTAATCAATGCCAAATCCGGCGAAACAACTGGCCGCTGTGATACAATTGTATAATAATAATAATAATAATAATAATAATAATAACAACAACAACAACAACAACAACAACAACAACAACAACTTGTTTCTTTCATTGGAAAGTGACATGAGTTAAACCAGTTAAAAGAGAACAGCAAAAGAACAGCATCTTGGAAGAATTGATGTGAAGAAATGGATTGGTTAGTTAATCTCCTGCTGTACTCTTTCAACTGGCTTAATTCATGTCACTTTCAAGGTCTCACATTTAGCCCATTCATAGAGATCTGGAATCCAATCGGGGGAAAAGTGAATTTCTTTGAGTTTCTTAGTGTGCTGAAATTAATGTTTTCATTGGTTTTCTATTTATTTTCTAGTTTTTTAGAGCTATTTTCTTGACTTGCAGTTCTATATTGCAAAATCAGTAAGGCTCAGAGCTTTTTAAAAGCATTGTTGTACCATTTTGTTTTTTTCCTACTTTTTGATAATTTATTTCTTTCATGGACAAACATAAGCATAAATAATGGGGGGTTGCTTCAAACATATTCCAGTTTGTGTTCTGTAGCCTCAGATGCCCTACAATCTGTAAATTACTTTTGAGAAGGTACTAAGAAGTAATGATATAGTCCAGCAGCATATTAATCATATGAACTTGCATCTAATGTTTCAGCTTATAGATGGAGTGGATTTTTGAATTGAGAAGTGCCAATCTGTTAATGTTAAGTAGTTACTAAGCTGAAAACATTCAGTTCTCTTGTGACATCATTATACTGAATGAATAAATCCTTTGTCTTGGGCAATTGGTTCTTAAGTAAGGCATCTATGATAGGTAGAATATATGCCTAGCTATGACAAGCTAGACATATATTCTAACTATATCTACCTACCTTCTTAGGCTAGTGGTCACACATGTATTTGACATTAAAGCTATGAAAAATATTTTTAAAAGGTTCTCAAAAAACATTCATGAGTGCCTATGACTCATTTGTTTTTGGATTGTTAAAGCAGCCAATTCATTTGCAGACTTTAGATGTGGTGCAGAATTTGTTTTCAGTTGTGTCCCATTCGTGTAGAGACAACAAAGGGCAGTTTCCAAAGCAGTGTCACAATCTTGTAAATATAAGGTTACTTATTGACAATAGATGTATAATATTTGTTCCTGCAAGGTTTCTGTAAGGTACAAAGTGCGAATTTCATATACTTTGCACATACATTTTCATGGGAGTTCCAATTCATATTTTTGCATTTCACTGGAAGAAAGTATCAGATCCATGATTAACTTAATGACTCTTTGGGGACCACATCCCAGTCCTTTTGGTTAACTTTTCTGCAATAGTAAATAAAACTTCCCCTTTGAGAGATTGTCATTTTTATTTTAATTCTGTAGTAGGGCTTGAAGGACAATTCATTAGGTTCAGCAGTACTATGGAGGGGTGCTTAGCCTACCATTATTTTACAGATGTAGATTCTCTTCCCATCAAACTATTTGTTGTACTAAAGGAAAAATATAACAAACAGTGAGAAAATTGAGGGGGAAAATAATATGTGAAGAAAGAATTATACATTATTTTTCTGTTTTGCACTAGTCTGATCAGGTCTTTTCCTTTGCTTTTCATTATAGAATAGAAAGATAGACAATATAGTATCACTTGTGCATTCGAATAAATATGGTGTATTCATTTGATCTTCGTTTGCTTTGTTTCATACTCCAATGTGATTGGGCAGTGATACCAATACTGATTTTGTTATAAGATAACTTTTCTAGTTAGAAAGTGTACAGTATGATTTTTGGTCAGATATATTTCTTCATACCTCATATACACCTAAAAGTATTCATTATTTAACATCTGGATTGAAGTTCAATAATGGCCATGGAAATAGGAAGTGATAAGATTCCTGGTATAGAACACTGATCACCAGCTACCTTTGCAAAAAACCTCCTTCTTGAACTTGGAGAGCTACTGCTACCAAATAATAATAATATCAGTCAATTGCAAAAGGCAGTTTTACTTGGAACAGTTTATATCCTGTGACAATACCATCAAATAACCTCTGCCTAACTCAGGTCCTTGGGAAGGACTTGATAGGTGGGTAAAAAGGCCAAATACAGTCTAAACACCTGGCTGATTATGCAATCAGTGTTAATATGGGTCTCCCCCCTTGGTTATGAATGTTAGATGCTCTTTTTAATTTTTGTAATTTTAATTATTGTGTCTTTTTTATATTGTTGAATGGATTTTGACATGTTGTGAGCCGCCCAGAGTCCCCTGGGAGTTGGGCGGCATATAAATCCATTTAAATAATAAATAAATAATAAATAAATAAATAAATAAATAAATAAATAAATAAATAAATAAATAAATAAATAAATAAATAAATATAATGCTGTAATGCTATTGACTTTCGATGACTTTGGGCAGCTCACAACAATCAAAGAAATTATGCAAAGAAATGATATGATCTAATGGTCTAACAAAGTAAAAGTAACTTCGTAGTCTTAAATTTTAATCTAATAAAAGTGAATTTACTTTTTGTGGGACTACTTCAGGTTATGGAACACCAAAGGAGGCTGGCTCCAATTAGGAACGTTCAGACTTAGCCCAGATCCAATTGGTCTGTATTTTCATTATTTAATTTTAGAGCACTCCTATGCTGAGTATTAATTGCCTCAAAGTTCACTTGAAAGCAATATTTTCCTATAAATTGGCAAAATGCTCTAAAATATAAGTTCTGCTACCCTCAGCCAGGGTGGGAAATTCCATTGTGGCTTCATGCCCATAGCAGGTAGAGTGGAATTTAACGAAGGAAACTGCTGTGTTTTTGTGTTTTTCTGTATGTTTTCCCTTTAAAACCAAGAGCTGGGCAGGCTTCCCATTTGACCTGATATGACCCAAACAAACTGCTTCTTACATAAAAACAACTGCAGGCTTAGAGAATGTAAAAATGTGCACTGTATCTTTTTTCCTCCAACTCTGGGGAGGGAGGAACGGAAGTCCCCCAAAATAGAAGAGCTCTGTCAATGATCGGCAAAGACTTGCAGTTATCACTCAAGTTTGATAAAGGAATTTAAAGCAGTTTTACTGAAGCCAGAGGTTTTTTGGAAGTTAGATTTGGTTACTCTTAAGTTTAATTTCGTTTGCTTTTGTATGCTTGCTCTTCGGTCACACAAAGACTAGTTTGAAAGGAAATGCTTTTCCTGGTGCTATGATACGTTCAAAAAGGGGGAGGAGAAAATACAACTCTTAAGGAGGGATATTATTATTCCAAAGCTAAAAAGGAAAGGAAAAAAAATTAAGATGTTTAAAGAAGAAGAGGAGGGGGACAGATTCCTAGGCTGTGCCTCTAGTTTGGGATTCAGGTGTAGAAAATTTAGGCCATATCCATTGATATTGTATTCAGATATCTTGCCTTGGCACATATACTAAGATTTATTTTAAAATAAAGCAAAAAGATGTACCGTGTTCTTCTGAAATGCTCCCTTTTATGGATTATTCTGATCACAAGTCCTATTTAAATTTTCTAAAGTGCTATGTTCCCCACTTGATGTCCTTCTTTGCAGAACTGTCTGTTCTGAAGTTGGCACCTTCCACAAAGCAGCGCACAAAAATTAAAGGCGAGGGAATAGAGAGGCTTTAATCTGCCTGGACAGCTAATGTAATGCATACTGAAGCTGAAATCTGCTGTGTGTAACAAATAAAATGAATTTCAAGGTCTTGGCTTTGAAATGTGTACATAAATGTAAACTGAAGAATGTCTTTTTTTTTCTGGTTGTCCCCTTTTAATCAAGAACATTTTATCTGAGGTCTAAGTGAAGCTTTTATGTAAGTGTTTGTGTAACTTAGAATGATAGGTTGAAAGCATTGACAACAGAAATATTTCAGCACTTGAAATACTTCAAAAAAAAAACATTTTCCTGAGGCCATCCCATCTGTACTGATATGTGTAGATGGGTCAAAGCTCTCTCCTTGATTTAATAGTGCTTCTAGAGTAACTGAGAATAGTAAGGCAGCTATGATTTTCCTAACAAAATTGGATTTTGCCATGATGACAAATACCTCGAAAATTATTTAAGATAATATTAATTTATAATTACTTAACTTACTGACTTTCATATCAGAGCTAATATAAGTAATCTTTGGGTAACGACTACTCGTTGAACAATTATTTATTTATTTATTCATTTATTTATAAACGCTCTTATAGGCCGCCCAATCCCGTAGGACTTTAGTGTAACTGAAGTTACACTAAATGAGTGGTACTTAATGATTGGTCCTCCAAGTTCCTGCTGTCCCCCGCCCATCCCCGTGGTCAACATGATCATGATCCGGGTGCTTGGCAATTGGCTCCAACTTACAACAGTTGCAACATCCCAGGGACACATGACTGCCATTTGCAACTTTCCCTACCAGCTTCCCACAAACAAAGCCAGTGGAGAAGCTGATAGGGAAGTTGCTCCTATAAGTCACTCTTACACCTGCCACTTTTTCTCTGGAAGAGTCTGACTATGGAATATGAATCCCAGAAATCTTGCATTCCATAGCAAGTGCTGAGCACCTCTCCATCCTCACTCCATAGTGCATGCATTACCCAGCTGTACCTGGGTGGTGCTGCAGCAGCCAACTGCACACTTCCTTCTCCCAGGGAGCAGCCATGTCCAGATGTCCTCACACCACACTGTGGTGACCATCTTGCATCTTACCACCCTCAGCAGCAGCCACCCTCAGCCGTGCTTACATAACACTTTGGTGACCACTGGCACACCCTTCTATACCTGGCAGCAACCACTCCCAGCTTGTTTGTGTGATGCCACAGTACCCACCAGTGCATTCTCCACCACCAGGATGCAGGGGTGGGTTCTAATTTTCCTCGCTGCCAGTTTGCTTCCTGCCGCGCGGGCGCAGTGCTAAAAACACAGCTTTCTGTGCATGTGCAGAAGCAAAAAACAAGATGGTGGCGCCTATGGCGGGTGCAGTGCTAAAAACACAGCTTTCTGTGCATGCGCAGAAGCAAAAAACAAGATGGTGGCAACTATGGCATCACCAAGAGATCCGGTTCAGGGGCGTGGCAGGCCTGGGTTCTAGCGACTTAGGCCGCCAAGTTACTACCGGTTCCATAGAACCGGTCAGAACCGGCAGGAAACCACCTCTGCCTGTATGCAGTACTACAACAACCACCTGCACACCCTCCCACAACCTGCAGCAGCCAATTCCACCTGGATGCATGTATGTCATGCCACAGCAACCACTTACCTGTATTGCAGTCTGCTTGTAGGACATTCAGAACTTGCAACTTCCTGCTTGTTTCCCCATTGACTTTGCTTGTTGGAAGCCAGCAAAAAGTTGTGAAGCGGTGCTTGCTAACAACCCTTGATCCTTGCTTAATGCCAGCAACAAAGACTACGTATCACCAAGTGAAAAAATAGCTTTGTAGGATCAAAGCATGAATATTAAATGAATAAATAATGGAAACACCAGGTATGCCATGGATAAGGTCTAATTCAGAAGACCTTGTCAAGATTAGTAAAAAATACTTAACATAGTAAAACAGAAATATTTATTAGGACTTCTTAATTTCTTCATGTTTCTTGTTTGGTGAGAATAGGATTCATTATCTTTTTAAATTTATGTAACATTAAATATATTTTCATCTTTCTTTACCCATTTTTTACTGTTGAATTGGGGGATGGATAATGTATTCCTCCAAACAGTACTTGTGCAAAATAACTGCACGTGAAACTACATGTGCATTATACACCCAGACACACATTTCTACACAAATATAGTTGCTGGTTTGGTAATAGTTACTTGGCATCTCATTTAGGTTGCTGTGGCTGATTATGTATGTTCAAGTAGAGTCCTAGATTTTATTGAATGTGCCTGGTTCCAGAGAGAATTAATATAGGACTGTTACAGTTCTCATTGCAAATGAACTTTCTTATATTCATACTTTTTTTTCATCAAAATGTGTATGGCTGCCCATCTCACAAATTGACTGTCAAATGTGACTTACCGAAGAATATACATCTAGTCTGAACATCACCTGTCTGGCATAAAGCTATACTGCAGATTGTCATTCTTGTCTCCTTTCAATCAAAATTTTGCTAAACACCTTCCCAACAATACTTAAGAGATTAATGCTCCTACAGTTTTTACATGAAATGTTGTCACTTTTCTCTTTATAGAGGGCAACATTCTTCTAATTGTCAGCTGCAATCTTCCTAAATACGTTAAGCAAGTTGGGGTGGGGTGCATCTGTAAGTAAGCCATGTCTATATCCATTTCTTCAGGTATACCACCTATACTTGAGCCTTGCTGTTTTTCAACGTTCTTATACTATCATTATTATTTTTTATTGCATTTGCAAGCAAAAGTAAATGCACACATGCCCATTTTTTTTCATTGAATCCTTAAGTGAGCAGGAATGATCACATCCTTATTTTGCTAAGTGAAAGACAATAACTTTCTGCAAATTTGCAAAAATTTGAGTTCAACCCCATCATATCACCTCAGCCAGGCCACTAAGGTCTTTATATAACACTTTTTGGAGAAAAGGAAAATTAGAGCCAGTTTGGTATAATGGCTAAGGCACTGGGAAGATTCTGAGTTCTAGTACCACTTCAGGCATAAAACCAACCAGGTGACTTTGGGCTAATATCTTTCTTTCAGCTCTAGGAAAGAGGCAATGGCAAGCCACTTCTGAAAACCTTGCTAGGAAAACT
Organism: Diadophis punctatus similis; assembly: GCA_023053685.1. NCBI lineage: Eukaryota > Metazoa > Chordata > Lepidosauria > Squamata > Dipsadidae > Diadophis > Diadophis punctatus. The sequence continues at coordinate 3,180,680 of JALIGW010000038.1, read as the reverse complement.
GCAGGGACTTGTCCTGGTAGTCTCCAAAAATAAGACACAATTGAATATAAGGTTATAGACCAAGTCACTAGGAGTAGCCATACCTGTGCCACAAGCAGCATTCTTGCTAACAATAAAGACAATACTCACAAATTTTGGCACACTTTGGCCAGTGTGCTATCACTGCAGCCAAAACCTAGTTTTATTCTCATGCTATTCTATGCAAGCCAAGATCTCCAATTAAAAATAAGAGACTACCTTGCAAGCCAGCATACTATTTCCTGCATTTTACCACCTAGACATTTGTATTACAGGAAGCCAATTCTAAATATATCTTCAAATTATTGGAATACTTGTTTTCGTGCTTAATTTGTTTTATGGAGGCTTTCATCTTGTTGTTTTGGCCTTCAGGATATATATTCATTCTCACCATGTATGGACAGAAAAAGCACTTCAGTGCTTAGGGCAGATAGATTGCTATTTCAATATTTGCAAGAGTACAGAAATATTTCCAGGCATTAGATATAGCAGCTATTTTATATTACTACTTTTCAGAAGCCAAGTAACTTAAGATACGGTAATTTGTGATTTTTAATGACTACAAACCAAAGACGTAAAAATAGTCTTATAGTAAAAACTTGCCTATGCTTAGTCATTTAATCATTTTAAAAAATATAATACTTCACAGTGATTCAACCCCACATAACATTCATTGGAAAATTTAAGGAGAAAAATGCCTACTTGCATTCATCTAACAGTATTATCCATTGTAAATTCATGCCAGCAAGGAAGCATTATATTCATCCAATCAGCTAGCATTTGTCTCCTCCCAGGACATTTGATTCTTCTTTAGGATAGTTTCAATGGAATGCTGATGATACAGTAGAAATTGCAAATTGCTTCAGGAATGATGAAGGCTCCCATTTCAGCTCTGTCCCTGAACAGAGAGCACTGTAAAGAAATTTAGGAAAAAGCTGATTTTCCATTTTGATTAAAATGTCTCCATTAGCATTTTATTTATTCAATATTTATTCTGCCTCTCTATTTAAACAGGTCGTCATGCAAACCCACAGATTAGTATTAAAATTAATTTTAAAATTAATAGCAAGTAAGTGCATCTTGGTTGCTTTTTGGAAGGCAAACACTACTTTCCAGAGGATATCTTCCAAACTGTTGGACCAGCACTGTAGATGTCCATTTTTAAGTATCAGCTAAAGTATAAAAGTATGCTGCAGTGGTTAAAATAAAATGAAATCAAAGTATGGCTAACTTGCTAAATCTTAACACTCAAGAAGGGTTAAATTTGGGACCACAGCTACCACCTATGGATCCATTGACATTTAATATGGAGCAGTCCCAAATTGTGAACTTGGTCGATGCTCATCCTAAATTGTTTTCTTTTTAACTCTCAGCACCTTTGGGTTTTCAGTCTTTTCACCTTCATCAAGTTTTTTGCTCCCTTTTGCATGTTATGTGTTATTTATTCTTCTTACCATAGAAGAATACCATCTTCTAATTTTTTACTAGTTTTATTTTGTGATGAACTCTGCTGGTTAGGTGAATGAAAAATACAGTGTGTACAATATTAATGAAAAGAGTGTCCATATCTTGAAAAATAATAATAATAATCCAGGTCCCAACAAAAACTGGAATGGTGGTATCCAAATGTATTTTGTTCTTGGATTTTTCTATCATTTTTTAAAAATTGTTTATGCCACCTGAACACACATTCTCTAACTTGGATAGCATAAAAATATTTAAATCAATCAATCAATCAATCAATGCTAGTCAACATAAAATCTAAAATAAGCTTTCCGTTTTAACAATAGAGATTGCCAATTATTTCTAGCAGAGCTTTTCTTCTAAAATTAGGTCTAATTAGGAAGTTTCTGTATTCTGTTTAGTGAATGTTGCCTAGCACATATATTTACATAAACTATTTAGAATAAGTAGAGAATGTGTCTTACAATCTTTGGCTTTTCTCTGATGCTTTCTAATGTACTATGCAATGAAAAAAGTTCTCATATGGGTTTGATTATTTTGATCAATAGAAACATTGAAGTTGTACTTAAAACATATTATTGCAGTTCATTATCTCTGGGTCATTTAATGCTAACAATTGTTTTAGGCATTTATATACATTGTATTAAGTTTCTGTTTGTTTATAAATTGAAAAATTTTCTTAAAGATTATTTAGTGATATTAATATCCTAGTACTTTTGTTTTCCTTATATAGTTTGAATTTCCTAAATTGTAATATACTGGATCTAGGCTTTTTATTTTTAATTTGCCCATGTTGCTTGCATGTGAAACATTTAACAGACATTAGACATCAATCGTTTATGCTTTTTGTTCTGAATTAAATCATATTATAGAACTTTCCAAATTTTCTTTCACAGGTTTATAATTGGGACAAACAATTCAAATCAATAATGAATCTCAGCTCATCAGTTGGAATAATCAAGATAAATATAAGAGTAATATATAAAGATCCTGGGATGCAGGTTCCTTTATTAAACTCTTCCATCTGTTTTTGAATATGCACCAATTGGCCAATGTTGTCTAGGCTCAGGACCTCAGAGGTTAGATTGGGTATGGTTTGTCCTCACTTAATGTTAGAACTTACAATGCCGAACAAGAAGACCTATAACCAGTCCTTGAACTTCTAGCCATCTCAGTGTCCCTGTGTCATGTGATCCAAGCACTTGGCAGTCAGCTTGCATTTACATTGTAACATTCTGCAATCAGGTGATTGCTATTTGAGACTTTCATTGCTGGCTTGGAACAAGCAGACTCAATGGTGAAGCCAACACGGGTTGTAAATGGTGACCATGTGATATCTTAATGACATGCACTTAACAATGGCAATCAGAACTGCCATCAGTAGGTGACATCATATTTTACCACTGTGTCACTTAGCATGGAAAATTCTATTCCCAACTGCGGTCATTAACCAAATGCTACTTATAATAATTTTAAAAAAATCCTAGAAAAAGGAAATGATATCTGCTTGAATCAATTTTAATAAAGACAGTTCAGCTATGAAGCATGTAGAGATGACAATTCCAGCATGATTCTATTGGTGGTCAGTTGTTGCTGGTCAGGACAAAAAGTTTCTTTCTCTTTCTGTATTTGTTGATTAGACGGAGTAGTTGGGTTGCCAATTAAGAAGTGATTGTTAGACTCAACCTAGGTTGAACCTGTTGGTTGACAATGTTTTGCCTTGGAATAATAAGGTTTGAGAGCTCTTAATTATCTATGAAAGGTTCACTCTCTTTGGTTGAAGCAGATGACTATCTGGGAATCCTGACAATTTGGAAAGGGTAATGCTTGATGGACTATTATTTATTTATTTATTTATTTTGTGAGATTTATATACCGCCTCACAGTGCAAGCACTCTCTAAGCGGTTTACACCAGTAAGCAATGTATATTTTACATTGCCCCCAACAATCTGGGTCCTCATTTTACCTACCTTGGAAGGATGGAAGGCTGAGTCAACCTTGAGCCGGTGACATTTGAACCGCTGATCTGCGGATCACAGTCAGCTAAAGTGACTTGCAGTACTGCCTCTAACCGCTGCGCCACCTCGGCTCATTATTGGAATACTTGATTATTCCAATATTATTCAATACTCATTATTATCCGACTAGACAGGATAATGTTTGCTTGAATTGTTTTGATGTGCATGCATGCCTATTGTGGGAAAGAACATTTTATTTGATATGGCTATTTTGTTCCTTCATTTTTTAAGTTGCTGGACAGGAGTCATTCCTCCATTACCTCCATATTCTGCTATTACACCTCAGGGGAGGGAAGAGTTACCTTAAGCTTAATGCATATAAACAGTTTAACTGGCTGTTCATTTGTGTAGGCTACATAGAACATTTTGTCTTGTTCCAGGCTAAGATGGATATTTAAATCTCTCCCCCCCCCCCTGCACAAATTGTAATCAGTAATTTCTATGGATGGATGTTATTCCTCCTATTTTGTCTGCACTATGTTACATGTTGCAGATTTGAGTTTAGTTTCCACTGAAGTTTAAAATTGTCATATAGATGACTATGGGACATGCATTTTCTTATGACTTCTGAGACCTTTAGAAGATTTGGTCCGCTTTCCTTTCTCCCCTGCTCCACATATTAAGTCTTCACAGTTACATTTTAATTCCTTATCATTTCTTTAACAAGTTCCATTTTGTAAATCTTAATCTTGCTAAAATGCATTTATTTAAAAGTCACCCATTTCATTTTTTTTGCTACAGCAGCAACAGGCATTAGAAGCCAATCTTGATAGTTATGATTATTTTAAGGAGTTTTGACTTGAAACTTCAGCTTTGAAATATATAGGGCAATCCTGCCCCTCCATCTTTTTCCAGCAAGAAAATGGGCATAGCTATAAAAATTGATAAAAGTGTTTAATGGAAAGTTTGTACATCCTCCTAAATAACATTTAGCCTGAAAGGCTATTCTGCAGATGAGAGAGCAAATCCATTTCCTGTTGCTCTAGAGGACATACTAAAATCTGTGGGTCTATATCGCAGAAGAGCAGAATTCAATTAAGCTGAAGAATAAGTGTACTATTAATAAGTTTTTATCAGGAAGAGAATCTTTAGGAAATGGTGATATTTTTTGTTTGTAATATATAAACAGAAAACTATATGGCCATATTCTAGGGATTATTAAAATTTTCGAATCATATTGGTTTAGGCATTTGAGTTTAGTAATTGTGTGTATTAAAAGTTAGAAAAGAAATAACTTTGGAAACATGAGGGAAAAATGATGTTGACAAGACTATGCTCCTTGGCCAATATAAAGTTTTATATTCTTTAATTATGTAGATAATCACTTTTCAAACCAAGTTAATTTGAATTGGCATCTTTCTTAAAAAGTTTAAATTATCTAATGTGTGAGCTCCTTTTGGCACAACAGCTCATAATATACTTGGTAAATTTTATTTTGGCAAGCATTTGTAGAACAGTGGAGTTCTCATGAACATTGGCATATTTTATTGGTCATTAAAGGTTGATTGTTTGGTTTTGAGGGCATATTGTTTTCTGTATTGTGTAGGTTAGTTTGGGAGTAATTGATTATGGATGGATAATTACACAATGCAGGACGCTGTAATGTTTGGTTCTTAGAATTCTGTCTAGTGTCAGTCATTCTTACCCCAATTCTGGGAGTTTTTCAGTCTAATACCTTTCAAAATAGGTATCAACAATGTGCCCTCTTCTGGCCTCAATGCTAACTATATATTTTTATACAAAATATATGTTATATTGTTTCATCCATTATATTTTTTCATAAGAGGGCATGCATTCATGACAATCACTATTTCACAGTAAATCTGCAGCTATAAAAAGAGATGTGTGTGATCTGCATAACAAATGGGGAATAGTCGCTTTTTTTCCACATACCATGGTACCCAAAACATGTAACAGTTTATATCACTTATTTGCCACTAGTAACAAGCTTATTAATTTTATTCAAAATATAGTTGTAATACACATTGTTATATTTTTTAAAAAAAACATTGAAATGATTTTAAGTTGGATGCACATCTTGGCTCTTTGGTGTGAAATGGTTTAAATAATATATATTTTGTTGACTAGTGGGGGTTGTTTTAAGCCTGTTTATTAGTTAATAACCTCCTCCTACCTCCCAGCACTAATCTTGTAAAGATCGTGATTTAATAAATCCAAGGAATTATTAAATAAATTAAGTATTTTATATTACTTGTCCTCATTGAACCAAATTGCAATACAACACAATTACATTTTATAAATAACACCTTTCATACTAGCACCACAGGGCATAGTACAAAAGAATCTAAATAGAATGTGAATACTGTAATCAAATGCAGGCCCTAGGAAGGCAGATTGAAAAGGCCTGTTGCTGGATAGAAGAATAGACAGGGTAAGTATAGATGGTCACAGCAGAAAACGTGGTTTTGAATAGAAAAGCTCAGTGGAATAAAAATTTCATTTTCAACTGTTCCAAAATAGGAGTGATTGGGGAGAGGGGAGTAAATGACTTAGTTTTATGTGTAAGAAGTTGGAGGAAGGAATCCAAGAAGCATATTCCTGTTTATTCTTTTTTCCCCCTTGCATTAAATTAGGTAGGAAAAGATAAAGTTTCCTTTAATTTATTTTGATGATAATATCTTCTTTGGATTTGAGTGTAGATTTGCATCCTCTGTCTGTTGCACAGAGAATGACCCTCCTATTCACTCCAGATTTTGGGACAAGGAATAGCAATTAGGATTTGTAAAGTTGAATTTAGGAATATCTTTGAATGGTTTCAACTGTTCAGAGAGCTGCAAAAATTATCAAAATAAGAGGCATGTTTCAATAAGACTGCAAATGTTTGAAATTCTCCAATTATCACAATGCTATTAATTAAAAATTAATTAATTTGTAATATATGTTTTACTACTTGTTTTGCATTTTGAATATCTTATTCTATTTATGCAAATACGTATATGCATATGGTTTTTCAGTAGGTGAAATGAAAGAAAAGAAAAAGCTTGCTTGCAAACTTTCATGTTTTGTCCTGTTAAATGTTAAGTTTGATAGTAATAGATAGAAAAGACGTCAATATAACACTTACTTTATGTAACTATAACTTCATAACAGGTATATCCATTAATAGATTTTTGTCATGTCCAAATATTTGATTGGCTAATATAGCTTATTTTAGGCATGGAGTTCATATATTGATGGACCATTCATTTTCTAATCTTTCATCTCAGACTTTACTTGAGCCATCTCTCAGGCAAAACAAGTTTGACAACAATATAATTTTTTTACTTAGTATTATCATCCCTGTAGAATTGTATGGAAAAAAGGATAGAGTATATGGCAGTCTTTTTGTGTTAACATGTATCATCCTTACAATCCCCTATTTATGAAGGACGGAGACTCATTCATTGATCACTGTGTGAAAGGGAAAGTGCTATTAATGCTTAAGGTAGCATGATAAACCTATTTTAAACTTTGGGAGTGAATGCATTAAATTACAATTCAGACATTTACCTATTAATTGCAAAAGAGTGATCAAAGTAAAGGGCAGAATAGTCTTGCTGAGATGTTTGCAAACAACGAATAAAACAGGTATGTGAACTAATACAATGTGCCCCATCACATCTTTTTATTTTAAAAAAAACGTAACATTGACTTGTAAATTCTGACTGCCCTCTTCTTGCATACTATCAGCATCAGTGTCAATGTCATTGCCTCAACTCTTCCTCTTTCAGTGCATAGCTTTGTCATTGAAAGTTTCCAGTCTCAGCTCTAAATATATCAGACAATTTCTGATAGTTAAGAACTAATTTTTTGGTTCTAAGTGCATGCATTGATCTCAAGCCCTTAAAAAAAGTTTCCAAAATGAATCTCTCAGGACATATCACAAGAACAAGCAGCATTGAAGGTGGCTATTTGATTACTTTTGCTTTATTAAGTAGGAACAAACTGGTCTAATCCTGAGGAGCCAATTCCCAGAATCGACCTGTAAGCAGTGTCAGAGAGAAGGAAAATATGGGGCCTTTATAGCACCCTGCGGTTTTAAAGATAGATGAAATATTTAGTGGCACCATCAGGACACAATGAAATATGAGATTCTGCATCCCAAGTTATTTGTGACCTGTTAAGAGACAAACTTAAAAGCTGCTTTGCCAAATTAAAACTTTTAGAGAAGAGCACATCTGGGAAATTCAGAACACTGGAGGAGCATGATCGGCCTCTTGTCTCTTATTGCATTGCGAGTTGCAGCCATGCCCATGGCAACATAGATGATACCAGAAGGAAGGGCATTATTTGTATTGTGCATCTAGCACGGTGAAATGTGTTTTTCCTACAGTTCCTACACATTCCTACAAGGAAGTTTTTTTAGGTCATATCCCCCCACCGCCCCATTCTCTTTATTTGCTAACTTTGGAAACTCTTTAACTTTCCTCAAGGACGCTCTTCATTTCTGAACCTGCCTTCAGTTTCCCTGACGATCCCATCTGCTTTTCCATGCGCTTGGAAAAAACTTCTGCTGATTACTGCTTCCAAAGGATATTTCTCATTCAGTGGCTGAGTTCACGTATTTCAGTAAGCCAGATTGTAGCCCATTTGATTTTGGCATAGCACTCTCAGCTAATTGTAGTTTACTCAACACAACATAGGGAAGCAAACAGTGCCTTAGTTTGATGTGTGAAATCAAGGTAATATATTTATAAGATGTAATCATCCTAAATCAGTTACTCATAGTTAGTCTTTTGGAGGAGGTCACCATGCCAGCCACTAGTATTTTAGGAGTAGAAAAAAAGATCAACATTATTCAAAGCAGCAAAATGAAACCTCTTTTAATGAATACTTCTGATCTATTAACTGATCTTAACCTACACGTCTGAGTGTACACTGCATATGTTTGGAATCACATCCTACATAATTGTTGCCTTCAAATGACAAAGAATACATATCAGTACATTAAGTCAAATATTAAAGCAGTATAAAACAAGGGGAAACATTTTATACTTGTACCAGTACATTTTGTACTTGTTAGCATGGTGATAATTTATAAGTGCTCTATAAAAAGCCACGTGCTGAAAGTGTTGGACTAGAAGTAGGAATGCTTAGGTTCAAGTGCACCCTCAGTTATGGAAGTTCATTCACCGACTTTGAGCTAATTACCCTGTTTCAGTCCAGCCAAGCTGTTATGCGGGGAACATATAGAACAGTGGTTCTCAACCTTCAGAATGCCGTGCCCTGCGCCCCGTCCCCGTGCCCCCCCATGCCCCACCCTGCCGCCGCACCCGCTGCCGCAACCCCCGCCCTACCGCCGCCATTTGGATTCTTTTACCCTCTGCGCATGCGCAAAGCGTTCTGCGCATGCGCAGAGGATAAAAGAACCCAAATGGCAGCGTCCGGGCGAAGTCTCCCGACCCCTGTGAAAGCGTTGTTCGACCCCCAAAGGGGTCACGACCCCCAGGTTGAGAACCGCTGGTATAGAAGAAGGAATGGTATACAACTTGTCTTGAGCTGAAGGAAGGGCAGAATATAAATGTAACAAATATAAGAAATACAAGTACTAAAATATATTTCATCACTATTAGTATATGAGTGACAGGGTAAGGCTCTTTTGGCATCCATATTTAACTTTCTATAGATTTTAGATTTAATTCGGTAAAAATTACGGTGACTGTTGGACCCCTGTATTGGTCTTTCAGGATGAAATGAATAGGCCCAGTTAGTTGTTAGCAATCTGATGCTTAAGTTCACGATATTATTCTCTACCAAATGTCTCACAATTTATAATCAATAAAATAAATAGCCAAGGAAAAGAAGTAAGCAGGAAAAAGGAAGTAATCCAGATTTAAGAAGATGAATTGGAATTGTCAGAACTGGCAGAGGTACAAATATGAGTCCATTTTGCATCTCTTAGCCTACACAGAGCAATTTTATTGTTTTCTGTAGACAACTTAATGTTAAAATACTGACAGCTATTCAGAAATAGAATGAAGAGGCTGGTACATTTTTCGTTGGACAAATAATCAAGTGTGGGTAAATAAATTTACACTGAACTTGTTCAGGTCAAGTTATTCCATACGGTTGGCTTAGTAGCCTGGTGCCAATAAGAACATTACAATAACCGCTTGAGAGGTTGAGAAATTTGGGATTGTACAGCACATAGAAGCCATATGCTTTTGTGTACTGGCAGAATCTATTGCAGTTAGATTTTCCATTACCACAGCTCATATTTTTTACTTTTGAAGTTGATTTGTTTATGCTCTTTCTGCAGAAACCTTAAAACCTTGTTTCATTTTCTTTTAATTTCTACAATCTTTTATTCAAATATGCTCTATCAATACCATTTCTTCAGTTGATTTGAATCAGAGTTTTGGTTCCTGCTGTAGGGATTTTTAAACAATTCTTGTCTGTACAGACAGATTGACACCTATGCAGCAACTAACATGAAATTAGTTTATAGTAACTATGTAATGTGGTACTTCCTTTGGCACTTTCAGGCGTTTTCTAAATACTTCATTTTTTATGCAAGTTTGCATGTCAAAATTAGTGTTTTTTTTCTTTGGGACAAGCATAGTATGTCTTTTGTTGACAGATAACAGAGGGGTCAGCAATTTTGCCATGGCTTAGAATTAGATCAGTATTTGGCTGCCAGGCTGGATGAAAAATTAAACAGCCAGGCTAAGGCCAACAGCTATGGAAACTATGGGATTACACGAGTTCTTATGGTCTGTCATCCTGTTATACCTACTTGCTTTCTATGAAAATCAAAGTTATAAGTGCAGCTAAATATTCCTTCTGATTACAAGCTCCCTTACTAGGAATCCTACAGAGAGGATTCTTGACTCCCATTATCCTGGTTTGGAAATTTATCTTGCCCTGCATTCCCTATATCTCTGTCCATTAACTTACTCTATACCGTCTTTGTTTGCATGATTTGAAATCTAGAGTGACCCTTTTAAAATAATTAACTAGAAGCCTTCTCTGGTTAGGTCTAGAGAAATTGGTACACTAAGATTTGTGCTGACCTGTTCAGTTGTTCTGTTCAAAAGTAGACCTAAGAGTGAATGTCTGTACAGAGATCATTACATTGCAGTCTTTAGACTAAGTCTGTCCTTTAGACTTTAAATTCATAGCTGCTTAAGGCTTAGAATACTATCCCCAGTAAACCTCAAATATAGCATTTAGGTGATTATTAGTGCTGAAGAAATTTAATTTAGTAGGCTGTGATTATGCTGAATTTGAGCTGTTTGCTTTTCTACTTGAAACTGCATGAACTTCTGAACATTTTTTTCTTTTTATAGTTCTCTCTCTCTCTCTCTCTCTCTCTCTCTCTCTCTCTCTCTCTCTCTCTCTCTCTCTCTCTCTGCTGTTTCTCTGCTGTTCTGTAAAATGCTCCATGAAGAGGCAATAATTTACATTCTTATGGCAGGATGGGGTGGATTTTTTTGTTTTGTTTTTCTTTCTGTTTATTTATAAGACATTTCCTTTCAGTTAGTAAAAGTTGGATCGTTAGGAGGCTCCAGTGATTTTCCTTCCCACCTCTTTCCTCCCTAAAGGGTTCCCCCCCCCCCCCATCGGCACTCCCTGTGGATCCTTGTGAACTCAAAAAGCTAAGGCAGGCATCACAGCCAAGCCTTGTCACTCTCCGGAGGCAGAAAGGTTCCTTCGTCATCACTTGGAACAGGAACTACAATCATTGTGGTGAGTGCTGTGGATTTAGAAGTTAGTATGCGGATGCTGTTAGTGGTGAAGTAATTTCTCTCTCTCTCTTTCTTGGTTTTTCATATCACACTAGAGGCTGAACATTTTAACAGCTTTCGCAGAGCTGAGAAACTTTGCCTTAGATTCATTGCTAGCGACAGAACAATCAATACTGTTTAGGTTAACTTTAGCTTGCCTTGGTGGGCTTTCCTGCTGTCACCAGTGGGTGTCAGCCTTGGCAGTAGCTAACAAGGTGCTTGTAAAGAGACAAGAGTGTGCTGCTACAAGGGGTTGGAAAAAAAGAGAAAATATTAATCCTTCACTTAGACTCTTTGTCTGGCAACTTTTCATGCCTGTGTTTCTCAGCATTTACATTATGTTCTGAAGACCTGATTGTCCAGCCAAGCATAAAAGAAACTCTCCAGTGAATGCATGATCAAAGAAAATACTTCCATGAAAGCAACCTCTGGGAATAGAGAGAGGCGGGGTGGTGGGAAACCATTTATAAATGAGACTTCCACGGGTCTGTACAGGAGGATTTCATATACATTTTTTTCAAAACTTTATCCCTTCTGTTCTTTTTCCTAGTGAGATGATATAAATAATTCACATGTATTATTCTGAAAGAATCTCCTATATAGGCTTAATAGCAGCTATGTATTTTCCTCTTCATGAAGAAAAGCAGCTGGAAGAGGGGGCATTGAGCAGGAAAACTCCCAGCGAGAAGAGACTTACGCAACTCTTTTTACTCCACCCTTCCTTCATCTTTGCAGCCCCTGGAACTGTGTATTTGTGCATCTATGAGTGTGTGTGTGTGTGTGTGTGTGTGTGTGTGTGTGTGTGTGTGTGTGTGTGTGTGTGTGTTGTGTATGGGTATGCTGACAAACACATATATAGAGTTTTTAGTATTTAAAACTTCCATAAAATGTAAAATTGGAATTATTTAATTAAAACATATATCTAACCATTAATTAGTTACGTCTCTGATATTTAAAGCTACATTTATATAGTGCATTTATAGGTTTAGAATAAGCAGAGAATATACATATTACTTTTACTTAGTGGTTACAACATTTTTTTAAAAAATGAATAGCATTTTTTAAAATAGAAATCTATAATCTTCAAAAATTGAAATAATTCAGAATTCAGTACTAGAAAAATCTTGGTTCAAAAACTCCAGTATCTCCATTTAAATAGAAAACAAAGCTGGAAAAGGTGGCTGCTTGAAGGCCTACTATGCATTAAAATGGCATGCTTGAGAATTCATTGATGAAATGTTGAAACATTATTAAAAATATTTTTCCATAGAAAATGTTCATGTGATCACATAATACTTGTAATTTTGTTTATAAAAACAAAAGTATGTAAATTATATAAAGTATAATATGATGATATTATATTATAATATCATCATATTATACTTATAATTAATTATAATAATTATAATCGTATAATATATGAAGTATAATATGATGATGAAACCAAAAAAAGTAAAATATTACGTTTTAAAAATGTAATATTTATACATTATATTTGGGACCTAGTTGGTTTAGTGATTAAGACACTAGGCTAAAAGCAGAAGATTGTGAATTCTAATCCCATGAAAATCAAAGGTGAGTTTGAGACATTCACTCTCTCAGCCGAGGACCTCAGGCATGGGCCATCAGCTGCTCAGTTAATTTCTATTGCAAGTAGCTGGTCAACATTCAGTTGCTCTGAAAAAAGCGGGCTTGTATTTGCAGGAAAACCATAGGAAGAAATATATGTGTGTGTATATATATATATAGTGTGTGTGTGTGTGTATCTGTTTGTGCGTACAGTATGTGTATATATGTGTGTGTATATTACACGGTGGCTCAGTGGCTAAGATTCTGAGCTTGTCGATCAGAATGGTCGGCAGTTCGGCGGTTCGAATCCCTAGCACCACGTAACGGAGTGAGCTCCCGTTACTTGTCCCAGCTTCTGCCAACCTAGCAGTTTGAAAGCATGTAAAAATGCAAGTAGAAAAATAGGGACCACTTTGGTAGGAAGGTAACAGAATTCCATGCGCCTTCAGAGTTTAGTCATGCTGGCCACATGACCACGGAGACATCTTCGACAGCGCTGGCTCTTCGGCTTTGAAACGGAGATGAGCACCGCCCCCTAGAGTCGGGAACGACTAGCACATATGTGCGAGGGGAAGCTTTACCTTTTATATGCATACACTGTTGAGAGATTAGAATAAATCTCATAGAGGCGATTTGGATCTTTGCTTGGAATTCAGACAGTTAGAAATAAAGCCGAGATTAAAAGTCTAATAGAAATATTTATTTCGATATAAAAACAATAAATCCTGAATAATTACATCTTTGCTAAGAAAAATGTGACAGTTCAGGTCAGAGTCAAGTCAAAAAGATTAATGGTGGATCTGGAATGTGGACATGCGTACAAGATCATATCACGTGTTCTGCCTGTATTGGAATAAACCATAATATTAGAATAAGGTGGAATCACCCTGTATAGACATGCAACTGACAATATTCACTACGTGACATACACAGACAGTATATTCTATGTGTATGTATGTGTATATATGTGTGTATGTGTGTGTGTGTATATATATGTATGTATGTATGTATGTATGTATGTATGTATGTATGTATAGGTATAGGCATATGCATATATATGTGTGTGTGTGTGTGTGTGTGTGTGTGTGTACATACATATAATGTATGCAGCAAAATCTCCTTAGAATTACAGGTTGTTTCCTGTAGTCAGAGTTACAAGGTACCTAAAAGATTGTCTATTCTAATCTAGTTAGACCAGTCCAGAAAATTGGTCATTGAGGCCCTTGTATGAGGGGGCAGGGGAATGTTCTGAACAATTTTGTCATTCTTGGATATTTTTTTGGAGGGGGGGAATTCCTAAGTTTGAAAATTCTTTTTGATTTTTTAAAAAGTCTTGTATCTGCATGACTTCAGGAATATAATCACCATATAGACATACTCCTTCGTGGTACTTAAGAAACAACTGCATAGCCAACTCTCATAGAGACACTGGCTATATTCTGCTTTCTGAGTCTTACGTTCAGAAAGAACTAGATGTCACAGCCAATACCTTTTCCAATCCTGCGTCTAATTCTATGTAACTGTTTGGTCAAGGAGCCACAGTTTCTAAGGGCTTGTCTGTAATTGTCATGTTAGGTTTTATTTGTTTTTTGTTTTTTCTTTCCTAGGAAGTTGCATTAGCCAGCAAAGACTTGATTTGCCATGCCCTGGCATCATTGCTAAATAAATTCCCATCTGTTTCACAACCCAATTTCCCATAAATATACAGATAAGCTTTTTCTTATGGTCTTCATGGTGGAGTGTATAAACTTTTTAGATTTCACTGTTACAACTATTGCAAAATGTCTTTTCCCAGTTCACATCTCCATTTCAGGGGCAAATCAGGGGAAAGCATTCTGCCAATTTTTAGGAGGGGGTCAAAGAGAATTAATTTGTTCTGGTGGGAGGAAAAGCTGCACTTTTTTAATTATATGTGGCAGCTGTTGGTTGGCTAGCTGCCATCATGCTTACTGTAATAGCACTTTATGTAGAGCATCAATACTCCACTCACAATATTATGATGCTATACATGAGAATCAAACCATCTATCTCAACTCTATTGCAACATTATCATCATTGTCATCTATATGTTAATTAATATCATTATTGCATGTTATACAACTATAAAATTTCTTGGATGTTACAATAATCAGATTGATAACTAGGTAGCTAGTTTGTAGTTTTATCCCACAACAGTCAAAATCTGACGGAAGGAAACATAAGTTTTCCTTGGTTTTTAAAACTATACTTCCAAAAATATGTGTGGGAAGGAAAGATATTTTTTTATTCTATACTTGATTTGATTTAATCATACTGATTAAACTGTATAAACTTAATAAAACTATCCTAACTTTTACATAAAGATTAGATCTATATTGTTTAAACAGTTGACTTTCCTCTGGTGTTCATATATGTAAATTGCAACCTACTTGCATATTATGTCACCTTGGGTAGGTATACGTAGTTAGAAACATTTTGCTCTTTTTGTTTGCAGTTCTGAGGTTTGGGCCATTTTGTAAATTTGTGGTCCGCAATAGGTGAGGAAGAGAGCCTTCTTTCTGTTGTCCGGCAAATCTTGGAAGTTGTTTGCCTCCAAGAACATGCGGAATCTGGACATATATGTGCGCCATTCTTCGGTTTTGGGGTCAAAATATGCTGTAGCTGGAAATGTCTGTGTGGTCATCCTTCAAGGTTGGCCGGGCAAGGTTGAGTTCGGTGCAAAGATGGCCACGGATGCCACGAGGTGACTTTGTTCTGTGGTTCTTCTTCCAACACCTCGTCACCAGTGTTAGATTCGCATGTAAATGACGAGACGAGTCACAGCAACAGTTCAGCACTTCTATCCAAGCTGTAGCGAATACTGAATGCCGGCAGGCTCCAGGCAAGCCGCTTTTAAGGGCTTGTCTGAAGCCAGCCAGCCACTGACAGCCGTTTAAAACTCCCGCCGTGTGCTTAACCAATCAGTGGCCAGTATGCAAATTTTCCTACGTCCGTCCATACGTAACAGTTCTATTGTTATGTGTGATTTTAATAGCTGTTTCTCCTATTGTTTTGGAAAGCAAACTCTTCTTTTCTTTATCGTAAACTGCTTCTGAAACTCCTCTGAGTTTTCATCATGTTCAGAAGATTCTCAGATGCTTTAATAACTAGTGCTATCAAATGGAGTAATAAAGGCATCCAATACAACACCCCCATAGGCATATTATTTAGTTTTATTTTCCTCTCTGCGTGTTCTAGGATTTACTATTATGTGTGCTAAGTTCCTGAGCTAGCGTGGGGTTATGCTGCTGGCAAAATAATGTCAGTGCAGATTACAGGGGAATTACATCGCTGAGGCCTTAAGGCATTGAATTTCATAGTGTACGTCAGGGTACATGTCTCTTAGTTCACTGAAACATGGGTATCATGCACATCCTGCATCATTAGATGTGTTATGCAGAAAACAAGAAGGCTTAATCACATATTCAAAGAAACAGTCTTACAATAAATTTTGCCTTAGCAAACTGCCATGCATAGCGCAATTTCTCCTGCCTGTGCATATTACATGGTAAAGAAAAGATACCCCGCTGTATATCAGAAGGTTATAATTTCTTTTAGGTGTTCTATTGAAGTGGTAAACTGTGAGCATAAAGCTCAAGTGGTTATTTTAAATAGGGGGTTTAAGCAAAAAAAGAAAAAAAATTATGCCTGGCAGGAATTTCCCTTTTTCTTAACGTTGCCAAAAGTTTGTGTTTTATTCTTTTTAATAAATAACCTTTAAAATAAAATGGTGTGCTTTCTAAACCATGGCAGGTATCCATTTAAGCCGGCGAAATCCGAAGTGGACAAAGGAAGATAAATTTTCCTCACTAGGAAAACTTTTGGCATAACTTCCTTTTCTCTGTTTCTCTGTTGTTGTTTTTTCAGTTATAGATACTGCTGTCTTTTCATTAAATAAGTAGTATTGTAAACAGCTGCCATCCCTTGTTTAGGCAAGAGAGAGATAAGGGAGAGAGAAAGAGAGAGAATGGCACCAAAATTAGGATAGGGCTGCTGACAATTTACTGTACCTTATTACAAGAATTAACCAGTTATGACTGGTTATAATTTGATTCAAATGTATTGACTGCTTCTGAACTATCACACCCAAAATTTGGTTAAGCCTTGATTCATAATTATCTGTAGCCATTATTTCAATGAATTGTTTCAAATCGTTCTTTAAATAAGCTTTTTTTAAAAAAAAAATTCCCAGTAGAACCCCCATCTCCTGGCAAAGATTATGAGACTGTAACCTTCCTTTATGTAATTCAGTGCATTAAGTCCAGGGGCGGGTTCCTCTTACCTGCCTACCGGTGTGTTGTGCGCGCAACATCATGTTTCTCGCGTGTGCTCGCTACGCGCACACGTCCCCTCACGTGATTTTGTTTCCACGCATGTGCGGAAGCAAAAAATCACCAAAATCTCTCTCACGCGCGTCCCCTCACAAGATTTTGCTTCCGCGCATGTGCAGGAAGCAAAAAAAGGCCAAAAATTCGGGGAAAAAGATGGTGCCACGCAACAGACCGGCAAAGACAGTACTGGAGCCGTTGTGCGCAAATTGCGCAATCGCTGGGCTGCTACCGGAACGACAGAGTGGACCGCACCAGTAGGAACCCACCCCTGATTAAGTCCTCATTTAATAACCCGCAGTTCTGACCTGCAAAACATTGTGTGTCCAGAATTAAGATGTCTGTTCCATTGCAATCACATGCAGTCTTTAAGTGTGACATCACATAACCACAGCTTGCAACTTACTGCTGGCTTCTCCATTGACTTTGACTGTTAGAAACTGACTCTGAAGCTTGCAATCTGAAGCTTGCAAATGGTGACCACATGACCATGGACATTGGCACATTGCAACTGTCTTAAATGCCTATCAGTTGCAAAGCGCCTGAATTGCAGTCATGTAACTGTAGGGAGCTTGTGATGGTCATACATTTGAGGACCAGTTGTTAAACTGCTTTTTCATTGCCATCGTAAGTCTGAATGGTTGCTAAGCAGGGCAGTTGTTAACTGAGGACTGCCTGTGTATCTTCTATCTCATTCCGTTTTCTGTATAAAAAGAAAGCAGTTTTCTTTTGAAATGTTCCATGATAGCAGCATGATTTGTACATTTTTACAATTTAGGAAATGTCTATTATTATGTAAAACATTTCTCATCATGGCCCCAAAGGGTACCTTTAGAATCTAATTTGTGTCTGAAACCAAAGCAAATAAAGCATTTTCTAGCACTTTTTTATTTTCTCTACTAGTCTTCCTTATGGAATATCCAGGTTTCGTATTTATGTATACATTGCTTACAACTGCTCTTCTTTCATTCATTTCTCCTGTATTTCACACATTCAAATATACATCGTTAGAATGGCTCTTCAATGCTGATTCAGCAAAATGCTGCCACTGTCTGACCTACTTACCTGGAAACATTACTGAGCACATTTATTTCTGTATTATCATTCGGCTTTGGATCCATGGCTATTCATTTCCATGTTTTAACACTGATTGACTTCTCAGCCTCTCTGAAGATTATTTTCCTCCCCTCTCTCAATCCTCCAGATGTGCGGGTATAGTTAGCAAGTTATTTTATTTCATTATTGTGGAGATGATAAGAATATCTTTTTTTTGCTAATACAGAACTATAGATGGGAAATTTTACTGGCTAGTTGTGGGATTCCTGAAGTTGAAATGCACACAATCTTAAAGTTGCTAAGTTTGAGAAACATTGGTCTAGATCAGGGCTGTCAAACTCCTGGTCCATGGACCGGATGCGTCACAGGCTGGCCACGCCTGGTTTAGCAAAGAGGGAAAAAGTCCCGATTCATCACGTGACACTGCTGTGACGATGTGAGTTTGACACCCCTGGTCTAGATTCACCGAAATTATATAGATTGGCAAGAAACAATTGCACTGATTATCAGCATAAATTTGCAGTAAATCTAACATGAAACATGCACAAAGTGTTCCTCCACTTCTCATTGCAAAGAATCCCAAAGTATTTAAAAGTTTAGAAAAGGATTGGAACAGTATTTGTAAGACAACTGCATCTCTTTCAGAGGGAATGAATCATAGTTGCATGATAGCAATATGCCTTAGCTAACACTTGTGGCTTTAACTTCTAAGTGTTTTCTGATATTATTCTTGTTGAGTTTTTCTGTGACTAATGTAAAGTTTGAAGAGTATACTGTTCAGCTAGTGACAAGCAGTAATTCAACCTTTAAAAGAGAAAAGGATATTTTTATCAAAAGAATTTTAATTACAGTAACGTTCTTAAGATCAGACTACTTAATCTTCTAGTGGCTAGAATGCGGTCTTAAGTTAGGACGGGATGAACAAGTGACATAATGTTTTTTTTATCTTTTCAATTTTTTTTTCAAGGAAAGTTTCTCTTACAGGCATACTGACATACAGAATTTTAGACAACGAGAAAGGGCAGATAAAGTCAAGGACTAAAAAATTACTTATTGGAAAATCCCAACTTTGGCAATAATTAATTTTCACAAACTATACTTGTATCTTGAGGACAAAACTCTTTTCTTCTGTTTTATGAAAAACAGATATGTATATTTTGATATACTCTTAGCTGTTTACCATACCACCAGTGAAATCTGCAATAGTTTGAGTTCCTTTTTGACTGTTATCTTTTCAATAGTGATATGTGTCTACTTGTACCATGTGGAAAAATTAATAAAATATCTAAATGTTAAAAGACAGTTTATAAACACCATATGTACATTCATACCATGCAAAAGGAAAACTTTTAAGCTGAAAATGTAATGATTGGAGTTCTTTACTTCCACAACTAAAAATTAAAAAACAGTACATTAATTTTTGGTCAGGGCATGACTATTTCTATGAATTCTAATAGAATTATAAATAGTGTAAACATTTTTTTCCTTTGGAACACCATAAGGTGACTAGTTTCAATATACTGTACTTGCTATCAAGAAGATAGGAGAAGTAATTTCCAGCTTCAATTGAATATCTTTCTAGAAAATACAATGCCAAAGAAATATGACATGGGAAAACATAAGAGTGAATTTTGGGCTTTGATGCATATGAACAAAAAAAATGTTTTTCTGTGGTTACATTATTAGGTTGCACTAATAAGAAATACGACCACAGTCTAGATTCTGTCCTGATTATTAGGCCCTGTAGCAAGTGCTAGCAGGGAAACTGATTATGAGATTATATTCAAGACCTCTTTAAGCCAACCTAGCAATCAAAGCTATATAAGCACATTTTCTTTTCTTTTTTTTGCACTGATATTTTGTGTTCCTGGGTAGGGCTGAACTATGTATGCAGAAGTAGTTGATTGAAACTAATTGACTTTATGACTATGATCAAAATTATGGCTATAATAATAAAATTAGAACGAGCAAGGATTGTAATGGACTTTTGCAGAGATAGATGAACACATTTTGGAGGAAAAGGGGCGTTGGTCTTACCTGATACGCCTCTTCTCATAAGGTGGAGCCAGCATTCAGGATGGGTTGTCCTCGTCCACTCAGAATGAGGACCGAGTCTGTCTTTTTTGCCAGGATCCGCCCTGCTAAGACCCAGCTTTGACAAATCCGAAGACTAGACTCGACATGGCAAAACTCAGGAAATGTCCAGTAACTGTAAGCTCCCATCCGCAACACAAGTTCTGAGTAACCAGGTCAAAGTCCAAGGTTAGAATATATTCAATGCAGACTGTGGCTCCACCTTATGAGAAGAGGCATATCAGGTAAGACCAACGCCCCTTCTCCATCATGGGTGGAGCCAGCATTCAGGATGGGACATATCAAAGCTCTAGGTCCTCGGGTGGGAACAGTCTGAAGCCGTCTAGGAGACTTTGTAAGACAGATGTCGAAGCGACGCTTCCCTCAGCGGTTCATAGGGAGGACCCATGAGGGATTTTAGGACCCTTTGAAGGTCCCAGGTCGGATAATGGTGAATCACCAGAGGGTGTAAGTTGGAAGCCCCCCGTAGAAAACGACAAATCAGAGGGAACTGTGTGAGAGAGTCAACCTGGTCGCAAGACAGAACTGAGGAGAGGGCTGCTAACTGTCTGTGAAGTGTGTTCGGGGAGAAGCCCTTGTTTAATCCCCGTTGCAGGAATTTCAATATCTTTGGCAGTGAAACCCTTAATGGCGAGAAGCCCTCCGATATGCACCAGGAACAAAAGGCCTTCCACGTCATGGAGTAGATTCTCTTGGTGGATGGCTGGCGGGATGACTGAATGGTGAGGATCACATCAGGGTCATAATCCTGTTTTCTTAGAGTGTTCCACTCAATCGCCAGGTAGTTAGTTGGTACCACCGGGGGTCCGGGTGTAGCAACGACCCCTGGCTGAGCATTGTCTCGGAAGGAGGCAGTTTCCATGGTGGGGCAACCGACAGTGCCCTGAGGTCCGCAAACCAGGCCCATCTCGGCCCAAAGGTAGCCAACAGGATAATCTCCGCCCGCTCTTCCAACTACCTGCGGCAGAATAGGCAAGGGGGGAAGCGTAAAGAAGGCCTGTTGGCCACCGGCTTCTGAGGGCATTCACCCCCTCTGCACCCTGGGACTGAAACCGAGAAAAAAACCTCAGGAGATGGGTGTTCTCCAGGGTCGCAAAAGGGTCGACCACCGGAAGGCCAAACCGGCTCATGATGTCGCGGAAGACTGATGGATGCAGGTGCCACTCTGCATGGTCCACGGTGGACCGACTGAGCCAATCCACCTGAGTGTTGCAAACCCCGGAGATGTGGTCCGCCGACAGCGATAGTAGGTGTTATTCCATCCATTGTCCCAGTCTCATCGCCTCTTTCATAAGCATCCTGGAGTGAGTGCCCCCTTGCCGGTTGACATGAGCCTTGGTCGTAATGTTGTCGGTTAACACCAGGACATGAGTGGCAGACACTTGGCATTGGAAATGCTGGAGACCCAACAACACCACTTGGAGTTCCAGCCAGTTAATCGAACACTTGGCCTCTGCCTCTGACCACCGACCCTGCGCGATCAGATCCAGGCCCCCCAACCGGAGAGACTGGCGTCCATGGTGATGACTGTCTTATGAGGAACCCTGAAGAGGCAGCCCTTTGAAATGGCTGAAGAATGCCACCAGGTTAGAAAACAACGAGCCGCCGGGGAAACCAGGACCTTGTGTATCGAGGTGCTGCGGCCTGCCTTCTGGAATGGTAAAAGGAACCATTGAAGTTCCCTAGAGTGAAGTCGTGCCCAAGTTGTTATAGAAATACATGATATCATTTTCCCCAGGAGAGTGTATAGAAGCGTCAGGGAAACCCTGCATTCTCGTTGTATCTGATTTTTCAAAATGGTCGCTCTGGCGCCAAACTGATTTTCGGAGTTGCCTAGCCCGCCCGAGCAAGTTCAGAGGGAAACAGGCAGTATAGTTAAGCAGCCTAGGCCCTCCCGAGAAAGCTCTGAGGAAATAGGGCACTTTGAATATTAAAACTGGACGTTTGTGAGATTGTGGAGGTAAAATGGCTGCCAGGAGACACGCAAGCTAATAGCTCCAGCGGATTCACTCCCTCTTAGTGGTGGTGAAGACAGCAGCTGGAGGGTGGCGAGCCCTCGCGACCAGAGCGCTGAAAAGATGACCTCAGTGAGTAACGGGTGCAGAACTGTCACCCTACTGTCCCCTGCCCCCAGCGATGTTAAGGTGCACTTGGGGGGGAAATGGCCATTGCCGCTTTGCAAATGGAGCCGAAGCCCCTCTCTGACGGCCATGCGAAGTTAGAGAGTTTTAAAGTCCTGTGGCAGATCTCCGCAGTCAATGCCACAGCACACGGCTCAGCGCCCACCAAAAAACAGCCAGAGCCAAAGCTCTGCCTAATCTTCGGGCTCTCTAGGTGGAATCCGAGAAGCCCAACTCACTATGACGAAGTCTGTGTGCTTTCGATGTAGAAATCCAGCATTCAGGATGGGAGCAGAGTTTTGCCATGTCCGTCCTGCTGAAGGACCAAGTCGAAGCTGGGTCTTCGCAGGGCGGATCCTGGCAAAAAAGGCAGACTCAGTCCTCATTCTGAGTGGACGAGGACAACCCATGCTGAATGCTGGCTCCACCCATGATGGAGAATGGTAGTTGATCTTTAAACATTATAAGACAGAAATATGTTATAAATGATCAAAGAATAGAGCATTTCTTGGGTTTCATAAAAACACATAATATACTAAAGCAATTATGATTTAAAGCAATGTTTAGTTTACATGTATTAGGTAGAGAAAAAGAAAAGGAAGACAACAAGGCAGGAAAGGAAGCAAGATATATCTTTCTTATTCATCCACTAAAGATCCCTGAAGTGTGTGGCTGAGGGGGGAGTGTATTGTGATCTGAAATTTTTAAAAACATTATATTATCTGATAAATTTTAATTTATTTGTCATATGTAGGCGCTGCCTTTTTGTTCAGGGGTGCAATGTGATGTACATACATGATCTTTGAGAGCTATAACATCCCATAGCCTTTTCCTTTTCTAAATCTCACAAATACTTTCTCACTTTACAGTTTGTCAAAAGCTGGACAAAGAGAACAGCCAATGTTACTCCAATATTTTAAAAAGGGGGAAGACTGGACCCAGAAAACCACAGATCAATTATTTGGACATCAATATCTGGGAAAACTCTAGCAAATATAATCAAACAGTAGGGTTGCAAGCACATAGAAGCTAACAGGGTGATTACCAGAAGCCAGCATGGATTAGTTAAAAACAAATTGTATCAGACAAATTTTACTGTTTTCTCTGACAGTGTGAGTAGATTAGTAAACTAAGGTATTATCAGTCCTGGTAGATAAACCAGACCAGAAAATCAACTCCACAGGAAGGCCAAAACTATTTTTATTGAAATTGCCTATAATAACAGAATCTTTCAAGTCTGATTGCATTGTACCTCTTCCTCTTTCTTAGGTTCCAGCAAATTAGGGAATATCTACCTGAGTTACTTCCAACTGTTACCTCATTGCTCTGTACTTTAAAAAAATATGTTTCATCCCTTTTGGCTTAGGCCAGGGGTCTGCAGCCTTAAACACGCAAAGAGCCATTTGGACCTGTTTCCCACAGAAAAGAAAACACCGGGAGCCACAAAACCTGAGTGGGCGTGCCAACTCGTCACTCACTCCCACCCAGTCACATGACCCCCCTAGCCTACCCAGCCAGTCATTAGGGCATATATGGTTTATATATCTCCACCCCCCTCTCTCCCCTCTCTCTATCTCTATCCACACACCCTTCTTTCTCCCCCCTCTCTGTCTCTACCCATTTATCTCCCCCCTCTCTGTGTGTGTCTCTAAGTCTCTCTCTCTCTCTCCCCTTCTCTCCCCCCCCCTCTCTGTATCTCTCTCTCTTTCTGTGTCTCTCTATGTCTCTCTCTGGCCGGCTGTGGTTGTGAGAGGAGAAGGAGGGGGAGGGTCGTCAGAGTGGCGAAAGTTCCCTGTA
Organism: Diadophis punctatus similis; assembly: GCA_023053685.1. Taxonomy (NCBI): domain Eukaryota; kingdom Metazoa; phylum Chordata; class Lepidosauria; order Squamata; family Dipsadidae; genus Diadophis; species Diadophis punctatus. Next base: position 3,156,470 of record JALIGW010000038.1, on the reverse strand, counting down.
CAAGTTTTAAAGCCATGGCTGGGCGCTGTGGGCCTGTCCCCCTTTCCATTGTCCCCGAATCCCGAATCCCATTCCCCGCCAGCCCTTGTGTTAGTGAAGCCAGTGTCAGTCACAGTCAGGTTGGGCCAGTATCTTGGGGCGGAGAGCAGGTTGCGTGTCTCCCCAAACGACTGAGGCACGCCCAGCACCAACAAGGGCTGGAAGAAGCTCCAGCAAGAGTGAGGCACCGGAGAATCAGCCCTGGCCACTTCTCCATCCCCCGCCGTTGCCCTTACCTTCTCAGGCCAGGCCAGGAGTGACTGGGAGGGAAGGGTGAGAGGCAGGGCCACCCAGTGGTGGAATCACCCAACAGGGAGCCACAGCAGAAGGCCCAAAGAGTCGCATGCGGCTCCGGAGCTGCAGGTTGCAGACACCGGGCTTAGTCAGTCATTCTTGCACATTTCTGTCATGATAATCTTGTCTAGTCTCTACAGGAAAACTTTGGTACTGCATATTTACATTTTAGTGACACATTTGGTAAAGTAGACCATATCCTCCTGCTTGATATAGTGAAAAAGTGGCCGGATGCCATTAAACATGGTCCTTAATGGGCTTATGTCCAAATGGAGAGAAGTATATAATGGATACCCTAGAGTTCTCTCCTGGGTGCAGTACACTTCAAAATCTTCATAAAAAGATGAGGCATTGGCAGGAATGCTCATAACATTTGCAAATGACATAAAGCTGGGTGTATTGCTAGTGCCCTAAAGGATAGATGGAATATTCAGAAGAATATTGATAGAATTTAACACTGAGACCTATCCAACAAAATGTTCAATAATGAGAAAGGTTCTTCATATAGACAAAAAAGAAAAGAAAAAAGAACCAAAACAGGTAGTGGTGTTTCTTGCAGGCAGTCTTCAACTTACAACTATTCACTTAATGACCGTTCGAAATTACAATGGCACTGAAAAAGTGATTTACAGCCATTTTTCACATTTACAATTGTTGCAGCATCCCCAGGATCATATAATCAAAATTTGGACACTTGCCAACGGTTGTATTTATGATTGTTGCAGTGTCCTGGGGTGTGGTGGTTCATGTGTTCACTTTTATGACAAGCAAAGTCAATGGGGAAACAAAATTCACATAACAGCCGTGTTACTAACTGAACAACTGCAGTGATTCATTTAACAACTGTGGCAACAAAGTTCGTTAAATGGGGCAAAACTCACTCAAAACCCCTCTTGCTTAGCAACAGAAATTTGGGGCTCAATTGTGGTTGTAAGTCAAGGACTACCTGTACAAAGTACAACATAAGACAGCGTCTAGCTTAGCATTAGTATCTGTAATAAAAATATATCTTGGTAATATATATTACCGTATTTTTGGAGTATAAGACGCACCTTAGTTTTGGGGGAGGAAAATAGGGGAAAAAATCTACCTACCAGGTATTCATCTGGCTAGGGTCCTTCGTCTGGTCAGCTTCAGCTCATTATTTTATCCCCTTGTTAGGGCTGAAAAAAAATCTTCTGAGGGAGTAGCAATGAAAACAAGTCTGCAAAGACTTAGGGCTGGAAAAAACTTCTTCGGAGGGAGTAGCAATGAAAAAATCCTGCAAGCTGGGGAGATCGTTAGCACCTTGTTAGGGCTGAAAAAACCTTTTTCGGAGGGAGTAGCAATGAAAACAAGCCTGCAAGCCGGGAAGAGCCGGGAAGATCATTAGCGCCTCGGTAGGGCTGGAAAAAAAGCTTCCAAAAAGCTACATTTGGAGTATAAGATGCACCCAAATTTTCAGCATCTTTTAGGAGGGGGAATGTGTGTCTTATACTCCGAAAAATACGGTAAGCATGAGCCAACAATGTGCCACAGCTTCCAAAAGAGCCAATGTGGTGTTAATCTGCATTGACAGAGGTATTTATGTATTTATATTTCATATTTCTAAACCACCCATCTCCTTCCAAGAGGAACTCTTTGAGGTATAATATGACAATCACAGGGGGAGATAATACCTCTATGGTGCAACACTCTATGTTGCACCAGTCATACCATGCCTAGACAATAGTGAAAAAAAGATGCTGAAGAACTGAAAAGAGTGTATAACAAGAAGTATAAAAAGAAACTTAGAGGCTAAATCCTGCAAAAGAACAGTTAACTTAAGGAAAAGAAATCTAAGAGAAGTCATGATAACAATCTTCCAAAACATGAATAGATATCACAGATATCACAGGGCAGATGGTATGAACTTATTCTCCATAGCAACTGGGGGGTAGAAGAGTCCTTGGTGATCTCTGAGCTTGGCAGACATTTCATTACCTAAATTAGGTATTAGGTAATATCATCAGTGGCTAGTCTAGTACTGATAATGTTACCTAATTTGGGTAATGAAACATCTGCAAGAAAACAACCAAACTCTAAGAGTACCAAGGATTCCTCACTTCAACCCTGAGCTACAAATATTCTCCTTTATTGAGGGTAGAAAAATTCAAAGTTGAAATAAGGAGGAAGTTCATGATTGTGATAGCTGTTAAGTAGTTGAACAGTCTGCCTTCTGAAGCTGTTTGTGTCCCATTAGTGGAAGTTTTCAAGAAAAGATTGGGCAGCAATTTGGTATAAGGATTCCTGCACTGGGTAGGGTGACCTTCAAGATCCCGCCAATGCTATAATTCTATGATTCTGTGGCTAGCTGAAACTTATGTTCATTATTTCGGGTCCCAGTTTGGTAACAATGAGAAATAGTTTCTGGTCATCATAGTGCCTGAAAACTGAACTTTTTTCTTCAGATAGAACATCCAAAGTTTCTTGGCCATACTCACAGGGCAGGTCCTGAAGTCTCAGTATCAGCTTTATTACCCTCCTATTTTCTCATTGGTCAAAATCCTTCCGGAAATGTAGTACCCAAAATAGTTGTAGATACTCCTTGTACGAAAGGCGTGTGTGTATGCAGATAGAAAGACAGAGAGACACAAACAAACACACAGTATTTCTTATGCGTTACTCTCTTCTGCTGTTTGCCAAGAAAATTTAGTTCAATAGTCTGTCTATAATGTAAGGCTCCTTTCATAACTAAACTTTTGCAAGTAAGCAAAATCTCTCCCATCCCTCAGCTTGCCTTCACATTCTTTTTTAATTGAAGACCCCCATCCCAGTTCTAATACCATACGGGGATCGGCTGCTTGGGGTTGAACTCTTAAAAGTGCAGAGCTTGCAGAGATAGATCTACAGATTGAAGGCTTCAAACTGAAGACTTCAAGTGGCAGCAGAGCCAACTAACAGCTTGCTGAGCTGATTATGTTTAAAAAGAAAAGAAAACCAGGATAGATCACCACCCACTGGAATTGTGCATCTTCTCTTTTTTCAATTTAAGGGGAGAGGAAGGAGATGGGTATGATGATTGATAAAAGGGAATTAATTGAAAGGATATTTTGATTTTGAACCAAATCCATCTGTGAGAGAATTTGGACAAATTAATAGAAGAGAAATTCAATGAACAGATTTGGTGTGATCTAGGGGTGGGATGTAAATTATTTGAATAATTGGTTTTATTTGAGGAACATTAATTGGATTGCCCTCTTTAAAATTTTAATAGTTCTAGTAATCTTTAATTTGCATATTTATATGTATAAATTGCCATATGCAAAGCTTAATGCAAGGGACTTGCTTAAATATTTTCAGTGCAGTAGTTAACAAGCTCCCGTTTGGTATCATTTAAACTCAGATTCTCCTAGTAGTAGCCTTACTGTTTTTATTTTACGGATGAATTTCTGAAACTTCAAATTAATAGTTCATCAGGTTAGTATTTACCTATACTTATCCTATGAAAAATTCTAGTATCCTGCTCTTTGTACTAGAGTATTTCAGAAAAAAATGTTCCATGTCTCTTGTTCAAAAGTTTAAAAATAAAGCTACATGGGTACCTTTAAAAAAACCCACTGATAATGTTTGCCTTCTCATATCCAGTCTTTTTATAGTTTAACCTAAAATATTAACTTAGGCAGGGACTTGTTTTGGAAAGGACATAAGCAGAATATAAAGCAACAGCATCTCCTTATTGTTTGTTCCTTGCATTGAGCATTTATAGATTCCCTATCTTTCAAATAATTTCTTCTACCATTCTCTCTCATTCATAATTTTGCTTTGCCCCTTTTTAAAGCTATCCAGTCTAATGGCACCTTCCAAGCAGCATCTGATATAGACCTAGATTTTGTGTACTTAAATAAAACAGAGGCAAAAATGCTTTTTAAATAATGCAGCGAAAATTATGAAACATAAACAGTGTTCTCTTTTTGCAGTGTGTGGGCACGTTTCATTGACAACTACAAGACTTCAAAACTGAACAGATAAAAGCATGACAAACAAACAAAAAATAAGAGGTCATGGTGACATTATAATTGACAACTTTTTTATTTTATTTGAATTTCATATTTAGTTTGTAATGACATGCCTTCCTAATTCCTTTAAGAAAACAGAACTACTCCTGAAAACAAATTACTAATAAAAAAGTCCAAACAAAACAAAAAAACAAAGGCTTGCAGAACTAAAGAATGTATGCATGCACGTTATAGTAAGCATCCTTGAACATAGAAAGGATATGGGATTATAAATGTAAAAGAATCAAGAACAGTAATAATTAATCTGAATGCAGTAATCTCAGGCTTTTAACAACTGAAAATCCCCGACTTGAATTCGGTTTCTAAATATCTGGTTTAATAGAAGTAACACTGCTAGGAGAGACAAGTGTTTCTTTAACACTATAGAAAAGATCGTATTTTCCTTTTTTTCTCCCCTCTTTAGCAGTGGGCAGCCCTTCAAACTTTTGATCATCCCGTCCTTTGTACATTGCATGACTGAACTCAGCTATGCCAAACATCCTCTGAGGAAGTTGACATTTGTGCAGTTTCTCAAAAAAAGAGGGAAGAATGAATCCCAACTGTTTCCTTTTGCCCTTTTGATTGAGAGAGCAGTAAGTCAGCAGGAGAGGTGCGGCTTTTAACAAGGAGGGGTGGTAGAAGCTGATTTCAATCCTTCTATAGGCAAAACAGAAAAGAAAAGGGAAAAGACTGATGTGAAGCAACACTAATCAGAGCTGATTATGGGGAATGAATGGACTCATTGATGAGGGCAGACAAAACAAAGAGATTAAGCAATAGGGAAAATCCGGAGCAAGAGTGATGGAAGTTGTTTTGATGACCCAGGAGCTTCCTTTGAAATCTCATTTGTTTATTTGGAAGCTCTTCTTTGATTTCTTTTGTGTTATTCCACGCACCAATAATTGGAGATATCCTAAGTTGCAATATTTCTTACTTCTGCTTTAACAGAGCACTGCCTGACCTTTACTGTGCTAAAAGTCATCAAAGCTGCACCAGTGGAAGCTTTTTACAAATAAGATACTAGGAGTAGGCAAATAAATACACATGGGAGATTGGTGTTGTTATAAAATTATTTTAAGAATGAATAGAGGTAAAACTTGGTTAACTTGGTTAACTATATAAGCCAACGTAGTTTAGAGTGGAGATGTGGGATAAATAACATGACTTTCTCTGAGTCTAGGTACTACTTTAATCTGAAAGCCCTCCCCTTAAATAGTTCACATTTTTAGGAAAAAATCAGTGATATATTAGGATATATAAAGCATTTATAATGGCAAAGCTCATTGCACGCAGCCTTTGCAACAGATCATTCTGTTATAAAGCAGAGGTCTTCAAAGGTGGCAACTTTAAGACTTGTGGGCTTCAACTCCCAGAATTCTGGGAGTTGAAGTCCACAAATCTTAAAGTTGCCAAGTTTGGGGACCCCTGTTATAGAGGATGACATCTTTCCATACAATAGCACTAGACTGAACTGGTGCACCAGGAAAGATCTGGCTTACAGCCATGCTCACTTTGATGGCAGCATTTTTGAAAAAGCATTTCAACTAAGAAAAAAGTAAGTCAGAAAAAAAGCAACAAAGATAAAATGGTGTTACCAGAATGAAATAAATCTCTCCATCCCCTAAAAAAAAATTGAATTCATATTGTGCATGAAGAATTATACATCTACTGTGATATATGTAAGGTAGAGAAGAGGGTTCATTAAGTAAGTCATATGTCTCTTTAGTCTTTTTCATGCTGTTATTAATTGGCAACTTGAAGGCCCCATCTCTCATTTCTTAAAAGTCCTTATTTTAAAATCAGGCCTGGACTGGACAGAAGCTTTTTTTTTAAGGAGAGTTATCAGATAGCTGTTCTGGTTTTAGTATGAGAGCATAAGCAAAACTATACATTTACACAAAATATATCAAGTTTTCATGGCTGTCTGTATTGAGCTGCCAATTAAATAGCAGTGTCTAGTTAATCTTGGCTGAGGTCAAGGTCAACGTAGCTTAGTATTTAGGCTAGAAGCCACTAGGAAACCCAGGAATTTGTGTGTTTTCCTTTCCTTTCCTTTCCTTTCCTTTCCTCCTTTCCTTTCCTTTCCTTTCCTCCCCTTTCCTTTCCTTTCCTTTCCTTGCCTTTCCTTGTCTCACATCGCATCGCATCATCACATCGCCATGCCCTTCCAGAGTTAGTCTTGATTGCTGGTGACTGCACACACAACTGGTTTTCTTGGCAAGATTTCAGAAATAGTTTGCCATTGTCTGCTTCCTAGGGCTGAGAGACAGTGACAGGCACAAGGTCTCCCTGTTGGCTTTATGCCTAAGGCAGGACTAGGACTCACAGTCTCCTGGTTTCTTTCCTGGTGCCTTAACAACTACACCAAATTGTCTCTGTAGGATAAACTAGAAAGTTTAACAACAACAAAAGCTTCAAACAAGGGCATCGGCGAAGCACTTGCATATTATTTCCAAGAAATCGACATGAATGTACATATGCATGCAATGGTTTATCAATGGTTGAGTTCAACTTGAGAAAATGTATATTTTACTTATTGACCATACTTCACTCGTGACTGTACTTCTAAAAAAACTGAATTTTAAAATCAGTTCTTCGACTATTGTAGAAATTGCTGAACTACTGTGGCACCACAATATGTTTGTAAACTGCTTTTAGAGTTTACAGGTTTATTCCTATTATTTATTTTATTAATTAAATTTTAATAGGTGTTAAACAAATTGATTGTATTAATTGATTATGTGCCACTAAGTTATTTTTGACTTCTGGCAACCACATAAATAGATCTTCTTCATGATGATCTCTTCCTAACCTGTTCTTTCAAGTCTCCCAACAGTGCACTCATAGCAAGTGTAATTGAATTCATCCACTTTGCTGCTGGTTGTCCTCTTCTTTTTTTCCCTTCCACTTTTACCAGCATTAGAGCCTTTTCTAGAGAGCTGAATCTTTGCACAATGTGTATGAAGTAGGATAATTTGACCCTGGTTGTTCGTGCCTCAAGTGAAAACTCTGGGTTGATTTGTCTGATGATCTGTTGGTTTGTTTTCTTGGCTGTCCTCGGTATTTTTATTTATTTGTTTGTTTGTTTGTTTGTTTGTTTGTTTGTTTATTTGTTTGTTTATTTGTTTGTTTATTTGTTTGTTGTTTGTTTGTTTGTTTATTTATTTATTATCAAGCATATATAAGATTACAAATAAAAATATAAACATGATTGTGAGTACCTGAAATGTATAAACATGATTATGAATACATGAGATGGTTATGAATAAAAGGGAACCTTAGGACAGGGACGGTAAGCATGTTGGTGCGCTTATGCACGCCCCTTACAGACCTCTTAGGAATGGGGTGAGGTCAACAGTAGACAGTCTAAGGTTAAAGTTTTGGGGGTTTGGGGAAGAAACCACAGAGTCAGGTAGTGAATTCCAGGCATTGACCACTCTGTTGCTGAAGTCATATTTTCTGCAGTCGAGTTTGGAGCGGTTTAACTTAACTTGTATCTATTGTGTGCTCGTGTATTATTGTGGTTGAAGCTGAAGTAGTCATTGACAGGTAGGACATTCTCAAGAGTCTTCACCAACATACCTTCATAGGTATGAATACCTGCTTCTTTAAAGTGCAGTTTTCATTTCATATGGTGTCATAGGGAAATACCATGGCTAGGAGATTTTGATTTTTGTAGATATAAAGATATCATGTCATTCGAATAGTTTTTTTCCAAAGCCTCCATGATGCTCTACCAAGTGCTAATCTGCAGTAAAGGAATACAAACCAGTTTTTTTTAAAAAAAACAGTCAAGGCCCTTTAAAATGTCTTTTGTATTCTGACTCAGGAACAAGAAAATTGATCCTGAAAGAAGGGGAGGACAGGGGGAGCATTGATGAAATTCTCTTGAAGAATTAGTAGATGGTAAAACTGGCCAAGAAATGCAAAGTAGGTCAGAGAGTATAGGTTAGAACAATATTTCTCAAACTTGGCAATGTTAAGATGTGTGGACTTCAATCATCAGATTGCCCCAGCCAGCTTGCTTTTAAGACTGAGAAACACTGTGCTGGATGATAAAGACTGAAATCTATATTTTGTGCTGTAAGAGTCAGATTTGAGATGCACAAGTCTAAATTAGAAGCAATTTATTAAGGGTACGAGTTCTCCAGTTGCTATAACTCAATTGCATAAGCTGATACTGTGTGTGCGTGGGTATACACTTTGTCAATCCCCAGTGAAGGAAAAAATAGACTTTAGTACAATTGTAAAATAGAGTACTTAGAGTACTTACAGAGTGACTTTTAGCACAGTACAAATGGATATCCACTGGTGTAACATAACTTTTCCTTCCTGTTCTCTCCCTTCCTCTTCCCTTCCAAACTATATTTTTGAAGTGCCCATAGGAGTGATGAGAGAGAAAGATTGCCATTCAGTCTTCAATGTGATTTGTTTAGTGATAGAATAGAGCACAACACCTTTCTAATTAAATGAGTAAGAATGTGTTTAAACAAACATCTATACATCTGCTTTGAGTTTACAAACCTAGAGTAAAGTTTTGGTTAATTACTATTTTTGGATTTGGGGAAGAACATGCCTGTCCATCTGTTCTTACATTCATTTCTACTTTCACAATTCGTATTTCAACCTTCACTAACTTTTATTTAAAATCTCATCAGTAGTTAACCTGTGTTTCAGAAATTCATAGTAATTAATTCTCCAGAAATCTGCATTGGATTGTGAAAGGAAAATATGCTATCATATTTGTAAATTCTAAACAGTTATTGAGGATCGCACTAAGAATCCTCAATAAAACCTTATAGATTTTTTTTAATGGCCATAGTTTCTAAGAAAGTGTACCTGCTGTAAAAGCAGTGATATTGTACTTAAAGCCTAAGGCCATAGAACAAGAACTGATTCTCCCTAGTTAAATAAACTCAATAAAGTGTTACAAACCTCTCATATTAGTTCCTCATGTTGAGAGAAAAAAGGATTTTCCAGGCAATCTGAAAATAAGATTTCTATCAAATGTTACACATGATACCATTTTGTCTTTAAAATTAACTTCAGTGGTACTCACCAAATCATATAATACCTAAGGGCCCACTGAAATAACTTGATGCGGCTTTTATTTTTCCATAGGGAACAGACTCTCAGAGGCCACTCTTATTATGGTTTCATACTTGATGTAAACATTTACAGTGTATAGACAGAGAAAACATCTATTTCATTTGTGCAGTTATATAATTGCTGGGTATAAACTGTTCACAGCTGGCAACATGTCTAACTGAACTCATATCCTCCCCCAGTCTCTAAGATGCAGTTACTTTTAGTGCCATAGTACACCCGGGTCAGTTGAAATTGCCCTTCACAGATGGTTAGCTTTCAAGATCGCTCTTTTATTTTATTTTGGAGAAATAATTCTGAGTTTTCCCAGACCTCTGTTCCAATTCTGAGTTAGTTTGGAGGAAATTTATCATTCCTGGTACCAAGCAATTTTTTTTTCCTAGGGGATTTAGTGTAAAGTAATGAACAAGATGTATAACTACAAGCTGTAAAACTGAGAAGGTATGATTTGACATTCTTTTCCTGCACACAGAAACTACTCTTGTATTATTTTAATGCTTGTAACTATCACCAGCAGAAGCATTCTGCTAGGTGCACAAATGATGTTCACACACTGAATCTGTGGGAAATTGCGTATCTAACATACGTATTCATAGTAGTATATTTATTCATGCAGAATGGGCATACACAAGTCTTTCTCCTACTCCTTTTGGACTTCATAATAACACTTCAAGGTCATCCATGCTGAAACATAACAGTTGTCTAATCTAACACTAACCTTTATATTAAGTACTCAGATGTGTATATTGTTCCTATATGGGTATTTCAATGGCCTGTTGTTCATATTAGTGTTCAAGTATGTCCCTGTTTTCTTTCAGGAATGACAGAATTCTTGGCCACGATCTTGCCAATGTTAGTTTGGGATTACATATTTAAAACTGTGTTTTTGACCGAAAGAGAACATAATTATACTATTTTCCTGAACGCAATAGTTCATAAGCTATAAATTGAACTGAAACCATTCAGTTTATGTTTTTATTTAAAGGGAGGGTTCCTGCAATGCTTTGCAGGTTGTTGTTGTTGTTGTTGTTGTTATTGTTATTGTTGTTATTATTATTATTATTATTATTATTATTATTATTCATTTTCATTTTCATTTTCAAGAAACTTAAGGTTTCTTTACTCAAAATTGGATATTATTAAACTGGTTGTGATCTCGGCATCTGCACATAAAAATCCAGCTATCATAAACAAACAAAGCCATTTCTTCCCACTAACTTAAAAATGTGGTGATTTAAGAAGGTTTCAAACAGTTCTCCGTCATCAATCAACCTATTCTTTCTTTTCCAAATCGGAAAGCCAAATGCTGCAAGTATGTTAACACTGCCAAATCTGTCTAAGCACAGAAACAAATTTATTTATTTACATTACATTTATTCTACTTTTTTTCAAACAAATGTCACCCTCCTCCTGCCAAAGTAGTACACATCAATTAAAAAATCAGATTCAGCTAAAAAGATTTCAAACTAGGATGGCAAGAGAAGGGAATGCATGAAATAGGAAGGATGAAGAGAGAATATGTTTGAAAATACAGAGCAAAGTTTATATCTAACTGAAACAAATCTGAACTTCCCTTCTGATGGTCTTGATTGTATAAAAGTACTATAGTTTCCCTAACTTCTGTTGTTTCCTCTGAATGAGCTCAGATTCTGTTCTGCATTGCAATCTAGTAATATAATATTCCAGCTCTATCATTTTAAAAAAACCTATGGGTCAGGTCAAATTTTGGAAAAGTCAAAGCTATAGACTTTGTATAGACTTTGAAACTTTTTTTTATTTCTTCCTTTTTTTCAATAAAACACATACACATGCAGGCACATAGTTTCATGAAAATTCATTAATCCATGACATTTAAAGATTCTGTCTGATAGGTGTCTGGAGCAGAGGCCAGCTGCGTACATCAGTAGTTTCTTAGTCTGGCACTCTGTCAATATGTGAGGGCCTCAGTAACAGCCCTTAAATGCAGTGCCTGTAACCATCATGCTCTTAGCATGTCAGTAAGTGTCTGAATGAGCAGATATTAGTATGTCAGACCTTTTTGTGACTGACAATAATTTTAGAAACAAAACACTTAAGAGGAAGATAGCTTTACCTCTTTGCCTTTGTTTTGCTTTCTGTTTTTTCAACTGCTCTTTATCTGATGGGGCTCAAGTATTTAAATGAAGTACCGTATTTTTCGGAGTATAAGACGCACCTTTTTCCTCCCTAAAAGTGGCTGAAAATTGGGGTGCGTCTTATACTTCGAATGTAGCTTTTTTCCAGCCCTAACTAGGTGCTAACAGATCTTCCCAGCTCTTACCTTGCAGGCTTTTTCATTGTTACTCTCTCCAAAGAATGTTTTTCCAGCCCTAAGTCTTTGCAGGTTTTTTTTCCATTGCTCTACTTGCTCCAAAGAAGGTTTTTTCCAGCCCTAACCAGGTGCTAACGATCTTCCCAGCTCTTACTGGCTTGCAGGCTCTTTCATTGTTACTCTCTCAGAAGAAGGTTTTTTTAATTCCTAACCAGGAGATAAAATAATGTGCTGAAGCTGCTCCAAATAAGTTTTTTTCTAGCCCTAACTAGGTGCTAACGATCTTCCCAGCTCTTACTGGCTTGCATGCTCTTTCATTGTTACTCTCTCAGAAGAAGGTTTTTTTAAGTCCTAACCAGAGGATAAAATAATGTGCTGAAGCTGACCAGACTAAGGATGCTAGCCAGATGAATACCTGGTAGGCAGATTGTTTTCCCCTATTTTCCTCCCCAAAAACTAAGGTGCGTCTTATACTCCGGTGCATCTTATACTCCGAAAAATACGGTAAGTATCTTGCAAATAATCTGTTATCAAACAGAATAGTAAAAAAAGTGTTAGGCACCCAGATATTTTACTTTGCTAAACCTTTAGATCAATAGAAAAATACATTACTATTAAAACTGGCCTGACATCTTAGTATAGGATTGTGCTGTATGGAGAAAGTCTCCTTATCCCAAAATGTTTTCCTCTGTCATATTGAAAACATATGCAAATATTTATTTTGTACCCCACAGAGAGAAACAGTTTGCAAATGAATAATAGTGAGGAAACATTTAAGCATTACTTACAATTATTACTTCCTACATAACTGAAATAGTGATTGCCAGCTGAAGGTTATAGTACAGTCCAAAATATCTGAAGAGTAACTTGCTGTAAAAGGCAGCATTAACTTTTAGCAATGTAACCAACACTTCATAATAAGTCAAGCTTACAACAAAGGATTTTCCAGCCCAGTATCCTGTTACTCATCATAGTCAACCAGATGCCAATAGGAAAACCCCAAGCAGAACATAATTGCACATGTCCTCTTCTATTGTGTTTCCAAGATTTGTGTCACTAATAATGGTAGCTGCAGTATAGAACTAATCTGACTGTCCAAATTTGCAGTCCTTGTTCTGGTTTATGAAAGCAAATTCCATAATTTAAATCTGTATCATGAGTAGGTGAGACAGTATTATGAGAGACAGGGAAAATCCAATTTCTTATCCATTTTCATAGGCTGTGCAGTTGGATTTTCTCAGTCTGAATCTTGAAAAAAATAGAAATTAGCACACACTCTTTGGAAGAACAGGTTCTGGAAGAAGAAGAAATATTCAGTCTACTGGATAAAAAGCCTTATCCTGAGAGGGAATGGTGCTTTTTTTTAAACTAGAGGAAGAATGAGGATGATTTTATTATGAAAGTAGAAAGAGAGGGGGATTCAAATAGCAGTGATACATTGATTTGATGATAGAAAAAGAATTTACCACCAGGTGAAGATAAATCAAGGGATCAAGATAAATCAAGATAAATCAAGCAAGAGACATAAAGAATATGCTACATTAATTACAAAAAACAAGCAAAAAAGGGGGTTAAAGACCAAAACAATTTTACCTAGGACATTAAGAATTAAGAATATATTAATGTAAATAAGAACATCTTGAAACTGTTTTATAATAGGCCTGTGTAAATTGTATTTGCAGGCACTTCACTTCTATGACTCATCAAAGCATGGGCAACATGATTTGTCTACTAATTCATCTTATTAAGAACAACTTCAATGTTACCTTGTACTCTTTGTGCATGTGCAGATAGCAGTCTTACTGGCTCAGAGTCTAGCTGCTTCCAGGACAACTCTTTACTCATGGCATCACTTTTGAAAAGATCTTTCAACAAAACTTTGATCGAAGTAACATGTCACTTTGAAGATGAACACAATTTTACTGGAATCTCATTAGTCTCATTGACCTCCCTCTATTCCTATAATATCCTTAACATGAGCTTGGGGCTGACGAAATTACTATCCTATGGAAGCATCAAAATTGGATTGGGGGATAAAATTTACCCAAAATAGATCCCCCTCCCCAAGTACAGGGTTAAGCTAACATCACCCAGTAATCAGGTTTTAAATCTGGTTAATTGACCCATTTTGTGTACTTAGTCTTCCAAGAAAAAGAGTTAGAGCAAGAAACAACCCAGTCCGTTTTAAAGCTTATTGCCAATGATATACTGTAGAATACATACCTTAAACTAGCTAAAATAGTAAATTCGCCTTCATTTGTGAAATAGTAAAGCCATTCCTATAGCTGCTTGCATGTCCGGTCAGAAAGGGAACGGTGGTGTGAATATATTCACTCTTGAAGAAAAATATTAGCTATCTTGGAGCAGGAACACTTTATTCTAATGATTGACCTTTCCAATAATAATAAGCTGCTAAATAAATGAGAAAATTTGACTGAGTGGCTGACTGGATTGTAGCAATAGCCTGAGTGCTGCAATGAAAAGTAACAGTCCTACTACTAGAGGAGTCTCTGAAGATTGCTAAAATGGATAGGAAGAATTAGGAGGAAGAAAGTTCAATATTACAAACAATACAAAAAGGGAAAAAAATCATCCCAAAGGGGATGAGATAGCTTCATCCTTAATAGTATTTAGTTGGTCAGTGAAAACATTTCATTTCCATTAACAAGAACATTCTAGGCAGCTAATCGCAGCTAAATGTAAACTAAAATATAATATCATAATCAAAACTTAAAAGAAAAGTAATTAAAAACACTCTGGCATTCTTATTTTATTTGACTTTTAATGATATTTAATATGTGCCTGAAGATTTTAACTCTGCTCCGTTTGATTCAAATCTTGATTTTTAATTATTGCTTGATGATATTTGAAGTTCTGCTTTGCAAACGCCTTTTTGGTTAGTCATTGGTAGAGCTGAAAAATTACATGAAAATACTTCTATATATGGATCAAATAAAACAAAGGAACTCCAGGACTATGTTTAGACATTGTGTTTCAGTATCTGATGATGAGGAAATTAAAGATAATTTTATTTTGCTTACCCTACTCAAAGGTGTCTTAAGGAAATGTACTGTCAGTATTGGTAATGGATGGTACATTTACAGATACCTATTTCATGGCAAAGTTTTGATTTAGTATAAGAAGCCTTTGCAATTGGTAAGCCTTAGTTTTGGTTTAGGATGAGATTTAAATCCAGCCAACTGTGGCTTATTTCTGATTTTCGATACATAAAGCACTATTCCCATATCTTATAGCAGCGACCCCCAACCTTTTGGGCACCAGGGACTGCTTCCATGGAGAGAGCTTTTTCCATGGACTGTAGGAGGCGTGGTTTCACGTGCTTCTTGCATCCCGTGGATGGGGCTTTGCTTGTTTGCATGACCCAGTTTCTGGCATGCCGGTGCCTGGTGCTGGTCCACAGACCGGGTGTTGGGGATCTCTGTCTTATAGGACTGAATTTAATGCCTGTCTTATAGAACTGAAACAGCACAATTCTTCTACATGCTGTTCATGACTAAGGAAACTTTCACATTATTATGTTAGGGTGGTATTGTTGTTGTTGGCTTTAGTGATAGGATATTTTTGTGTTTCTGTTAAGTTCACAAGGATTTTAAAAATCTCTTCCTTCAATTGCTGGATCTGTAGGAGCATTCTCCCATCATATGATGGATATGGTCTCTGCCTTTTCTTTCTTGGGGAAGAACACATGCCTACATTGTTTTGTTTCATGAAGAAGGCTACTGAAATAATTTCTCAGATCTTAATGCAACATTTTGAGAGTAGACTTTAAAAGCACCCAATACTTTAGCTTCTGCTCCATCAGTGAAGGAGTTTTCTCTCCACTCTGCTGTTAAGAAATACCTACCTGACATACCTGGAAAGACTACGGTAGCACAAGTGGGAATCAACAAGAAAGCCCTGCTTCCTTAAGGAAGAATGGTACCAGAAATTAGAAACCATCAACACTATCAGTAATGATTTTTGCTTCTATAGATAGATATCCAAAAGTATGTTAATGAAGAATGATAGATGTGGAACAAATTTTACCTGATAAACAAAGTACATAAAGTAGAACTACAAATGACAGACCAAGAGAATTTTGGAAAAAGACGCCCTACTGGATGTACCAAAGAAATTGGCTGAAGTTTTAAAAATCAAAAGGAAATACAAATGAATACACCAAAAGAATGATCTGGAAAATGTTTTTGTGATCTATAAAAGAAGCTTGTTAAAGCCTTGAAGAAATGTGTGTGATGAGATAAAGAAGAATTGAAAACAAATCAAATCCCTCAAATATTTAATTTAATTAAAGATTAAATTGTTAGTAGTAAAAGGAAGGAATATAAAGTTGCTTTATTTGATCAAGGTTAAATTAAGACATTTTGAAAAGGTCTGGCAATCATTTATAGACTTTTTCCTGACACCAGGATTGAAAAGTTGAGGTTTTATTGATCTGCCTATAGAAAAGTGATGGAGTATGGGATGAAGAGAAATCTATTTATTTGCTTATAGTGGGTGGAGAGTTGATTATACTTGTTGCAATTAAAGTTGGAAGTCACTTCTTTATATATTTTTATTTTATTTTATTTCATTTCATTTTCTTTTCCTTTTTGTTTTTTCCTGCACTTTTTATTCTTTCTTCTCGTTCTTTTCTCTTTTTCTAAGTTTGTAATAGATTTTACTATTATTGTGATCCAAATTTTGATAAAAACATATTTAAAATAAGTATTTTTTTCAAATCATAGGGAGTAAGCATTTCACTCTATTCTGCTCTGGTCAGAATAGAATAGAGTGAATTCTATTCTAGACATCACAGTTTAAGAAGATTCAGAAAAGAGCAACAAGGATGAATCTCCACTTTAAACTATTCATATAAGATACAGCTCCACCTCAATTTTTATTATACTAAGTTAGCTCAGGTCAGGAATGAATTAGGTCATTCATCATGCCCTCTAATTCATGTATGTGAAAAGGAATGTCAGTTTTACCCCAGTACCCAATTCCACTGTGGTGGAGGGTTCTCAGGCTCATTCTTAGTATAGGCAGCTCTTCATTCATACAGAAAATTGATAGAAAATTGAACATAAGCAGCACTCCTTGAGGCTACATAGCTGTGTTTTGATATTTAGTCCATTTTTAGTGGGAAAAGAGGGCCACAGGTCTGGCAAACAATGGTGTGATTTTTTCCAACTGGCAAGAAGTGTATGGTCTATTACATGCTAGTCAGATACCTAATTATAACTTTTGCTGCAATATTTTAACAACTTGCTTAGTTCCACATTACCAATCTATTATTCTAGATCAGGGGTGTCAAACTTGCGGCCCGCATGCCAGATGCTTCATGCACTTACCACGCCAACCCCTGTTTTAGCAAAGGGGAAAATTTGTGATATGTCGCATGATGACAACGTGATGATGCATGTTTGACACCCCTGTTCTAGATCTTAGGTAGAAGGCCTGTGTTTTGGTGGAGATGAACTGTCAGTGATGAGACAGATGTCACTCTGAACAGGGTTCAAAAGCTACACATGACAGCTTGAGACTAGGATTTCCAGCAACCATGTAGCCTACATTTTGGAAAGTTAATGATCAAGGCTCACTCCCCACATTCCAGGACTACATTTAGGGATATGAAGATTATTTCATGCTGCCCAACCACAAAGCCTTATTAGAGGATTATGGTTGTGGAAATACTAATACTCTGAAATGCTTACATTTTATTGATGATGTCCCATTTTAAATTTACAGTTTTATAATTAGCTCTAAATCGGTTTAGCAAAGTTCTAATGTATAGGAAAGTTAAGGGAAGCAAGTTAAACTCTATTACTTGTTGTTTTAAAATGATAATACAGTGTGTTGTCCATACCCACGTTTTCTTAGAACTCAGTGGCAGAAAAGAGTTATTAAGAAGAGAAGATCTTTCGAGGCAAACAAGAAAGCTTCGTGATATCCCCAGGAAAGAATTTTAGTTGCAAACAACACCAAAGGAACTCAGAAATCATAAATCTACAGAGCAGGATGTTTCCCCCAGTTGTTGCCTAATTATTTTTGGAGAAGTCCTGATCCTGCCAATTCTTGAATTCCAGCATGCATGCTGATTTTGCTTCAGCAGCTTCAGTTGCCTCTATTCTCTTGGACCAGGGGCAAGAGCAGATTCCAATACAACATAATCCCCAGTTGTGTTCTCTTTTGGAGAAGTGGTGTCTCAAGTTGTTTTGACCCTGTTGACATTGTATACTTGAGAGAGACTTTGCAGAGTTCCCATTAAAATCTCTTAAACTTAGTACATTCAGTGGCCAAGGGATAAGAAGGCTTCTCTTGGCTGAAAAACAAAAAGGATTAAGTGACAATTGTCTCAAAAGGAGAAACAAAAGTGAAGTCCCCAAAGCAACTTTATTAAAACAAATCTTTTTTTAACTTGTTTATAAATAACAAGTGGGGGTTATCGACATGTTCTGGTTACAACATGAAAATGCTCACTATTTGCAAGAATATATCCTCCCAGTGAAGTCCCTCTCCTATTCTATATTGCACGGAAGAAGGCAATCTGCTGACCTTACCCTTCTGGCCATTGGTTATTATATCTACTAAACCTGTAAGTTACCACATTTATGGTAATTATAATTAATAGAGAAACTGGAGATCTCAATGGTCTTTCTTTGTATGCATGTATGCATGCATACATGCATGCATACATACATACATGCATACATGCATACATACTGCAAAATGCACTGATGGAGGGTGTATGGAGTCAGTATTTCCACTGTTGGAGGGTGGGATAAATGTGTTGCAGAACTGCATGGCAACCAGTGTTTTCCAGTGTACACAAGTCCTCTATCCTGACTTCTTGCTCCCTGCACAATTTCCTAAATTTATAAGATCACCTGGAATGGTGCTTCTTTTTTTTTTTCAAAACAAAAAACAAAACCTCTAATTCAGCTGCCAGTCATTCTAACCAAGCAGTAACCAATGGCCACCAAGATAAGTAGTTCAGTGTATTGTGCCTAGAAGAATATTAACCTTGAACTGTCTTCTCATCCTTCTCTTCAACATACCTCACTAAGACCGATTAGAGCCCACAGAGTTGGTCTGCTGGTGGTCCCGTCAGCCAAACAATGTCGGCTGGCGGGCCCACGAGCAAGGGCCTTCTCTGTGGCAGCACCGGCTCTCTGGAATACACTCCCCCCGGAGATTCGCATTATTCCCACCCTGCCAGCCTTCAGAAAAGCGCTAAAAATCTGGCTTTGTCGACAAGCCTGGGGCCAATAATTTCAATATAACATCCAGTACTCTTGGCCCCATGAATGAATTAATTGTGTGGGGTTTTTAAATTGTTGTTTTTTAACGTTTTTAATGTTTTTAATAATTATTGTTTTTAATGTTTTTTTCTATATTTATTATTTGCATGTAGATTTCTTATTGTTGTGAGCCTCCCAGAGTCTCTGTGGAGTGGGCGGCATACAAGCGTGAAAAATAAATAAATAAATAAATAAATAAATAAATAATTAAATAAATAATTAAATAAATAAATAAATAAATAAATAAATAAATAAATAAATAAATAAATAAATAAATAAATAAATTCTCTCTCCCCAAACCTCAGAAAAATAGGGTAGCAATTTGCAGTTCATTTTCTTGCTGGATGATGGGAGAGGGATTCTTCTGGTTGCTGCTCTGAAACTGTCCCATGATATGGTACTGTATATACAGGCAGGGATACTGATTTTGCCCCATTACTAAGACACAATAAAGGTGGTCTATGGAGGTACCTTTATATCATACTGATATTCTTTCTTCCCAATTTTTTTAAAAAAGCACATTACTGCCAATGTGAAAAATATCCCTTGGGGGAAAGTAGTAAACGAGTCAAGTTTGCAGAGGACACTAAAGTATTTAAGATGGCAAAACCCCAACGTGATTGTGATGAGCTGCAGAGAATCTCTTTAAACTGGATAAATGGTTAGCTAAATAGCAAATGAAATTCAATTTAACTACAGTGACAGCTCATTTTAATGGTCATTTGCATCAGCTGATATCATTTGTGTAATGCTGTTATTACATAAATTACACAAATAGGGGTAGAATTTGGCCACTTGTGTGCAGTATCCATTACATCAAGGTCTGATAAATCAAAGCTTCACTGTAAATGCAAAGTGATGCACACTAAGATAAAAACTCTACCTTCACATTGGGAAGAAAGATCGTTGGATCATAGTTGAAGTGAAGGAATCAACTTAATATGCACCAGAGGTTTTTCTTTATTAATTGATTTAAAAAATAGATTATGATAAAAATAAAACAAAATGTTAGTTATAACAACAGCAATATTATGCATATTATACATAAATATGTACACACATATATAAGTTCTACATAAGTATTTCAGGGAATGATAGCCATATTTCATCATATTCACCCATATACATCATATACATCGGTAAGTAAGATATTTGTACAGTAAGTTGCAAATAACGTCTGGTCTGCAGATTATTTAGCAGTTGGGGTTATGTTTATCTTTCCAATGCCAAAGCATAGTTATCTAGCTATTCTTAGAACATGGAGAATCCAGGGTTTTTTTTTGCCAGATATTAATTTTCTTGCAATTAAAATATAACTCAAAAGGATATATCCATCTAATTTTGCTTCAAAGTTTATTTATTTATTTATTTATTTATTTATTTATTTATTTATTTATTTATTTATTTATTTATTTATTTATTTATTTATTTGTCAAACATGTATAGGATAGTAGTAGTTTGTATAAACATAAGTAAAAAGTAACGATAAAAGAGGACAATAGGACAGTAGGACAGGGACGGTAGGCACAGTGGTGCGCTTATGCACGCCCCTTATAGACCTCTTAGAAATGGGGAGAGGTCGACTGTAGACAGTCTAAGGTTAAAGTTTTTGGGGTTTGGGGAAGAAACCACAGAGTCAGGTAGTGCATTCCAGGCATTGATCACTCTGTTGCTGAAGTTGTATTTTCTGCAGTGCTCGTGTATTGCTGCGGTTGAAGCTGAAGTAATAACACCTCCCCTGATAAAATAGTTACAAGACATTGTACAAACATATGTTTGAATTAATAAAGCATTAATTTCATTGTATCTTGAAGATCCTGACAATTTATTTAAGCCTTTGTGAATGCAATGGAGTCCAGTATATCTGAAACACTTTTTCTTGCCAAATTCTAAGATCTGTTGAAGCTTACGATATTGATATTAACACTTCTTCCCATCGTATAAAGCAAAATCGGAATCTATCTTTACTTTATGCCATTTGTCCATTAAAATTTGAAAAAGAAAATTACATATTACAGGTCATGAGTTTGTGAAGAGTTGATCCCAAAATAATGGCATGTAATTAAGTATTAGTAGTATGGACTACAAGAAGATGAGATTAATGTTACCTATATCAAATAAAGAATGTGGGGTCCTTTGAGCAAACAGAAGCTTTCCTACTTTTTGCGTAGGGTGTGAGTTGATGATGGTTTAAAACAAATAACTATACTTGGTAGATAGAAGAATAGTAATGCCATGGACAGAACGTCCTTGGAAGCACTACAGATTATTGCTGGAGATGATACAATATGGTAAGCTTTTGTCTAGATCAGAGGTCTTCAAACTTGGCAACTTTAAGACTTGTGGCTGGAGAATTCTGGGAGTTGAAGTCCACAAGTCTTAAAGTTGCCAAGTTTGAGCACCCCTGGTCTAGATAGTTTTAAGAGGAGACATAACTAATTCTTTTTTTCAAAAGCTTGACTTTAAAAAAAACAACCTATGGGTCACTCTATACCAGTACACTTTGAGATTTTTTTCTGTTTCCCAACAGGTAGATTAACATGCTTTATAGCATGAGTTTTTAAGGTTTAAATGTGTGTCCGTGTAGGGGTGGCCAAACTATGGTTCTTTGAGGACCTGTGGACTTAAACTCCCAGAATTCCTGAGCTAGCCATGCATGCATGGCTGGCTCATGAATTCTGGGAGTTGAAGTCCACAGGTCCTCAAAGAACCATAGTTTGGCCACCCCTGGGTAGGACATAAATGGACTTGTAAATATTATACTTACTGATTGAGATAGCGACAACCTTCAAAACTAGAGTTGCTTGTTGTATTTCTACTTTATTTTTTTAATTATGCAAACTTTGGAGCAAGTATGGAAATTATGATTTAGGCAGTAGATTTACTCTAACTAAAGTCCTGGATTGAATTAAATTGGATAAAAGACTGATAATGATCTCAGATCATGTACATTTAGATTTTAAAAGCTTTTGCTCATGTTTACATTTCTGGTCTTAGAGATATTCAAGGCTTTTCTTGGTCTATGTGTGAATGTTTTCCTTGTTAAAAATAGCAAGGGACAAATGCTGGGACATTTGTATGCACACTCAGTTTTAATGCATGAAGATATCTTTTTAATTGCTTTTGCTGTTACTTTCAAATTCTGCATTGTCACATATTGTTTTCCAGTTTTAAGCAAAAAACAGAAACCTTGTTCATTATTTCTGTTTTGACCAATTTTGTTCTTTTTTTCAACAGCCTATTTTATAACCTCCACTTCATGGAGGATTCTTTTAGTTGTAGATCTAAAGTTATTTGAGATTCATTCATCACTGTGATCATCAGAAAATAAAAAGTATTCAGAGTAAATCAAAGTAGCCTGCACCTAATCATTTTCTTTGTAAAATGAGAAATATTTGGAACTTTCCTGAAACATTTTCATTAGCTCCAATAAGTCAAACTATAATAGTCAGTATTTATAACCTTTAATGTTCACTAACTTATAGCTAGTAGATATAATAGGACAGTGATGGCGAACCTATGGCACGCGTGCCACAGGTGGCACGCGGAGCCATATCTGAGGGCATGCGAGGCGTTACCCTATGTCAGCTCCAGCGCGCTGGCCAGCTGATTTTTGGCCTTCTTTTCAGCCGTTTTTGCTCTCCCCAAGCCTCCTGAACCCTGGGGACAGCGAAAAACGGCCCAACAGCCCAACTGGAAGTTTGGAAACAAACTTCCGGTTGGCTCGTTTTTCCCCAGGCTTCAGGAGGCTTTCCTAAACCCTGGGGAGAGCGAAAAACAGCCGAACGGGCCTACCGGAAGTCTAGAGGCTTCAGTGAGGCCTGTGCGCATGCGTGGGGGGGCAGCACAGGGGGCAGCACGGGGGGGCAGTGGGGGGCAGTGCGCATGCGTGGGGGGAGGGCATTGCATTATGGGTGTGGACACGTGCACGTGCACTATTGCACGCGTGCACACCCTTTTGGCACCCAAGCCAAAAAAGGTTCGCCATCACTGTAATAGGACAACACATTGCCATTGTGAAATGTGGACTGAATGAATGAAATGCTTAACTATAATAGTATTATGGTTTAATTTTATTACTATTCTATAGGTTAATTATATTAGTATTGTAGTTAAGTGGCATGGAGAACTTGTAGAGTTTTAGTCTTAATGGCCTGACCAGATAATTTAAACCAAGTTAGTACCATATTGACAAAACGTAGAAACAGTAGAAATAGATTGCCTTGAGTTTATAGTTTTCTTGTGACTTTTAGTATTCCCAGACAAACAAAATCAGTCTAGTTTTTCATTGTTTTTTCCAGCTTCCAACAACTTAAGTATGCACACCTTCCCATCAAAAGATTAGACTCACTAACACTTGGGGCTGTGTAACAGTCTCTGACTCTGCACTGGGTCTTGTGTTGTATACTGCAGTCAGCAAGCTTGCATTTTTATGTAATATATTTCTATACTGATTGTGTTCTGTTGAGTTCTTCAAGCCAACAGAGAACCCAGATTATATTAGAAGAGCTATGTAAAGCAATTAAGGCCTCTTTGCTCCAATCATACCAAATTTTCTTTCCACTTTAGAGGCATACTTTAGCATCATATTGGTAAATGAATGGGCAGTTACTCAGTCATGCTTTTCCCATTAGCACTAATTAAGTTTTAATTAACTTCTTTAAAACTAAGTCCACAATAAAAAGAAAATATTTTAGACTATTTTCAAACAAGGACAATATTTATTATTTTATAATGGGATAAATAAAAGTTGCTCTTTAAAACATTGTTTAGGAAAATTAAGATTAAAAAATGTTTGGCAAACTTTTTTTAACTTGTGAGGTTGGAACATTGCTATTCATAAGTTTCAACCATCATTTAGAAAATCTAGCAAAACAGAACACGGTAGAAGTGTTTTAAACAATAAGCTAGTGGTCACAAATATTTAATTATGAGAAGGAGAAATGTAACATTTAAGTTTAACTGTTTTAGTAAACATTTCAGTGTAATTTAAAAAATCAGCATATCCAATTCTGAGAGATTTAATTATCAAAACTGAGATGTGAATAATTACAAAGATACTTAAATTGGAGCTTCTGTCAAGAAGAAAGACAAAATACAAGTTATTCTTTTTTGTGAAATCATCAACAGAAGTCCATGTATGTGTTTTTGTGATATTGAGATAGATTTGCAGAGCTTCATGTCATTATTTTCTGGTCCAGTCTTTAGAATGTATGTACAGTGCAAACAGTTTGTGGTTTTTTTAATATCATTCTGTACAAAAAGTTTTGTTTTGGAAAATATAAAAAATGAAATACATTTACTGTTGGTCACACATGAAACAGTCATTGTCATTTGTCAAAAACAATTTGTGTTCCATAATTTGTTTTGTTTTCTTTTTCTCCCAATCATCTATTTCAGTGATGATGAAACTTTGGACCTTAATATGTCAAAAATTTAGAAAATGCCTAAATTGACTCTGCTGGTATGTCACCTTCCCCTGAACAAAAGACAAACATTTCTTTCTTTCTTTAAAAAAAAACTACAGATCAGTCATGACTGGTATGCATTATATCAGGGGGGCTCAAGCTCATGTCGTCACGGCGTCGTCACGTATTTTCCCCTTTGCTAAACCGGGTGTGGGCGTGGCTAGCGCGTGACGCATCTGGCCTGAAGGCCAGGAGTTTGACAGCCCTGCGTTATATACTTCAACATAATTACAAAAATGAAATACAAGTAAAACAAACTAATTTTTGGAGACTTCAAAAGCTCTGTAGGAGCACCGCCCTCTTGTGCAACTTCCAGAGGGTCTGGAAGCTGTGCAAGAGCACGCCCTTTCTCTCCCTTTCTCTGCGGCTCTGAAAACCGCACAAGAACAGGGCATGTTTTCACCCAACAAGAATTGCTGTTGGTGGGTGTTGGTGAATGCTGGCTTATAACCCAAACTGTGGCGTGTCACCTTTGACGTCAGTGTCATAGGCTTGCAATTATTGATCTATCTTACTGCTTTATGGGGGAATAGTAGGGCTATGAAATACTTCAGATTTGGTTTTGGAAAGATGCTTCCCAATGTGTCAGGGCTTAAATACAGCATCTGTCTACAACTCTTTAAAGCAGCTACAATTTTTTTCAGCATCTGATAGCTGCAGAGAAATTCTGTGTCCACGTCTCATGGATTCGAAAGCATTTTTTTCTCCAGTTGTATCTGAAGCGCTGCACAGATGGAAAAAAATACTGGATTTTTATTTTTTTCTCCTCACCCAATCCCCCATGTTGAAAGAGACTTGGCAAATTGGCTGGAGTGAAACTCCTCTCTGTCCATTTAACATGAAATGCAGGATTTGGTCAGTATTACTTATTTCCTTTTTCCTATTTTTCCAAATCTAAAAGTGAAAGCCTGCAGCTTTAGTCTTGTTGAAAAACCACTTATTGATTTACAATCTAAAATTTCTGGCAACTCATTCTTTACCAAATCCAGTTGGAAGCAATTGAATAGCAGACATTTGTGTCCCATCAGAACCTCTTAGTGCCAGACCTTAGGTGAAGAGGGGGGGGGGAAGTATAACTGCTCACCTAAAGAGAACTGAGTTCAAAGCAAGATTAAATCAGAAATGAAAAGAATTTGGCAGACACAGAACATTCCTTTGTTGACATTTGTCAGCTTTACCTGATCACCTTATGAAACCTGGCATGTAATTTAGGGAGACTGTTTAAAGGTGGTTTTTTCTCACTGAAATCAACCAAGACATGTTAAAATGCAGTTTTGGAGGTTCTTTGGATTAATGAGAAAAAAAATACTGATAATGCAGCTATTGTAGTGTTGGACTTTGAGGTGTACAGAAGTTCATACCTGAGAATGCTTATAATCTTGTTTTTGGCATTACAGAGGCACTACAGACATTGGAAGACAACAAGACAAAGTTTTTTGATTGATTGATTTTGTGCCACAAGTCATTGTTGATTCTTAGCAACCACATAGACAACGTTTCTCCATGAGTAACAAAATTAGAGTTAGAAAGAAAATAATTGCAAATGGAATTACATATGTTTTAGTTCCTGTTTAGATGCTGTATTTAATCCTGTTTAGATGCTGTATTTAATCAGTGCCTGGAATGCACTACCTGACTCTGGATTCTTCCCCAAACCCCAAAAACTTTAACCTTAGACTGTCTATAGTTGACCTCACCCCATTCCTAAGAGGTCTGTAAGGGGCGTGCATAAGCGCACCATCGTGCCTACTGTCCCTGTCCTTCTGTCCTATTGTCTAATTTTTACCTTTACATACTTTGCTTTTGTTTATGTTTATATCATACCTGTTATCTTGTACACGTGTTGACAAAATAAATAAATAAATAAAAATAAATAGTTTAAATTCTGTAACAGAAAAGTTGAGGGATATTACTGTACTAAAACATTTGAAAATTATATTCTCCGATCTATAGATTAACCTGAATAAATATTTTGCAGTGGTGGTATATTCTGGGGTATAGTAAACTCTGAGAATTGATTAATCTGAAAGAGAAAAGCATCTTTTGTGTGTGTGTTAAACATAAAATTAATTCATTGGATTTCTGCATTTTTTAAAACATTCAATTTGTAACTCATATAAAGCTTTGTTGTTTTCTGTTTTAAAATTTCAATATTGCTGCTTTTATTAGAGCACTCAGTATGGCTTGCCTTAAATTGATAAGGCCAGGCAATTTCTCTGTATATTAGCCTTGCGGGAATGGAAAAAGTATTTTACCTAATATTGTTGATGCTGCTCTGCACCGAACTTGAATGTGTTGCTGCTTTGAGATTGGGTTTTTTATTTTATTTTATTTGTTTCTCCCTTGTCTCTGGCCTAATTAATTTTATAAGGCTTCCCTATGGACATAATTTATATGACAGATGACTTATAGTAACAATCACTGATGTGGTATGAAAATTTTTATTTATAGTAAATTTAATATGTTCCTGCATTCCTTTCCTCTAAATTCTTTAATGTATTCATTTCTGCACTTTTTTCATTGCCCAATAAGCATGATTTTTAAACAGTTTTGTTGGTAGGATTAAAAAAGAGTAAACAAGAAAAGTAAATTGCTATACTTATGTAGTTTTACTTTTAGATTTTAAAAACCGTGAATGACATTGAATCCAGCTGTAAAATCAAATTTTATATCATTATTCTTCCATCTCATGCATTACAAATGAGAAATGTTTCTCTGCCTTTTAAATCGTTGGCCAATGTCAAGAAGCATCAAATATAAAGCTGTGGAATAGGAAATCCGCTCAGAAGGAAAACCTTTGTTTCTTTATGAAAATCTTACCAAAACTAGCAACAATACTGTCTTTAATCCCAAAGAAAGGCAGTTTTGACCTAGAAAGACAATTGATTGTGTATTCTCCAAGTATTGCCTTCTTTTCTATTTAGTGTTTCTAAACTGTCTCTCAAAGCTTTAGTGATCCTGCAAAACATATGTTCTCAGAAGACATTCAGCTAGCAGAAGCTCCCACAATGGCTTCTAATTTATATAATGGTGTCTTGGGATTTTGTTTTAAAGAATAAGAGGTCAATCTGGTTTTCTGAGTTCATTTCTTAAGCCAAAGCTTAGTTTGTGTAGTGATATTGCAGCCAGAAAGGGAAGAGATTCTTAAGTCCAAGTTCAGTTTGCTCAATCCTGAATATGCTGGTAGGAAGATAGCAACTCAGTGGAACCCAAATCTTGGAAGATTTACCTAGTCCTCACCTTTAATGCATTTGAGCCACGCTCTCTTTGATTTGGATATGACATGACTTGAATGAAACATGTGAGAGTTGATTGATTGACAAGAATGTAGATGATTTTTTTATGGATTTGCAATTGCACATCAATCAACCTAATAAAAACTTCTGCATTAATAAAGTTTTACAATATTTACCTGAAAGGAAGATAACTTGAATTTACAATTATCTTTCCTTTCACATAGTGGTTAGAAATAAATAATAAACACACATGAAAATCTGGTGTAATGCTTCTCCATTGTGTCAACTTTGTGCTTGTCAAAATATTTAATATCTCTTTGAAGCCATTAGGGAGACATAATCCAAAGGTTTAGAATTAGGTATCATCAATATGCTGATTATACCAAGTTATACATCTCCACTCCAGGCGCAGGTCTCTGAAGACCTGGATATTAAAAAAAAAGACAGAGATGCAATTCAAGCAAAACTGAGTGGCCATTAATTCAGAACACAATTAATACTGGGGTGATAGCATCTTTGGCTATTGATGAGTTGTGCAGGCCTACACTCTGGTAGACCTTCTGGGATTAATTCTTTCTCCTGAAAGAACAGGTGGAAGCTGTAGCCAGGAAGATCTTTATTCAGCTTCAATTGCTATATCAATAGGGACTATGAAGCAGAAACACAGAGGTTGATCTCTCATGTGCTTGCTACTTCTTACCTGTATTCCTGTAATTCGCTTTACATGAAGCTTTTGAAGACATCTGGAAATGGCATCTAGTGCTAAAGAAGAGTGCCTTTGTGCTTATGATAATGGTGTGGACTGGGATACTTGCACTAGTTTTCCCAGTGTGATTTAAACAGCTAAGACCTATAAAGCCCATACGGCTAAAAATCTGAAGTCTTGCAAGACTGCCTATCCCAGACTGATTTTGCTTGCTCAATTTTGGGAACAATAAAGAATGCCTACTGAAGGTCCACACCTGAACTGGTGCAACAGAAGAGAACATAAAGATGGGCATACTTGGTGGACTTCCTCTGGAACAGCTTGAGTGCCAAATGGAATGGCTATATTCTCATGACCTTTGGAGACTAGTCGGGTCTTGGCTTTTGTAGAAGTTTTGTGAGATGGAATAGTTTACTGAGGTTGGTTCCAGAATGTAAAGAGAATACCAAATTATGGTTCCATTTTCATTTCTGAATTATGATTTTTTAAATTATACACTACTTAGAGTCCTATTGTTTTAAGTGATATGTGAATCATATAAATAAACTCCAGATGAAATCGATTCTGCAATTTTTCCCTTTTACAAACCAGACTCTATATCTTTTGAGCACATTGAGAGAACCCTTCTTCAATGAAATCTCAGTAAAAATGCTGTGCTGTATTGTTATAAAGAGCTGCTACAAATAAGACTATGCCTCCTGAAATGTATAATTTATCCAACTTAGATGGTTTCTATTCTTCTTTGAAGGACATCTGCCTTCAGCACTTCTCTAGGGATGAAGGTGCTTTGAGCCTTCCTGGGCAAAGTCCAAAAGTATGCAACTTTTTTTTAAAAAAATTCTGATTTTACAATACAAGAGATACATGTATATTTGCATATGGAAGACTTAATGATTAATGCTTTTATTAAACCAATGAAGGTAATCTCTACATATAGAAAGGTCTACATTGGGGAAAGAATTATACCCCCCCCCAAAAAAAAAACCCAGTCACAGGAACAGTTACTTGCCTCCTTAGATAATAGTTTCAGAACATGTTAGGAACTACAAAGAAGTTAATTAGACAGAAATCATCTAGCTTGTGGCTTGATGCTATTAGGCTGTATTTTTCTTTGTTGCTGCTGTTTTTTCAGACTTTGTGTTCACTCTTTCATTGACCAAAGCACAATCAAGAAAAAACATGCATTTCTAATGTTCTAGGTCTAGCCAGGAAATCAGAAATTACCTAATTACACCCCAAGGTTCTGAAAGGACTGGCAGACGAGATCTCAGAACCACTGAACTATATCTTTCAAAGATCCTGGAGCACTGGGGAACTGCCAGAGGACTGAAAAAGAGCTGATGTAGTTCCCATCTTCAAAAACAGATCCAGGAAACTACAGACCTATCAGCCTGACCTCAAAACCAGGGAAGATTCTGGAAAAGATAATCAAGCAATGAATCAGCGAACACCTAGAAGCAAACAAAGTAATAACCAAAAGCCAACATGGGTTTGTCAAATACAGATCATGCCAGACTAATCTTATTGCATTCTTTGACAAAGTGACAAAATTAGTGGACCAGAGGAATGCTGTCGATATAATTTGCTTGGACTTCAGTAAGGCATTTGATAAAGTAGACCATAACCTACTACTAGATAAAGTAGAAAAATGTGGGATGGACAGCAACACCATCAGATGGATTTGAAACTGGCTGACCAACCGCACTCAACGTGTAGTGCTCAATGGAACTGCATCTACATGGAGGGAAGTATGCAGTGGAGTACCCCAAGGCTCTGTTTTAGGCCCAGTACTCTTCAACATCTTCATCAATGACTTGGATGAGGGGATAGATGGGGAACTCATCAAATTTGCAGATGACACCAAATTGGCAGGAATAGCTAACACTTCAGAAGATAGGCTCAAGATACAGAAGGATCTTGACAGACTTGAATATTGGGCGCTATCTAACAAAATGAAATCCAATGGTGAAAAAAGTAAGGGTCTACATTTAGGCAAGAAAAACAAAATGCACAGGTACAGTATATGTGGTACCTTGCTCAACAGTAGTAACTATGAGAGGGACCTTGGAGTCCTAGTGGACAACCATTTAAATATGAGCCAGCAGTGTGCAGCAGCTGCCAAAAAAGGCAACACAGTTCTAGGCTGCATTAACAGAGGGATAGAATCAAGATCACACAAAGTGTTAATACCACTTTATAATGCCTTGATAAGGCCACACTTGGAATACTGCATTCAGTTTTGGTCGCCACGATGCAAAAAGGATGTTGAGACTCTAGAGAAGAGCAACAAAGATGATTAGGGGACTGGAGGCTAAAACATATGAAGAACAGTTGCAGGAACTGGGTATGTCTAGTTTAATGAAAAGAAGGACTAGGGGAGACATGATAGCAGTGTTCCAATATCTCAGGGTTGCCACAAAGAAGAGGGAGTCAAACTATTCTCCAAAGCACCTGAGGGTAGAACAAGAAACAATGGGTGGAAACTAATCAAGGAGAGAAGCAACTTAGAACTAAGGAGAAAATTCCTGACAGTTAGAACAATTAATCCGTGGAACAGCCTACCTCCAGAAGTTGTGAATGCTCCAACACTGGAAGTTTTTAAGAAAATGTTGGATAACCATTTGTCTGAAGTTGTGTAGGGTTTCCTACCTGGGCAAGGGGTTGGACTAGAAGACCTCCAAGGTCCCTTCCAACTCTGTTATTCTATTCTATTCTATTCTATTCTATTCTATTCTATTCTATTCTATTCTATTCTATTCTATTCTATTCTATTCTATTCTATTCTATTCATGACTCAACTCACCCTTCTAGTGACCTTTGTTGGAATGATAAAACTGCAAACTAATTTTCGCCTGTTACGCAATCACATATAAAGGATTGTACAGAAAAGGCTTTTTAAAAATATATTATTTCTATCTATTCAGGCTTCGTCTCTAATCATAAAGTCAAACTAGCAGGTGCTTTAGGGATCACAGTTGTGACATATCCCAGAAATGTGCCAAACAACCTCAATAATGTGTTCCTGTGTATGCATCTAGATATATTTTATATAAAAAAAGCTATATACACTTGGGGAGAAATTCAGAAGTGCCTCAGACTTTGTGTACGCATGATATCTTGTTCATTAAAGGACTGTGACTGTTTTCAGGCTGTCACATAAACCCTAAAAACAGTATCACCACTTTAAATTTAATGAGCAAACTCTTTAAAGGAGTGGGGGAGTTTTTTGGGTTCAGGTAGAAACTTTTAGAAAGACCCAGCTCCTGTAATGAATAACAGAGTAGTATTGTACTTGCTCAATTTCCAATGCATTTCTTATGAATCATTTTGCAGTCATACACAGCATTACGAGAGAGAGAGAGAGAGAGAGAGAGAGAGAGAGAGAGAGAGAGAGAGAGAGAGAGAGAGAGAGAGAGAGAGAAGATCTTCAGAAGTCACAATCCAAAAAAGGGCAAAATTAGGACAAAAAAGTTTAATTGAAATAATTACTAATTAAAATTAATTGCCTATAAAATAAGGCATCTCATTTATCAAATTGGTTCTCTCTCTTTGAATATATCAACCATTCTTACTAACAGAAAAAGCAGTACCCATCTTTCTTTCCATAGAAAGAACAAGAAATAAGAAAAAAAACAGGCTAGAAATGGTTTAAGACAAAATTGCTGAAGGTTGCTGAATTTAGAAGGAAAGAGAACTAGGGAAAGAAAACTAGTTAGATGTGAGGTGACAGCAGGGATGGGTTCTGACTTACCTCGCTGCCGGTTTGCTTCCTCCTATGCCCCATGGGCGCGCGCACATGCGTAGTGCTGAAAACCCAGATTTTGCACATGCACAGAAGCAAAAAACAGCTGCTGCGCGTGTGCAGAAGTGAAAAACAATAGCGGCACCTATGGCACCGCCGAGAGATACGGTTCGGGGGCGTGTCCAGCTGGCCATCGCTGCCGGTTCAGCGAGCGGGGGGAAATTCCCACTACCGGTTCTAAAGAACCGGTCTGAACTGGCAGGAACCCACCTCTGGGTGACAGGAAGACAGGAAGATCACTGAAGAGAACAGAAAAGTTAGGAAAAGTCTCTACTTATGCAATAAAAAGAGTTACAATCCACAGGTAAACAGGGCCTCGCAAACAAAGGCTAATCTTTAAAGGGTCATCCATGTGACCCTTACTTGGAGGTTTAGAAATATGAAATATAAATGAATACATTTGCAACTATTGGTTTCCCTATTTATAAATAGTTTTAGATAGATGGGGAAGAATAAGTTATAGAATGTTTTAACAAATTTGACTGCATAGATTTTCTCTGCCTAGGAATATTTATATACAGCTCTGATTCTATTTGGATTGTAGTTGGGTCCATCCACTTCTATTGCTATTTGCCTTCTCAAAAAAGTTTTGTCTTTACATTTAATTGAAAATGGTCTAATATCAATTCACAAGATACATTGAAAGCAAAGAAATAATTTCTATTAGTTCAAGAATGTTTCTTAATTTTTTAACATAACATTTATTTAAATACAAAGTTTCTCCCATCTGTCTGACTGAAGCTTAACGTAACTTACTAGATCCTCTATTCCCAGGGCATCACAAATTTTTAATACTAAAATAAATTATAAACAAGACATCCAAGTTTAGGAATTCAGATACCCAAGGACAGAATTTTATGTTCATTTTTAAAATATCTTTTCATACTCTTCCAATTCAGAAAAACGTGAAAATAGTTGAATGTGCCTCATTCAACTAAACGATGATCTAGTGGAAAATTATGTTTTTTTCAAAGACATATTATTCATTATTCGTTCAGGAACACACTAGTTTTGATTTAAAATCTATAATTAGTGGTATATTTAAGCCACTTCTTCCTTGCTGCATTTGAGACCTTGTTCATTCTTCTGATTGTCTGGACTTCTGTTCCAAAGGCATCCCCTGATGACATCATCAGCTTTTGGACTTAATATTCCATTCCATTCCATTCTTGCATTCTTATCTTTCCTTCAGTCCAGTTCCTTCTCTGATTACTAGTTTGGAAGACAATCTGTTATCTTCATTCATTCAGTATAACTCACCTTGAGAATAACAGGGACCATTCTGTCCTTTTATAAAATCATGTTGTTAATAGCAATAAAATGTTAGTCAAACAATTAAACTGTTGTGTGCAGTATGTAGAACTATACATGTGTAGGCTTTCATAAAATAGGAAGCCTTATAAATCAGAATTTCTAATTGAGTGAGAACTTTTATAGTACGTTTAAGTTTTATATCGTGTGTGTGCTTGTTGTTCTATCTCAATCAGAATTGTACTCATTAGCCAACTAACATAAGGCACAAACCATACAGATATCAAGCAATAAATCAAAAAGTATGTGAATATCTTTGCAAGACATGAGAATATGTAAAAGGCTGTATTCTGATATTGTATGTAAACCAACTATATTTATTTTCTACATAAACTCTTTCTTACTCTAGCCCACTATATGCCACCTGACACTTACTATTAACACTTCCACCTTTATGACAAATCAGAGCCTGTACCTGCAATCCTGAGAGACAGAATTAGCTACCAGTCCCTTTTTGTTAGATTTCATAGATAGATACTCTGCTATGTCTCTAGGGATTAATACATAACTAATAGCATTTAACTTAAATATATGAAAACGTGATTTGGCAGAACTCTTATTCAAGAGAAGAATCTGTCAATGGGGATTTCATTGGAATTCATAAATTTCTCTAGTTATCTTTGGCTACATTCTTTGGGCATTAGAAGGTAATGCTTGAAAACTGAATTATTTACATACATTGAGTCAACATGAGGAAATAGTACAGTTTGTTACAATGAGGAATTTGCATTGTATTGCAATATTGGATTTTTTTTAAGAAGGTGTCGGGATCAATCGTCCTTAGCTCGAAGAAGGGAGTTCATTATTAGATAAAATCATTTCTGGAACAACTGAAGTTTTTTATGAAATAATTTGCAAAACAAATTATTTTGTACTATTTCAAGGTATGTAAGAATAAGCAATGGGTTGCTCCCAGTTCTGACCAGTTCTTAGAACCGGTAGCTGCTCCGCCCACCCACCCGGAACGCTTTTGCGCACCGGTGGCAAACTAATTCAGAACCCACCACTGGTAAGAATGGTTGGAAGATTCGTGTTTCAAAGAAGTGTGGGAAAATAATAGCAGGATTAATTTTTCTTTGAACAAAATTTGTCTTCAGCTTTCAAAATGAGATTTGTATGACGGTGCATGACAGAGTAGTTGTTGTTCTTTAATTCTTGTCAAGCTAAAAAAATTATTACACCCAGTAAATATAGATTTCTCAGTCACTGTTGGGCTTTTGGACTGTATACCTACCAAAAAAAAATCAATAACAGCCTTTCTTACTTGGTGCATTATAGATATGTTATACTACAATTTATGTCATCTCTAGCCTTCATAGCCAATGAGATATTATTATTAAAAATTATAGTCTGGCACATTCAGAAGACAAGAAATGCTGGCAACTTGAACTTAGATTTCATCAAATTAACCTTAATTCCTTACTTTCAGATGAATTCACTTTTTCAGAATATCAATTCCTGTATAACCTTGAGATCTGACTTACAACTCCTTGACCTTAAAGCTGTAATATGGAATTCTACATATGCACCTCTAATATATTTTGGAACTTCATTGATACATATTTGCCAAGAGCCTCAAGCTGAATAAATGAATGTCCCTATAAAAGGGCACAGAATTATTATTGTTAATATTTTTGACTGTATGCCTAAACTTAAGACAATGGTGTTTGCATATGTAAGTAATTTCAGCACCCTTCAAGGCATTCTATTTTGCCATGCTTTTTTCTCCATTTCCTGCAAATTAAATTACAGTAGATAATTTCTTTTCCACAATATATATATAATAAAATAATACAAAGGTGTGTGTGTGTGTGTGTGTGTGTGTGTGTGTGTGTGTGTGTGTGTGTGTATATATATATATATATATATATATATATATATATATATATATATATATATATATATATATATATATATATCTTTGTATTATTTTTCCAAAGTTCAAAATAGAAGCATCCATGACTAAATGCTTGAAACTAAAAACTGTGCCTTATAAATCATTCAACAACATAAATTCTACATAAAAACATATGCTTCATCTATTTCTATACACTAATACAGTGATGGCGAACCTATGGCACGCGAGGCATGCGCGCACTGGCTAGCTGATTTTCGGCCATTTTCGCTCTCCCCAGGCTTCAGGAAAGCCTCCTGAACCCTGGGTACGGCCAAAAACGGGCCAACAGGCCAACCAGAAGTTTGGAAACAAACTTCTGTTTGGCCGTTTTTCGCCGTCCCCAGGCTTCAGAAGTCCGGAGGCTTTAGTGAGGCCTCTGCGCATGTGTGGGGGGGCAGCATGGGGGTTGTGCGCATGCACGGAGGCAGCACGGGGGTTGTGCACATGCGCAGGGGCAAGGCATGGGTGTGGACACACGCAACCTTTTGGCACTCGAGCCAAAAAAGGTTCACCATCACTGCACTAATACTTTGCAAATCAAAAACCAGTTCATTATTTTTTTTCTTAGAAGACATTTGATGATGAAAGAGATACAGAAATAATTTGTAATCTGAAGTTGAATCAGTTCAGAGGCACACTACAAGTTCAAATAGTGACATAACAGCTGTTCTTCTATATCATAAAATTGTCATCAGTAGCTATAGTACATTTGGATAATATTTGGTCATTAGCTTTTTAATTTCAATTTTAGTTTGGTCAATGATGAGGAAAAAAGATGGTTAAGCTAATCTAATCATGCATCTTCTATACATTAGAAGGAAATCCAGTTCTGAATTTGGAAACAAAAGCTGCAGTTTTCACATCCCTTATCACTAGTACTTTTATATCTTGTAAAATGAAATCAGATATTTGTTAATGAGTATCCATCAAATACAGAGGCTAGCAAACCTATATCTCAAATATCCTTTGTTTTTTCTATGTTGCCTGCTCTTTATAAAACTGGAGTCTAGGTAGCAATCAAAATACAATCACAAAAGTTGTTTAACTGGCAGAAATATACGCACCACACACATTATGTAAGCTAGTCATGCTTAAGTCTGACAGCATGCTCTTTACTAGGATATGCTTGCATTTTACTAGGATAAGAAGAGACTGAGAAGTTATTTAGATATTAAAGCATAAAAAATACAAGTAGAGTATCAAATTGCTTAGTATTGCAACTATTGCAACTCTGACATTCAGTTTTTCTTATTACACGATAGTTTATTTGCTCTCCCTTGAGACCAGAACATACAAGTTCTATAGAATCTTTAAAAAAACCCACCTCTTGTCTGATAGAGAAATTTGTCACATGGACATGCCTATTTTCTGATGCCAACTGATAATGTCTTCTTTCAGATGCCACCATTATCAGCATTACTGTTGGCGGTGGGTCTCAGATAGGGGTCTTTTTGTATAATAATGTTAAGGCTGTGGAACTGGATTTCCCTGGAGGTTTACCAAGCTGCCCCCATTCAGAACATTGGCTAATTTTCCAGACTGTGCTTCTTGGTTTGTATGATTGGCATGGCTGGGCACTGTTTAACTGATACATTCATTTCTTTACTCTTTGTTGCTATTCCCAAAGGTGCTTTCTTTGCAAAGGGCAACTGGAATTTCTTGTTTTTCTTGAAGATGTTTTACTTCTCATCCAAGAAGTTTCTTCATTTCTGACTGAATGGTGGACAATGGAAGAATTTATATTTCTTGCAGTTACCTGGTTGTTAGTACTCTTTCTGAGTGTCAATGAGGCCACTTGGAGATTTATTTATGCCCTCAAGGTCATCTGAATCCTGTAGTCTGCTATTCTTTTTCTGGAAATTCATTCATACTCCCACAACATTCAAAGGGTGTTCATCAATGGTGTGAAGATGTTTTGCTTTTCATCCAGGAAGCTTCTTCAGTTCTGACCATGACCTGGATGACTGAGAATCTCCACAGAGTTTGTTGCTAGTCTTCTAGTTTTGGTTGGTTTTTTTTTAAATATAATTCCTATATATTTTTAATGAAAGATTGTTATCTTCCTTTATTACCATGCTAGCCCTCAAAATGCTCCAGAGTATTTATTTATTTAAATATTTAGACTCTTCCCATATTCCAGAGATTTCTGTGGCAAATTACAATGGATCAATTAGACATGTTGGCTTGGTTTTTTTAAAAAAAGAATGAATTTGAACAAGAGATACTTGGATCAGTGGCACTAAAATGCATTTAAGTGCCATCATTTTTTTTCAAGCATCTCAGAAATATGTGTTAGTTGGTATGTTATTGCCCCAAATAAAAAGCTGTTGTGTATGCTAGTGTCACACAAAAAAAAGTTGGAATTAATTTTTTCAGAAAAAAATAATGTCAGTGAACAGACATATGTATAATCTTTTACATCCCTAAATTGCATAGATAAAAGCTTTTAAAAAGAAATGTGTGGGGGACTCTTTCAGAGATTTCTCAAGTAATGAAGATTTGCAATGATTTTTCCACAGAACATCAGTCTGACTGTACTCTGTTAACAGGCATTGAACTTGCATACTTAAGGTTTAAAAAATGTGATGGAAGCAACAGCATATTATTTGACTCACCTACCTCACCCTTAGACATGTTTTTCTAAATGCAGAGATGGTGTTCAGATATAAAGAAGAACTAGAGTTGGTTTGTAGACTCCCACCCAACATCCTTGAAATGGAAGAAAGTAGAAGTTTTTTCTCAATCTTTGACTAGTCATATTTCGCTCTCTTTCCCAAACCATCCCTCTTTTCCTTTTATGCTGCTAATCTAAAATTAGTACCAGTAAATAGTAAAACTAATAATGCTAATCTATTTTATGTTTACAAAAAAAATCCTTAAATTAATGTGGCAATATTTGTTATCTTAGTTTGACTGGATATTTTCTGAGCGAATCTCTATCCTCCACCTGGAATCCATCCGTTCTTCATTCATTTGAAATCAGTGCTCCTATATAAGCAAAAAAATATTTTAGCAAACATTCATGCAACTGATTAGTTCAGAGTATGTATCACCAGACTGTCATTTATTTCTTATTTGCTTTGGAGCATTATAATCTGCTTCTTATCTGTTAACTTCATCCCAGACTGTTAGTGGAGTAAGCTTGGACGGAGATTATTTTGCTGTTTTTAAGATAAGCCTTTATAATTACAGGAAGTAAAATGTGTCAGTTTGGGTATGTGCTGGACAGAAGCAAGATTAGGATTTATGGGTAGATCTGCAGTAGAAGATAATCTACTAATGTAAACACAAGGAAACTAATAGTAGTAATTAAAAAACTTTTTCCTAAATTTGTTTGCTGAAAAATACTGAGAGAGAAACAGAAGTGTATGTTTGTCAAAGAAGATATAATTCACCAATTCCTGACACTAAGTTTGCTCAAGAGCTTCCTGTTCCCTAAATCTTCGTGTGGATTTTTTTATTTAGCACCAGTGATAACCTTCTTGATTTTATAAAAGAAATGGGTATATATAAATGCATCCTCTGTCATTGATTCTATAAAATGTGCAGCGCCCCCAAGAAGTTAGACAAAAACCCTATTTGCATTGTCCAACAATACGAGAAAATTAATCATGGAGAATGTTTAATAAGACTATGGAATTCCTGAAACCTTAAAAACAGTCTTGTACAGAAAAATTTCACTTCTATACAAAGGCTCATAATGTCATGATTTAAATGAGCATGCTTTTCTAAGTGCACAGTACATTGAATAAAGAAATTTTCACTGACCAATCAGTCCGACAATTACTCATTTAGATAAAGACTTGTACAGCATACCTAAGTAGCCATTGAAATTGTGCTTTCATCAGCTGGTTGACAGATGCACATATTAGCTTTTCTCAATCAGTTGTCTTTCAACTATTGTATCATATTGTAAAGTTTATTATGGCCCAAAAGACAAATATGTCTGTCAAGTACATTGGACTGACTTCATTTGGACATGCAGTCCAATATGTTGGAAGAAGTCAATTTGGAAAAAGCAGGCCTACCTCATATTTTGCCTATATCCATTGGAAAATGTCTCTTTCTTCTGCTTTTCCACAAATACTGTAACTAAGTGATACCAATACAGAATTAGTATCAATATTTATCTAAATATCCCAGTGTACCTGCACACAATGAGATAATAAAACATTCAGCAACTTTTAGTAACTGACTTTGAGGAAAATATATTCATTTGTTTGTAAGATACTGCTGTATTGTAGAAATGAACATATATAATGACAGTAGGGATTAGCACTGATTATACCCAGTGCAATTGTCACACCTTGAAAATCGACATAAAAATTTAAAACAATATGAATAGTGTTCCTGAAACCTTAATACAGTAGATCACACCAGAGTCAGGTACATCTGTTCACAGTACTAACCATTATCATTAACATAAAACACTTAAAATCATTAAATTTCAGGTCTGGGGACAGATTATTCCAAGAAGAATCTGCTAAATAAATTTTACAGTGTTGCAGGGAAGGATCTTGGCTACACTAGACTTACACAATTTTGCATCTCAAAAGCCTGTGAACTGTTTTCAGAGGAACAGTTTGAATGAAGAGTAACAGTCACACTGTATAGTAAATTCTGTATCATGTTTAATATGGATGTAAAAGCCTTAGAACTGAGTAAAAATGGGTAAAGAACTTAAAAAAATAGCTTAAGCTCTGAATTATTGTCAGCAATAAAATCATTGAGCTAACAAATTGCAACTTAACACAAAGGAATAAAGTTGGTCACCATTTCTAGGAGTATCTTTGCACAAGCTAGTGTGTTGTGTAAATAGCTTGCAAGAAAACAGCCACAGTAAACCATAATCAGATGTCACATTAGCTTAACAACAAAGATTATTGGGACAGTGCAGCTGGTGCAAGATATAATTTCCAGAAGATAATATAATGGCATTAAGTTGTAGTTAGCATGAAGTATTAGAACCAGGAAGACACCCACTTTTTTGGACTGAACAGAAGCTGGGAAAGCTGGAAAGAGAATGATGGTTTAGAGCAGCGGTTCTCAACCTGGGGGTTGCGACCCCTTTGGGGTCGAACGACCCTTTCACAGGGGTCGGGAGACTTTGCCCAGACACCGCCATTTGGGTTCTTTTACCCTCTGCGCATGCGCAGAACGCTTTGCGCATACGCAGAGGGTAAAAGAACCCAAATGGCGGAAGCGGGGCGGGGGTCACGGCGGCGGGTGGGTCGCGGTGGGGGCACGGAACGGGACACAGGTCGCAGCATTAGGAAGGTTGAGAACCACTGGTTTAGAAGGTCATTGGAATTATCCCCAAGAAGCAGGCAATAACTTTGTTTACTTGTTTGTTTTGTATCTTCAAATCAGTGTTGACTCCTGGTTAGTGACTGGATTGGTCCCTGAAGTTTTCTTGGCAAGGTTTTGTAGGTGGTTTGCCACTGCCTCCTTCCTAGGGCTGAGAGAGAGTGACTGGCACAAAGTCACCCGGCTGGTTTCATGCTTTAGTGGTACTAGAACTCACAGTCTCCTGGTTTCTAGCCTGGTGCATTAATCACTTGTATTGGCTTTTTCAAAAGGACCACATTATTGATTTAATTTGATTAATATTTGTATAATATCTTTGTGCAATTCTGTTAGTTAAAGTGTATGTGAAGTGATGTATAACTAAACACCACAAGGAGCATAAGAGGCTTCTGCACTGCATGGTTATGATATTTTTATCTTACTGTAGATTTAAAACAACTAACTTACCTTATTGTACATTTAAAACAACTAACGTAATTTGCCAAAATGAATTATATCGTTTTCATAAGTTGTATGAAATCAGTTGTCAATGAATCAGAGGAAATATAGATGTGGTCTGGAATCAGACCAATAAAACAACGTTGAAATTACAAGCTTTGTTGGGACATTTTAACAGGGTGGGGTTGCTTGTTTGAATATGACCTTTGTGAATAACTAATTGGGGAAAACAGTAACATTGAGATGATTTAAGTTGATAAAGTATCATGAATTGCCTCTAATGACTGATTAAGATATGATTTGGTTAACAGTAAATGAATGTCTGGTGGAAATATTGTTGCATAAAGTATCTTTAGAATTACGCTTCAGCATCCTAAATCTAACTAAACAAAGCAGATTCCAAGAACATACTTAGTAGCTCTCTTCATGCATTACTAGCAAAAAAGAGACTCCATGTTCCCCATGTTAGCTTTGCTGGCTCTAAGAGCCTAGAAATAGTACAAGGCACTCAACCCACATTGAAATGGAAGTAGACTATTCAAACAGGGACTCACTTCAAGCTTCTTTGTTTCCATTATAAAGCATTAGTGCATGGAAACCATATTAGTCATTCTGGCTGTGTAGTCAGTGAATGGAATGGAGCCATGTGACACAGTTCTCTTCTATATAGATGGAAGACCACCTGAAGATTGCTCTGAACTAATTGGTGAAAGAACAAGGAATAAATATAAAAGATTATTATACACATTCTTATACAATTGGAGTGAAGGAATCTGAAAATCAGGATATCTGTCTTAATTCCAGTTAATTGTATTCATTTATTGATGAAGAGCAGGCATGATTTAAGGAAGATGAGTTTTGAGCAGGTGCAGTACATTTCACCTCTTCAAATTTAATCTTGAAATTAAGAAAGAAACATGTTCAGTGCTACATGTGAAGATTCCAGTTGAATCTGACATTTCCAGCTAATAAACAATCAGGTACTGGGAAAAGTGAGAAATTCTTTTTGGACATCTTCATGAGCCACTGTGTGTCAGCAATATTGAATTAAATGTGTAAATTCATGTGTAAAAGAAATATCAAAAGAGGTGACTCTCTTATTCTGTTTTACTGTAAAACAATTTTCATAGTCCAGGTGTTTAAATAATCCAGAAGAAGGCTGTGGTTTTGCTATGCTCAAGTGTTTAGTTTAAGTTTTGTGAATGTCTTTACAGCTAAGCTGGACACTAGTACTTTAATAGTTAAAGTAGTTTATGTTTAAAATAATCTGCTAGAAGGACACTATTGGTATTGTCAAGGGACAGGAGTAATACGAATATCTAATAACTATAACAAACATTGTTGATACAAAGAGCTCTTACTTAAACAGCATTACTTGAGCCTTTTTTTTGTAAAGCCAACTTGTGCTTGTGTGTGTTTGACAGAGAAAAAGAGAAAAAATGATAATATATTACCAGACTGTTGCAGAGATTTAAAAAAATCAATATTTTATTGAGTTATAACTGTAGATAGTTACTATATTCATGATGTAGGATTTCTGGACATAAAAGAGATAAAGTTTTTGCAAAAA
This sequence comes from Diadophis punctatus similis, assembly GCA_023053685.1. Classification (NCBI taxonomy): domain Eukaryota; kingdom Metazoa; phylum Chordata; class Lepidosauria; order Squamata; family Dipsadidae; genus Diadophis; species Diadophis punctatus. Next base: position 3,113,689 of record JALIGW010000038.1, on the reverse strand, counting down.
AAAAATGGTAAACTTGCCAAGAACAGATATTTTGTGATCTGTGCTAAATCTCTGCTGGAAAAACATGAACAGTAATGAAACGGAGAAGACACTAAAAAAAATTCAGGGCAAAGTGCCAGGCGCCCAGACGGAAGCAGAATGTGGACCAAAAAGATTGCGACAATCGGGTAATTATGGTTTATGAATTTCAGCTTTAATCTGTAGTTCAGTGAATCCTGATTAAATATCTGTTAAACACAATTAAAGTTTGTTTTTGTATTTCACCGTCTTGATCAGAATAATTAGAGACTGCGTGTTTCATGTCAAAAGTAGCAAGAGGAATTTAGTGAATGAACATCCTTTTTAAAAGCCATTTGTAGCACCAGCTGTTGGCATTATTTTATATTTTAGTGTTATCAGCATAAAGCTGGGCCTTCTCAGTACTGAGTGTTTTCCAGCAGGACAAGGATATTTCTGTCTGTGGTAGAATAGCAGACAAAAGTGGTGAAATAGTAGCTGTGCAGGATAGTATTTAAAACACACAGCAGAAGTCCCTTACCTTCAGAAACTGCAATTATGAATACAACCGGTAGCAAAAAAAATATCAAGTTAGATCACAAGTTTCATCAGAGTTTGTCAAAGGTGAATTGACAAATAGAAAGAATTTAGGACATATATCTCAAGAGATGGTGGCATGAATATAAAGGGAATATTTTGTCATCTCAATTAAAGCCTCTTTACAGTTCTCACAATCAGTCTGCTGATTATGGCAAGATTAATATGTTTATAAACAACAGTTTAAGGAATACTTTCTGGTGGCATTAAAGATATGTTGGCTGGGGATGTCAGTAGACATCTACTTTTGTTTGTAGATGATGCCGCATTGTTGGTTGAGAAGCAAAGTGATTTGCAATAAATATTACGTTGGCGCAACTACAGCATGAATCTGAAAATCAAGTTAATTGGATTAAAGTCACCCATTGAGATTCAGTTGCTGAGGGTGGACTTGAAGTTGGAGTCTTCTGTAATAATAAGTTGATGACAAGACAACATGTAACAACACAATGCTATGGCTATTTTTAAAAAAAGCAAATGCAACGTAGGCTGTATCAAGAGAATTATAATTTCCAAATCATAGCACGATAGCAATAGCACTTCTATATCATTCCATAGTGCTTTACAGCACTCTCTGAGCTATTTACATTGTCAACATATTGCCCCCAACAATCTGGGTCCTCATTTTACTGACCTGAGAAGGATGGAATGCAGAGTCAACCTTGAGCCCGTCAAAATCAAACTGTAGTGGGCAGAATTAACCTGCACTACTGCATTCTACCCACTGTGCCACCATGTAGTGATCATTCTGCTTTATTTTGCATTAGTCAACTCTACCTAATATTTTAGTTCTGGCCACCATATTTTATTAAGGGCTGTCACTAAGCTAAAGTGAAGCAGATTCCAAGCTAGTAAAAGAGAATTATCAACAGACTAGAAAATAAGCTCTATGAAAAGAAATTGAAGAAACTGGAAATGGTTAACCTTGAGAAGTAAAGGCTGGGGGCAGAGGCAGAATATGATATTACTCTTTCAAATACTTGAAAGGATATCACATAAAAGAAGGTCAGGATTTGTTTTCTATTATTCAATAGAACAGTATATAGAATAATGAATATAAGTTACAAGAAGGCAGAATCCAGCTGAATGTTAGAAAAAGCAGCAGAATAACTGCAAGAGCAGAAAATTATTCCATTGAATATATTCTAGGATGGGCCAGACAACCATCTTTTAGTGGATATTTTAATTAGGAGAATGGACTCAGATGGACCAAAAAGAAAATTTACAACGTCATAATTTTGTGATCTTGTAATATTCTGGACTTGTTGATCAGACTCTAAATTCTGAAGTGAAAGAGAAAATGAAAGCATAGACACATATTGTTAACAGTTATTTTTTAAATTTTTGCCTTCCGGCCTTTTAATTTGATCTCATCAAAAAGAGAACTTGGTACATTTATTCACAAAGTGATGCTAATGATAAAAAAAAGTCATATCAGTATCCTAATTAACTAGAATACAGTGTCAAAATCCCAAATTCAGCTGAATTCAGATCTAATTATATTTAAAGTAGACCTAGTTAAAGCAAGGAGATTTCTTATTCATTATTAATATGAATCTCTCCAAAGTCTGGATCCAGTGACTTCACATTATAATTTTCAGTATTAAATCTTCAAGTTCTTAAAGAACAGTATTATGATGTATTGACCCTCCCAGATAGAACTCATAAAATAACAGAGTTGGAAGGGACCTTAGAAGTGTTCCAGTCCAACCCCTCCTCAAGCAGGAGACTTTATACCATTCTGGGTGTTTGATGGGTATTAAATCTCATCTTGAAAACCTTCAGTAAGCTACTTATTCTATATCTGTGCATTTGGTTTTTCTTGCTGAAGTTTAAGCCTTATTTTAATCATCATTCAATTGTGTTTTGTTGGATGGGGCCCAGTGTTAAAGTCTGTCAAGATCCTTCTGTATCTTGAGTCTATCTTCTAAAGTGTTGCCTATTGCCCCCAATTTGATGTCATCTGCAAATTTGATAAGTTCCCCTTCTATTGCCTCATCTAAATCATTTATGAAGATGTTGAACAGTACTGGCCCTAAGACAGAAAATTGTGATACCTCACCACATGCTTCTCTCCAGTGAGGACTATAGAGTAGTTGGTCAGCAAGTTATCAATCTGATTAGTAAATTATTAATAAACTTTTGCTCACAACAAACTTTTTCTGGAGTTCTTATTCAGCGATCATGATAATAAAACAGTGATCCCAAACCAAGATTTCCAGCATACTAAATTAACTAACAGTACCCTTTACAACTCTACATTCTGTAACATTTAAAACATGTTTAACTCTATGTTTATATTGTGAGTGTGTGAAAAAGAGAAAAGATAAAATACAGTGCTATTTAACCCTTCTTGGTTCCTATTAAGAAGTGGCTCTGGATTTGCAACAGGGCTTTTGAAGGAACCTTTACATGTAGAACTACCCTATTTTGTCACCATTCAGTGACATGGCACTGGAAAAGTAACTTTATTACTGATTCTTGCGCTTATGACCATTGCAGCATCCCCATTATACATACGGTAATCAATATTTGGAAATTTCACAGCTGGAGTCATTTGTGATTGTTGTGTGGTCACATACTGTCTATTTGCATGCTTCACATCCAGATGCTAACAAGTTGTTCTGACCCAAGTCACATGCGTGGCAATAGGTGCGAGTAGAATACGTTTATTGCACTACTCTACTTGTTATAGTGATATCCCCAAAAATCCTCCTTCACAAACCCCCCTCACAAGCAGCTCAGTGAGTAAGTCCAAGTACATGAATGAAGTTGAAGCAGTAAGTTCCCAAACAAACACTCCCCACAAGGAAACTCCCTGGGGCAAGTCTGGAATGAATAGTCCAAGTCCGAGACCAGATCCAAGTCCAGGTCCAGGAATAGCCAACAAGAGAAACTCAAGGATCACAGCACAAAATTAGGATACAAGAAACATGGAACAACTGGCACAGGAAATTGATCTGTTGTCTTTGCCAACAGTTCTTTCCCGTGTGCTAATTAAATAATCTATAACCTAATATTCCTCATTGGGAAGGGCAAGGCTGCTTCCTCACTAGGCTCCAACCCAGGCTCTCTAGGCACTTCTGGAGACTCTGGGTCCCCATGTCTGACAGCCCCAGTTCCAGGTCCTCCTCTGAGTCAGCAACCGATGATGCCATCACACAAGCAGAGTCAATGGAGAAAGAGGCAATAAAATCACAAGTTGTGGTCATGTGATTTCTTGCTTAATGGCAGCAGGTGATTTACTTATTGATTGCAGCTGAAATGAGGTCATAAGTCTGTCATAGTTACATTATATCCCATTTAACTACCCTACCATTTCGTGATGGAGTTGCCAATTCCAATTGTGGTCATTAAACAAGAACTGTTATTTTAATTTCAAAATGAAAAATTTAAAATAAAACCTATGTTTAAAGATAAAATTAAAATTCTATCAAACGTGGTAGCCATTTTATAAACTTCAGATTCTGTATCCCATTTAACAATGCAGAGGAAAAGGTACTAAAGCACTGATCATTTCAGTCTCTTTAAGAACAAAATTTATATTTATATTTAGTCTGTAGAGACACATATTAGAATTTAGATTTCCGTAGCACTGAGACTATTTACTAAATTTGCAGATAGGTTATCGTATGAAGAATAGTCTCTCTAAGGGAAAAGCATGCTAGATTTGGAAAATAAAGCTGAGGGAGCATTATTGCTGTTAAAGTACAAGCGTAATGAATGGTTTCTGTGAATATGAATGTTTGAAACAATATTTTAAAATTAATTTTGATACCATTATCAAGTGGCAGGATGGATTCTTTGTATGAATGTTCTGAATGTGCTTGGATTATTTTAGCAATAGTTGACTTGAAGTGTTAGCCCTTCGTGGCAGGAGAGTCCAGAAAACCAACTCCCAGAATTTCCCAACCAGTTGACGTTAAAGATGCTAGGCTTGAGAATCAGTGATAAAGATTATACTAACAGAATATTTAAAAATTTGCAGTGAGAAATGTGTGTGATTTCACTCAGTTGTCACCATGCATAGAGCATAGTCATGAGACTAGATTAAATACATTAGCATTTGACTGCTACTGTTTACTTGGTTGAGTCAATTGCCAGTGTGAATCCCTTTGGGTCAACCTCTAAGGTCCATACTTCCCTATCATGCAGGTAAACATCTGCTGTGATACTCTTAATCATGAAGATAAAGATCAGTAAAAGTTAAGAATGTCATATATTGAGATTTTCTAATATGCATGTACTAACAACAGGGAGGGAGGGAGGGAGGGAGAGGAATGATAGAGTATCTGGAAAAAAATCCTGCAAATGCTGCTATTCCGTGCTAGACATTTCGCTATTATCAAAGTATTTATTTGTTTATCAATTTATGGTAAGATTTTGGTTGAGGTTTATATATGAAGTTTGTTAATCCATTAAGTGAATGGCTTTTTAATGAAGCTAAATTGAATAGTTGTGAAAAAAAATCTGGACAAATATAAGGAATAGAAGCTTTGTTTTATTTGTTTTTTGTTTCTGATCTCAACAGTATTCCCTGGCAGGACATTTTGAACTTTTGTCAGTAAGCATGAACATTTGCAGTTTACAATAAACTGAACTAAAATGGAATTTATTAAAAAAAATCTACCAAGTGCTCAAAGACCATATTTTGCACTGCTTGCAACAGTTTGTCCAAATGTGATCCCAGTTAATGTTATATTATTCTGAATCAAATGCTTGGTCCATTTTGCTGTATTGTCTTGTAGGAGAGACATTTGGAATAAAATGTGATCTACTGCACTTTGGTTGCTGCAATGATTAGGAACTAAATAAAACTAAAACTAAATAAGTTGTCTTAATAAACAGTTTGGATTGTTTAATTTTGAAAAATTAAAAATAATTTAATGTTTTTAGAGGCATATTAAAGTCCTTAGTTCTTAAGGCTTCTTAAATGCACAGAAACAATGTAGAATATTTTGGATTTTCAGCCATTCTAATAATTATGGATTGAGGATGGCTTCATATTTCTATACTCTAACCATCCCCAAGTATAGAAGAGTCTTTTCCCTAGCCCGTTTTAATGTTTTGCCCTCAGCACTACTCGACGGGCGATTCAAGAGGCTCCTGATTAGTGAGCGACTATGCCCCTGTGATAGGGCTGAGGTTGAAACTGTGGAGCATGTCTTATTATACTGCCCTATGTATAACACAGCCAGAATTAAATTATTGTCTCTTCTTGGAACTGATCCCTCTGGTTCTAATGCTAGTAATTTGGCCTTATATTGTCTAGGGGATGATTCCTCCTATATTACTTCTCAGGTTTCAAAATTTTTCTTAAGAGCTGTAACTATTAGAGGAGAACGTTGTAATTCTCTCTAGCCAAGGCTTCTGGTGTTAATTGTTTGTGATTGTAATTTTTGTTTTTGTTTTTGTTGCACTTGTATTTTGGTCTGTGACTGTAAATAAAATTATTATTATTATTATTAATGTAAAATATTTATTTAAATAGACTATTGCCAATTTTTTCCCTATTTGACATTTTCTCAAATGGTTGTCTCCTTCACCATTGGAAATTTTGTTTATTTTTTTCCTAGAGTACACTTTAAACGTATAAGCTGTTTTTATTGCAGTTGTAATTAAGAGAGCATTTTCATTATATTCATTCTGCAATAATAATATTTTCTATGAATTTTTCATGCATGTTCTTATAGAAAGTCTAAAAAAGTAAAACTATTTATGAGAACTAGACATTTCAGTATATATGAAAATATATTTATTTTCTATAACTATTCATTCCAGTTACAGTAATTATATCCCTTTTCTTTTAAAAATTCATTTCTTAGTATCTGTACATCAAATTAGTTTATTGATAACAAATATCTATAAAAACTAATAGTTTTGGGGTTTTAGTTTTAAAAGATTTAACTAGTTGTTCTAGTATCTCAGGTGTCTTAGAAGTAAAAAGGTGCTAATACAAACAATGTTGATAACAAATGTTGTAACTGTAAATATTGTCATTGAGTTATATCTGATAGGTGTATCTCTTAACACAGTATCTATTAAAATTCATTTATATCATCTATCAATTGGTCCAAAATCAATATCTCAGCTTCCATCCAATTTTTCCAAATCACCATATTTTCCTCAATGTTCCCCAATGGTTTCCCCATAACATCAATTTAACATGGAAAAAGGTTTCTTCAGTTAGAAATTATATAGAAAATTATAACTTTTTAACCGACACTATTTCCAGAGTTTTAATATACTTAGATCCTAATACTATCCAAATTGGCTATATGTATATATTTCAAGTTATCTAAACAGGAAAATTAGTATCAGTTGCTGGCTTCAACACTTAATACCTGACAATATTAGTGTAAGCATGATAATATAGCTCCAAATTCAGAAAATTGAAACCTCCATCACTGCCCTTTCTGTAAAGATATTCTTGGAAACTCAACAAAAAAATATTAAACAATAAATTTAGTTTCTGAAAATATTTTCCAAATATATGGATTGGAATTAATCTAAGAGCATAAATTAATCTGGTTATAATTTGAAAGCTTTTACCTCCCGCACACACCGCGTGGGACTGGCTCGGCTTCTCTGGGCTGCCTCTGGCAGCATTTTGAAACGCGCTCCTGCCTGCGAGGAGGCAGCGAGGCAGAGATCAATACTTGCCTCTCTCTCTCTCTCTCTCTCTCTCTCTCTCTCTCTCTCTCTCTCTCTCTCTCTCTCTCTCTCTCTGCCAAAAGAGTGCCCACCACAGAAAGAGAGGCTCCCGGCCGGGAGAGCGAGAGCAAGTGAGAGGCGGGTGCACACACACCCAGTGGGACTGGCTCGGCTCCTGGGCTCTACCTATGGCAATTTGAAACGCACTCCTGCCTGCGAGGAAGAGGAGGCGAGCATCGATCCCTGCCTCGTCGCCTCCTTGCAGGCAGGAGCGCGTTTCAAAACGCTGCCAGAGGCAGCCTAGAGGAGCCGAGCCAGTCCCGCGGGGGGGGTGTGCACCCACCTCTCACTTGCTCTCACTCTTGCTATCCTGGCCAGGAGCTGCTCTTTTTGCGGTGTGCACTCTTTTGGCCAGGAGAGAGAGACAGCGCGCAAGCGAGAGGCAGGTGCGCGCACACCCTGCGGGACTGGCTTGGCTCCTCTGGGCTGCCTTTGGCAGCATTTTGAAATGTGCCCCTGCCTGTGAGGAGGCGGCGAGGCAGGGATCGATGCTCGCCTCCTCTTCCTCGCAGGCAGGAGCATGTTTCAAATTGCTGTAGGCAGAGCCCAGAGGAGCCGAGGCAGTCCCTCGGGGTATGCACCCACCTGCCTCTCATTTGCTCTCTCTCTCTCTTCAAGGAACGTGATGGGGCTACAAGTCTCAGGTAGGACTCGCAGCTCACTCCGCCCCACCCCACCTCACCTGCCACCCCCAAATTGCGCCCCACCATGAGACACGTGTCCTACCTGACACTTGTAGCTCCGTTGCATTCTTCGGTGTTGTGTCCAGAGAAGCCCGTTGTAAAAGAAAACTTTTCGTGAGTTCGAGAAGTTTGATGGAATTCCCAAGAAGTTTTCTTTTAGAATGGGCTTCTCTGGACACAACACCGAGGAACGTGACGGAGCTACAAGTGTCAGGTAGGACGCGCGTCTCACGGCCCAACACGTCCCACCTGCCAGAAATGAGTCTCTGTGAGACTCGTCACGCCACCGCCGTTGCCTCGTGGAGCAGGACTCTGCAGGGCTTGTTGTGCCGTTGCATGCACGAACGGCAGCAGGACCCAGTCCTGCAGTTCGTGCATGCAACGGCACAAAAGCCTTGCAGAATCCTGCTCCACGAGCCGGTGATGGTGGGCCAGCCGCTTGGCCAGCGCCAAGAACAGGAAGAGGAGGAGACGGCGATAGGACATCCAGTTCCACGCTCGCTGCCTATTGCACCCCCAAAATAATAAGCGCCCCCCCCCCGGATAATAAGGCCAAGGTCATATTTTGGGTTTTAAAAAAATATATGGCCCTGTCTTATTTTTGGCAAAAAACAGTATTTGTTCTTAAGACCAAATACACACAAAGCCAGAATTGAGAAGACAGCAATAGGCAGCTGCAAATAAGCTAAAGAAGTTAGTTGCTGCAAGAATATTACATAGACTGGCTACAAAGAAGGGCATGTGAAAGTGATAACAATAGTGCATTAGAAGATTTGCAATAGATACCATTTGCCTGCAAACAAAAATTGGTGGGACCATTTGCCGGCAAACAAGAATTGGTGGAAACACAAAATAGATTGGTGGGACTTCAGAATTTGAACAGACAAGTACCTGTCACACAACACTCCAGATTTAACAATTGTGAACAAGATATACAAAAATGTCTGGATAGTGGATGGGGCAGTACCTGGAGACAGCTGAATAGAAGACAACGAACTGGAGAAAATCACAAAAAGTAAAGACCTGCAAATAGAAATAGAATTACTGTGGCAAAAGAAAATAAAGATAGCACCAATAGCAAGAGGTGCCTTGAGTGCAATGCTAAAATATCTGAAGTACCACTTGAACACCATTGGCTTTGACAAAATCAATTGCAAAAGATAGCTTAACTTGGAAGAGCTTACATCCTGTGAGGATGCTTTAACACCATCAAACAACATCATTTTGAGAAGAACTTGGTAGGATAAAAATGCCAAATCCAATTTAAAAATCTGGCTGACAGTGCAACAAACCATAATATATTTTTAAGAAAACAAATATTTGACTTCCTAAGCGGGATAGCACTATGATTTTGTCCCTTTGCTTATTAAGTGAAAAAAATATACAATACTATTTATACTACACTATGTATAGATATAAATACTATGTATAGTATTTATACTATACACAGTAAAGTATACTATGTACTATACTATGTATAGATAATAAATGTTAGAGTTGGCAATATGCCCAGAGTTTTTATCATGAAGGTAACCATAATAAAAATGAGGAGTACAAAAAAAGGACAAGAAATGTAGAGTCTTAAAAAATATAGTAAGTCTTTTCCAGTGCACCATTGGGCACTCAAATACAAACAGATTCCAAGGAATGAAACACAATCAGACTTGTCCATTACCATATTTCAAACTTAGGCTAATGGCCTCTGCATTCGAAGGATTTCAAATATGTGAATCTGATCTTGGTGATTAATACAAAATATACCTGGAAAATATGGAGGTTTGAAGCTATATTGATCTGGTAAGACATCTTGCTTTTGTGAAAGGTCTTCTCTTTTCAGAGACTTCTTTAGTAAAATCAAGACAAATTGGTATCTTGCTTCAGCTAGAATCCCAGTTCAGTGGAGTCTTAAGTGATATACATAAAATTTCATCTGTGGAAAAACACTGGAATTCCAATAACGGAATTCGAACTAGTTCCTTTTCATTAAAGGAATTTTAATCACATGATCAATCTCGACTGGAAAATCTGTTCCTGCAAGGAAAAGCTTTCTTTAAAAAATTCTCCATAAATTCAGCCAGGTTTGATTGACTTGGAAAGTTTTCAATGCCAATCACACATAGTTTTCCCCCCACGTAATTGTGACTCTAAGTAAGCAATTCGTTTATCCAAAATATTATGACTGGCTTGAGTAATCATCTTGTGGGCAACCAATCAATCCTCATAGCAAGTCATTTTTTCATGCATCTGTTTTAAATCACATTTAAGCTCTGCCAGATCTTTTACCTGAGCCAGGATCTCTTTTAACAAATTAGAACTATCTTCTTCCATCATCTTTCTCAGTTTGGCAGACAGTGACACAGCTGGAATTAAGCTAGCTGTTGAACATTTGGGTTTAGTTGCCATTCCAGTAGCTCATTAAAAACAAAATAATATGTAATGAAAAGTTTTATTTGTGCAATAATGACAGTTTTCGTTTATATATTCTGATGATTCCGAAGTTTGAAAAATCTTTAATCAGGGAGAGATGTGCCCTCACAATGCTATCCCAAAGCAGAAGTGAGTGCAGTCCACAGGATAGGAGTAGGATAGGAACAGTCCAGATAATCAAAGCATTTCCTTAATTTACTTCATCTTTGAATATTAATGTTTCTTTGTAGAAAGGGTGCTTCTGTTTGTCGTTAAGGACCAATTGGTTTTCTCCCTTTTCAAGAGAACTTCATTGGATAACTTTTGTGTTGTCTTGAACCTTCCTTTTTTTAGGGAATTCAGTCTGGGTTATACTACAGAGATGGCATTGTCTGTGCTTGTGGATGATCCTGTATGTCTTGACACCTTTTGATGGTGTTCTTCTGGAATGACTTGGCACACTTCTTTATTTTTTATTTTTTTATTATTTATTTGGCAGTTCTTCTATGCCTCCCTGCTCCCTAAGGACTCAGGGCGGCATTTTAAGGAACACCAAACAAATCATTAAAAACAATTTAAAAACAGTTAAAGGATACATATAACACCATACATACGTGGGGGAGACATCAGATGTAAGGTTGTCTCAAAATCACCCCGCCTGCAGGAAGAGCCATGTCTTAATGGCTTTTCGGAAGGCCAGCAAGGTGGGGATGATTCGGATCTCTGGGGGAAGTTGGTTCCAGAGAGCAGGGGCCCCTACAGAGAAGGCCCTCCCCCTAGGTCCCCCCAGTCGGCATTGTTTGGCTGACGGGACCAGGAGGAGACCCACTCTGTGGGTTCTTTGCCAATTCTTTGGTGGTTCTCTTTTCTGTTTTGCCTATTCCAGCCAGTATTGAGGGAGCATAGATGTAGCCTAGGTTCCTCTTATGTTGGGTGCCCCTGAGCTCTGCAAAATTGTCATATTTAATTCCTGTGCAATTTGGTGGTCCTGCTGGACTTGTGATTTTTAGCCAAGGAGTGGGTGGCAGCCATGGCTAGGGGACTCTTTGCACAAATTTATCAATTGTACCCATTCCTGGACCAGGAGACCCTGCTCATGGTCCTTCATGCTATAGATACATCTCCTTTGGACTACTGCAATGAATTCACTATAGATGGAGTTCTTCTTGAAGACCAGTGGAAACTTTAACTTTTTTGAGAGTGCAGTGATATATGCAATTTGAAATGCCTCCCACTTTGCCCATATTTATATTGATGCTGTCAAGCTGCATAGCTCCCTGTTTCTTTACAGGTACAATTTAAAATTCTGGCTATCACCTTCAAAGGCCTGTATAGCATGGGGCCAGTTTATTTGCAGGACCACCTCTTGTGAGACATGCCCTTTATCAGTTGTTATGGTAGGATCTAGGAAACAAGCATTTTTTTATAATTGCTTCTACCCAATGCAGCAGCCTCCCCTCAAGACCTGGGCCTTCTTTCAGCCATTGGGGCAAGATGGGAGATGAGCCCAGGATTTATTCTTTTCTTGAGAATAAACTTATAGCACTGGTGATATCTTAGAGTATTAGTCTTGTGATTTTATTATTTTGTTTGCTAACTGTTTATTTCATGGAATATGAGCAGCCATATAATTTTTTCATTTTATTTTTACAGGGAAAAATATTTGACCTCACTCTGTTATTCCACTGAGTATTTTAGATGGCTCAAAGTTTTGGGATCCTTTGTTTTTTTGATTATGGTGTTAATTTTTAGCCAAGTCTATTCAAGAAACAGGTAGAATAATTATAGGTAGCAAAGTGCTTCCTCAACATAACTTCACACTCAGTTAATAATCCTTGCGGAGGGATTATTCACTAAAGTCAGATGTACCATATTTTTCGGAGTATAAGACGCACCGGAGTATAAGACGCACCTTAGTTTTTGGGGAGGAAAATAAGAAAAAAAAATTCTGCCTACCAGCATCCATCTGGCTAGCATCCTTAGCAAACAGCCTGGAACAGGTATATTAGCCTTGCAAAGGTCCGTTTTAAAGGCTGCTTTTTCAGCCTTGCAAAGCTCGGTTTGAGAGGTTGTTTTAGCCTTGCAAAGGTCCGTTTCAGAGGCTGCTTTTTCAGCCTTGTAAAGTTTGGTTTGAGAGGTTGTTTTAGCCTTGCAAAGGTCCGTTTCAGAGGGTGGGCGGGGCTACATTCAGTGTATAAGACGCACCCAGATTTTCACCCTCTTTTAGGGGGGAAAAGGTGTGTCTTATACTCCGAAAAATACGGTATATAAAAGCATACATTTTAAACTAACTGTGAATGCACCTAACTGCAACCTTGAGAACTATTTTGAATAACTGTATTGATGCTGACCTAGTGTGTCCACTGACTTTAAGTGTATGTGTTTATTTCTAGTTCTACAAACACGATCAATTTTTCTTATATCTGCAACCCAAATTGTTAATTGTTTATTTTCATTGCTGCAAATTAAAAATTATTTCCATTGATGGGAAGCGAATGTGTCATGTATTATGTAAAATTTTGCCCAGATTTCTGTGACTTTTGTACAACATCTATAGCACGAAATAATTGATAATATGGCACTGATCTAGCTTTTAACATTTAATTACATCTATTGGGCTAAAAGCTCTAAAAGTTGTTAGTATTTTAAATCTTTCTACTTTTTGCAATTGATTTTTTTTCTATTATTTTCCATCCTAATCAAAAAGACATTAACATGGACAGGAAATTAATCTAGCACTCTAGAGATTAATATTAATCTGATAATGCACTGTCCTCATGATTTCGGGAATCCTTTTTCTTACAGTGCATTATGGCACTGAATTTATAAGCTGTTGAGATAAAGGTTCTTTTGCTTGAAAAATAGAGCTCAAATTTCTTTCCCTTTTTTTTCCCTCAGAGCAACATCTTTCAGTAATGTTGCATATTTCAATTTAACATGTTAAAATTTTGGAGTAATTTGTATTCCAGCTGTACAGTGATGAGGCTTTAGAAAATTCTCTAATTGCAGTTTACCAAAGAATTAGAGTGTTGGGAGTCTATCTGCTTGTATATTGTGGTGTAGGTGTTTGTCTTATTGCTACAAAACTATAAAGAAAATTGAATCCTGAAATTTCACCTTATTTAAATAAAAGAAGGGAAAAAAGACTTATAGAAGATCATACCAATAGTTGAGCCATACTCTGTTTTTACACTCAGGTTCAGCTAATGTATGTGGAACAGGGGTGGGTTCCTCCCGGTTCAAACTGGATCGCCCGAACCGGTAGCAAGCCTCTGGTGATGTCACTGTCGGTGCCGTTCCGCGCGCACCACCATCTTTTTTGGGGGATTTTTGCGATTTTCCCCCTTCCGCGGCTTGAAAAAGTGCCCACCCGCCCGCAGGTAAATTCTGACCTTTATTTCTTCGCCCAAAGCACAGCTGATGAGCTCCTCAGCTGTGTTTCGGGCTCATTACTGCTTCTGAGCATGTGCGCAAGCCAAACCGCACGAGGGGATGCGCGCACGCACGCGAGTGGAGCGATGCCAACCAGTGGCGAAGATAAGTGGAACCCACCCCTGATGTGGAATAATACACTTAGTTAATACAAGGTTAAATGCAGATGTCTTGGATTTGGAAGCCTCTGTAGAATCAAGTTAGCTGTGGTATTGTCCAAGTGGGAAAACCAGGAATTGCAAATGTCAGGATCAAATCAATAAGAAACCCAAAAGTAAAATTTAAACATTTACTGTTTATCTATTTTACAAAATAAACTGAACTTACTGTTTATATTTTTCTTACATATGTTCAGTTGGAGCTGCATGTAATTACAGTGAATTTAATGTTGGTAATGAAATATAAGAAAACTTTAACTGGAAAAAATTATGCAATCTAAAGAGATGTCATTATCTTCATGTTTTGTTTATAAACAAAAATATATCCTCAAATGATTGAAATGGATGGGTAGATGGGGGGGGGGAATTATCCAGCAAACCAATTCTCATGCAAGGAACTCATACAGGTCCTCAATCTTTTGGTCACTGCACACATTCAAATGTTGGCAGGGGGGCGGTCACACCTATTAATAAAATACTTGTCATTGTGCCATGACCAATCACAAAACTTGATATTTGAATTCACATCCTCCAGTCTAATACTGAAAAAAGATATACAGAAGCTGCTATTTCTTGAGAAAAATCACAGAATGACCTAATCATAGTAATAGTGATAGGAACTGAGTGTGGCAATGAATTTATGGGCCACGCACAATCTAGAAAAGAATTTAGTTTTCATCTGCATAATAGAACTTACTATGGTTTTTTTAAAGTTGTGTAAATATATTAATTTCAGCAACAACAGAAATGCAGCTCTGCCTATGTTAGAATCTAGAGCAGTGGTTCCCAACCTGTGGTACGTGTACCACTAGTGGTATGCAAGGGCCTTTCAGGTGGTCATGAACGATTTTTAGTTAGTTATTTTTTACTTCACAAAAATGTTTACTGCCTAACACAACTGTTGCCACATGCCACCCACCTGGTCCCAGCGGCCCGAGAATCCAGTTGCTGGATGCGCGGGGCCAAAAAAGGAATGGTACAATTATGGAAATAAAGTGATATCTGATCGAATTTAGTTTCTCTGGAACCAGGTGGTACGCGGCGACTGTACGGGACCTCCAAGTGGTACTCGATCACAAAAAGGTTGGGAACCACTGATCTAGAGTTTTCCAGATATTTTACAGCTTCTACATAACTTTAGAGTTGCCATGTGATCCATGTAAAATCATTGGAAGAATAACATTCTGCTGAATTGATTTCTACAGCACATAACTATCTCTACAAGTTTGCTTTTTTATGAGGATATACGTATTTGGTAGCTTACATTGAATACTGTAGGCAATCATCCTATTTAAATGTCTTGTGAAAAAGCTGTTATGGAAAAACATTTGTGAGTTAGGTGGGGCCCCACTATTAAACTGTTATTGATTTTAAAAGGGCCTGTAAGTTCTAGATCTTTTCATTCTGAGCCTTAGCAACAGAAAAAAATAGAAAATATTTTCCACAACACCCTGTGGAAAGCATTATTTGTGACTAACTAGAGATAGACATAAAGACAGAGATGCATTTGTTAGAATATGTATCCAGGGTGCTGATATTTTCTCCCTCTTCTCTTCCCTGCCCATATATAAAACAGGAACTCTGTGTTTTTCATTCAGTAAATCTTCCCCTACTGTTTATGAAAGATAAAAAGAATCTAGGTTTTTGTGTAAGAAAAGGATTGATTAGTGTCATGTACATATGCGTTCACTTCTGTTTATGCAAGATAATAAGAGCATTAACATGGAGGTGGAATAATGGTGTTTATAATTCCATCGCCACTGTTTATATAAGATAAAAACAGTGCTTTTTTAAAAGTAAAATGGTAAGAGAACATTTGCTGTTATGTACATACATTAATTTTCCCCCACTTCTGTTTATAAAGTATGAGGATGAAAAAGTTTAACAAGTTGAAGTGAAGTCAATACTGTTTATAACATGGTTCTTGCTGTTTACCTAAGATAAATTAATTTACAGTATGTAATTTCTGTCTCTTCAGAAAGGGGAATTGGGGTGACAGCATTTGGGGCTATATTGTGTACTTTTAGCAGCTTCAGAATTCTTTCCCTTATTAGGAGATATGCGAGATATATGCTAAATCACGCCAGGCTGAGTATGATATGACTTCTTAAAATAAGGGACATATTGAGATAACTTGCCAATCTTGTTATGCTCAGATGTGTTCGGATAGAACTCTCTTCTTAGCAGCTAATATGTCCAGTTCCTGTAATTGCTAGAATGATATGAGTTGTAATCCTCTACTTCGGAAAACAGCCAGATTGAGAAAAGGACAGAAGAAAGTAGATTGCCACAGGGGTTTAAAAGAGACAGGGAAATTACAGGAGAGCAGGAATAAAATCCAAAGTGGCTTGCAAAACAAAACAAATAAGAGAAAAACCACACTAAATAATCCATAGCCATGCATTGCTTCACAAGTACTGTACATGTTACATATTAAATAATTGTTCCCCTTTATCTGTTTTACTGACACAAATTGTGTTTAACCTTATTAGTTCATTAAGTTTATTGAAACATATATTCATAGTACAGAATACAGATATTCCTTTCACAATGTAATGCTGAATATAAGGGAGAGGGGCTCTTCTGTATACTTTGACAAAAACAATACAATTCAACTGGTAGAAAGTAAATGTGTGTCTTCCTTCTTTTTCTTCCAAGATGTTATTGGGACACATGATAATTGAAGCAGAAGGAAGGCTTGTACACAACTAAGTAGAAGCATTTTCCGTAAACACTACTTATCAAACACTGAGTTTGTCATGCCAAATAACTTATTAGCCACTTCTGTAAGGGATGGGTCCAATGCCTAGCTTAGTAGCAGACCAGATATCAAACCTGAATCAGCTTATCAAAACCAGGCATGAGAAATGTGCCATATATTTGTGCATGTCATTTTTTCTTGAAAATAATTGGTATCAGAAATTAGAATAATCCCAAAATGAAAAATATGCATGTTTTTCCAGATTTTACTGTTCAACTGTTGATACCATTTCAATGTTGCATGGAAGCCATTACTATTTCAATTAATGAATGGACATTATACAGACTAGTTTTGTCTAGTTTATATTTATTTCTATTGATTTTAAAGCATTATTTATTATTTATGTAGTGTATGGCAGGGGTCCCCAACTCCCGGATCATAGCCCACTACCAGGCTGTGGCCAGTTCGGAACCAAGCCACAGAAAGTGTTGGGCGAGCGTACATGCATGCACAACTCCCTTCATGTGAGCGGTGCGCAAAGCTCCCCTCATGCAAGCGGCGTGTGCTTGCACTCACATGCAAAGCTTCCCTTGCACAAGTGGTGGACGTGCATACCCACCACTTGCATATATGGAGTGTATGCATGCATGCACGTGCCCATGACTCACACACAACCATCCCTTGCCCCTGCGCCAGGCCACCAAGCTGGAAAGGTTGGGAATCGCTGGCGTATGGCATATCATACATGGACTAGCAATGTATATTAACATTTCATCTAGATTAGTTTTAATTTAAAGCATTATATTTCAACCTATGGCTTTACCTATGCCTTAATTTAAACCAAATGATCATCTGGGACACTTTTATAATCTTGCTTTGAGATCCATCATGACTACATATCACTTATATGTTGATAGTGTTCTTCCTATATCTGGATTATTATATGTAATGGCATGTGAAAAAAAACTTTGCGAAATGGATCAAAGAGATGATCACTTGGGAACTGTTAGATAAGAGAGGTCAAAGCCTGCAGCTGCGTAACGGGTAAAGAAAGAGGGTCTGAAAGGACCTGCTCTAACTTCTCAGACTGTAAAGCAGAAAGCAGAAGATTTCTACTTTCAGGCTTGCATGATTGATGCCAGTCTTCACAGGTAAACCAGGAAAGAAATAAGACCAGATGAGCTAATTCTGTTTTCTAAGTAATGTAAGGCTTACATTAACAGAATCTTGCAAGTCTGAAAGTACAAATCTATTGCCATCACCTTTACAGACGGAAAAGATGGAAAAGGGCCCTTTTGAGCCTTTTTCTCTACCCGTTATGCAACTGTCAACTATGCCTTCTCTTATCTGACCATTGCTTATGCAGCATCTCTTCCCCTGTTTCTCAAGGTCTTGTTCACACATCAACTGCTTATCATGCTTACATATTGCTGTCTGATAGAAGGTACTAAAAGGTAAAATCTGTATTTATTACCTACAGTTTGTTTTAATATTTTTTTTGTGGGGAACATAGTGAAACCAGAGAAGAATTATCACCAAGTAATCAAGCAGATTGTGATTTGAATGATTTGAAGAAAAAGAAGGATTATTTACTGTATATGTACAATATCTTTTGTGCAAGATTTAAAAGAAGATAATTTTTTTCACAACTAAATTTGAAGGAAGTAACAAGTAAGATAAAGTTAATAAATAGAATAATTAGAGTTTTATTTTCATTTCTGGGCACATGTATCTTTGCAGTTATTATAGATCAGTGATGGCGAACCTATGGCACGCGTGCCACAGGTGGCACGCGGAGCCATATCGGAGGGCACGCGAGGCGTTGCCCTGTCAGCTCCACGGGCAAACCGGAAGTTCGAAAAACGCACTTCCGGTTTGCTGTTGTGCTGTTTTTCGCACTCCGGAGGATTCAGGGAAGCTTCCTGAAGCCCCAGAATGCAAAAAACGATAAAATGGGCAAACCGGAAGTTCGGGAAACGCACTTCCGGTTTGCCATTGGGCTGTTTTTAGCACTCCGGAGGGTTCAGGGAAGCTTCCTGAAGCCCCGGAGTGCAAAAAACACCCCAACGGACAAACCGGAAGTGCGTTTTCCGAACTTCCGATTTGCCCATTTCGTCGTTTTTTACCGTCCCAGGCTTCGGTAAGGCCTTTCCGTGTGTGTGTGTGTGTGTGTGCACATGCGCAGGGGGCAGCATGGGGGGGTTGTGCGCATGCTTGGGGGGAGAGAATGGGTGTGGGCACGTGTGCACGCGCTAGCGCGTGCAACCCCCCCTTTTGGCACGCGAACCAAAAATGGTTCGCCATCACTGCTATAGATCCTAAAACAACAACCCTGTAGGGATGGCAGATTTCAGAATTGATAGGCATTTTATTAAGAATCTAGTAAGAATTGGGATTTGCCAGATTCCATTTATCTGGACAAAAATATATTTTTATGAGCTATCCCAGGGAGATTGTCTAAAGAGTCTTACACTTAGTATCTAAATTAATCATAGTGCTTTTCCACCCCTAAGCAACGACAAAAGCTACTTTGCACTTTTATATATTATGTTAAAGGGTTTTTTTGTCATGATTAAGTTCTATAAAAGCTTTTTCTGTTTCATCATTTTGACAAGTGACTTCTACTAAAGTTGCCTGATCGTCACAGTTTCTTTTTAACTTTTTCAGTTCCAGAAAACAGCAAACATTACTGGGCTACATAGAAGCAAACACCAAGCGCTTTATCTGCTGTAAGGTAAGTCATGCACGTAGTCAGAAAGAAAACCCAGGTCCATTTCCTATAATCTCTGCTTTGAAAATGTCGAGTTATCCTTGGCTACTCAATGATCCTAGTGTCTATGATCCAGGAATCACCTTTTGGAAACTATGGAACAATTAACCTTAGTAACTTTGGATTTCTTAAATTCTTTGTCAAAAATATGCTAAAATTACTTCTTAATTGTTTGTTTTTCTTGGCTATTTTCTTGACTATTTAGTTTATATATTGTAAAATATAAAGTGCCTCTGAAAAACTGCATTTTTAAAATATCTATTGTAGCAGATCCAGCTTTTCTCGAGCTGATAATGATTATTATATCTCCTTTCCCTGAATATGAAAAGGTCCACAAATAGAGAATAGATAATGCATTTTTAAACTTACACATTGATTCAGTGATTAACCTAAGTCTTTTTTACAAAAATGTAGTATCTTTGCATCTAACATATTAATTCGTTAATCTAATAAATTTCTATTCTTGATGAGAAAAAAGATTGACAGTAGATAGTATTGTTACTCTGTTTTGTCCTAATGGTCAGCTGGCCTTAAGGCTTAATAAGTATTATGAAACTTTTAAAATTATGCAAAGTGTGGACAAAGGATACAGACGTTCTCTCTCATATAACACTAGCACCTTAGAAATATATTTAAAAACTTGTTTGTAATATATTCAGGTAATTTATGGAAATTGCTCTCACAAAATATGATGACACATGCACAGGGTTAGATAGTTTTAGAGAGTAGATCAGCAACCATATTTGGCCAATGCTTGGAAGTTAAGAAAGGCTAGGCCAAATTAGTATTTGAATGAACATATAAACACCTCTGCTGGAGCAAACCAAGGCCTAGCACAGTGGTTCCCAACCTGTGGTACGTGTACCACTAGTGGTACGCGAGGGCCTTCCAGGTGGTACGCGAACACTTTCGGGGTCATGAACGATTTTTAGTTAGTTATTTTTTACTTCACAAAAATGTTTACTGCCTAACACAAGATAATCTGGCAACGATTTGCAACTGTTGCCACACGCCACCCACCTGGTCCCAGTGGCGCAGGGCCAAAAAAGGAACGGTACAATTATGGAAATAAAGTGATATCTGATCGAATTTAGTTTCTCTGGAACCAGGTGGTACGCGGCGACTGTACGGGACCTCCAAGTGGTACTCGATCACAAAAAGGTTGGGAACCACTGGCCTAGCAAGTTTGTATTTTGTTTCTCAGCTTACTATTACCCCCACCCTGTTTATGGCATTATTGTTGCAATATTCTCTCCTGAATGACTTGGCCATCCATGAATCTATAGACAAATTTCAATCTATCCCACATAGTATCTCTGAAATATTTATACCCTTTGAAACCAGACGCTCCCCAGTACCTATTAGTTCTTTCCCAGATTTCAGTTTAAATACTCATTTTTAATTAGACACCATGTTTCCATTTTGGTTCAAGGCCAATTCTCTCATTCAGAGAGTTTGTCTTATAGCAAAATGTTCTCCAGTGCCTAAAAAATATCTAATTCTACTTACTAAATATCATCTCAACCATTGAGTTCATAATGAGTTCTGTCAGTCTGGCTAGCCTCTACATGGAATAGGTAACCTTTCTGAGAATTGGACTTCAATCTGCTACCCAGAAAAATAGCTTTTAGGTCTGATCCTTTTTATTTCCCAGCATGATTGGTACTAGTATGTATTACATTTATTACTTCCTCCTCACTGCAGTCTAGTACTTTATCTAGATAGCTCATACTATACTATATCATACTATACTAAGAGCCGAGGTGGCACAGTGGTTAAATGCAGCACTGCAGGCTACTGCTAGTTCAGCAGTTCAGCTGTTCAAATCTCACTGGCTCAAGGTTGACTCAGCCTTCCATCCTTCTGAGGTCGGTAAAATGAGGACCCAGATTGTTGGGGGCAATATGCTGAACTCTGTAAACCACTTAGAGAGGGCTGTAAAGCACTATGAAGAAGTATATAAGTCTAAGTGCTATTGCTATACTGTCTTACAAAAATAATTGTCACAAATCTGTTTAAAATCTCTATCAACTGGCTAGTTACTTGGTCAAGGCGTCAGTTGAAACTATAAGCCCCTTTTCAGACAGTATGATCAACAGACAAGCAGACACATATATTACTTAACCAAAAGAATATATAACCCTGCCCAATTACTCAAATAAGCCTCCTTAAATGCTACTAATCAGCTCCAAAAGTTTGTCAGCTCTGCTCGCAACAGAATACCTTATTCCACCAGACTTGAAATTTTGGGCTTAGACAATTTAGAACTACGTCGCCTTCGATCTGATCTAAATGTAGTTCATAAAATCATCTACCACAATGACCTACCTATCAATAATTACTTCAGCTTCAACCGCAACAATACACAAACACACAATAGATACAAACTTAATGTAAACCGCTCCAAACTCGACTGCAGAAAATACGACTTCAGCAACAGAGTGATCAATACCTAGAATGCACTACCTGACTCTGGTTTCTTCCCCAAACCCCCAAAACTAACCTTAGACTGTCTACAGTCGACCTCACCCCATTCCTAAGAGGTCTGTAAGCGCACCATTGTGCTTACTGTCCCTGTCTTACTGTCCTATTGTCCTCATTTATCTGTACTTACTTTGCTTATGTTTATGTTTATACAAATACCTGCTATCTTGTACATGTTTGACAAACAAATAAATAAAAATAAAATAAAATAAATAAATAAAAAATCTTACCAAACTTCTATTTGATGCTGCTTTCTCAAAACCATGAGGAAATACCAATTCTGCATGCTAGATTTAGGAACTTAAAAAAAAAAAGACAGCAGGCAAACTATTTCCATATTGTTTTTTTTTTAAGAAAACAGCATCGTTTTGACCTTGTAGTATCTAGAAAAACATAGCTCATCTGAAGGATTTTATCTTTTTAAACAAGGCTTGGAATCAACAGTTGGCATGAAGGATGCTATCATCTATTTTTAGAGATTTGTTTGTTTGCAGAGGAATTTTTTTGTTGGTTTAATACTCACTAAAAAGCAGCAATTAAGTGGCACCCCATCCCTTCAGGAGTGGTCCTGTTACAAAAGACCAGAATGATGCAATGCTTCATGAAGTCACAACAAAAGAGCTGTCCTGAACTTATATTGCAGCATTATAAAAGACAGAGTTGCATTTCAGTGTCTCAACAACTATTTCATCAATTCCATCATCCAATACTTCAGTACTGATAGGGCTCTTTATTTCTGATAGTCCTATTGGTTGTAAGCAATCCCAGGATCAAAAGCAGGGTCTCCATGTTTAGTTAATGCTGGCCCTTACGTTTCCATAACATCTATTCATGTAGCCATTTTATCATGTTATTTAGACAATAATTCATAAATAAACCTCAAATCTGAATAATGAGGTTCATTAAAATTGGTAGGATCATCATGGTAATTTCAAAACATGGGGGAGAAAAATTTAAATGGTGAACAGCAAACAGATAACTAAAGACCATGTGTCCATGTAAAACATTCCATTGCAGTATTATATGGATAATCTCATTGTGTCTTTGAACCCAATTGCAATTTCAATTTGAAACCAGAGCAATTGGAGAGTTATAATAGCTTTTGGATGTTTCAAGAAGCACCCATTCCTCTCCTCCCCTCTTAAGAAAATTAAGATACTGGCTAAAAGGGTCCTTGATCATACATCTTTTTTTGTTTTTATATTCACTAGAAATAGGTGTGAAATCTAACATATTAGCTGAATATGTACTCAACCAGTAACTGGATTTCTTCTGTTTTTAATGTGCATTTATTCAAAATGATTTGCTTTGGTGGCTTCTTAATATATTAATTTCTTAATATTAGACTATTTTGTACTGCTGCTTTACCCTTTGGTGATTCCTTGAGTACTTCATAGCAGGTCAAAGGCTGCAGCATCTGTTGAGAGTAGATTTATCTGATGTGAGGGCCAGTTAGTTGCTAAGCAACTTTTCGATTTAGCAGCATTGAATGCAAAGCAGTTACTTTTTAATGCAAATAAGTATAAGAAGTGATAGGCGGTTGGCTGCTGCTGATGACACATACACAAATGAGTATCACACATAGTAGAAATGATTTTCAATTCCTGAATCACAAATCACATATTCACATTTGTGGTGAGTGTTCTGAATAAAGGAGCTGGCTTATATGCTAAAACATACTACAGTATATGAAAATTGAGGAAACAGACAGTATAGCTTCTCTGATTTTATTTGGAACTTATGCTTCTCTATCCTTGAAACAATTTCTCTTTCAGAAGGATGTGAATAAAGAGTCTTATCTCTTGCTACGTCTGTTACGTAAATAAGGTCTGAGGCTGCAAATGTTTATAACTCCTGATTCAGAAAGAAGAGTCCTACAGAGTTTTATTTTCTGATATTTTTCATGCTTTCTAATGGAAAGTGTGTAATGTAAATGGGGGGGGGGAGATTATGTAACATTACTTGCAAACGAACTTGAAAAATAATAAGTAGGAAATTCTTACTCCTAAAAATTAAGCTTTTTGCAGGAGAAAGACTCAAACATGGGGCGCCACTATTTACCCAGATAACAAATATCCACAGAAATAATTGGGAAAGTTTTTTCCATCATTCAGTACAATATAGCAGGGTTTTTTTACATCAAAATTATTGAATTTCAAATAAATATATGCTTTTTAATAAATACCTATAGAAAAATGTAGATTATAAAACGCAAAATACGATGAGGTGAAAAGTGAGTGAAGGTTATTTAAGCAGCATTTACTTTTCACAGATAAAACAGCTTATTGATTGGAAGAACAAAGTCCTATTTAGCCTTGCTCTCCAGCTTATGCTCAGTTAATTCCCTTTTTAAAACCAGTAGAAAAAAATTATTGTACATAGGCCATTATCGTCACTGGCTAATGAATGGTGTCTCTGTGTGTGTGTATGTGTGTGTATGTTCTTTCCTATTCTGTAGTGCCACAGAAATGTCCTTCTAGATTCTGATCACTGTAATAACTAATTTCAAGGAATCATTAGTGAGAGTTCAAACAATATCCCATAATGAGTATGTTGTGAAAAAATTGACATAGTTTATTTCTGTGATTCATATTCATATGGAAATAATGGGTTGCAAAATAACATTGACATTTTTCTTGTCCTGTACAAAATCTTTGCAAGCACTATTAATATTTTGCCTATCAAATCTTGGATAGACTTTTTAAAATATTTTATTCCAGATACAGTTCACCTACAAAATTGTGGACCCAGGTTGTTGCATAGTAACTCTGGCATACTCAAAGTGTGTTTAGGATTGTTTAAGGCTTGTATTAGACATCAGATTATGGGATCTGATAAGTGAGTTAGAGGCTACTCAGCTAGGCCCAATAACAATGCCTGCTATTTCAACTTGTCCCAGCAACAACAACCCAAAAACATTTCAGTGCCTGCCTTGAAATTATCCCTATTAGTTGTTGTTACCTTCTGCTAACCATGGTAATTCGTTATGTTCCTTATCCACTTTCATCATAAACCTAGAGTTGCTGATCATTGCCTCAGAGCAGTAGCCAATTTTTTTTTTGTTCCTGGACTGTTTGGTTCTTCTTGAAATCTCTGTGTCCTCCTTGTAACTATCTCCATACTGATCAATGTCTATCTTATTTATTTATTTGGTTCCTTCACGAAATGTAGCTTTTAACAGCTAAATGTTGAAAAAAATATGACTTTTCTTATTCTTACCGTTGATATATAGAAATATGCATATCTTTTTTAAGTTTATTATTAGCGTATTCCCTAGAAATGTATGTCTCCACTGAACTATCTTTATAGATAGTCCTCAACTTAGGACTGTAATGGAGCCTGGAATTTCTGCCTAAGTCATAACAGTCATAAAGCAAGTCACTCACTGACTGATGCGATTTTACTACGTTTTAGTGCAGCAGTTATAAAACAAATGCAGTGGTTGTAAGCAAGTCCATTCATTCCCATGGACCTTTTTGACTAGACTGGTTTTGAATAGTAAAACTTGAAAACTGAATAGTAAATCATAGTCACATGATGATGGAACACTGTCTATAAAAGTTGGTTGCCAAGTGCACAAAATGTGGTTATGTGACCTTGGAGGTTGCTGCCATCACTCCAGAACTGGGTCATGTGCCTTTGGGGTAGGGTCGGTTGTAACTTTGAATGACTAGTCATTAAGTGAAAACGACCTACATCTGTTCTTGAGCACAGGAAACAAAACTGTTCATCCCTTAATTTCCTTGTCAACAACTGTAAATTCATTTTACATGCTTTACATTACATTTCTCTTAATATTTAATATTAATATTAATTTTCACTTTTACTTTTATAATGAGCTCTTTTATTTTTTACATATTAAATAGATGCAGATATGGGAATCCTTGTCTGCCTTTTGTTATACTAGACCATTCTGTTTTTCCAAACTCAGTTCTTATCATTCTTGCTCATTGTAAATATTCTTCAGAAGAATAGGCTGTGTTATGCCATTAGCTGTTCTTGATGATATGCACAATTAAAGTCCTGCTATTTTCCATACAACAAAAGTAAATTCTGTTTATATTATCTTGCTTTTTTCATTATATATCTTACATTAGCTATGTGAATTCACATCCCATTGTCTTTTCTGAAATCTGTCTGTTCATTTGGCATATCTCACTCAGTGTACTTTCACTTCTTATGAAAAACTTTATGTGAGGAATTTTATGTAATGGTTTAATAATTCACTGATGAAGAGCTTACTAAATGGTTATATTTTTAGGAAAATGATTGGTGCCCTCCTACAGGTTATGTTTTTTTAGGGTTTTAATCATTTTATTGTTAGTGGTTTTGCAGTTTTGGGGGATTTTTCAGAAGTTTTTATTCTTCTGTGTTTTTGTAGACTGCCTAGAGCCATGATGGAGAACCTATGGCACGCGTGCCACAAGTGGCACACGGAGCCATATCGGTGAGCACGTGAGTTCAGGTCCGGCACGCATGTGCATGCTGGCCAGCTGATTTTTGGGCCTTCTAGGCCCACTGGGAGTCGGGAAATAGGCTGTTTTCAGCCTCCGTAGGGGGTGGGGAAGACCCGTTTTTTGCTGTCCTCAAGCTCCAGAGCCCAAGCTCCAGAGGTCCTCCGGAGACCAGAAATTGCCCATTTCCCAACTTGAAACGGGCCATTTCGGGCCTCAGGGGGATGAAGAAGACCTTTTTCGCCCTGCCCAGGCTCCTAGAAAGGTTCTGAAGCCTGGGGAGAGTAAAAAATGGGCGTGCCATCGCGTGCCGGGAGAGGGGGGTCACGCGCGCATGCGTGGGGGCCCCACATGGAATTATGGGTGTGGGCATGCACATGTGCACCCCCCATGCTCCTCCCCTTTGGCACGCGAACCAAAAAATGTTCGCCATCACTGGCTTAGAGTCACAGCAGTGAGATGGGCAGCTATATAAATTTAATAAATGCCAGAAATATTAATAAAATAATTACATTCCCTACTACATAAGGCTGCCCCTGAACAGCATTCTGTAACTTCAAGTGCTGTAGAATATGTGGTAAATAATGCCAAATATACGACACATGTAAAACCATAAGCTTGGTTACCGATGTGTTTGCAGATACAATTCATGGTTGTCAAGCCGTTTAAAGCCCTATGTGGCCTATCTGAGGAACTGTCTTTTTCCGAAAGTCTCTACCCGTCCAATTTTACCTAGCAGATTGAACCTGCTGCAGATCCCATCAGTCTGAGCATGTCAGCTGATGGGGACTTGAAGATGGGCCTTTTCTGCAGTAGCCTCTGCTCTCTGGAATATCCTCTCCTCAGTGATTAGATTGACCCCAATCCTGTTGGCCTTTCATTTTTAATTATTTTATATTTTTGGAGTCATTGCTTGAGAGGGTCAGCTATAGAAATTGAATAAATACATTCATATATTCTCTTTCATCTCCTCCTTTCGTATGGCTGTATTCACACATTGTTTCCAATCTCTGTCTATATTATTTGATTATATATTCGTTATTACAGAGCTGTTAGAACTTTAACCAACATATTTCTTAAATTTTAATTTAATGGGTATGTTATCTGCTGCTGATACCTCCCTGTTTAACACTGGCCCTATTGATTCAAATATATTACTATTTAATACAACTTGGAGAAACATATCCTTTCTCTGAACTGGTTTTATTACATAACACTCTTTGTAAAGTTTCAGTATATTATTTGCAGTGGGTTGCTGCTGGTTCGGACCAGTTCGCCCGAGCCGGTGGCGGAAATTTGCCCCCGCTCACCAAATCAGCAGCGATGGCCACCTGGCCACGCCCCCAAACCCGTCCTCTGGTCGCCGCTCCTTTAAAGCGGCTGACAAAAAACCCTCTGCGCAAAGGCTTCTGCGCATGCACAAAGGCTTCTGCTCATGTGCAGAGGGTCATTTCCTTGACGTGACGTTGGCAAAACACGCACTTCTGACGCGATGCGAACCGGTAGGGAAGGTAAGTGGAACCATGACTATTTGTATATTCTTTAAACCTCATTTATGTCTATTAGAACTCTTTCATAACAGTTCCTGAGTACTCCTACCTTACCTATACATTTTCTGTGTTTTTTCTGATATTAACAATACCTACTATGATTGTACTGTATCCTAGAACCTACTCCAATTTATAATACCAGCGTAAGTGGTTCAGTAATTAGATTCAAATTCAGAGGGTTTTTTGAGAAAAAAATGGCTTTTTTCCACTAAAAGTGTAGCAGAGTGCCACCTAGAATACAATTAACACTGGTTTTCTCCTCAAGTGTTGTACAAACTTAAAGAGAAATCTGTGGTAGCAAACAAGTGGTGATAGAAATGGAAGTAGAAATGATAGTTTAAATGTCATTCGATACCCATCCTGAATATATTTTAGAAAAAGGTGATGTTTTTCCAGTCGTCGGCTGTAATTTTTAATAATACATTTTTCACACTGGATGAAAGCTGCAGACTTCCTTTGTCTCCCCTTCCTCTCAATACATCCTCTCTTCTAGTGTCACAATACCATTTATTACATAATCCATTTTGGCTGCATTTGTACTTTTATATTTGTCCTAAAATGCTCAATATACTCATATATAATCATTTTCTATTCTTTTGAAAAATACTGAATCATCACAACATCTCCTACTTCGCATTCCTCTGCTTTTTTACCATTTCCTTGATGTTTTTGACATTTTTGAAAATGTTTTTCTTTATATATACATTATGCAATATCTGTGTCAGCATCCAAAACTAAATCAGAGTCCGAGGCAAAGCATTCCTCAAAGTTCCAATTTATTAGCAGAGCCATGTTGGCACATCTGTGAGAAACCCGAATCTAAAGCTACGAGGGTTTCTCCACCCAGTTTAAAGTTCATTCCCTCATTCCCACACCCACAAGTTCCTCATGTTGACCAGTTGTCTTTTGCCAACGTGTCCGTTACTCCCATCAGCTTCCGGCCAAGTGCTGAACAAAGGATGACCTTGAAAGCCTAAAAGGAATTTGTTATGGGTACATGTTTACATTGCTCATGCAACAGCCATTCCCAATTTCCTACAGCAAGAATACATTCTAAGCCTCAAGTGTGGCAGGCCAAAGTCTCTAATAAAATACGGCTTCGGCCTGACAATCTGTTTCTCATCCTCATTTTTGCAACAACCATTTTGTTTTATGTGTTCTCATCCTTACTCACTTTATTTTTCTCCTTCTTTTTCTTAGCTTCTGTTAATTTAACTTTCACCCACTTCTATGGCACTTGAAAACAATTATTTTCACTTTTTGCCAAGCAGTTTCTACAGCATCTTTTAATTCTCTAGTGAGATTAATACTTATTCCTGCAAGACTCTTACATTCTCTTTCTATTGTTGTTTTTGGTTTGCATTCACTTTGCTCATTATTTTCCTTTTCTTCCATGTCTGTTCTTCCAAAATTGTACTTACGACATTACAAAAAAATGACCTACCCCATTTCTTAAATAAAAACTTCTCATCATCCTTGCATTCTTACTAATTATATTCATCTTCTGTCATAAGCAATCAAATCTACCTTGATTTTACATTCAATCCTTTGCCGTGGATATAGATACTTACATTGATAGTATACAAAACTGAAGTTTTCTATGTAGATACTTAGCAACAATCACTGCTGTTACCCATTCATTTTTTCCAAGCTTTCCAATCACTTTTTCTATACAGGTAGTCCTTGATTTAACACAGTCGTTTAGTGACTGTTACAATGTTACAATGGCACTGAAAAAAGTGACATGACCGTTTTCCACACATACAACCATTGCAGCATCCTCATGGTCACGTGGACAAAATTTAGATGCTTGGCAACTTACCGTATTTTTCGGAGTATAAGATGCACCTTCCCCCCCCCCAAAAAGAGGGTGAAAATCTGGGTGCGTCTTATACACCGAATGTAGCCCCGCCCAGCCTCTGAAATGGAGCTTTGCAAGGCTAAAAACAGCCTCTGAAATGGAGCTTTGCAAGGCTGAAAATAACCTCTCAAACCGAGCTTTGAGAGGCTGAAAAAGCAGCCTCTCAAACGGACCTTTGCAAGGCTAAAAGCAGCCTCTCAAACGGAGCTTTGCAAGGCTGAAAAAGCAGCCTCTCAAACGGAGGTTTGCAAGGCTAATACACCTGTTCCAGGCTGTTTGCTAAGGATGCTAGCCAGATGGATGCTGGTAGGCAGAATTTTTTTTCTTATTTTCCTCCCCAAAAACTAAGGTGCGTCTTATACTCCGGTGCATCTTATAGTCTGAAAAATGCGGTATTCATATTTATGACGGTTAAGTGTCCTGGGATCATATGATCCCCTTTTGCAACCTTCTGACGTGAAAAGTCAATGGGGAAGCCAGATTCTCTTAACAGCAATGTTACTAACTTAACAACTGCAGTGATTCACTTAACAACTGGGGCAAGAAAGGTCATAAAATGGGGCAACATTCACTGGACAGATGTCTCACTTAAGAATAGAAATAGTGGGCTCAATTGTGGTTGTAAGTCAAGGACTACATGTACTCTCACATTCACATCTCTTGCATCTTTCCTTTTTCACTTCATTTCACAACCAAGGTATATAATGTTTTAAATTAATTCAATAACCAATTTATGATGTGTGTGTGTGTGTGTGTGTGTATGTATGTATATATATATATATATATATATATATATATATATATATATATATATATATATATATATATATATATATATATATATATATATATATATATATATATATATATATATATATATATATTTGTTTTCTGAGGTTTTCGCGGGTGTTTGTATGTAGGTCTTTGGTTATTCGGGTTTTCTCCCGCGTGAAATTGGAAGTATCTTTGCAACGTTTCGACGAAGTCCCATTTGTCATCATCAGGCTGGAGTCTTCAGCTTGCTGCTTCTAGGAGCAATGTGAGATTGCAGCTGTTTCTTCCTTTTAACTGCCACTGGGGGTTTGAACTGATAGGGTGGGAGCTTGGCTGTGTTCTGATTGGGTGGAGGTGTGTTCTGATTTGTTGGGGGCTTGGCTGTGCTCTGATTGGATGGGGGGTTGGCTGTGCTATGATTGGCTGGGGTGTCAGTTTGCTTCATGTATGGAATGGAGGGGTTTAGAGTGGCTAAAGATGCAGCTATGGTCTGGCTTCTGGTTTGTGGCCGTGCCTCATTGGTGTGGGTTTGGGTTTGCTTTTTGCATGGGTGTGTGGTGGTGACATCCTGTGTGGTTTTCGTGAGTGTGGGTCTAGTGTCATTCTTAGTGTTAGGGACTCGTTTGTCAACAAGTGCGGGTTTCCAAATGGCTGGTAGGCGGGAGGTGTCATCTCGTTTATTCATGCTTTGTGGGCGTTTCTCTATCTCAATGGCTTCTCTGATTATTCTGTTGTTAAAATGTTCAGTTTTGGCGATAGTTCTGGTCTTTTTAAAGTTAATTTCATGTCCTGTGGCTTTAAGATGTTGGACCAAGGAAGAAGTTGGTTCCTCTTTTTTGACTGAGTTCTTGTGTTCTTCAATGCGTGCACTTATTCTTCTGTTGGTTTGTCCAATGTATGTGGTGGGGCAGGCGGTGCATGGGATTTCAGATACTCCTTGATTTTCTAACTCAATTTTGTCTTTGGGGTTTCTTAGGATGGTGGATATTTTTCGGTTTGTGCAGAATGCTGTCTTGATGTTGTGTTTGTGGAGGATCTTGCTGATTCTGTCTGTGGTTCCTTTTATGTATGGTAGGAGGGCTTTGCCGTTTTCTTGTTCTCTGTCTTGGATTTTAGTGGGGGTTTCTTTTTGGATTAGGTTGGTGATCTTATTTCTTTGGAATCCATTGGATACTAGTACGTTAGTGAGAGTATTTAGTTCGGTTTTTAGGTGTTGTTCGTCAGCTAGGCGTTTTGTTCTGGAGATGAGTGTCTTGGCTACGGAGTTGATCTGTGCTGGGTGGTGGTGTGAGAGTGCGTGCAGATAGCGGTTAGTGTGGGTTTTCTTCTGGTAGATGGTGTGTCCTAGGGAGCCATTGGATTTCTTGTAGACTAAGACATCCAGGAAGGGAAGTTGGTTGTTAGCTTCTGTTTCCATGGTGAACTGTATTTTGGGGTGTAGGCTGTTGAGGTGTATGAGGAAGTTGTCCAGTTTTTCTTTCCCGTGTGGCCAGATTATGAAAGTGTCATCTACATATCTGAGCCAGAGTTTGGGTTTGTGATCAGATTTTTCTAGAGCTTGGGTTTCAAAGTGTTCCATATAGAGGTTAGCAATGACAGGTGAGAGGGGTGATCCCATGGGTGCTCCTTCCATTTGTTTGTATTTTTGTCCGTTATAGATGAAGTATGTGTTGGATAGGCAGTGGTTGGTCAGATCTAGGATGTGCTTGGGGGGGTTGTATTTGTTTTGGATAGCTGTCAAGGCTTCTTTGATTGGCACTTGGGTGAAGAGGGATATGACATCGAAGCTCACGAGTAGGTCGCTGGGCTGTAAGTTTTGTTTCTTTATGATCTCTATGAACTGGAATGAGTTTTTTACATATGAGGTGATGGATTCTGCATAAGGTTGTAGTTGTTTTGCGAGAAATTTGGCTAGGTTTTGTAGAGGTGAGCCTATGGAGCTGACTATGGGTCTAAGTGGGGCTCCTTCTTTGTGTATCTTGGGGAGACCATAGAGCTTGGGGCATCTGGATGATTTCTCTCTGGGAATGATTCTTTGCTGGATCTCTTCGCTGATGGGAGAGGCTTTTATTTTGGATCTAGTGGTTTTTTCCAGGTAGGTGGTGGGGTCTGTGTTTAGGGGTTTGTATGTGGAGTCTTGGAGTAGATTGGTTAATTTGGTTTGGTAGTCAGATGTGTTCATAACCACCGTGGCGTTGCCCTTGTCTGCTGGTAGGATTATTATGCTGGTGTCTTCTTTCAGGTTACGTAGTGCAGTCTGTTCCTCTTTGGGTAAGTTGCTTTTGGGTGGCTTGCTGGTGCAGAGGATGTTGGTGATATCGAGTCTGATTCTGTTAGCATCGTCGGGGTTGATTTTGGTCAGGCTGGTTTCAACTCCGCATATAATGGTTTCAGTGGGGATGTGTTTGGGAGCGACTGCAAAGTTGAATCCTTTGGAAAGGACATTGGTTTCGGCTTTGCTGAGGATCCTATCTGAGATGTTATGCACTGTTTGTTTCCTGTGTGGCTGTGAGGGGGGAGGCTGTCCCACACTTTGGGACAAATCCAAACAACTCGCCGTCTGGAGAACCGAAACACAGACTACCCTCAAGACAGACACACACACCAACAAACTCCGAAGACTACAAGAACAGCAGAAACAAACCCCTCCCCCCTCACAGCCACACAGGAAACAAACAGTGCATAACATCTCAGATAGGATCCTCAGCAAAGCCGAAACCAATGTCCTTTCCAAAGGATTCAACTTTGCAGTCGCTCCCAAACACATCCCCACTGAAACCATTATATGCGGAGTTGAAACCAGCCTGACCAAAATCAACCCCGACGATGCTAACAGAATCAGACTCGATATCACCAACATCCTCTGCACCAGCAAGCCACCCAAAAGCAACTTACCCAAAGAGGAACAGACTGCACTACGTAACCTGAAAGAAGACACCAGCATAATAATCCTACCAGCAGACAAGGGCAACGCCACGGTGGTTATGAACACATCTGACTACCAAACCAAATTAACCAACCTACTCCAAGACTCCACATACAAACCCCTAAACACAGACCCCACCACCTACCTGGAAAAAACCACTAGATCCAAAATAAAAGCCTCTCCCATCAGCGAAGAGATCCAGCAAAGAATCATTCCCAGAGAGAAATCATCCAGATGCCCCAAGCTCTATGGTCTCCCCAAGATACACAAAGAAGGAGCCCCACTTAGACCCATAGTCAGCTCCATAGGCTCACCTCTACAAAACCTAGCCAAATTTCTCGCAAAACAACTACAACCTTATGCAGAATCCATCACCTCATATGTAAAAAACTCATTCCAGTTCATAGAGATCATAAAGAAACAAAACTTACAGCCCAGCGACCTACTCGTGAGCTTCGATGTCATATCCCTCTTCACCCAAGTGCCAATCAAAGAAGCCTTGACAGCTATCCAAAACAAATACAACTCCCCCAAGCACATCCTAGATCTGACCAACCACTGCCTATCCAACACATACTTCATCTATAACGGACAAAAATACAAACAAATGGAAGGAGCACCCATGGGATCACCCCTCTCACCTGTCATTGCTAACCTCTATATGGAACACTTTGAAACCCAAGCTCTAGAAAAATCTGATCACAAACCCAAACTCTGGCTCAGATATGTAGATGACACCTTCATAATCTGGCCACACGGGAAAGAAAAACTGGACAACTTCCTCATACACCTCAACAGCCTACACCCCAAAATACAGTTCACCATGGAAACAGAAGCTAACAACCAACTTCCCTTCCTGGATGTCTTAGTCTACAAGAAATCCAATGGCTCCCTAGGACACACCATCTACCAGAAGAAAACCCACACTAACCGCTATCTGCACGCACTCTCACACCACCACCCAGCACAGATCAACTCCGTAGCCAAGACACTCATCTCCAGAACAAAACGCCTAGCTGACGAACAACACCTAAAAACCGAACTAAATACTCTCACTAACGTACTAGTATCCAATGGATTCCAAAGAAATAAGATCACCAACCTAATCCAAAAAGAAACCCCCACTAAAATCCAAGACAGAGAACAAGAAAACGGCAAAGCCCTCCTACCATACATAAAAGGAACCACAGACAGAATCAGCAAGATCCTCCACAAACACAACATCAAGACAGCATTCTGCACAAACCGAAAAATATCCACCATCCTAAGAAACCCCAAAGACAAAATTGAGTTAGAAAATCAAGGAGTATCTGAAATCCCATGCACCGCCTGCCCCACCACATACATTGGACAAACCAACAGAAGAATAAGTGCACGCATTGAAGAACACAAGAACTCAGTCAAAAAAGAGGAACCAACTTCTTCCTTGGTCCAACATCTTAAAGCCACAGGACATGAAATTAACTTTAAAAAGACCAGAACTATCGCCAAAACTGAACATTTTAACAACAGAATAATCAGAGAAGCCATTGAGATAGAGAAACGCCCACAAAGCATGAATAAACGAGATGACACCTCCCGCCTACCAGCCATTTGGAAACCCGCACTTGTTGACAAACGAGTCCCTAACACTAAGAATGACACTAGACCTACACTCACGAAAACCACACAGGATGTCACCACCACACACCCATGCAAAAAGCAAACCCAAACCCACACCAATGAGGCACGGCCACAAACCAGAAGCCAGACCATAGCTGCATCTTTAGCCACTCTAAACCCCTCCATTCCATACATGAAGCAAACTGACACCCCAGCCAATCATAGCACAGCCAACCCCCCATCCAATCAGAGCACAGCCAAGCCCCCAACAAATCAGAACACACCTCCACCCAATCAGAACACAGCCAAGCTCCCACCCTATCAGTTCAAACCCCCAGTGGCAGTTAAAAGGAAGAAACAGCTGCAATCTCACATTGCTCCTAGAAGCAGCAAGCTGAAGACTCCAGCCTGATGATGACGAATGGGACTTCGTCGAAACGTTGCAAAGATACTTCCAATTTCACGCGGGAGAAAACCCGAATAACCAAAGACCTACATATATATATATATATATATATATATATATATATATATATATATATATATATATATATATATATATATATATATATATATATATATATATATATATATATATATATATATATATATATATATATATATATATATATATATATATATATATATATATATATATATATATATTTCTTACATTGCAATTTACAATCTTCAATATGTTGTGGTGATCAACATTGATCTCCACTGCCTTTCATGTTTTTAGTCTATCAAAGTGTTACGGTAACATTATGCTTTTTAGTAAGGTAAAGAAGAAGCAGGGTATATCACCAGGTTTAATGTATCCATGACAAAATTGGCATTCCTAGAATGCCTGTGTCAGATCTGCCATCACACCGCTGCAGCCCTGCTTCGCTTTGATGGCATCCGGCCATAAAGAATGGGTTGCGGGGATGGGAGGATATAGGGAAGGGAGATGACAGGAGCCAGAAGACAATGGTTCAATGATCCAAAGACAAAAGTATGGGAATGGAATGCAAATGCCCACCAAAGAGATGCCAAACTTTACAACTGCTACCAAAACGACTGGTTTGAACCTTATTGGACACTAACAAGAAAGATCAAGGGGAAAGGGTGTGAGAGAAGAGAAAGTTACTGGGTTTACATGGGAATCCTCAGATCTGGCTTTGTTTATGCTGTAACCACTTGGCTTTTAGTAAAATTATACCTTTCACTACAAATGTGGTCGAGAGTCTTTCTTTCCTAGATGCCCAAGCTGGGACAAGTCTGACAGCCTGTTACTTTTGGGCAAATTTTGCTCATATGCCACCAATGCAACCAAATCCTGTTTTAGCCTATTCTGAACACCTTGCACGTTAACATACCAATATAAAGGATCAGGCGGTGTACTAATACTCAAACTAGCTCACTTCTAAAAAAAATTACATCTTTTTTTTTACCTTCACCCTTTTAGGCTGCATAAAACTATTCAGTTTATTAATCACTTCATGCATTTAATGAAGTGGGTTCTGTCCCAGAAAAGATTAAACCAGAATAAATGCATTATGCTTTATGATGCAGAAGATTATTTTTACATTGAGGATAGACTGGATTGTGTACTGACGCCATTTTTTTCCTATGTCAGTGATTATTTTCTTCCTTTTGTTGTTGTTACTGTTCTTGTCCATTAAAGTCAATTTGCTCTGTAAATTAATATGTGTGGCAAACTAAAAATATAAGGAAATGATTCTTCATGATATATTTTAACTGTTTTGTTTTTGTACTTTGAATGAAAAATATTAATCTATATATATAAATGCGAAAACCACTCACCCATTAATCACGAAATCTCCAGAACTGTAAAGTCTACAAACTTGAAATTTGCCACGTATGTTCCTCTTGGCTTCTAGGTGCTCACTAAGAAAGGATTTTTCAAAATGACAATCGGAGCATGAGTATTTCTTATATTATTATTAACAAGCTCTGATATTAAGGAGTTCTACTTCCCTCTCCCCACCTGAAAAGAAATCTGATCCAAATGCAAAACACAAGCAGAGGATTTCAGTTTCGCTTTTGCTTTCACAACAGCAAGCAACTTTACTACAGAACAGGTGAGCTAACTGTCTCCTTCTTGCTCACACAGCAAATACTGTTTGAGTTTCCAAACACCCCTCAACTCTCTCACACACTAACAGGATGCTAGCCAGATGAATACCAATGGATGCTGGTAGGCAGAGACAGATTTTATTTTCCTTATTTTCCTCATCAGTTCAGACAAATTTGTTCCTTCTACTGTAACACCAGTTAAAGGGAAAAGAGGCAAAAAACGCAAGAAAACATTTACAGATGCGATTAGGAAAACACAAGTTTTGCCAATCCAGAACCGCCTTGACCTTAGTTGGATCCATTTCCCGGGAGCCCCTGGGCTTCATGCTGACATCCCATGCCCTGCAGCCGGAAACGCCAAGGAGGCCCCTCCGGCGCCGGTGCCCCATGAGAAAGGGTTGGACCCACCCCCGGCCTCTGCCAGACATTGCCATGCCCCTGCTCTCTAAATCCTGCCGCTACAAACATCTCCTGCAAGACTTCGATTGTTTGATTACCCACTGCTGTGGAGTAACTCCATTCATCATCATCAGATATACGCCTCT
The DNA here is from genome assembly GCA_023053685.1 of Diadophis punctatus similis. Taxonomy (NCBI): domain Eukaryota; kingdom Metazoa; phylum Chordata; class Lepidosauria; order Squamata; family Dipsadidae; genus Diadophis; species Diadophis punctatus. Next base: position 3,075,953 of record JALIGW010000038.1, on the reverse strand, counting down.
ACCTCCAGCATGTGAAATGTGTCCCCAAAGGGGTGAGCAGGGGCCCCTGGGGTGGAATGCCTTGATAGCCCACAGTCTCAGGATTGCCCAACCAGCAGCCATTGGTCTCACCAGGTTTAGTCTCTGCTACCTGCAGCTGTCCTTCCAGAGACTTCTGGGCCCCGGGTGTTCCTTTGGCCTGATGTCCACATGGGGTTCCTCAGCTGGTTCCGATAAGGCCTCCAGCACAGTCGTTTCCGTGGGGTCTGCCAACTTCTCAAGGTCAACTACCTCCAACTCTGGCACCGTGCCTTCAGCCATAATTAAATGTGTGAGCCCTAACAATTCTGTCAGGTTCCAAAACAAAAAGAAAAAGAAAGGAACACAACCAAACACAAACCTGGTTTGCTAATGTCTGCTTTACTTCTTTCCTGGCACTCACTGACAATCTCAAAGAGAAATTATTGTTAGGGCTGCTCACCCGTGCTCCCCATCACCTTATATTCCCTAATCACCACCCACCCACTCACACGCGCACGTCCCTCCCCCCGTGGTCCGGAAATGAGCCGCGCTACTCCATTAGCCATCCATCTTCAGCTGAAGAACAGCAATCCGTCTTCAGCTTTCTTGCTTTCTTAAAGGAGAATCGCTACTTGCATTAATCTCCAAGCTGCTCAAAGACCGTTGATTCCATGCAGCCTCTCCCCACCGAATGACAGCTCCCGGCCGGCCGGTATGCAGGATCTGACACTGCCTGTTTCCTACGTGGCCAGTTCTATGTGGCATGCTCCAGAGTCAGTTCACCTGACAGCCTGGTCATCCTCCAGCCAGAGAGCAAAACCAGGAATGTTGTTTACAGGGAGGTCCTGAGCAATTCATCTGAGGGATGAATTGAAAGTCTATGCTATGCAATTTATTAGCCTGGCTACATAGACAAAACAGCCGCGGTTGCTGCTTGGATTAAAGGGCTTAAGCCCATCTATTTCATTGTTGTTACACTTACAATAATGTCTTCATCTGTAACAGAAACTTAGATTACTATCTCTAACGAAATAATACAGTCCCTTTTTTAACTACTCATTAATTTTCAAGCTTTAAGTGTCAATTTATCAAGCCCCATCACATAGTTTCTTAGCGAAGCACGGGTATCAGCTAGTATCTAATAATTTCAAATACTAAGCCATAGTATGGTTCCTTTCTACATGTACTCAGCTAAATTACATTTGTGTTTTTAACCACAACATAGGACAAGCCTTAATAGGTGCTAATAACAGTGGTAGAATTTGGAAATTATTACCTTTATATCAACAAGTTAGTAATATACCATATTTTTCGGAGTATAAGACGGACCGGAGTATAAGATGCACCTTAGTTTTGGGGGAGGAAAACAAGGAAAAAAAGGCCTCTGCCTCCAAGCAATTTGCCAAACAGCAAACAGCACAGATGATATATACTGTTTGCTGTGTATTTCTGTGCATGTGTGCCTGACCCATAGAAATAGCAAAGAATTGGAGAAATGTACATTATGCCAGAAAGTTTTCTTAAATGTAGTCACACTAACTCCTCCCAATTATTTAAATAGATCTACTCCAAGGTAAGTCAGGATTTAACTCTAATACTAAACAGGACACTGTTACATTTCAGACTATACTTGTACAGAGATGTTAAAATTAATTAAAATTTCTGGAAGTATACATTATTCTCTATTATTTAAAAGAAGATACAATAGCACTGGGCCTCTTCAGTGCAAGCATTTATTTTAAAAAGCTTCTTTATTTTGTTAAGTTGTCTAGATTTACAGGGGTCTCCAACCTTGGCAACTTTTAAAACTTGTGGACTTCAACTCCCAGAATTCCACAGCCAGCAAAGCTAACAAAGCTGGCTGTGGAATTCTGGGAGTTGAAGTCCACAAGTCTTAAAATTGCCAAGGTTGGAGACCTCTGGCTCTAGAACAATAATAAAGCAGTCTTTTAAAAATAAGTCTAATAATTTGAACATTCTACAGACATTTATAGTTATTCACTTACCCCCTTCCATCCAGTTCAGCAGAAAATAAAAATCTGCGTGTCTCTCCCAGCTATTTGCCTCTGCAGGTAGTTTCACTTTCATTTTAGCATGTGGCAAATCAGCTGTAGGTCGGGAAGCTGCTAGTGAGTTGCTTGGCTTTACAGGCTCTTCCCTCTTTGCTGCAAACAGGTAAATTGCTGGAAGACAGAGGCCAAAGGTTGGGGCTGGCTGGCTGGGTGGGGCTACATTAGGTGTATAAGATGCACCCAAGTTTTCACCCTCTTTTGGGGGGTAAAAAGGTGCGTCTTATACTCCAAAAAATACGGTATGATATATGTCCGTATCTGTACGGTAAGACTTTGTTGAATTGTGGGTTCAATCTTCTTTAAAAATAAACATTAAATAATGGTTCTTATTTCCTATAGATATGGTTCTTATTTCCTATAGATATTTTATGACACCAAATTTTTAGGTAAAGTATTTTAATTTTTTAAAAATGCCATTTGAGATATACAATTTTCTCTGAATGATGTGAATTTCACTTCCTCCCAACATCGTATAGCCAAGAAAACTCAGCTTACTAACCCATGCCAGAACATCTCTTGGTATAATTGAAAAATGATTCTTTTAAGAATATTATCAGACTATGCTGGGTATGCTATTTTACTTATGGGGAATCTTTATACTCTCAAAGGAAAGGATAATTACTAATAAGAACCAATCAACTAATGAGTTAATTCATCTCCCAGGATCATTTTCTCACATTAGTAACCTATTTATATGAATTACTGGACCTTTAGAGTAAAGTACCTTATTATTAATAATAAATAACAAGCAAAATTTCAATTATTGTGTTTATTAAACTATCAGGAAATCTACTCAGTGGTACAATGTGTGCACAAAGTTTTCATGCTTTTATTGCTTCTACTGTTTACCTGGTTTTTATTTATTTAATACTAAATTTCATTAATTTTACTTTTGTCTTCAAATATCATGTTTTGAAAGTCATGCCCTATATGAGTTTCTTAAAAGGATCTGGGATGGATTTATTTGCTAAACTTTTTCCCGAATTTCAGTGGCTACTCTAGTATAAAAATGTTATTTCCTACCGTAGGATAATGCAATGGAGAAGACAATAAACTCGATGCAGATTAGTCTATACAGTGTATTTGTCATATTCCATTTCTACACCCTCAAGGTACAAAAAACAACAACAAAACAAACAGCATATTATTTAAAATATGTTTGACAAATATCTACCCTATCTATATTTTCTCTAAATGCACTTTAAAAATGTTTATTTTTTATCTTGTGCTAAATCTGCATTTCGGTGTATTTTTATGTTTAATGCTAATTTCTTCAGCATTTGAGCTGAAAATTACTCCAAAATTCCAAAAGGTTTTACAGTACATTTTATATAATGATATTTCAGTTCACTTAAAATATGAACATTATTAAAATACTTGAATATTATTGCTGCTATATAATAGTAATTTCTCTTACACACGCTCATATGTTCCTTTTATACCATCTTTGTGATGCCTGAGAAATAATAAGCCTTTATGGTCCTATTCCAACATGCTTGCTGGTTATCTTTTTATCAAGTTTGCCTCCTTTTTACCAAGTTTGATGCCTTTTTGTGGTATTGATTATTTGGGTTGATGAATGTTTTGGGGGTACGTTGAGCTTTATTTCCTTAATATGGCTTTAGAGACTTCATTAAATTTAATATTTATTTCAAGTGCTTTCAAATACCTGTTGAGCCAATGGCTACTCTTCTGCTAAGAGTAACAAAATCAGCAAACTAAAAGTATCAAAGAGAATATTAGGAAATTCCTAATAAATTTCTTTATGGGTGGGTTGTTGTTGTTGTTGTTTTGCAAGCAGTGCCATTGTAAATTATAATTAACAACTATCATGTCACTTTGTTAAATCAAAATACTTATACCAAATGTAGGAAATTGACTTCTGAGTAAAGAAAAACTCCTTCTGGTGTTTTCTTGAAGCAACCATTATTCATCCGCTTCCCCCCCCCCCTCCCCAACTTCCTTGCCTGCGGAAGCAGAGAATGTGATGTTTCTGCAAGAATTCCGTCTAGGTTTTTGATGCTTTTCTCAAAGGTGTTTTGCATAGAGACTTTCTCTTGATTGGGGATTCTTTTTAGACAGCTGGAAATTCCTGATGGATGTTAATTGGAGTTCAGTTTGAAGATACAGAACTGCTTTTATTGCATCTGTCTTTCATTGATTTCTGTGAAAACCATAATTAGACTTTTTTGTGGGTGGAGATAGCCAAGGAATGTTTCAGTTCAGTGCCTTCATCCATTTAAAGATGGACTTTACATTCCTTTGTTTTTCTTAAAGCAATAGCAGCCATTCTTACAATCAGAGTTCTATTACTTTCGAACTAGCTCTCTGGGTTCAGTGTTGGGTATAAATAAATACATATTGATTCATCATCATACTATTACATACGTAATAAGTATCTAACATTCAATAAGAGGTTAAAAATAGTTCCATCTTGTTAATTAGATGAAAAATTACATGTATACAGGTATATTTGCTGAAGCTGAATGCAATTTCTTTTAGTTATTTGGATGATTATATCAATTAAAATAAGATTTATATAGTATTATATATATTTGGAAATTTTGAAAGAGGAATAATGAATGTTGGGAGTGTTTTCAGGATTAATAGGATGTCTGTTTTTCAGATGTTTTCCTTCATAGCTGAGTATGGCTCTAAATATTCAAATCCAGTGTTTTCTAACTTTGACAATTTTATTACATATGGACTTCAATTCCCATAGTTCAATTTCCTGAACTGTATTGGGAGTTGAGATCCAAACATCTTAAATTTGCTAACATTGAGAAACATTATTCAAATCCGATTCTGTAAAGTGCATCTTCTTTTCATATTACTGGTATTGTAATACAAAAAAAAACCCTTCTCTCTTATTGTTTCTAAATCATTTAATATTAGTTTTGATTTGGTTTCATATTTTCAAAACTGGCATCTCTTTTTTCAGCTTCCTTTGAGCAGCAGTAAATGGATAATTTCCACAGAACAAGGCTACTGATGGGCATAGACAGGCATTAACTGTGCCATTTTTTTTATACAAGATCACCAAGCTGCCTTAAAAAGGTTCTTCCTAATTTTGATTTTAATATGATTTGGAAGCAATTCCATCTTGTTTCAGCTATACAGCTTATATAACATATACACGTATTTGTCTCAAGTTGACTTTGGTGCGGAAATCCTAATTGTGGTTTCTACCACAATTAGTTTTGATTATTCTGCTTTAAATTGACATAGATGGACTTCTAGTACCTCTTTGTCTTATTTTCTTACTGGTTGCAAAGCATGATTAATCATTAATTTATGCAGCCACAATGTGCTCTTTATGCTGGCTGTTTCTGCTGTAGAGATCCAAATTGAATGTAAGATTGTGGGCCAAACTTAATGTTAATGCATAACATATCTGGCTTTGGCTTGTTATTAATTTTCCATGGGTCTGGGCACATTTAAAATAGAAAAAAAGGAATCTCTTTATAATCATCTCTGATTTTCTGGAATATTTTATACTACCCACTCAAACAACTTAAGGTGGCTTACAACTTGCATATATTAAAATGTCCATAAAAATCAATAAAACATCCAAATATTTTAACAGTCTCTGTTAAACAATCCTATGATGCCCTGTGGAAGAGGGTGGTTTTGGTTTGCTTCCTAAAAAAGTAAACAGTTGTGGGCCATCTTGACTTCAGAGGAAGGGTTGTTTTAAAGCAGTGGTTCTCAACCTGTGGGTCGCGACCCCTTTGGGGGTCGAACGACCCTTTCACTGGGGTCGCCTAAGACCATTGGAAAACACATATTTCCGATGGTCTTAGGAATCGAGACACCACTCCTCTATTTGTCTCCAGGCGGGTCCACCCACATGTAAATAGACTACGGCAAAAAAAATATACCATGGGAACTTCTGAGCATGCGTAGAAGTCGAATTTCCAGCACTGTGCATGCGTTGCCATCTTGTTTTCAACTTTTTTTTGCAATTTTTTTTAAAAATTGGCACTGCGCATGCGTGCACGTGCAAAGCGCGCACGCACCCATGAGGCACGGCCACGCAGCGCAGGAGGAAGCGAACCAGCAGCAAGGTAAGTTAGAACCCACCCCTGAGTTTCCTAATAATTTTATTATTTTATGGTTGGGGGTCACCACAACATGAGGAACTGTATTAAAGGGTCGCGGCATTAGGAAGGTTGAGAACCACTGTTTTAAAGGGAAGTGGCTGCCACTGAGAATGCCCTTTGTTCTTTAAAAAAAATATTCCTGATTCAGTCCTCCAGTTATATTTCACCTTTTTTTCTTAACTATTGGGGGGGGGGGTTTCCCTTTATTCCTTGCTTCCCCAGAAAATACCTGAACATTGTTCATAGTTTTTGGTGTTACTAAAAACATAGTAGAATGGCTTTGAATTCCTCCAATACAGCATCCTCCCTCCCTGTTTATTGAATATAACTTCTGAAAATTATACTCCAAATGAGATCTTTTATTATTAATCCTTTCATTAAACTTCATAATATAAAATACAAATGAAAATAAATATAGTAAGAAAATGATAAAGGAAAAGGGGGAAAATCACAGTTTAGGGTGGCAGAGAAAAGAGCTTTCCTTTTTAAAACTATTTTTAAGTAAAATAAAAATAGTAAGGGACAGCCTCAGCTTTTTTTTTTTACATACTTAGTATACTAGCCATTTCTAGAACATAGTCCAAATGAAATCTTTATAGAATGAGGTGAATATTGCTTCATAACAGGATGCACTGTGCAAAAACCAATAGAGACAATGTGCTAGAAACAGAGAGAGTAAACAATCATTTATGACATCAAAAGAGCAGAATTGCATGCAATGTATTTGTAATATTCCTGTATTCTCAATACCAAACTAGTTGTGAAACTTTTTAGAGCTCACGGTTACCAGTTAATAAATAGACAAAATGAAATTCAAATTTTAGCTTAGGTTAACGTTTAGCTTAGGTTAATTTCATTAATATTTGCTTTCTACAAATAAAATAAATCATTTTAGCATCCTTCTCAAGCTACTTTTCAAAGATGGCTGTCATTTATTCTATCATGGAGGTAGGGAAGGAAGTTACCAAAAAATGAATTGTTTTGAAATAATTTGACAAGTCTGAAAAGTGTAGTGCCCATCAAATACACTATATTTTTATCATCTTCAGGAATCTTAATAATAATCTTGGACTGTTCCACTACTAAGAGTTTGTTTGGAATGACAGCTTTAGCATTCCATTAAAGGATAGTAAATTGTCAGTTATTTAATTACTGTTTTGTCAATAGCATAGCCCAATTCAAGTATCTTTCATATTTTCTCTTATTAATATGAAAAATTATATTAAACAGACACTGTAAAATAAGATACACTTACTGATGCTTGATAAATTTGCTTACAGAAATCAAGAAATAGCAGATATTTTAGGAGGGAGGGAAGAAAGAAAGAAGGGAGGGAGGGAGGGAGGGAGGGAGGAAGGAAGGAAGGAAGGAAGGAAGGAAGGAAGGATATTGAATTTAGTAAGCTTATTTGCACTTTCACTTGCTACCTAACTCTGAAAAGCTTATTGTTAGGTCACATTTCCAAAACATCTCTGCAGTACAATATTTGGTGAGAGCTTAATAACTTTTAGAAGTTGTGTTTAGCAGATAGCCAGGCATGAGTTTCTCTAGCTGAAATTTAGTGCTACAGAACAGTTGACTTTATTTTTGCGGTACTGGCCTATCTGCTAAGCAGCAACATCCCTACTTGGGTTGCTAGATTTCATCACCAGGTTGACAGTGGAACTTCAAAGCTTGGAATTTCAGTCCACTCCTAGTCATCAAGACCCAACTCATGGGGGTTATGTGTCACATTATGTGTCATATTTTACTCTGTCCTATTTAGGGCTGCATCTCAGAAATGCAGGTGGTTTAGAATATAGCAGCAAAGACAGTTATGAGCATGCTTCAGAATGGAAGTTGTACAGGTTACTAGTAAACTTCTGGATGCAATTGAAGGTGATGATTGTTACTTATAAAGTTCTTTGTTGTATATGACCTAGTTCTTTGAGGGTCTCTCAGTCTTCTGTAATTTCTGCCTTTCCTATACAATTGAGCAGAGTCCAACATTCTTCAAGTCCCACTGATGAAAAAGTGTCACCTAGTCCTTCCCTCCAGCCTTGGACTACAATGGATGATGGAGTCCTTGTGGGATGATTTTATATTATTTAATTTTAATTGTTTCATGATGTATGCTGCCCAGACTGCAATGGAATCAAGTAGACTTTACAATATTTCTTTTCCACCTTACCAAACAGGTTATGGTCTATATTTCTAATTCTCACAAGCATTAATGATTGATATCTGCAAAATTCTTAAGCAGCAATAATTACATAATTGTAAAATACCTAAGCACCAATGACATAGACACTGCACTCTTAAGAGCTGTCATTTTTATTGTACAGCATATATTTAAATTACATTCTAATCCTGAAAGATTTTTTTAAAAATTGTGAAGTTTAAATGAACATTTCTCGTTCTCTTTTAGTTTCACAGAGTATTTTACATTACTTTAACTTTGAAAATGAATGACATAAAAACAAAGAGACGCATATCATATGAGTCATATTCTTCTTCTTAAAGCATGAAATTCTGGAAAGATGTTCAATTTTCATAGATTTCAATTTTAAGGCAATAACTGTATGTCCTGAAGTTATCTACCATGTTAATGTAATGTAATTAGGTTAAGTGTCTCTCTGGTGGAAACAGTGCTGTAATATTTTCTTAAGGTATATGCTAATATTTAATAGATCAAATCCTATTCTTTTGATAAAATGAAGCCCATGCTGTTGTGGACAAATAGAGATAGCTTTTATGGCCTTGCATCTGTGTATCTTGCTTAGTTTTGATATAAAAGTTTACTTTTTTACACTTAAATATTTTTCTTAGAGTTCGGTAATTTTATCTTCAACGGTTTGTTAAATTTATCATTAATGAATGAAAAAAAAGTAATTGGATCTAGTTTTAGTCAATTTAGATCCACTGATATACTGTAATTCTGAGTGATTTCAGTTAAGTCTTCTCTAACTGGTTAAACTGAATATATATCATTAAATGTATCACTGATATACTGTACCTGCTACATTACTGTAATATGCCTCAGTTTTCAATGGAATAACAATTTAGATTTTTATTCATACAATTTAACTGTATATATGGTTGATCTAGTACAGTCTTCTCAAATGTTCCCTGACTATGTGTGGACTTTCCTATTCTCAAAAAATAATGCCAAACACATCTGTAGAGCCACACATTAGAGAATATTTATTTATTTATGATATTTGTATAGTCACCCGTTTCACATGAAAGTTACTCTGGGCAGCATACAGCATTTAGTTAAAAATACATAAAAACAGTCACAATTAAAAAACAAGCATTGTGAATGCACATAAAACAGGAGAGGATGATAATAACCACAATAAGGGACCATCACAAAATGGCAGAAGTGGCATGCTGCGGACCCCATCAGTCAAAGTATTCTGGTTGGTGGGGTCTAGGAAAAAGGTCTTTTCTCCCATCCTCTGGAACCTTGTGCCCCCCAAGGTGACATAAGCCCTCAATTCCCTCTCGGCCTTTTGAAAAATCCTTAAAAACCTGGTTCTGTCAATTGATCTAGGGTCCAATGTGGGGTTTCCACAGTGGAGATGGCTAGTGGAATAGGAAAAAGATCCCATTCCCACCGTGTTGTATTCTGGTTTCTAATTTACCTAATATTTGTTGATTTTAATATTTAATATTTTAATGTTTTTTTACTTTTGCTTTTATAACATTGTAAGCTTCCCAGAGCTGCTTGACTGTAGAAAGAGTGGCATATAAATTAAATAAATAAATCACCCACTCCCCTGGTTCTCCCAGACCTGATAGTATAGTCAGGTATTTAGGGACTTGCAGAGGGAGGGAGCTAATCTCGCTTCTGGGGGAAGAAGATTCCACAAAATTGGCATTGTGGCAAACAAAGCTCACCTTCTGGCATCCAACAGATGTAATTCCCTGGCAGATAGGACCTGCAGCATGCCTTCTCTGCCAGGCTTGATGGGGCAGGCAGATGTAATCAAGGACAGGTGTTCCCTCAGATAACTTAGCCCTATGCCATGAAAGGTTTTAAAGATCAAAAATAATCCCTTGAATTGGACCTGGAAGCAAACTGGCAACCAATGCAGCATACAAAGCAAAGATGTGATGCAGTGGAGGGATTCAATTTTTTTTACTACCGGTTCTGTGGACATGGCTTGGTGGGCATGGTGTGGCTTGGTGTTCGTGGCAGGGGAAGGATACTATAAAATCTCCATTCCCACCCCACTCCAGGGGAAGTTTACTGCAAAATCTCCATTTCCTCCTGATCAGCTGGGACTCGGGAGGCAGAGAATAGATGGGAGCGGGGCCAGTCAGAGGTGGTATTTACCGGTTCTCCGAACTACTCAAAATTTCCGCTACCGGTTCTCCAGAACTGGTCAGAACCTGCTGAATCCCACATCTGATGTGATGTGTACTCATCTAGAAGCACATATAACTGCCTGTGCCACTGCATTTTGCACCAGCTGAAGCTTCCAGATGTTCTTTAAGGAAAGTTCCATGTAGAGTGACTTACAGAAATGAAACAGGAAGTGATTAGAACATGAATGTTAGTGAGCAGAACTCTCCAATCTAGGAATGAGTGTAATTGGTGCACAACACGAAAGTGCACATAGGCCCTCCTAGCACAACTGCCACCTGAGAGGAGTCATGAGTCCAGAAGGAACCCTATATTATTCACAGGGTCACTCTGGGGCAATGCCACCCCATCTAGTACCAAAAGTGGCATAATCCTAGAATTAGAAGGCCCCCCCAAACCCAAAGCCACTCAATCTTGCCGGGGTTCATTATGTTGTTCTTCATCCAGACCTTCAGAGCTCCAGGCATCAAATAAAGACATTCACAGCATCACTTAATTGGCTGAAGCAGATATGTACAATTATATTTGATACAATTACATATGATATAATTAGGTATCATTAACATATTGCTAATACCTCATGCATGTCGATGGATGAGCTCATCCAGTGGCCTCGTGTAGTTGTTAAAAAGAAGTCGAGAGAATACCAAACCTGGTCCACCTCATATAGCAGGGCCTGAGGGTGGCAGCTCCCCTCCCCAACTACCACTGATTGAAATCAGCCTTTGAAGAAGGAGGTGAACCAACATAACACCATACTGCCCGCCCAATCAAGAATGATCAAAAACCACAAAGAGATGAAGTAGGGCAAGAATGGATACATTCTCACCAGAGTTCATCCAAAACAACAACTAATGCTGTCTCCATCCTATACCCAGGCCTGAATCCTGACTGAAAGGAATCCAGATAATTCTGCTTTATTGCCTTCCTTCCTCTCCCCAAATGTTTTTATGTTTGTTGCTGTTATCTCACCAAAACTACATGACTACCGTAATTAATTATTTTTAAAGGAAAAGCAGAGTTGTCAGTATTGTTTAAAGAAAACAATTCATATAATATATATCATAGCACATTTAGTCTAATATATCATAGTTAAAATTGTTGAGTCATTGGCTTGTTTTAAATGTCTGTTAATAAATGTGGTGAATGAACCTTTCCCCAAATGAACAAAACTAAGGTCCTCCTTTCCTCCGTTTCTAAATTTAAATTATTTTCTGCCTGATATATATTTAGCATTTGTGTTCTGCAGTGACCTCTGTAATAATATTACAAGCGTTTTAAACCATATTCTGAATTAGATACGTCTATAAGAAATATGGGTTTAATATTTATCCAAAAGAATAGCTCTGTTGGTGTCACAGTTTTAAATAAAACCTGCTTTGAGATTGTTTTTAACATCAAAAACTTGAATTTTGGGTTATGTTTTACAAATAAATGACCATTAGAAAAAAAATCACTTTTTAAAAAGAAGGTATTTGTTGATTAAAACAAGAATACATCATATTCAGTACAGCAAAGGGCCATTTCAGTTCTAGACATTTCTATATGTTACTTCCATTATAATTTGTAGGATTATATGTGGAATTAAAATAGGTTACAGCTGATCTGCCAGTGGAAGATTCTTTTTTTTTCATGTTTGGGGGTTGGGTAAGGACAAGAGAGGGAGATTTATGTGTTCCTTTCTCTACTGTGTCATTTTCTTGACTATGATGATTCAAAGCCCAATTTCATGGAGTGATATTTTCTGCTTCTGTAATATACCTACAGTATTTGTATGCACCTATTGTAATATAAAAACATTTTAGCTACAGTATAATACCTCTTGGTTGTCAGTCCAACAAAAGCTCTATTCATTTTGCAAATTGAAATATAATTTCCATGATCCTTTACTCTATAGAACAGTCAATATTCTGTGTTTCCATGGATCTCCTTTCTTATATCTCTAATTTCTCCAGATTTTGACATATACAAATCTTTTCAAAACTTTTTTTTTAATTTTCAGGCATAATGCCTATTATAGATCAGATTAATCTACAATAGTTGAATGGAAAGTAATGCATCCAAAGTTATAAATCACTCACAGATGACAGTACGGATGTTCTTTAAAAACTCTTCTTTCACTTGAATTTGTGAAAAGCTGCTGTGAAAGAAGGTTGTGTTGCTATTGCTCATGAAATGGAAGTCTGAATATTTATCATTGGGCTTTACACAAGGTGCCATGCTTGAATTAATAGTCCTTGATCCAATTAAAATTTACTACCAAATATAGGTTATTTGTGGTGATTACTCTGTTGATGTGAGTACTGTGCAGTTTTTGATTCAAACATATAAAAGTGTGCGTGCGTGTGCGTGAGAGAGAGAGAGAGAGAGAGAGAGAGAGAGAGAGAGAGAGAGAGAGAGAGAGAGAGAGAGAGAGAGAGAGAGAGAGAGAGAGAGAGAGAGAACAGTTTATTTGTTAGACCAGGAACAAAGGGGACAACCTGTGGTAACAACTGATGAGTTTCACATGAGAAAAGTTGGTGAGCTGATTAAGAATAATTGGTGCATCATTCACAGGGAAATTGCTGTCAACCTTAACATTTCAAAGGAATGTGTTGGTCACAATATTTATGTACTTTAGCATCAGAAAGTTTAAACAAGATAGATTTTTCACCTGAGGATGGCAGACATGAAAGCTTCAAGAGTTGACATTTGCCAGCAGCTATTGTCATACTTGGAGAATAAAGAGCAGGAATTTCATCATAGCGTTGTGATAGTGGCAAGAGGTGAGCTAATCATTATGATCCAGAAACAAAGTGCCAGTCCATGCAAAATTATCACAAAGCTTCATCGGTGGGAGAGTGGAGGTAGGATGGAGAATCAGAACCAAAGCTTCAGTGGGAAAACTCATATTTAGTTGTTTAGGATGCAGGTGATGTTATTCATATGATTTCCTTGTTCCTGGCAGAACTCAACTCCAAGCATAGTACGACCCTGAAACTTTCAAACAATGATTAAGCAGATTTTTAAAGCAAAAAAAACAACATGAAAATATTTATCTCAAGAACCACCAAGAGGTAATTGATCTCATAGTCTTATAGTCTTATTTCATTTAACCTGGTGCTAGGAGGCATCCATCTTTTCCTCAATTAAAGCAATACAGTTTTGAATGTTTCTATTGATATGTGTGAATAGAAAAATACAGGTAACCAAAGAGCTCATTTTATCTAGAAATATCCCTATTCAGACTAAAATTATAGGGGGAAAAGCATTACTTTTCATTCATCCCTTATCTTTAGCTGTCTTACATGGCATTAGTTTCTAAGAGGTTGTATAAGATATTAGAATTTTTACTCTCTAACATATTTATTTTAGATTTTTAGAACATTAATAAACATTGTATTGGATATATCGTATTTTATATACCGTGTTTCTCCAAAAAGATGACCCACCTTGAAAAGAAGCCCTGTCATGTTTTTGAGCGCATGCAATAAAATTAAGTCCCACCCACAAAATTAGCCCTAATTAAGACCCCGCCCACCCCAGGGTGCAGGTGGTGGGGTGAGGCACACAGGTAAAAAATAAGCTAGGGTGGGGATGAGGGGGTGGAGCTGCCCTACTTACAAGGCCTTGCACACCCCAACACCTGCCTCACCTTCTGCGGCCGCTTGCCGCCACTTGCACGCATCGCCCTGGCCTCCGTTTTGCCTTTAGATGCCTGCTGGAAGGCATCTGTAGCTGATCTATTATTGGCTGCAGAGGGCTTTCCGGAAGGCATCTGCAGCCAATAACAGATCTCCGGATCGATCCTGAGCTCTATTATCAGCTGCAGATGCCTTCTGGCAGGCATCTGAAGGCAAAGCTTCTGGCAGGCATCTGAAGGCAAAACGGAGGCTGGGGTGATGCGTGCAAGTGGCGGCAAGTGGCAGCAGAAAAAGTGGGCCAGCAGCAGGCTCCTGCTGGGCGGGGCTGTCGGTGCCACCGCTGCAAGGTGAGTCAATAACTAGAACCCTCCAAAAAGAAGGCCTAGCCATTTTTTCAGGGGTCAAAAAATAACACCCGACCTTCTTTTGGGAGAAACACGGTATATATATAATTAAATAGTTCTTCCATCAATTTCTATCATAAAAAACTTCCATATTCCTTGTGAAATTCCACAAATATTTATTTCTCTTTTTATTTGCTAAATCATGTTTATGTGAAGGATCTGGCAGATGTTATCTCAGAACCATTGTATCATATCTTTCAAAAATCCCGGAGCACCGGAAAACTACCAGAGGATTGAAAAAGAGCTGATATGATTCCCATCTTCAAAAAAGGAAGGAAAAAAAACAGACCCAGGAAACTACAGACCAATCAGCCTAACATCAATACCTGGGATGATACTGGAAAAAATAATGACAAAACAGATTTGTGAACATCTAGAAACAAATAAAATCATAACTAGTAGCCAGCATGGGTTTGTTAAAAACAGATCATGCCAAACCAATCTTATTTCATTCTTTGCCAAAGTGACTAAATTAGTAGACCAGCAAAATGCTGTGAACATAGTATATTTAGACTTTAAAAAGGCATTCAACAAAGTAGACTACAACCTCCTTCTTGGTAAACTAGAAAAATGTGGGATAGACAGCATCACCACCAGATGGATTTGTAACTGGCTGACAAACCATACTCAACTTGTAGTTGTTAATGGTACTACAACTACATGGAGTGAAGTAAGCAGTGGGGTACCACAAGGTTCCATTTAAGACCAATACTCTTCAATATCTTCATAAATGACTTAGATGAAGGAATAGAAGTGGAACTCATCCAATTTTTAGATGATACTAAGCTGGCAAGAATAGCCAACACCCCAGAAGACAAGCTCAGGATCCAAAAATATATTAACAGACTTGAACAATGGGCCCAACAATATGAAATTTAATGTGTAGAAAAGCAAGATTTTATACCTAGGCAAGAAAAACCAAAGGTACAAGTACAGATTAGGCAAAACCTGTCTCAAAAACAGTAACTGTGAGAGGGACGTTGGTGTCCTACTGGACAATAAGCAATAATAAGCAATAAACACTTATATACCACTTCACAGTGCTTTACAGCCATGTCTAGATGGTTTACAGAGTCAGCATATTGCCTCCAACAATTGGGTGCTCATTTTACCGACCTCAGAAGGATGGAAGGCTGAGTCAACCTTGAGCCATTCAGAATCGAACTCCTAGAGTGAGCAGTGAGTCAGCCTGTAGTACTGCATTCTAACCACTGTGCCACCACAGCACTTAAACATGAGCCAGCAGTTTTTGGCAGCAGCCAAAAAAGCTAATACAATCCTTGGTTGTATAAACAGAGGCATAGAATCAAAATCAAGTAAAGTATTAGTACCACTTTATAAATCCTTAGTAAGACCACACCTGGAATACTGCATCCAGTTTTGTCACCACATTACAAAAAAGATGTTGAGACTTGGTAAAAAGTACAAAGAAGAGCAACTAAGATAATTAAGGGCCTGGAGACAAAAACATGAACAGTTGCAGGAATTGGATATGGCCAGTCTAGAGAAAAGAAGGACTAGTGGTGATATGATAGTAGTATTTCAGTATTTGAGGGACTGCCACAAAGAAAAGGGGGTCAACTTATTTTCCAAAGCACCAGAAGGCAAGGCAAGAAACAATAGATGGAAACTAATCAAAAAGAGAAGCCACTTGGAATTAAGGAGAAACTTCCTAACAGTGAGGACAATTAACCAATGGAACAGCTTGCTTTCAGAAGTTGTAGGTGCTTCATCACTGGAGATTTTGAATAAAAGACTGGACAGCCATTTGTCTGAAATGGTACTCCTGCTTCAGCAGGGGGTTGGACTAGATCACCTCCAAGGTGCTCTATTCTGATTGAGATTGATTGAGGTCCTTCCAAGCTAACATCAGTATTCATTTTCCTATCTTCATACAAAACCCGGGGTCCAGAAGTTTAATAGAGTTTTGTGAAATTGATTTTTGAGGTTCAATGTGATTTTACTAAATAGAAAAAAAAATTTCAGGATCTATTAGAATAAGTCTCATGATTTATAATGCTGAAGTTGGGATGTATGAAAGAAGGAGCAAGAGTAAAGTATGTAGGTCCAGTGTTCATTGCTTGAAAATAATTTTTTTCCAAGAGAAAGACCAAACAGCCAACACCCAGCAGTCAACTCCGAAATAAGAAGGACTAATCAGTCAAGCAGAAAACAATACCGTACCAAGGAGAAAATGATACCTCCACCAACACTGGCAGGACAAGCTACTGTACATAAGTAGGAAGCAAACCTAAATTTCACCAGCACTGATGATGTTACCAAGTATCAAGGACACCACAAAATAAATTATAAACTAAGAGGATAATGTCCACACTAATGCAGTATATTCTTCTGGTTCACCTCAACTTCAAATAATCAAGAACTTTAGTGACAGTTTATTTACTCGTATTTTAGCAGGATTTTGGTTCTTAGCTTATGCAAGATGTATAAAGAACAGAGATGAATATAAATCAATTCAGTAATACAATTGTTGTCAATTGCCATTGTAAGCATATAAGGAAATATTTGATTATTTAGCATTGTACAACAAGCACTTGTGAAGAAAACGAATCAATTGAACAAGGTTTTATAGACTATTTCCCAAGTGTATGTTTGAACTGGAGACCAGAACACAATTGCATTGAGGCAGAAATTTGTTTTGTGGAGGAGAATAGAAAAGTTTATAGAGGATGGATTTACAAGCTCCATCATATAATTTATTCTTTTATTTGATAGGGTAAAATAAAAGTAACTAAATACAGCCCTCATTCACATAATAGGACATAGCACTTAGTGTGATTGATAAGGTTAACGTTATTGATTGTTTCATTCATATGAGTATTGGAATATGTAACAAGCATATATAATGGCTCCTTTAGATTAAACAAAAAAGTCTAAGAATTGTTAGAACGTTTAAGGCCACTAAATAATGAGTTTCCAGCGCTTTTGTTAATTCTTCTCAGCCAGGTCTTAATTCCTGAGGTTAACACTTTCACTTATCTTCTTAGTGTTTGTTACATTCAGTTGTGTCAGAGAATTCCTAGTGCCTGGTTGCCTTGTAGCTGAGCTAACAAATGTTTTATGCAAATTGTATCTATAGTTTAGAGTCCTGAGATATTTTATGCAAATTATATCTATAGTTTAAAGTCCTGAGCTGGATCGCTACACATTTTATGAAAAGGCATTATATACACTGAGCAGTTGTATAGATTAACAGTCAATAATGCCTTTGCTCTAGCTATTCAGTTAAGCATTTAATTTCTCTTCAGAAAGTTAAGAGAAAATACTTAAATTTAATCATACCAGTTGCCCAAGGTCATGTATCATTTTACAGATTGACCAATGTTTCAACAATATTAACCAATTGGAAAGGTCCTTTCCGGATTCATTTTGAAACAAATATATGAATTAATTGAGAAATCCATGTTCTGTTAGCTTGAATAAAATTTTGTCCTGAATTACAATAATCGGATTGGGTACGGCCTACTTTTGATGGTATCTGGACATTATAGAACCATCAAGGTGCAAAATAACTTGAAGGTCATGCATTCCTGCCACTTGTTCTATGTACAAATTACAGCATTAAAATTATTATACATCTTGTCCTTAGACAGATGGAAGAGACTATCACTTCCCAAGACAGATACTCCATCATCAAGCAATTTGTTCTGTTGGTAGTTTTTGCCTACTGTTAAATTGAAATATGCTTCCATCTAATTTCCATTTGTTGATTCTAATTCTGGCCTTTTGAACAAGAATGATACTATTTCAGTCTCTGCATAGCATTTTTTTACCCATCTTATGTTTTAGTTTTCTTTTTTCTGAGTAAATGTACTCAGTTCTTTCCATGTTTCTGTATTATTTATCATTTCATTTACTGTACTTTTCCAATGCAGAACATCCCAAAATATTAGGAATACTTACTTTTTTTAATGACATAAACATCTTTGATCTACAGTATTGCTTCTTATTATGTTCCAGAATCCAAGAATCCAGAATGATAAGAAAATTGCCTTTTTAACTGCTGAAAAATCACAATTACTAAACTGTGCATTATTATATAACAGTATATTTATCCCATTAACCACCAAGGAAGAAAACTCTGTCAAGGAGCACAAGCTACTGTAAATGGAAGCAAGGGCCTAAACTTACCGTTGTTTTATATGAAAGTGAGCAGAATGAAATACTATATATATATATCAATAACTGAAGAATTTTATAACTTTTATAATAACAAACCAAGAACAGCCAAATAAGTATCTTGTGATCCCCAGGTAGACATATTTCCCTTTGTCTTTCTCTCTTTCTCTCTTCATACAGGTTGTATTTTGAACTGTGTGTTCTTTACACTTATGCTATAGCATGGAAAAGGTTTGGGATATATAAATTTGAGGCATGAATAACATATCCAAAATATACTTGAATTTGTAGATATAGTATTGTGTAATATAACTTGAGGTCTCATCTGTCTCTCAGTTATATTCCAGTCAGCATGGATGGAAAATCAAAGGAATATTATGTGTGTATCTATTTTTTTTAAGTGATTTAGATTTTTCTTTTAAGAAGCCATGTAGGATGCTATAAAGAAAGTAGAACATAAGGAATCCAAAGATAAATGCTCTTCCTTCTAGAATTCAGCCTCAGAAGGAAGCTCTTAGCTTAAACATTCAGATGAAGGAGAAAAGAAAATACTGTTATCAGACTAGAACTGAACATGTACCTTTCCTTACTGATGATTTTAAAAAAAATGAAGAATATTAATATGTGAGTTTCTACCTGCAATCAGTGATGGTAAAATCCAAAGCAAGGAGAGAAGTAACTTAGAACTAAGGAGAAATTTCCTGACAGTTAGAACAATTAATCAGTGGAACAGCTTGCCTCCAGAAGTTGTGAATGCTCCAACACTGGAAGTATTTAAGAAGGTGTTGGATAACCATTTGTCTGAAGTGGTGTAGGGTTTCCTGCCTAAGCAGGGGGTTGGACTAGAAGACCTCAAAGGTCCCTTCCAATTCTGTTATTATTATTATAAAGTCAAATGTATTACCTTAATAATAAGACTTCACGTGATAGATTATCTATATAGAAGTTTTCCAAATGTAACTGAAGATCTATTTTTTATTTCTCCCTTTTTAAAAGACTCAGTTTTCATCTAGTTCCCTTTTCCCAAGATATGATAGGTTTTAATGCTAAAAACAATAATCATATATCTTTTCAGAAATATATGCGTCATGTTAGAATTGGCTTCATGGTAATAACTAATGTTTTCAGTGCAAATTTTCAATATTTCACCTCTACCTTTCAAAAGCCCATTTTAAAAAACTGTTTATTGATTAAATGAACTAACTGGATTGCATACATACCACTACAAAACACAATGAATTAAAAATGCACAAGGCTAAAGTCTTACATTGTTGACTTTCCTCCTAAATTTAAAAAAAAAAGCAAATGACCTTCTCAACTGTAATGATAAATTATTAGATGTAGGTTTCACAGATACACGTAGCTTCTAGATCAGGGGTGTCAAACTGGCGGCCTGTGGGCTGGATGCATCACGTGCAGGCCACGCCCACCCTAGCTCCGTGAATGGGAAAAACTTCACAAAACATCACATGATGACAACATGATGTGGCCAGTTTGACACCCATGTTTTAGATTCTCTGATTATATGTGGAATTGCTTAATTTAATTCCATTAAAAGTCAGTTCATGC
Organism: Diadophis punctatus similis; assembly: GCA_023053685.1. Classification (NCBI taxonomy): domain Eukaryota; kingdom Metazoa; phylum Chordata; class Lepidosauria; order Squamata; family Dipsadidae; genus Diadophis; species Diadophis punctatus. Next base: position 3,055,691 of record JALIGW010000038.1, on the reverse strand, counting down.
TGAGATTTTTCTGATATATCTTTGCTCCTCTTTGTATAATTATCCCCTTCTTCTGTTCATTATATTGTCCTAGTTTGTTTGTCAATACCTGTTGCAGATGGGATGCAAACTTTTCATCTGAAACAGAATTTCCAAAATGAGTATGAATGGAAGCAGAGGACCACATAGAATGCAGCATGCTTTACATCTAATGTGACATTTATTTGATGGCAGAAGAAAATTGATTCAAGTCCCACCAGACCTTTGCCATCATGTTTTATGTATTTATCCAGCAGTAGTGGATCATAATGTCCCTTGACAAAACCTATTATTCTGTCAGCTATAAAGCAATAGAAAGTGTTCATAGTCTTAAAATATGCATTTTTAAAATCTGTTCTGAGACATGAACATAGGGAATTACATAAAGTGTCTGCCCATAGATATTTCTGAGGAACTAGGTAAACATGTCTTAGAAATATATTAGGATTGTTTTAATGCTTTTTTAATTCTGTCTTTGCAAAAAATTAATAATAATAATAATCACTTTGGAACTAAAATAGTTTTGCCCATTTCCTATGCAAGTTCATATGGGCTTACTGAGGCAGAGATGATGATTGAGAAAATGGAATATATTTACACTATTTTCTTTTAAAAAAACAGATCCCTTTAAATCTTTAAACTGTTGTCTTGTATGAAAAGCTTTGTTACCCAGAAATGCTGACTGCTTATTTGATTATTTATTTATGCATGCAATCATCCAGGGGCAGAAGGAAGGTTCAGGCTACCTGAGCAAGAAGTAAGTCTTACTCTCAGCTGCCACCTGACCTCTGGCACTGGCCAACCACCTGATATTCTTCATTTCCAGCTTTGGCTCTGCTGCTTGGTAGTACTTCTGCCACCACTTATTTTTGGAGAATGGACATGTCCCAACCTCATTTCTTCCCCTTAATGAGAAAGAAAGAAGGAGCACCTCTTGGAGTTTGAGTATTTCCTGCCAGTAAATTGATCATGAGTTCCACTCAACTGGGCAGTGTCAAGGAAGCAAAATCTACACAATATAGGGCGACTTTAATGCTATTCTGTGGATAAAAAGTTTCAATTACAGTAGTAAGTTCATTAATCTGTTTAATACAAAAAGCTTCTTCCAAGGTTTCTTGAGATAAGCTACCAAAGGACTCAACTTTTCTCTTCTGGTTGTTTACATTTATTTTCCGTTCCATTCCTTTTTCAGCCTCTTCATAATCAATGGTAATAATAATCATCATCATCATCATCATCATCATCAATTTCCCATCTGTCAATTATAAAAGGCCACACATGGCTTAGATCTCCACAAATATTATGCCAATATATTATGATATCCTAGGTTACTTGGAAGAACTCGATAAGTATGAAGGCCAACACCAACTAAAGAACTGGCAGCTATGATTTCACACTGTTGTGTATATATAATATTAATACTCTGTAGCACCATCTCCCAAGCCTTGCATTTTGCCAGGGAAAAAGAATCTCTTTCTCCTAAAGAGGAGGCAAAGAGATACAAAAATATAGTTTAAAATAGGTCAACCTTTTTACTTTCAGGTAATCACAAGCATGTGATTACACCTTACGCAGATGGGTAAAATAAGGGCTAAACATTAACAAAGTCGTAAACAGTAGTTTAATCAGCAATCTCCCATAAAATGCTATAAGAATACTTGATATTAATCTACAATTTAGGCCTATCTATTAAAATGGAACAAAAGTACCAAAGTGAGTTTGTTTTGCACAAGTACAATAACCTTCAGATAGAAACATTACTAGAAATTATCATCAGAAACAAATAGAGGGAATAGATCAGATAATAAATCATATAATACTTATGGTTTATTCTAACTTGGCGGTCCCTATCATTTAATATTTAACAGACTACACCTTGCTTCTTGTAGATGGACAATTTTAAATCAGCTTTATGTGTTTGCGTTTCTGGAGTCTTCTGGGCTAATCCAGAACTCGTTCTCTTACTTCCAGGTGCCAAAGAAGCAACTTTACCACTGTTTACCATGAATCCAGACAGTTTTACCTTCATGTCATCCTGGATAACTGTTTTCCACTTTTCACAGTTGAATCTCACTCTTCCTGGAGGTTTCTTGTATCCCCGTCCAGGCTTCCTACATTTTCTGCTCTTTTTATACCCACATCTTCTAGCAATCTTTTAATTTATTATGCCAGCCCTTCAAGATAGATCAGACTAGGAAACGAAAGGTATGTTGGCCAATATTGCTTTTGTTAGTACTGTAACAGATCTTGAATGTCTGAATATGCACCGCCCCTCCCTCTCTTTATTTTTGTGAACACTAGGGAAGATCTTGCCTGATACTTTTTTGTCAGGTCATAGTTCTGCCCCAGACAGAGTTTCTTTTGTCTTGGCAGCAGGTCTTCCCTGGCTCCTCAAGGTCATTTCCTCTGCCCACTATTTATTTTATTTATTTATTAAACAATTTTTTTATTTATTAAATTTATATTCCACTTGTCTCACTATCAAGCAACTCTGGTTAGCTGACATCGTCATAAAACAACAATATAGAACAGTAAAATCATGAAAACGTTGAGTATTAAAAGTCAATACATTACAGTTATCAACAAATTGAATAAAAAGGGACCATTCTACATTCTATACTTCTTCACTTCTTCACTTCTTACAACAAGGCTTTTTAAACAAAAAAAAAGGTAGAACTGGGCAAAACCCCTTTTGGGCTTGCCCAGACAAGTCATGCTTTTTTTCTGCTCCCCTTTGAGACTTGAATTCAAAGAAGGATTTAACTTTTGTTCCTGCTAGCCAACGAGGAGGGGTTGTGAGTCATTCCCCCCAGTGTACATGTTATCCAGCATGTTCTATTCAGGAAGCAAAAGTGTTGATTCCTTGCTGGAAAATCTGTCTATTGTGCATCTGGGATAAGAAGGACAGACTGTTAAAGTCCCTTGCTTTTGTGCAATAAATTTTGGAGGTGAACAGGAGTTGCGGATGCATTGCATGATATCTAGGATCCTTCTACAAAGATACGGCCAATAAGTAAAAAATGGAACATGAAAAAAGGAAACAACAAATTTATTTTTTAAAATATTTAAACAACAATAAAAATTCTGGAAAATAAAATAGCAAGTTTAAAAGAGCATCATATATAGAACCTTTATGTATTTATTACATTTGTCCACAGAATATGCATATAATAAATTATTTTTTTAAAAAAAACAACTGCAGTAAGACAAAATGAAACCAATAAGTATATGGCAATAATCACAACTCAAACACTTCCTAGGAAACTCGATTTTGAACAACTTAATAAACCATCTTCTTTTAAAGACATAGAAGATGATTGCATCTCATCAGTTAGGCGTGACAACTGAGAAGCAACACTGCAAGTCCCTCTATCCCCTTTACTTTGCAAAATTAAGGGAAGACTAAATGGTTCTCCTAAAACAAGGCAGATGAAGACTGATTGGAGAGGATAATCCTGATGCTATTTCAGAGCCAAGCAATGTAGAGATTAATGGTGAAAAACAGCAGATTGAACTGCACTCCACAACCATTGGGAAACAAGTGCAAAGCCCATGGCATAGGTGTAATGTGCTGTTTGTGGTGTCTACCTGTCAACAGCCTGGTCACTTCATTCTGAAATAGACATTTCCTAGTGATTCACTTTAGCATACAGGTATTCGCATCTATATATGTCAGGGGCAGAGTCATTTCACAGTTTAGGAATAACACAAGAACAGATCCTTTCCTATATGCCCAGTAGATAATGTTTTTTGTCAAATGCCTGCATGTACAGAAGGCTTTCTCCTGCTGATCTTAGCAACCAGATAGGTTCATAATAGGAACTTATTGTGGTCACATTTAAATGAGAATGTTATAGAGATTGATATTGACTGAACTGCATTGTATCACCTCATAAGAAAGGCAGTATGGTTACATGCCATCATATTAGACAATATAGTTTTGATCTTACCTCTGTTTTGTTATTTATCTTTTAAACTTCTAGGGCTTGTCAACAACTCTGAGTCTCCTATAAATACATTAAAATGTATAATAAAAGTTGTCATACACAGGGTAGGAAACTCATATATGTAACATAAACATCTTAAACAGTATGCACATCCTAATCCAGAGGCTAGGAAAAAGCCAGGCTTTCAAGTATCTTGTGAAGAACTGATTCATAGGAAACAAATCAGACTATGAGACTGATTAGGGCAAGATAATGTTGGTCTTCTTGCAAATTCCGTAGTGGGCATATATTCTGTCTTTGCAAAATAATTGACATTTGCAAAAAAAAAATGTTTCATTTGCATTTGCAAGATGAAAAAAATTCTGAAAGCATCGATAGTACATTTCATGAGGGCTAAAAACTGTGAGAAACCTGTATATCTTTTGTGTCAGCACTACTGGCACAGAGAATCTGATGATAATTTGGAATATTTATTAAGCATGGGTAAATCCTCAAATGCTGAATCTCTTTTCACAGCAGTTTCTTTTTCAACACTAAACAAAATAGTACTAAATAATTTTACAAGCAAAAGCATGGCTATGAAAGTTTTTTTTTTTTTTTTAAAATGTGTCCATAGCCTGCAATTCACATAGGAGTAATCCAATAGGCTTCTATTATATTTCAGAGAAACTGTTCCAGAATGGCTTGTGGATTACATAGCAAGACAAAGGAACCTCTTTTTTATTCTTATTATTATTAATTCATATTGTCCTGTAGTCAACCAATATGGAGAATTGAAGCCAAAGTGTTAAAAAAACAGCTCACGTGAGGGAAGCTTATATGCACATTCATTGTGATTAGATTTGGCTTGTATACAAATACCTAGGAGATAAATATGCCAAACCAACCATTGCTGTGAATGAATTAATTGAGATATATCCCAATAGCCTTAGTTTTTTTTTCCTCCTGGAGTGGATTAGTGGAGGCATTTTGCCTGAGACATAAATAATAATAGCACTGTTCCCCCTGGCGTTGTTTAGACATTACCTGGAATAATATGCCCCATTTGGATACCTTAATTCAATAGGGGAATTGACAAAGACAAAAGAGTTTATAGTGAGAAAACATAGTAGCAATTTTATTTTTACACAAAATGTATAAAGTTTAGAAATTTGCAGTATTTAGCGTAAGAAAAGATTATTGACTTAGTAATAGAAACAAATAATTTTACTTTATTGCAAGAGAACACGATAAGGAAATGTTGATACTTTCAGGATCATTCTTAGGGATCTGTTGAAAGTAATGGTGTGTAAACTAGTTTACACAATTTATTATTTCTAACTGCATAGAACATTCAGTACAGATTTAGGTTAGAAATGTGTAATTAAACATATGACAGTTGTTTAACTATTTCTAATAGTGGTTTTGTGATTGTGTCTAGAAATATCAGGTTATGGATAAGTTCAACATTATCTTGAAAGACAAGGAAGAGATTTACTACTTTATCACATCACATACACAATATTTCCTCTTTGTGTGCAGCTATAATGTAATGACAATTTTATGTTTCTGCCCACTTTATACATTGCAGTGGTAACTTCAGATATAAACTAGACTTATGCAAAGCATTGCTTGTTAAGTGTGGAGTCCCATCTTTCCTCAGATTAGCAATTTGGCCTTGAAACAAATCCATAAGGCGATTTAGAAAAAAAACAGGATGAGGGAGTGGAGTGGAAATTTAAAAGTCAAATTATTTTAGATGTAGTAAGAACAATGCAAAGAGAAAAAATAAAGTAACGACATACAAATTAAAATGAAAGGTTAAAAGAATAGAATAGAATAGAATAGAATAGAATAGAATAGAATAGAATAGAATAGAATAGAATAGAATAGAATAGAATAGATTTTTTTATTGGCCAAGTGTGATTGGACACACAAGGAATTTGTCTTGGTGCATAAAAGAAAAGATACGTTCGTCAAGAATCATAAGCTACAACAATTAGTGATAGTCCGGGTACAAATAAGCAATCAAATCATATTAGGAACCAGTCAATATAAATTGTAAGGATACAAGCAACAAAGTCATACAGTCATTAGTGGGAGGAGATGGGTGATGGGAACGATGAGAAGATTAATAGTAGTGCAGACTTAGTAAATAGTTTGACAGTGTTGAGGGAATTATTTGTTTAGCAGAGTGATGGCGTTCAGGAAAAAACTGTTCTTGTGTCTAGTTGTTCTGGTGTGCAGTGCTCTATATTGTCGTTTTGAGGATAGGAGTTGAATCAGTTTGTGTCCAGGATGTGAGGGGTCTGTAAATATTTTCACAGCCCTCTTTTTGACTTGTGCAGTATACAGGTCCTCAATGAAAGGCAGGTTGGTAGCAATTGTTTTTTCTGCAGTTCTAATTATCGTCTGTGTCTGTCTGTGTCTGTCTTGTTGGGTTACAAAACCAAACCAGACAGTTATAGAGGTGCAGATGACAGACTCAATAATTCCTCTGTAGAACTGTATCAGCAGCTCCTTGGGCAGTTTGAGCTTTCTGAGTTGGTGCAGAAAGAACATTCTTTGTTGTGCTTTTTTGATGACGTTTTTGATGTTAGGTGTCCATTTTAGATCTTGTGATATGGTAGAACCTAGAAATTTGAATGTCTCTACTGTCTCTACTGTGTTGTCTAGTATTGTAAGAGGTGGATGTATGGGCGGGTTTCTCCTAAAGTCTACCACCCTTTCTACGGTTTTGATTGTATTCCGTTCCAGATTGTTCCGGTTGCACCACAAGGTTAGTTGTTCAACCTCCCGTCTGTATGCGGATTCATTATTGTCTCAAATGAGGACGATCACTGTTGTGTCATCTGCAAACTTCAGTAGAAGTATTTATAAACGACATCAGTATTGCAAGTGGACTGTTTAGTAAAATCCAGTATATACTGATTTCCAAACAGGATTATCTAGTTCAGAATTCAGATCAACAATGCACATTTCAGTTCAATTCTCTTTTATGTTTTCTTTTTTCCAATTTCTATTCTACATACTGTATTATTCATTTTAACCACTTTTTTTCAGTAGTGGCTCTTGGAAGGCTTTTGTGTTATGTTTAAAAAATGTTCTATCTACTGTTACAAACTTGGAACTTCTGAGAATAAGCTGGCATCACAATCTGAGTTTGCTATTAAAACGGAATGATATAGATATTAAAGTCATCAGGGATAGTAATAAATAAATTATGACAGATGATTATTGAAATGTTTACAATAGATAGGAAATAAAGCTGAACATAGCAAAATTTAAAAAAAAGAAAATGCTCTACAGAAATTAAGATTGCTAGAATAAAATTCATATATCCTGCTTCTCCTGTATGTGGGACAAATTGAGAGAAAACCGTGAAAGGATCTATAGGAAAATAAAAGAGGAATCACTAAATATGAAAGTAGTCACATTTCAGTTACCTGGAAAAGAATAGTTTTTAAAAAGTTTTTAAAAACACGCATTAAAAATAATGAGAAATATGAATGTAACATCCAATATTTAAAGGGCTGTCACAAAGAAGAGGGGGTCAACCTATTCTCCAAAGCGCTTGAAGGTAGGGCAAGATGCAATAGATCGAAACTAATCAAGGAGAGAACCAACCTAGAACTAAGAAGAAATTTCCTGACAGAACAATTAATTAAGAGCCAAGGTGGTGCAGCAGTTAGAGAGCAGTACTGCAGGCTACTTTAGCTGACTGTGATCATTTGAGTTCAGCTGTTCAAATCTCACCGGCTCAGGGTTGACTCAGCCTTCCATCCTTCCGAGGTAGGTAAAATGAGGACCCAGATTGTTGGAGTTAATGTAAATATATACATTGCTTAATGGTGTAAACCGCTTAGAGAGTGCTTGCACTATGAGGCGGTATATAAATCTCACTAATAAATAATAATAATAAATAAATAAATAATCAATAGAATGACTTGCAAAACTGGAGATTTGTAAAAAGAGATTGGACAACCATTTGTCTGAAATGTTATAGGATTTCCTGCTTGAGCAGGGGGTTAGACTAGAAGACCTCCAAGGTCCTTCCAACTCTGTTAATATAAAGGAGATTGGAATTGGTTGAAAAGAGACATGAGCACATGTTATAGAAATGTATTTGATTTTAATTATGTTTATTGTTGGTTTCTTGTATCTTTTCTGCTGTACGCCGCCCTGAGTCCCTCGGGAGTAGGGCGGCATATAAGAAAACCAAAATAAATAAATAAATAAATAAATAAATCACACTTCTCAACTGACAAATCAGTAAAGTACAATTGCAACTAAATGTTGCAATATTACATGAGAATATTACACCATGAAAGAAAAAAATCCAAGTAAAATTGTATCTCTAACCTAAAAACAACTTCAGAGAGGAAAGAATACAAAAGAAAGAAATCCAAAATTCATTTGGAAGGAAAGGAAAAAAGAATCGGATGCAGATTGATTCATTGAGGGTAATTATTTTTCATATCAAGCCAAATCAGGACAGACTCAATGACTGATCACTGGAACAAAGTCACAAATCACAGAATAAGTGAATCATGTAAGGAACATGTAAGAAATGCTATTCATTTAAGATACATGTAAGCCACAGTTGGTAGAACACTCAACCATGTGATCAACATCACTGTCAATTTAAAAAAAATCATTCTTCTGAAAATCAAATATAGCAGTTCTTTAAATGTTTTCTTACTTTCAAATACGGTAAGCATATAGCTATTTTGCACATAAAAGTTCTTAAAAGTGGCTTTTGTATTGTTATAAGGAAATATCCTTTTAGGTTCAGTTCCAAGTGGGGAAAAAGACACTGGATTCATGAAGGTTGCTTGGAAGGAAGGTTTAATGGTGGACAGGAGCACATGGCTTGAGCCCCTGTACAGAAAAGGTAGCTTACATGGTTCCAGGTGTGGTGAAGAGAAAAAAGAGGAAGAGATATGCTGAGTTCCTGGTTTTTATAGTCTAAGTTGGGTCCCACCTCTTAGATTTCCTTTTCCTGTATAGAAATGTATCCCATTGGCTCTCAGGCCCCCCAGGGGCATGCTGGGGTAACTCTTGGCTTTTGTCTAATCCAGCTTTGGCTGAATGAAAGGGCCTTGGGCAAATCCTATTGTGGTTTTATCATGCAGAAGACTTTCAGCCAGGTGAGAGGAATGTGTGAGCTGGGCCCAGTCCTTAATAGCCCATTTGCAAGGCGTGGGAGTTTTCCAAGAGGAGTCTTGTCTGTTTAAAAAGCATGTTTCCAGATGTGTTCCACAGAATATCTTCTACCTTTTAATATCTCCTAGGATATCTCATTTCCTAGGAGAGGGGTGGGTGCTAACTTCCTACAGTATTATTGACCCTTTCCTTCTATACTAGATTTTTTATTAATGAAAATGTATGAGATCATCAAATTCATCAGTGGCTTGTTTTCTTCCTATCTGTAAAGGGGTTAATATCTTTGTTAAACAGGCAATTTAAATTACTATTTAATAGCTCATTCCATGTTAGTAACTAATAGGCAAGCAGATTCTCAGCTTTGGCTGGAGAGAGTTTGTAGAAAAGCCTGTATTTAAGACAGAAACAAAAATATCTACCTGCACATGAGTATTTGAATACACGCAGTTGTAAAACCTTAATTCATGTATCAGCAATGAAAATCTTAATTAAAGAAGCCGAATCTTTGTCCGTGAATGCTTTTTCTTCTCTGATGAAGTCCTTTGTGTATTGCAGCATCTACCTGGTCCAGACAGGCAGAGCTCTCCAAGAGCTTGTCTGGCAGATCTACTCTTGATTATTAACAGCTAGCAAATAACAAAGTCTCCCTCTTTTGTCTTGTTGCTGAGGCTGGGAATAACAGAGCACATAACATTCTGTAAGGTTTTATTTATTTTGTGAGCTTTTTGGGGGGAAAAACATTTTGCAGGTTGATTAAAAATAAAGTTCTTTTTTTTTTTCCAAAAAGTTTTATTAGTACAAAATTACATAGATAATAGCTAAACATTAAATAGAAAGTACAAACATTTTTTTTAATTTTTCTCCCCCCTAACCCACCCCTTTCCCTCCCCCCCCTCCCCCCCGGACTTCCCAGAGAGAGTACAGGGCATAATATCAATAAAATAAATTTAAATTAAATTAAAAAATTTTGACTTCCACCTTATTTTTTTAAAACTTCAACTCCAAATTGTACACTAATAAAAATTCCTTCCTCCTCCTTTCAATCATCTACCCTTCACAACATTTCTTCACTGTTAACTAAGAATTAAATGATTATTACATAAATGATGACTAAGTATTAAATACAAAAACCTTAAACTTCATCATAAAATCAATCAGTATATAAATAACATACTATTACTATATATCAGATTATAAGCACTAATTCCAAACTTTAAATAACCTTCCTCCCAAAAAAAAAAATGTTAAATCTAATTGTAATATTTTATAACTGGATAGATAACAATTCCAAATCTTTCTCACAATTAAATAAAACTTAAATTGATATTACACAAAAAATAACTAAATAATAATACAAAAACCTTAAACTTCATCATAAATTCTACCACTCTATTAGTAACATAATGTTACTATGTATTAAATTATTAGGTTCAAAAAAGTTCTAAATCTTTAAAAAGAATTAATAATACTTTGAATAAGCCCCCCCAAAAAAACAAAAGAAAAAAAAAGAATGCAAGAAGTAAAGAGAAGAAAAAAAAATTAAGGAAAGAAGGGAAAAAGAAAAGTACAGTCATAATGGCAACCATCTGTCCAATAAACTTCAACACTGCATCTTGTTGTATCTTGATGATGGTTGCATCTTTTTGTAACTTGATAATTTTGTAGTTGTCAGCTCGCCTCCCATCTGACCCCGATCTTCCATCTCCTTTTCCACACTGTAGACATCTGTCTGGCTCTGCCAATCATTTAAATTTTGTAAATCTATTTCGATTTGAAGAGGAAGGGATGGCTTTCCCTCCTCCTCCTCTTTTGTTTTCATACATCTTTCCTCTGGAATCTTGGATATATCAGCCTTTAAGACGTTGACATAAAATTCAGTAGCTTTCTTTGTTGTATTAAGCCGATATCTTTTTCCCAGAAATTTCACTGCAACTCCTGTTGGTGCTTCCCATTTGTAATGTAAATTTAACCTTTTAAATTCATCAATCAGAAAGGTATAATCTTTTCTGGCTTTGAGCATTTTAGAGGGAATTTCTTTCCATATCATCAGTTCCTGGCCATTCACCTGCAGGTTATTCTTAAACGTCGCCTGTATAATCCTATTCCGTAAGGCTCTTGTAGTAAAGTATATTACAATATCCCTTGGTAGGTGTTTTTGTTTTGCATACCAGGAGTTGATTCTATATATTTTATCAATTTGCCTGGCTAGTTCTTCTTTAGACAGTCCAGACACCTGCTCCAAAGCTTCCACCATCCTTCCTTTCAAATCTTCATATAATCCTTCTTTCAACCCCCTGACCCTTATGGCAAATTCCATGGATCTGAATTGCGTCATTAACACCTCTGTTTCAAAATTTGCAATGTCATTTTGTATTTTATCTATGTATTCTACTGAAGTTGTCAAAACTTGTTTGTTTTCTTCAATGCGGTTTGCCAAAACTTCAATATTTGTTGCTAGACCTTTACATACCTCCAACACATCATTTCTAATTTGTTGGTCAATATTCTTTAAAGCAGCCTGCATTTTATTATCTATTTCACTAATTTTTTGGTTAAATTCAACAATAAGTTCATCTTTCATAATCTTTAAGGTACTTATTAAATTTTCAGGTGTTAAAGACTTTGGGGGTGTTAACTCAGTGGTAAGTTGCATTTTAGAAATATAACCAGATGAATAATCCATTCTTTTATTCAAAACAATCTTTCCAGATTTTGAAGCCATTTTAGTATTTCCAGTGGTGAACAAAGAAAAAGCCAAGCCTCTAGTTAAAGTTCTTTTAAATTTCTTTTAAAATTCTTTCAAATTCCAAAGCCAGATAGAATTTTATTTTTAAAAAATTGTCAGTTATTATTTAATCCAGAATCGGGAGACAGAGAGAGTAAAGCCAACTTTCAAAATCAAAAATTTCCATAAGAAAAAAAGCTGCTAGGGAAACGAAAGTTACTTTCACTTCTCCTCCCACTTTCTCCGATCGCCATGTTGTAGCCTAATAACTGTTACTTAGTTTCTTCCGAACTGAAAATCAGCAGTGGAGTTGAAAGGAAAAAAAAAATCTGTACTTGCCCTTTAAAATCCTGTCTCTCTCTGTCTGCTTGTTTAAACAATTAAGTAGTTGTAATCCCATTCACGAAGCAGCGGGTGGTCACGGCATCTTGCTCCGCAAAAGTGGAGGTTTCCAAGTCCCCGGAGCAAGAGACAGGCTGGCTGGGGAGCCCTCACCTTTCGCGCCCCTAGCTGACACTTGGGGCACTAGGGGGGGCTCTACCCCACCTGTCCGGCTCTCATCTCTCCCCTTTGCCCGGGGCAGAGACTTTCAAGCCGCCAGACAGCTGTTCTGGCGGCTTTAACGGGGAAAAGGAAAGGCGCTCAACGAGGAGCGTCCGCGATGCAGCGATCCGGAACCGGAAGTCCGATTAAAAATAAAGTTGAGGAAAACTAATTTAACCAATTCTATGTATGTTCCACATTAAGACAAAAGATAGCTCTTATAACTTTTATTTTAGAAACGGTACAGTGTCATATTCCATACATAATAAAGTAAAAACATGGGAAAGAATATTTATTAAATAAAAAGTTTATTTAATTCATTTCTCATAACATAAAACCTCTAAGGCAGGGGTGTCAAACACACGTCACCAGTGCAATGTGTCGTATCAGGACTTTTTTCCCCTTTGCTAAACCAGGCATGGGCGTGGCCAGGGCGTGATGCATCCGGCCTGTGGGCCAGGAGTTTGACAGTCCTGTTCTAAGGTTTGAATATCCATTATTTACAATTATTCAGCATGTGATGTGTGTACTGGACAATAAATGGTAATATTACATCAAAAATGTTTTTAGTCATTATATAACATTTATTTCTAAATTCTATTATTTTCAGTTTGGGGGGGGGAAGGTCATGGAATAGGGATGTTGGGAATAGAAGTAAACCTGAGAACATTTAGGTAAACTTGAAATTCAGGACCCAAAAGGACTCAGGTATTTAGAGTCTTCAATTTTCACTCAGTAAAACAAATATTCTTTTTTAACAAGGCATTCACAGGGCAGTTCAAGGGAAACAAATGATAAAAGCATTATAACCGTCGTGCTGCAAGCTCTGCCCTTTTTATACATTGAGACATCACACTTTGAGGAAAGTCCCTCAGCCAGGACTTGATAACATGTAGGTGTACATTGTTGGCATCTCAGGAAGGAGTCCTTATGTATCCAAGATGTTTGATGTGCTGATATTGTATGCATAGACTATAGCTTTATGGCTAACCAAAATAATAAGTCCAGGGGTGAGTTACTCCCGGTTCAGACCGGTTCGCTCCGGTAGCGACCTGCTGGTGACATCACGATGATGTCACTGAACCAGATCGGTCGGTGCCGGTCCGTGGGTGCAGCCATCTTTTATTTTATTTTAATTTTCATTTTTTTAAAAAAAATTTCCTTCTGAGCATGCTCAGAAGCCGAGTTTCGGCACTCTGTATGCGGTCACCATCTTTTTTTCTGCTTAGTTTTTTTTAAAAAAAATGTTACTGCGCATGCACACACTCACGAGACGCGCCCACGCGGTGAGGAAGGGAGGGAGCGAACAGGCAGCGAGGTAAGTTGGAACTCACCCCTGATTTGGGCTGAAAAACACCACCACACCCCCACCTTTATCCACAGGAGTTGTCCTTCTGCTTTCCCCGGTTGCTTCCCTGATTCCTGCACTACAAAAAAAACCATTGAAAAATCAGAACGATTGGCTCTTTTTGCAGGAGGCTCTCCTAACAGGAAAGGAAGGGAAGGGACTGGCGAGGAGAAATACACAGAATCAGTATGAGGAAACTTCCCAGTTTTGTAGCAGCGCTGCTGAATTTCAAAAGAGAACCCAACAGTTCCTCCCCACGTGAGTTATTTGTGCCTGTGTAAAGCAAAAATTTACTGAAGGGGGAAAAAAAGCAACGAGGAATCAGGGAAGCAACCTGGGAAAGCAGAAAGACAACTCCAGTGGATAAAGGGATGAGATGGAGGGGGGGGTTCAGCCCAAATGATTCGGGGCAATGTTTATTCTCAGCAGAGCCAGGGTGGGCAGGCAGGCAGGCAGTGGCACAAAGTTAGTTTATTTATTTAGCTATGCTGGCTGGGGAATTCTGGGAGTTGAAGTCCACAAGTCTTAAAGTTGCCATGGTTGGAGACCCCTGTTCTAGAGGTTTCTCTGCGATAATTTGTGCTAAGAGTAGCTCCCTACATATGTGTGTGTGTCTGTGTGGGTACTAGGTTGTATTCCTCTTCGCTCCCAAGACGGCCTGCTGTCCTCCCCGAGAAGGCGAGGGACAACGGGCATGAGCCAGGAGGGACTTGCGAGTCAATCTGTTCATCGATGGGCTGAGCCCCAGCTGAGGCGAAGGGAAAGAGTACAGTGCAGAGATCGGAAAGACAAGAGCCGTTTTTGCCTCTACTGGTAGAGCCAGTGCAGAGCCCGTCGCCAGGGTAACAATCAGCTACCGAGGCCGCGGCAGGGCAAAAAGGACTCCGAATGTGAACGCCTTTAGGCGAGGATGAGCGTTGCTGCAGCCGCTGTCCAGGGTCCCCCCCACGGCTTAGTCCAACCGCAGGGTCATTTTTGCCAGCCAACGTATTAACTCTACCCATGTTGTTATTAGTGAAGAGTTTTTAAAAATGTCAATTTTTCTCTGTGGTTTGCTGCCGTTCTTCTGAGTCCTACTCAGCCTATTATTGCAATGCGCTCTACATGGGGCTACCCTTGAAGAGTGTTTGGAGACTTCAGCTAGTCCAGAATGCAGCGGCGGAAGCTGTGGTGGGTGCTTCTCGATTCACCCACATTACACTCATACTGTGCGAGCTGCACTGGCTACCCATTGGTCTCTGGACACAATTCAAGGTGTTGGTTATGACCTTTAAAGCCCTACATGGCTCAGGACCAGATTATCTACGAGACCATTTGCTACCTCACATATCCCAGAGACCAGTAAGATCCTACAGAGTTGGGCTTCTCCGGGTCCCGTCAGCCAAACAGTGTCGGCTGGCGGGACCACGGGGAAGGGCCTTCTCTGTAGCTGCTCCGGCTCTCTGGAACCAACTACCGCCTGAGGTCCGTACTACCCCACCTTGCTGGCCTTCCGAAAAGCCGTTAAAACCTGGCTCTTCCGGCAGGCCTGGAACTAATAACCCATAGAGAAAATGTGTGATTGTAAGGATTTTATAACTGTGATATATTTTAATATGTTTTTAGATGTTTTAGATGTTTTTATTATGTTTCTGTGGGTTTCTGGTTGTGAGCCGCCCTGAGTCCATGCTGAATTGGGCAGCATATAAGCTAAACCAAATAAATAAATAAATACTGTTGGGATTGGTGGGGAAGAGGGGAGAGGGAGCTGCGGTTCTTGCTCGATGCCTTTGGGCCAAGTTCTTTACAGCTGGATTCAGGTACAGCCAAGCACAGCCTTGCTTAAACATAGTTTAGCTGCTCCAGATGAGCCATTCTCCCCCTAGCCCTGCCCGAACATATAGCCACCTCTTGCCCACCCCACTCCCTCGCACCGGGGGCAGCAGGGACAAACTGCAGGGGAGCAGTTCCAGCCCACGTCTCTCAAAGCTGCCACCGTTGGAGCCGCGACAGGCAAGAGGCAGGCACAGTGGCTGTATGTTCAGGCAGGGCGAAGGCGGGGGGAATGGCTCCGGCCTCATTCCACCGCACCAGCAAAGAAGTACAGAAGTTCCAGTCCATCCGCCCCATGAGTGAAGTGGGCGGTGTGAAGGAGACCGCTCGGCGGCAGCAGGTTGCACAGAGGAGGGGCGGCAGGGGACCCCGTGCCCTCCCCTCGCCTGCCCTCCATGCACGGAGATGAACAACCACCTGCCCTGAACTCGCCACTCCCGCACTAACGCCCCGGCCCCGCTCAGCCACTCTTCTTTGCTGGTCTTGGAGCCCAAGCCAGGAAGGCAAGAGGGGCGGCTGTGGCGGTAACGGCGCTCCAGGACAGCACAGCCCTCCCAGTCCCAGAGCACTTTCTTCCTTCTCCCGCCGCTGAGAAAAGAGAAGGAAGGAAGGAAGGAAGGAAGGAAAGAGAGAGAGAGAAAGAAAGAAAGAAAGAAAGAAAGAAAGAAAGAAAGAAAGAAAGAAAGAAAGAAAGAAAGAAAGAAAGAAAGAAGAAAGAGGAAGGGACAGAGAGACAAAAAAGAAAGAAAGAAAGACAGGAAAGGGAAGGAAAGGAGGAGAATGGAAAGGAAAGGAAAGGACAAGGAAAGGACAAGGAAAGGAAAGTAGGGAAGGAAAGAAGGAAAGGAGAAAGGAAAGGAAAGAAGGAAAAGGGGAGGGGAGGAGAGGAAAGGAAAGAAGGAAAGGAAAGAAGGAGGAAAGGAAAGGAACAGAGGAAAGGAAAGGGAAGGGAAGGGGGAGGGAGGGAGGAGAGGAGAGGAAAGGAAAGGGGGAGGAGAGGGGAGGGAAGGGGAGGGGAGGGAAGGAAAGAAGGAAAGGGGGAAGGGAAGGGAGAAGAGGAGAGGGGAGGAAATGGAAGGAAAGGAAATGGAAGGAAAGGAAAGGAGGAAAGGAATGGAACAGGGGAAAAGAAAGGGGGAGGGGGAGGGAGGGAAGGAAAGGAAAGGGAAAGAAGGGAAGGGAGGAGAGGGGAGGAAATGGAAGGGGAGGAAAGGAAAGGAATGGAACAGGGGAAAGGAAAGGAAAGGAAAGAAGGAAAGGAAAGGGGGAGGGGAGGGACAACAGCTGCAGGTCTGGAATATGGGACTGACTTTCCCACCAACATCAGCAAGCCACCATCAGTCTGCCTATCTTCATTTTCCTTCACTCAGATTGACCAAGCTTCTTAAGAGAAGGAACACAAAAGAGGTTTCCACTTTCCAGGCTGTGTGCCTGGACCAGGCACTTTCTCTCGGGCCTCCCACCCAGAGGCCTCGCAGAAGCAGACAGGTAGGCCTGAAAGGCGGCTGAGCTCCCCGCACCAGTGGTCGGCGGATTTAAAATTATGAATTTGGTGGTTCCTGAGGTCCAAAAGGTTGGAGACCCTTGGTCTATCACACTCTTAGACAAAGTGTGTGATCCATTTCCTCCTTTCAGTGGTCCATGAAAGTACATCTATAGTATGTAGATAATAAAGTAGAAAAAAGGTGAACAACATTTTTACAGATCTATAGATACCTTGAGGCTGGGTGTGACAAGGAATGGCTGGGAGGGGAGGAGCCAGGCGAGGCACCCCTTGACGTGAGTGACATTGAATTGGCCACACCCACCGAGTCACATGACCATGAAGCCACTCCCACCTGCCCACATGACCGGCAAGCCACTCCCACCCGGTCACATGACCGGCAAGCCCCCCCTGCCAAAATTAAACCATGCCCACAAATCTACCATAGCGGTAGAAAAAAAATTGGAACCCACCCCTAAATAAGTCTGGAACATCACAAACCTTTTTTTTCATGGTTTTTTTATTTTTTATTTTTTATTTTATTTATTTATTGCTGTTCTTATATGCCGCCCTACTCCCTTTTAAATTACTCTGAGTGTCTCCACTCATTTCATCTAATGATTCCACTTCTTAAACATATAGACAGATCAGAGATTTTGTAGTGAATATATTTGGTATTACTTTCATATCAACTTCCTTGAGCTGATTATTAGTTACATATACTTCTGCAGTGCATTAATAAAATGTATGTTGCTATTTAAAAAAAATCCAACTTTGAGCTATGTTATTGAAATGGCAACTCCTCTTTGAAAATGCTAATTTATTTGTTTTTTTAAAAAAATAACTTTCAAATGTGCCAGAGTCACTGCTATTACTTCTCTTTCACAGCTATATATATATGTCATACCTGACATTTTAAAACACAGTCACTTCTTAATTAGCTGAGTATGTTTAAAAAAGAAAAATAGATTATGGAAAATCTAACAGCTGGAAACAGTTCCACATAGTTGCATGATTTAAAAACAAATGAATTAATTTCATTATAAAACTTCCCCAAAATGTCATATTAAAATGGGAAAAAAATTCTTTAACATAAGAAACACTTTTGAAATGTTGCAAATTAAGTAATGATGAGTACCTGTTTTCACACTGGTAAAGCTGAAGTAGTGACTATCTTATATTGTGTTGTTGCTGCTGCTGTTATTTTTTCTTTGTGCTGTCCCACATATTGTTATTGTCTGCCTTTCCAACTTAGTAGTCATTAGATAACTACAACAATAGTTTTATTTGGAATGTCTGTCTGTCTGTCTGTCTCTATAGTTTCTTTTTTCTTCTGGGCAACCACATTGCTCTGAATGATTTATTGTAATAGACAGACGGGTATGGATCATTAGGGAAATACATTTTTGCTCATCCTTATTATGTGTAAGTTTTTACTTTGCGGTGAGCAATAGTCTGCCAACCCAGTTTTCTGAAATCAAACATTTAACAAGACAAACTGTTATATACAGCTCTCTGAATCATCCAGAACAGAAAGTCTTTCTAAAAGAATTGTATGGTTAGAGATCTCAAAAATTGTTGAAAAGATCAGGAAAATAGCTGGAGTCAGAATGCATTGTTTTCTTTCAAAATTGGCATTAAAGTAGGCAGATTTCTTTCATTTGAAAATGTAGCTTGCCCAGATATCAGTTTACAGTTCTGACAAATTACCTTGATGCGTTTAGTTGGGATTGTCTTATTTCATAGCATTTTCAATTTCCTCTTCAACTAAGCTTAGGGTATTTTTTTGTGTTGTTGTGTTGTTTTTATTATCTCAAATCATTGTTGACTCCTGATGGCTGCCTGGACAATTCCCTACAAGATTTCAGAAGTGGTTTGCCATTGCTTACTTCCTAGGGCTGAGAACCTTTGTGCTTAAGGCAGAAGTTGCTTTCCTGGTTTCTAGCTTGGTGTCTTCATAGGCTCTCATGAAAGCTACGTCAGAAACCTTTCCTGATTTTATGAACCCCAATAGCACCTGTCCAAATCTTTAGCACACAGTCACTGAATTTAGTTTAATCTAGATTGTGCAGTTGACATATTTACATGTGGAACTATAGAATTAAGCAAATGCAGACAGTTTTATCTTTTAACGTATTCATTACTTAAAATACTCAGAAGTCAAGGAAGACTTGTATAAGAATAGCTGCTAAAGGCAGGTTTGTGAATAATTGATTGTTACATTTATAACCAGTTTTATTGTGAAAGATTACATTTAAAATAGGAAATTTCTGGTTCATAGTTCAATACCTTAGTATCTATGCTTACATTATTATATCAATTTTTGACATGTTATATAAAAACCGCTATTTCAAATAACAAGTAGAATATTTCAAGCATGTTGAATGTGCTATAATCTCAAAATGGAGCTTGTTGAAATTGAAACATTTTAATTTGTTGCCATTCATATATAGCACACACTATTTAGCCATCTTCATTGTTTATTGTTGCAAATCTGACAAGACAAGGCATTTATCTAAGGCAGGGGTGTCAAAGTCGCGTCGTCATGGCGGCATCACCTGACGTATTGCGACTTTTCCCCCCTTCGCTAAACTGGGACGGGGTATGGCCAGCATGTGATGCATCCGGCCCACAGGCCGCGAGTTTGACAGCCCTGATCTAAGGGGTTTTTTTCAGTGCAGTAGGGAGCATCCTTTTGCATGCAATAGGGAGCATCCATATTTCTTATCAGCCAGAGTTAGTCTTTGTTTAGCAACCATAATTTGCACTGGCAACTTGGTCATTAAGTGAATTAATCACTAAGTGAAACCACGATTGTGGTTATGATCTAATTTCAGGTTTGCTTTCCATTATAGACCTGTGAAGGTTATAAATGCAAGGATTGGTCATAACCACCAATGTAACTGTGAGCAGTCATTAAATGAGGCAGTTGCTAAATGAAGAATACCTGTAATGTATTCATCAACACCTGTCCCCATTACTTTGACACTTCTACTCTTTGAATTGAAACCCTGAAAAGCCTGGCACCAAAACCCTCCTGGCTTTTCAGCAGACTCATTTGTCAAGATTCAGGATATTGGTATTTAAATGACTGTTTCCAAACCTTAATGATGCAACCTCCTTCTCATTGTCAATTATTTTTTTCATCTGTCATATATGTTTGCATTGATACATTTATATTCCTTTAAATCACAGAATATTCAGCATAGCTGACATCATCAAATGTAAAGCATATTCATACATATGTATATGTAACATTACATATTAAATATGTAAACACATAAATGCAAGTGCTTATATACGAGGGTGAGTCAAAAAGTAATTCCATTTTCTTTAGGACAGGTATAATTACCAACACAGGAACATGTAGCATACATCAAAATGAAGCTGGTCCTCTGTGGATCACATCCCTCCTTCTCAACATAGTCACCATTTCTCTCAATAGCAATGTTCCACCTTTGAATGAGATCATATATCCCTGCCTCATAAAATTTTGTTGACTGTTCTTTGAGCCACTTCTTCACTGCAGTTTTCACTTTCTGGTCACTGGAATAATGTTTGCCTCTCAAACCCTCTTCCATGGGGCCGGAGAGATGATAGTCTGAAGGTGCTGACAGGCAAAAAATTTAGCTATAAATAAAAAGAGATATATGGCAATTTTTTAAAATAACCATAAAATATAAATGCCCAACTCAACTCCTAAATTGGGACTGAAAAAAGAGAAGGCCTACAGACCTGATAAATGAGCTTCCTAAAGAAAGGCATCTTCCTGCAGATCTGAATGTCTGGACAAATCATTTCTCTTTTGCCAGTCAGATTTGCCATGACAGTTCTGCCTGAAACTTCTTACAATCTAAAATATACAATACTTAAACTTTAACCGAGCACAAGTTTGTTTTCATAACGTACGTGATTTATTACATCCCACAATCTTATAACTGTGCCAAAACCACATATTAGCTCTTTATGTTATTTGAAATTTAAGAATGATACTGCATTTTTAAAGTGACATTGAAACTTTTTTTTTTTCATTTTAAACCTAAGTTCCTGTGATCTTTATGAAGGCTGCAAGAGTCCTGTTATATTTTTAAACCATCCAATAACTTAAGTCCTTCAGTGTTGTAAAATTAAAAACATTAAGTACTAGTAACAGTAAGTTTCATATCCAAAGACAAAACGGGGCACTTGTCTATAACTCCTTACATCAAACACTTCTTAAGATTTCACTGCAGCTGTAAGGGGCAGTTGTGCAATGTTTGATGTACATTGCCCAGAGTTACTTCTGGTAAGATGGGTGACTATATAAATTAATTAATTAAATAAATAAACACAATCCTTCTCTAAGGAGCTATAGAGTTGTGCTACTTGAGTATCTAGGTACACGTCTGAGAACTAGTTTGTTTTGTAATCCCAAATGTTACAAAACTATAATACCATATACAATATAGCTCAATCCTATTCACAGTCTCAAACAGTTACTCTCCTTTGCCTCTCTCTTTCTCTCCAGGCATAGCAGGCAGCTAATGGCACGTAGAGCCAGTTTGGTATAGTTTGGTTAAGGCACCAGGCTAGAAATTGGGAAACCCTGAGATTTAATCACAAAGCCAGCTCAATGACCTCAGGCTCGTCTCAGCCCTAGGACAAGTCAATGGCAAACCATTTCTAAAAAAACTTGCCAATATAATTACAAGGACTTGTCCTGGCAGTCTCCGCGAATCAAACAGGACAGCATGGAAGAAGAAAAAAAATTGGTTGAAAGGGTGAAAATACATGGCTTCCTGTTGCTTGGCTCATTAGTAACAGGCTAATTTGCAGATGACACCAAGCTGGCAGGAATAGCCAACACTCCAGAAGAGAGGCTTAAGATACAGAAAGATCTTGACAGACTTGAACATTGGGCGCTATCTAACAAAATGAAATTCAATGGTGAAAAAAGTAAGGTTCTACATTTAGGCAAGAAAAACAAAATGCACAGGTACAGTATATGTGGTATCCTGCTCAATAGAAGTAACTGTGAGAGGGATCTTGGAGTCCTAGTGGACAACCATTTAAATATGAGCCAGCAGTGTGCAGCAGCTGCCAAAAAAGCCAACACAGTTCTAGGCTGCATTAACAGAGGGATAGAATCAAGATCACATGAAATGTTAATACCACTTTATAATGCCTTGGTAAGGCCACACTTGGAATACTGCATTCAGTTTTGGTCGCCACGATGTAAAAAGAATGTCAAGACTCTAGAAAGAGTGCAGAGAAGAGCAACAAAAATGATTAGAGGACTGGAGGCTAAAAATATGAAGAACGGTTTCAGGAACTGAGTATGTCTAGTTTAATGAAAAGAAGGACTAGGGGAGACATGATAGCAGTGTTCCACTATCTCAGAGGTTGCCACAAAGAAGAGAGAGTCAAGCTATTCTCCAAAGCTCCTGAGGGTAGCACAAGAAGCAATGGGTGGAAACTAATCAAGGAGAGAAGCAACTTAGAACTATTTCTAAGAGAAATTTCTTGAACTATTTCTAAGAGAAATTTCCTGATAATTAGAACAATTAATCAGTGGAACAACTTACCTCCAGAAGTTGTGGGTATTTCAACACTGGACATTTTTAAGAAGATGTTGGATAACTATTTGTCTGAAGTGAACTGCCTAAACAAGGGGTTGGACTAGAAGACCTCCAAGGTCCCTTCCAACTCTGTTATTTATATTTCTAAGTTTACATGTAGGTGCACAGAGATATGTGTGTATATATGTTTATGTATGAACTGATTGCCTTTTGAGATATTTTTGACTCTTGAAGACTGCGTAGACATGTCCATACAGACTCACTTGGCTCCAGACAATGGCAAAAGATTGGCATTGGTGACAGGTCAATTTGATTTTCCATATGATTCAGTTCCCTGCAAAGAGCCTTAACAAGCATTAGGATAGGGGCTAACCTGGGCAAAATGATGGGCGTGGAAGTCAGCTGTTGGCTGGACTGATGACAGCCATAAGGCTATGCCCTATACTGGACTTTGGGAACTCAGTCCAGTAAGCTAGCAAAGCAGACAGCCTCCTTCATATCCCTTAGAAGAAACCTCAGAGGAGAATAGTTGTCTCCATGATTCCACACAATGCCTTGCTCTGTTTCACCTCTGTTGCCTGGTACATTCAGACTTAGAGGACAGGCATATAAGCATCTGCAGATTGGGTATAAGGGATTGGCAGGGGGAGCAGGGAACAGAACATTTCAGTACCGGAATGTAGAAAGGGACTAATGTATTTCCCCCCCCTCATATAAAGTACTTCCTGTTCTTGATCTGCTCTTACATTCTTGCCACACAGAGCCCAAATGATTTCCACTCTTGTTCAGATATAAGCAACAAATATGCACGAGTCTTACAGCTGAAGTTGTCAGTAAGGTGATACCTTCTTCCACTTTTGATTCCTCAGGCTGTTTGATTCACAGTCATATGGTTTTTTAACTTACACAGTTTCACAGATCAAACTAGACATAACAAAACACATCATTAGGAAGTCTGTCAGTTTTATTATTATTTTTAATTAATAGCAGGTGGGGAGTACCAGAAAAAATAGAGCTGTTCCTTCATACCACAATTCAGGAAACAAATTATTGTTCTGTGAGTCTTAATAATTGAAATTGAAAATGTTAATACTTGAAATTGAAAATGTTAATGTGATCACTTTATGATCATTGCATCATTTTAACAACCACAGCAAAAAAAGGTTATAAAATCAGAACTGGTCATGTGATGACCCACTTAACGACCAGCATGATTTACTGCCATAATCCCAGGTTCAATTAGAGTTGTAAGTCAAGGACTGGTTGTATAGAAAACTGTGATTTGCAAACACAATGCCACATTATGCCTTACTATGACCAATGATTACAATCGTACATTTTCTTTCTCTTTGGAAAACTTAGAAAAGTTATATAAATGTTGTTTTTCTGTAAAAAGAAAGAGGAATGTGCTAACTGACTCCTTTAAATATTAACTTGAAAAATGGAGTCAAAAGAACTTTAACTAGATTAATTTTAATTTAAGGGAATAATACTGTTTCATTAGTCTTGCTCCAAAAATACAGTGCAGTTCCCAAAGAAAGCTGATTTGCTTCTTCAGAACAGTAACTTTATCTGAAACAAAATAGTGACATTTATTTTATCAGCTAAAATAAATGTTGATTACACTGACAGTAGTCTCCTTCGGGCTGATTAGAAATTCCACATTCAACAACTCATAGGTCTTCTTTGGGCAAATTATACTGCTTTACAGGATAAACTTAAGACACTTAGGTTAAATGTTGGAAAGACTTTATGATAAATATATGGATATAGCATTAGAGCTACATGCTGTAGAAGCATTTGCTTTCTGGAAACTTTCTGAGTTTGTTAAGTGAAGTGTTACTCCATTTGGCTCTTGAAAGTCAGATCAGAAAAGGAATATCAGTGGTAATTTATTTTTTAAAGTCCTATATAAAACTAGCCATTTCTTTTCAGAAGTGGAGAGTGGGGATGGAGGTGTTATTAGAAATGTAGCTACCAAACCCTTATGAAATGACCCTATGTTTGGTTTGTAGCGGCCAAAGATATCCTTTGCATCAGCTACATAAATATCTCAAAGGAAGATTATATTTCATTCCAGAACTGACTACATGTTATATCTGAAGTTTACTTTTTTTTTCTTTCTTATGTTTTCATGCAATTCTCTGACCTGTTTTATATAATATGATATTCTTCTTGAACAAAGACAGTGTAGTACCTTTTCTTCTCTTTATCTTTCTAGAAATTGTTCTAATGTATACTGCCACAATATACATACACAGTGTGAAAAAGGGGGCATGTGCAAGCCTTAGATCTGGGCTTTGCACTGAGCATATAGCCACAATAAGGAATTTGGAAGTATTTGATGCCATTTAACCTAACTACAATTTACTTTCTTATGTGAATTTGGATAGTCTATTAATTTTTTATTTTGTTTTCATAAAATGAATCAATGTCCAATTGTTGAAGTTATAGTGGAAAATACTAATTATAGCTTAGGCTATTTTATTCATGTGTTTGTTAAATTTAGAATTTAATATATCGAACACTAATTAATAAAAAATTGTTACCTGATTTGGTAAGAGGTGGCGCAGTGGTTAGAGAGCAGTACTGCAGGCTACTTTAACTGACTGTGATCATTTGAGTTCAGCTGTTCAAATCTCACCGGCTCAGGGTTGACTCAGCCTTCCATCCTTCCGAGGTAGGTAAAATGAGGACCCAGATTGTTGGGGGCAATGTAAATATATACATTGCTTAATGGTGTGAACCGCTTAGAGAGTGCTTGCACTATGAGGCATTATATGAATCTCACAAATAAATAAATAAACAAACAAACAAACAAACAAACAAACAAACAAACAAACAAACAAACGGGCTTGTTCCTGTATCTACAACTAGCATGATGATCAGAAAATGGGAATCAGTAACTCTTGCTTTAAATAGTTTCCCCAGGAATAAAATGTATAATTTCACCATTATATACCCCTAAATCCCACTCTTTATCAGATAGGTACTACATCTAATCAGAGTAGAAATAGCAAGCATCATGAATATTGGATTTGTCTGTATATAGAAGTTGTATTTTCCAACTAAATGCCATTGCTGTACTCAGGTTTATCCCACAGAATAAAAGGCTATAGGTTACAATTTTCCTGGAAGATTAAGATGTATTTAGCATAGGAATATGTGGCTAAAGCACAAGGTCAAAAAAAAATCCAGCTTTGAACTAAGATCAATCTTTACAGTCTACAAGTTCCAAATAATGTTAAAACATCAATCTAGAAAACAAGACTAAAAAATCTATACCTAATCATAGAAAAGTCAGGATGTTCTTTGGTGTTACATCAGTGTATGTAACTGAAAGCATACTTTTTTGAAAGACTGAAACAAAGGAATGGATGGTGGGGGGGACTATGGCAGAGATGTGATGAAGTTGTGAAGAAGTAGAGTCTAAAGGTTTGGCTTCACATACATTTTATTTTATTTTTCCATAGTCTTTAATGGTTTTTAAAAGGTAAAGAAGTCCCTGCAGATTTTACTTCACTGATTGTTGCTGACTATAGAGCAGTCCTTCTCAAATAGTGGGGTGCCCCCCCTGGGGGGGCTCGGAGCGATGCCAGGGGGGTGCGTGTGACCCCAGGGAACATGTATGATCCCTCTCGATCGATTCCCCCAGACAGGGAGTGTTTTCCCAGTTGCACGCTGCTCCGAACCCGGAAGAGAAGGCAGCCAGGTGGGGTGGGGCGGCTGTGTGGGTTCTTGTTGTTCTTGGCAGGCACCACGGTAGCCATGAACGGCATGGTGAACCTGCTGCTGGACAAGGAGGAGATCCTCTGCAGCTGGGCAAAAGCTTCGAAGGGCACCCTAAAGCCTCCTTCCACACCATTCGCTGTGACTGCCCGGCAGAGGCGGCACTTATGGGCCAGGCCAGCAACCCCAGGCCAGCTTGATTAAGCTGGCTTGGCCCCATGTCAAAAGAGGGCCCTAACCATGGTAGCCTATGCCTGCCTAACCGAAAACAGGCTCCACTGAGTTCAGTGTGACTTACTCCCAGGTAAGTGGGTAGAGCAGCCTTCCCCAGCCAATAGTTTGCTTGCAGCTTATAATAAGTAAAATAATAAATATTAACCCTAAAATTCCATTGGGGCCTAGATTGGAGAGTTGGGGCGCGCAAAATGTTTACTTCTTCCTAGGGGGGACGTAACAGAAAATACAGGCAGTGCTCATCTCCTTTTCAAGGCCATTGAGCCAGCGCTATCTCAAGACATTTCTGCAATCATGGGGCCAGCATTATGTCACGGAGCGCTGTTACCTTCCCACCGAAGTGATACCTATTTATCTACTTACATTTGCATGCTTTTGAACTGCTAGGTTGGCAGGAGCTGGGGCAAGGACAGGAGCTCTGCCCATTGCATGGCACTTTGAGTTTCGAACCTTGGCTGCTAGCTTTGCAGCCTACAAGATTAGCATCTTATCTACTGACCGCGCTGACCTTTATATTAGTTAAGGTCATATAAAGCCATATTGTGCTATTTGAAAGTTAGTAACCAAATGGTACTGATGTGATTTTGAAGTGACTCTGTGTTAGTTTGTAGGAATTTTAAAATAAGACAACACATGAATTAGAAAAAAAATTGTATAGTCATTTCCTGCTGAATTGAGTCATATAACTAGAAAATCAATTGCTCCTCCCCATGTTTCTTTGTAGAGAAATAATAATCTCACAATAGATAAATAGAATACATTTTTAAAGAAAAAATGTAAACATTTCCTTTTAGTTTTAAATAGCCATGTGTAAAACATTCAGTGACTAAAAAGACAAAAATATAGAGCCTTTTAAAACACAGATAGAATTCAAGAAGAACCTCCAATAGAAAAAAATATACAAGGCAATACTGTATAAGGTTCTGAGGAGATCACAACATGCCATTGACTGATTATGAACACTGAAGCAATTCTGATGTTGTCACTCTTCAAAGTAGTCTGACAAGAAGCACAACCAGGAGCACTAACTCTATTGTAAAGTTACATTAACAGAAACTTGCAAGATTGAAAATAGTTCTCCCCTCCTTTCTCTAGAAAACTAAGGCGGTCCATTCTGAAATGCCTCCCCACTCACCCACCTTTTTCTTTCTTTGAAATGAGAAATCTTTCACATGCCAGTTGGCCAGTCTGTGGCTCTTCTTCCTGTCTCCCAAGATCATTTCCACATACCAGATGTAAAATAATGCCAATTTGTATAACACACACCAGGACTGAGATTGCGTTGAGACCATAATCAAAATGAATAGATTAACATGCTTTCGAACTGCTAGAAGAAGCAGTTGGCAGAAGCTGGGACAAGTAACGGGAGATCACTTCGTTACACTGTGCTAGGGATTTGAACTGCCAACCTTTCTGATCAACAAGCTCAGCGTCTTAGCCACTCAGTCACCGTGTCCCTTTTAAAGTAAAACACACACATACTCAAATGAAATCTTATTCATAATTGCTAGCTAAACATTTTCATGTATCCTATCAAAGACAGCCATTTTCCATGAAACAGATTTTCTTCTTTTTTTAGTTCTTTGGGAATTACTGTCTAGAACTCTGCAGTCAGTTAATACTATCTCAAATAGACATTTAGCTATGCATTTTGAGATGAACAAACTCGTGTACCTATCTGAATTATTAGGTCATGTTATATCATTCTGTTCTCAGTGACTTGTAATATTTGTCAAAATTTTAAAATTCAATGAATTTTAGCCTTAGGCAGATTTGAATCTTTCAGCAGATTTTTCTGTGTAGAAGGAGATGCAAGATTTTATTTGTCATTTTTACCAGTAGAGTAAAAAAAAATGCATCTGTTTCTGTTCAACACTCAAACAGATTCATTTTTTTTATGACTGCTAATAATGAGTATGAAAAATCCAGTATTTCTGAGCTGGATATTTCATGACTAAAAGCATGAATAACCATTTAGCTGCCCAACACACTGGTGATTTTGTCTGTTTGGCATACTTCCTTTCTGATTGGCTAGCTTCTGATTGCCTTGCTCATTCATTTTCAGTATTTTGTGAAAGATATAAAAAGATTTAAAGAGTCTGTATAAGACAAAGAATATGTTCAATGCTCCAATGATGGAATATAGAAGTGGTTTGATGCCCATCTCCTCTGGAAAAAAATGAAATGAAGGAAATATTTTAGCTACTTGCATGAAAACAGTTGTAATGGATCAAATTTTAGTGGAAGGAAATTAGGATCTACTTCTGTTCCGATCAAGATTTGTAGTGGCTCTAAGGTCATCTAATAAAAGGCATTGGAAGATATTTTCCCTGTTTTGAGAAACGGGACTCATGAATGAAGTGAGATTTGGATACAATTCTTCACTTTTTACATAAAGTATGGGTTTCATTTCTGCAAGATACGATGAAGTTTACTTTAACCCTTTTAAAAAGAATTAGAAAAAATAGTAGGTTTAGTCTGTCAATATCTACTATTCATGATGGCTGTATATTACTTCAAGGGTTAAGTCAATGTACTTCTGAATACTATTTTCTGAAGAATCCAAGCAGGCCAGCATTATTACATATACTTTTCTATGGTTCCCTTGGGTCTATGAAGATGATAATTATGTATTATATTAGTTTTTGATGTCATAAAATGTGATTTTATAGCCTAATATTCTTAATGTTTTTCCCCACTGATATTTTATTTTAAATGCAAGATTATATAGATGTTGTGAAGCCTTATAGAATATAGCCGGCAATTCAGTAATAGCATCACTTTAAGGAAAATACTGATTTCTTGGATTAATAGGTCTTCCATTAGAAGTTGGAATCCAAAAGTTAAGGATTTTTTCATTGTAAACAATATATTAATGGATATTGGTGTGTTGACATTTGTTATGTAATTGCTAATTGTACAAACTACATGAAGCAAAAAAAGTTCAAAAGCTATATTGAACAAAAATTATTGGGAAGAATTTAGAATTAATTTCCACATATATGCTGGATAAATTTGGACTTTTTAAATAGCTGACTTCTGTCATATCTCAATTTACTTTTATTCTCCATAAAAAACATTCATAAAGCATTTGAAGCTGCTAGTTGAGAGTAATTTCCTTTCTCTACTAGTATTTCCTCTTTGAATACCTTTCATACTGAAAAACATAAATTAATTTTCAACATATCTTGAAAATTCAACACATCCTGAATATCTATGGGAACACTTATTTATGTTGTTTCTTTTCCTAATGTAAGAGCAAGGAAGAAATTGGGCCATTAGATAATAATTGAGTAGAATGGAATTTCTGGGAGTATATGGAGATTTTAGAGAAACTGAACAAATTCTTTGTGTCATATATTAAAAAGACAGGATAAATATCTGTCCTGATTGGCTTCCTCAAGGAAAAAATTAGAACAGTTAAATTAAATGCTTATATCCAAAGACATCTTAAGTGGCTACACTGTAAAAAATCATGGGTCCTGATGTCATTCATGTAAGAGTCCTACATGGAATTGCTTGTCTTATTTATTATTTATTTATTATTTATTTTATTAGACACTCTTATAGGCCGCCCAATCCCGTGGGACTCAGGGCGGCGTACAGCATAAATAAGAAGCGTACATTTAAAAACAATAGTCATACATTAAAAATATAATTAAAAAAAAAAAAAACATTGTAAGCGCAACATTCAGGGGGAATCTGATTGTCCTATTCACCCCATCTGCCGGAAGAGCCATGTTTTTAAGGCTTTACGGAAGGCCAGCAGGGTGGGGATGGTCCGGATCTCTGGTGGTAGTTGGTTCCAGAGGGACGGGGCTCCCACAGAGAAGGCCCTCCCCCGCGGCCCCGCCAATCGACATTGTTTAGCCGACGGGACCCGGAGGAGGCCCTCTCTGTGGGACCTAACCGGTCTTAGGGAGGTATGTGGTAGGATGCGGTCCCGCAGGTAACCTGGCCCTGAGCCATGTAGGGCTTTAAAGGTAACGACCAACACCTTGAATTGTGACCGGAGACTAATTGGTAACCAATGCAGCTGGCGAAGGAGAGGTGTTACGTGGGTGTATCTCGGCACACCCACTACCGCTCGCGCAGCTGCATTCTGTACCAGTTGGAGTCTCCGGATGCTTTTCGAGGGTAGCCCCATGTAGAGCGCGTTACAGTAGTCTAGCTGTGAGGTGACAAGGGCATGAGTGACTGTGAGCAAGGCCTCCCTCTCCAAGTAAGGTCGCAATTGGTGCACAAGACGGATTTGTGCAAAGGTCCCCCTAGCCACAGCTGAAAGATGTTGCTCCAATTTTAGCTGTGGATCTAGGAGGACACCCAAATTGCGAACCTGTTCTGAGGGAGTCAATTTTTCTCCCCCGAGAACCAAGGAGGGACAGTCGACATAGTCCTTGGGAGGCAATATCCAGAGCCACTCAGTCTTGTCTGGGTTGAGCCTGAGTCTGTTCACTCCCATCCAGACCCTCACATCGTCCAGGCAGCGGCACATTACATCAACTGCTTCACTGAACTGACACGGGGTGGAGATGTACAACTGGGTATCGTCAGCATACTGCTGATACCTCACCCCATGTCGTCGGATGATCTCACCCAGCGGTTTCATGTAAATGTTAAACAGGATGGGCGAGAGGACCGAGCCCTGTGGCACCCCGCAAACCAGGGGCCTAGGGGCCGACCTCTGTCCTCCTGTCAACACCGACTGCGTCCTGTCAGAGAGGTAGGAGGAGAACCACCGTAAAACAGTGCCTCCCACTCCCATCTCCCCAAGACGACGCAGAAGGATACCATGGTCAATGGTATCGAAAGCCGCTGAGAGGTCAAGTAGCACCAGGATGGAGGAGTGACCCCCATCCCGGGCTCGCCAGAGATCATCCATCAGCGCGACCAAAGCAGTCTCCGTACTGTAGCCGCGCCTGAAACCCGATTGAAAGGGATCCAGATAATCAGTATCCTCCAATAGCCGCAGGAGTTGGAGCGACACCACCTTCTCAACAACTTTACCCAAAAAGGGTAAGTTGGAGACTGGACGGAAGTTCTTTAAATCCGCTGGGTCCAGGGAAGGCTTCTTGAGGAGGGGCCTCACCACCGCAGCTTTTAAAGGCTGTGGGATGGATCCCTCTCTCAGAGAAGCGATCACAACCGCCTGGAGCCAGCCGCGTGTCACCTCCCTGCTGGCAGAGACCAGCCAGGAGGGGCACGGGTCCAATAAACAGGTGGAGGCGCTCATCGCTCCTATGGCCTTGTCCACATCCTCAGGAGTGACCGGTTCAAACTCGTCCCATATAACAGGACTAAGACTCACCCCTGTCATCTCGGCTTGCCCTGTCCAAATGGAGTCCAGGTCTGTCCGAATCTGAACGACTTTATCCGCCAGAAACTGAGAAAATTCCTCAGCTCTGCCCTGCAAGGGATCTTCAGCTCCCTCCTTGGCTAGGAGGGAGCGAGTCACCCTAAACAGGGCGGCTGGGCGGGAGTCGGCGGATGCAATAAGAGCGGAAAAATACGCGCATTTTGCCGCCTTTATCGCCACTAAGTAAGACTTAATGTAAGTTCTTAAAAGTGTCCGGTCAGACTCAGCTTTACTGGCTCTCCATCGTCGCTCTAGGCGTCTCTTTTGGCGCTTCATCTCCCGGAGCTCCTCAGTAAACCAAGGGGCCCGCCGGGATCCGCTGCCACGGAGAGGCCGCAAAGGCGCAATCCGATCTAAGGCCCCCGTTGCCGCCTGATTCCAAGCAGCCACTAGGGAGTCAGATGAATCGTGTACCAGGGAGTCAGGTATTTCCCCAAGTTCCCTCTGAAATCCTTCAGATTCCATTAGGCGCCTGGGGCGGAACCACTTAATCGGCCCCGCCTCCTTGCGGTGGAGGAGTGGTGCCATGAAATCCAACCTCAGAAGGAAATGATCTGACCACGACAAGGGTACTGTGACTAAACCCCTCAGCCTCAGATCATCTCTCCACTGCCCCGAGAGAAACACAAGGTCAAGCGTGTGGCCTCCCTCATGAGTCGGACCCTGAACTACTTGGGTCAGGTTCATGGTTGTCATGGAAGCCATGAACTCCTGGACTGCCTCCGAGGTTTCACCGGGCGATGGCAAATTAAAGTCCCCCAGCACCATCAGCCTGGGGAACTCAATCGCCAGCCCTGCTACCGCCTCGAGCAGAACAGGCAGGGCCTTTGTAACATAGCTAGGAGGCAGGTACGCTAACAAAAGGCCCACCTGGACCCCTAAGTCCAACTTCAGAAGGAGCGTCTCACACCCAACAATCTCCGGGGCAGGGCTCCTTCGAGGATTAAGGTTCTGACGAGCTATAATCGCCACTCCTCCACCCCTTCCCTGGGGTCGCGGCTGATGCTGCACTAAGAACCCGTCCGGGCACATCTCGGAGAGGGGAACCCCCCCCTCCTGGCCTAGCCAGGTCTCAGTGATACATGCCAGGTCCGCCCCCTCTTCCAGGATTAAATCCCGTACAAGGGGGGCCTTGTTGGTAATTGACCTGGCATTCAACAGCAGCAGCTTGAGTCCAGGGCCCTGACATCCCTGATTACCAGGACCTCGGGTTGAGCAAGATGGAACCAAACCAGAGGGGCCGGAACAAGGAATCGCTTGGAGACAGCGAGTTCTCGTTCCCCGAGAGCGGCCTACTCCCCTGCTCCCACCATACCTACCTCTCCCTGTAATGACCTTAATGCTCCCGTCCCCACTCACACCAGAGATCCCCTCCCCCCCAACTGGTCCCCCTCTCTCCCAGCAGACCATACATACCAGTCATACTGAGCCTGGGGATGGACTGAAACCCCCCTCCGCTTCTGTTTCCACACTCAGCAGAGGGGGGCAAAGACCCAATCCCCAGCTCACTCATTCTACCACTGTCAGTCACACAATCTCTATCGCCCAATCATAACACATTCATAGCCCAAACCATTAATAAAATCACAGTATTTCCGGGGGTTAAAAACAATAAGAGCAATAGGAGGCAGATGCAGGCAACCTCCAAACCCGGTATAGCTTAGTTCTTAAAATTGCCTTAATCTCAGTCTTGTTGTTATTTTTTTGTGAATCCAAAAACCGTTGCCTCTGCTGCAGCAGTAACAATGTCCAATAGCTGCCCCCGTGATGGTAGAGGGAAAACTGAGTCCCGTTTAGCATTAAGGGGGATCGTTTGAAAGCCAGGCCCATTCCTTCGCCTAACAGAATGTTGTCCCAGGCTTGGTCGCCGCCAATACTGCGGGTTATAACGGAGGAGTTGAAGATCTAGGATCCAAACGCCGTATGATGTTGGTCTAATGTCCTGGTGGCCCGCCTGGAAACCAGGCCAGTCCAGTCTCTGGGGAGTTCTTTCCAAAGGGCCTCTCGTCACCAAGATGACAAGCAACGACATCGAGATGGCCGTCCCCGGTGCCAGTCTTGTCCGACTCATCTGCAGCAAGTCCGAACCTCAGCTCTTATCTCCGGGAGCCAGTATTCCCAAAAGGGCAGCTTGCCGCAGCAGCGATAAAACCACGGCAAGAAACAACAACACACCAGCGATAATGATCTTTTGCAAGAGAGCCCAGCCCAAATCTTCGTGGCCGAGAGTCAGCTCCGAGATTTTTTGTTTTTGTTTTTTCTTAAAGCATAGGAAAACCGTTTGGTATTAAAGCATAGGAAATCCGTTCGGTATAAATATAAATATAAATACCTGAGAATTGTCCAATATCCCTTTTTTCTTTCTCCGGGATTGCCACAGATTGCCACAGATCCCGGCCAACGTTTTCACGATTCTCACAAGATGTTAGTTCAGGGAAGCTCTACGGTTTTCCTGTGAAGTTTTGTTTTTTTCGGAGACGCCATTTTAAAGCGGCGGCGTCTGTCGGAGCATGGCGATCTCTTTCGACCTCTTAGCCCTCGTATTCGGGAGAATTCCCTCGTCTGAATAAGCTGGCGTGCGCCCGGGATTCTCCAGTTTTCTTCCGACCCACACTGGATAGAACAAGTTGGGTCGGGAGTCTTTATTTTTGACGAGAGGCAAGCAACGGGAGCGGAGGGCAGTTCTCTTGCAGCCACTCCGCTTAGCTCCTCCCCGGAAGCTCTTGTTAGCCACTGATTAGGAGAAGACCAACATCATGTTGCCATTTCAAGATTTTATTCAGAATGGACAAGACACATGAGCTTGTATAACTTGCCATTAATAAGCCCAAAATAAACCACCCCCAAGGAGGCCTTTGCATTTTGTCTGAATGCAACAGACAAAAGAACTAAAGTTGAACGGCAGGAAAACAGGAAGAATAGCACTTGCAGAGTTTTGTGTAATGACCCTGCCAAACTTCTCTTTCAGTAAAGAGGTAGATAAAGATGAGCAACAGCAGCATAGCTAAGGACATCTAAGAGAGGATTACCATATTTTTCCATGTATAAGATGATACTTTTTCTTTAAAATACTTACCTAAAAACAGAGGGGTGTCTTATACATGGGGGGGCCAAGAGGAGAACCATGGTTGCGAAACTGCTGATACCTTAACTCTGCAAACTAGCCTCACGAGCAAAACTTCCGATTACAGTGAGAAGCTAACAAGTGTCTTCCAATCATGAGCCTTATGTAATTGACATCAGCTGATGCTGTGGAGAGTGTGTAGCCGGTGCCCAGATGCGACAGGGAACGGTAATGTTGGAGTATTCTGAGCCCATAAAAATGTCAGAAAACAAAACAAACAAAAAAATACCGGTATCAGTATATCTTACACTGCAAAATAAATGTCTTCTATTTAAAGTTTAAAATATTGATTTCTGAATTTTGGGTAAGAAAAGTGGGAGGGGTCCAGAGGTGGGTTCTTCCAGGTTCGGACCCGTTCGCCCGAACCGGTAGCGACCCGCTGGTGATGTCACAATGATGTCACGGAACCGGTTCGATTGGTGCCGGTCCGTGGGCGCCGCCATCTTTTTAAAAAAATGTAAAAAAAATTTTTTGATTTTTTAAATTTTTCTTCTTCTGAGCATGCGCAGAAGCCGAGTTCTGGGCCAGTGTAAGCTCTTGATGGACATTCAGACACAATGTGATGGATATTTTGTCGAGGAGCACCTCAGTCACACTGAGGGGTTAAGACAAGAAACCTCTTAAACAATGAGTCCTGGCAGACACCATGTTGGGTACGGATCCTGTTCAGAGTTCTGGGTATTGCCATGTGTTTAATTTTGGTTATTCTAATTATCAAAAGTTTTTAACAAATGTTTTGTAATAAAAATACAGACAATATTGTTGCATTCCATAAGAATTTGAAGCTTATATTTTTGTTGTATACAATTAAAATATTATTGTTTGAATAGAAAGAGCTATAAATTCTATTTGAGCAACCATCATGTAATTAATATATATTTCCAAAATGTGATAAATGTTTACTCTATAGGAACATGGAAGTCATGACTTCCATAATTGAAATTTTGAGGAGCAAAGATCTCCTCTGGTGGTAGAATGAAATCTCCTTTCTTCCTTTTTTCCTGTGCCTAAAATAAGTTGTCCAGTTAGAGCTAAAATTAGAGATGCAATGGATAACTTTGATTAAATTCACTAAAATTTTCTCCTGAGAAAACAGTTTTCTATTTTCATCTATTCAATTTATAAGTACTTAAACCATGGATTCAAAACATGATATAATTTTGTAGACCGATTTCAGTCAGAGGTCTGTACTGAAATTGCTTTAGTTGGCCTGGTCAGTGATCTGTATCTGGAGTTACACAAGAGAGTAGGACCTGTTTGTTCTCTAAGAACCCTCAATATCTTGAATGTCTTGGGATACTAAGAGACAGAATTGGAGCTGGAGGCTCTACTTCTAGTAACTGGATCAACCTCAAGAGCAACATGGAGAAATTGTCATTCTTATCACTTGTTGGGGTATCAACTCTTCTCAAGTATGTTTACATATTTTTATGCAACTTTGAGGACATATTGTCATTACAGAGTACACAATGATAATGATCTGTTTCCTCAGATTCAAGAATAGTAGCTGATTTCTTATACTGAGTACAGTGATTAAGCTTAATCAATGCAGGAAATGTAAATGCTTATGTTGGACCAATTCAAAACCAGTGTAGCACAGTCTCTGGAGATTAAAGTTTTACTGCTTGATAGAGTCCCTGAGTTTTGTAGTAGTTTTGGATTTTGTTTGCTAGCTGTACATGGATATTTCCTTTACTTATTTAGTAATATCCTGCTATTTGGAGCAAGATGGAATCTGGGAAGAGAGAGTGAGGCTGACTATGCGCACCTCTCCCTCACTTTAATCCAATTCACGTACAAGTCTTGACATAAGAGCCGAGATGGTGCAGTGGTTAAATGCAGCACTGCAGGCTACTGCTAGTTCAGCAGTTCAGCTGTTCAAATCTCACCGGCTCAACGTTGACTCAGCCTTCCTTTTGAGGTCGGTAAAATGAGGACCCAGATTGTTGGGGGCAATATGCTGAACTCTGTAAACCGCTTAGAGAGGGCTGTAAAGCACTATGAAGCGGTATATAAGTCTAAGTGCTATTGCTAAGTGCTATTGCTATTCCCCCCAATTGATAGATGTCAAGGTCCTCTTCGAATATGATGGATGAACATCATAAATATCCTGCTTGGGTAGGTCCATTATATTCTATACCAGCGGTTCTCAACCTGTGGGTCGCGACCCCTTTGGGGGTCGAACGACCCTTTCACAGGGGTCGCCTAAGACCATCGGAAAACACATATTTCCAATGGTCTTAGTAACCGACCTTTATCTGTCTCCAGGTGGGTCCACCCACATGCAAATAGGCTACTGCAAAAAAATCTGTACCATGGGGACTTCTGAGCATGCACAGAAGCCGAATTTCCAGCACTGCGCATGCATCGCCATCTTGTTTTTGGCTTTTTTTTGCAATTCTTTTTTAAAAAATTTGACACTGCGCAGGCATGCATGTGTAAAGCGCACGTGCACCCACGAAGCGCGGCCGCACAGCGCAGGAGGAAGTGAACCGACAGCGAGGTTAGTTAGAACCCACTCCTGAAGTTTCCTAATTATTTTATGGTTGGGGGTCACCACAACATGAGGAACTGTATTAAAGGGTCGCGGCATTAGGAAGGTTGAGAACCACTGTTCTATACAGAACAACTTTTGGAGATGTTATAAAAGCTGCAACTTTAAAACAGAGTACTGTGGTTCACTGTTTAATAGAAATACAGTTAAATTGTGCTGATTGCTTTTACTTCCCAGTTCAGTTCAAAATGCTTTTTGGGTAAGTTAGTTTACTGTAACTCAGAATGTTGATTTTTTTCTGTGATTAAAGTCCTAAACATCTGGAAACCACATGGAGTACCTTTTCCCGTACATGCCTCACTATGGTTTCAGTTCTGTAAGAAAGCAATATTCTGTGTCTTCATCTGTTTTAGAAATTATAAGAGTAAAATAGGGACCATATTATAAGCTGAGAGTACGGGAAGCAATGTATCTTTCTGCCCATTGAGGCTACGTGGGTCTCAGCATTTGAGTAGGGCAAATAAGGATGATTGACCATTTTAACTAAACGTTAATGCTGGTTTGTGTATTTTTAAAAGAGTGTAATTAATTATGCCCTATGCCAGTGATGGCGAACCTTTTTTTCCTCGGGTGCCGAAAGTGCATGCGCGTGTGCTATCACACATGCGCGAGTGCCAACACTCATAATTCACTGCCTGGGAAGGGCAAAAACGGCCTCCCCCGCCCCCCCAGAGGCCCTCTGGAGCCCGGAAATGGCCCATTTCCCAACTTCTGGTGGGCCCAGTAGGCCCATTTTTTGCCCTCCCTAGGCTCCAGAGGCTTCCCTGGAGCATGGGGAGAGCAAAAACGCCCTCCCCCACCCCCCGGAGGCCCTCCAGAAGCCAAAAACGCCCTCCCAGAGCCTCCGTGCAAGCCAAAAATCAGCTGGCCGGCACGCACATGCACACTGGAGCTGAGCTAGGCAATGGCTCGCGTGCCAGCAGCTATGGCTCCGCGTGCCACCTGTGGCACCCGTGCCATAGGTTCGCCATCACTGCCCTATGCATTATTAAACATAGGGAAATCTGGGAATTCCTGGGAAATCTGAATGGCCCTGAGCCTGCTAGACTTTCACAAAGTTCTGTAAAACTGTGCCAATAGGTTAGGTGAACACTGCTGTTGTTTGTGGTGTTTTGTTTTTGTGACTCAGGTTTAACTGTTTTTACCTTAGGCACCATGGGTTTCATAGTGTTGTGGTTTTTGTTGTAATCTCAGGTTATTTCTACGAGAAAGACAACCATATAATAAATACTTATTGATTCTTAACTATCATAATGATTTGTATTATCATCTACAATGGTATTTTGTAAACTAATTTTCATTGAATTATTGTGTATAAATTCAGTGCATTTATTTATTTATGGCTGATATTTACTGAATCTGAAATTTATAGAATTAAGATAATTTTCATAACATTATTCAGAATATTAATGTATTGCATTTCTTGAGAGTAATTTATTTGAACTGATGATTATAGGAAGCAGAAGCTTAATAATAAACTGTAGGTACAAAAATATTTTTGTAGCATTTATCATTATCATATTGGTATTAACATATTAAATGGAATCTTGCCTATATATCATAGAACATACAAATAGCATGCTTTGCAATAGCATGTTACATGTTTTCCTGTTTCAACTACAATTTATGGCAGGTTTTCAGAGGTGTCATAAATATTTCACCTGCTTGCTGTACAGCACACTTCAGTATGATGTCTTATCACCAAGAGTGATCCATTTGTACCTCAGATTGCATCCAAGGTCTGAATGAATAAATTATTCTGCACCTGGTTTTTCTTTTTTTTTAAAGTAAGATTTTTCCACTTTTCTGAAAGATTTTCTGTACTATAACAAATTGCTTATTCATACTACATAGCATTGCCTTTCAGTCTATAGAACTCATGAACCCTTATCTAGTTATTACCATAGACTTGGCTCTTTTTTTAATTCTATGGTTTGTTTTGCTTAAGTGAATAGATATTGAGAAGCTAGGTTATAATATCTATAAACTTACTAACTAAAAAAGAAGTCGCACACAGTAAGAGATTGACCAGAATGATAAATTATAAAGTGCATTTTTATTTAGATGGGCTATGGTGATTTTTCCATGTTAAGTCTTCTTGCTTAAATAGCAATTGATAGTTCTCGGTCCCCTGGCCAGTAGAATGGGCCAGAATGTGCTGCTGTGCAGCTCTTTGTTCCCAGAGCAATTGTCAATTGGGTGAAAACAATGGTGAACTGATCCAGGTTGGGACCACCAAATGGAGGGTGTGGAAAACATAATCCTTATCCCTTTATTTAAAAAAAATTTGCAAGCAATTCACAAAGATATGGGGCAATTATAAATGAACTCCACTGGTTTCATTGCAATTGTTTTAAATCCCTTTCCCTGTATTTGTGATTTTTGGTAAACAAGGAGGCTACAAGAGGATTGGCCTTTCACCATATGAACTATGATTCCAAAATTTATAGTGCCATTATTTCATAACAATTAAGGAAATGAAATCCAAAAGTAGGACAAGATGACACAAATTTCTTTTATTGTCTAATTTTCCCCTAGTGTTCTGTCTCTTAAGTGAAAATCAAACTCTAAGCAGCTGCTTCTTTTCTACCAATAAATACTCTTTTTGGGGGGCAGAGGGTCCAGTAGCACTTGTTATGCTATGTTATGTGTCTCTGGATTGGGGTAACAAGATTGGTATTATATGTGAGGAGAAAGCATTTTATTTTTCTCTCCACTGTGAGAAACAAAAGTCACTTTTCTGGAGTTGCCTACTTGTATCAAGTATGCCGTAACAACCTGCAAGAACTAGATGGCCAGTAGATGCTCTTTAAGATGGGCCTTTGGTCTTACTGAGCAGGGCTGCTATGTTTCAGGAAGAAGTGAAACAGTCACTGTTTCCAGTCTTTATTGTTTTAGCCTCCAGAAATACACTAGGTAATGTCCACCTGATTCCTTCTGGTAAAGGAGGCCCTGCTATTTTATTGTGACTGTAGCCCACCATAATTTAGGTATATACATTAGACAGTGTTGAATTTTTTTTTGTAGAGGAAAATTCAAAAAAGTTTTTGTAGATTTTATCTTTAAAATATTGGCTGCATTATCTCTCTCTCTCTCTTTCTCTCTCTCTTTCTCTCTCTCTTTCTCTCTCTCTTCTTGGCCAACATACAGATCTGAATATCTTTGGAATTTATATATGTTTGCATTTAATCTGCATGTAACATAGGTAAAGGGGGGGCAGAGAGAAAGATGGGGATCTACAGCAGTTAGGGAATTAGCTTATGCTATAATTTTATTTGTATTTATATTTTTTGTTTTGTGCAAGTTTTAATAGTTACCCTTTGAGGATTTCCAGTCTAGCTTATCAGAATCCACCAACAGCTTTTTTGTAATATTCTCGTTTCCCTTTTGGTTCAGCCGAGCCCACTGACAGATCATTCAAATTCAATTGTTTTATGTCTAAGCCGAACAGCTAATTAAAGTAGGGATGATTAACCTGACTGGCAGTATCGCTCTCTCACTCCCTCCTGTTCCAATCAGTCTCTCTCTCTCTCTCTCTCTCTCTCTCTCTCTCTCTCTCTCTCTCTCTCTCTCTCTTACACTCACACATACACACACACACACACACACTCACACACTCACACACAGAGTCTTTTGCTCTACTGTTGTGTGTGTGTATGTGTGTGTGTGTTTTTCCTCTTCTCTCCTAAACGTGGTCTGCTTGCTGATGGCAGAATGGCACTCGGAGATTTGTGCATTGTGTCTGGTTTCCTACGGGCAGGCTGACCCAGTGCCTCTGGGGACTTATCAATAGACCACTCAGAAGAGACAGAGACAGGAGAAAGGAGGAGGGGTGGGGGGAGACAGAAAGAGAGAGGGAGAATCAATATCAAGAATAGAAGGAGCTCCGAAGCCATTTTTTTTATTTAAAAAAAAAGTCTATCAGGACTTGGGAAGAGGGTGACAAAGAAGGTTTTTGAAAGAGGCAGTGGAGGAGGTTCTAATAAATTTGGAAGGATACAGTTCCCTGTCTTGGGGAAAAGAAGAACTCCTGGCTGATTAGCATTCACACCAGGTATGAGATGTTCGCTACCCCTTATCATCGCGTCGCAACCGAGAGAAGAGGCGCCTTTTCTTTTATCTTTTCTTCTTCTTTTTTGAGGAGGCGAAGCGAGCGTGCATTTTTGTGTGTTTGTTATTGCTGCGAGGGGTGGGGAAAGAAGAGCCGTGGGCATTGGTGTGACGGGAGCAAGAAGAATGGGAGTAGGGCAGCAGCGGCGGAGGGGAAAAGAGCCTGGAGTAGGTGGTTCTCTTCAGGCACCCCCCCCCCAGGGGTTACCCAAGTTCATTCTGAACAGGTGGATTTAGGCGGGGAGTTACTTAACGCTTGACCGCCAGTTTTCAAAAAAAAAAAAAATCCCGCTTCCTATGTCTATTAAAGGAAGCGCCAATGTTTCTCTTTCTCTTCCCCCCCCCCCCTCCGCGCTTCCCGCTCTCTCGCGCGCACTGCCTCTCTCTCCCCTCTCTTTTTCCTCTTTTCCTAACCAGACAGCGGGAGGGTTCTTGGCTCCTAGCCAGCCCAAAAGCCTCTAAGTGTTTTGCACTTGTTTCAGGGAGTCGCTGCCCGGCGATTTTTTTTTTCTCTCTCTCTCCCCTTCCTCCAGCATTTTCAGTAGAGAACAAAGAGTTCTTTACAAAGGAAAAGAGGGGACTGCGAGCTTGACGCTTAAGATGTTCCCCCCTCTGTTTTTAAGGTCCTCCCTCTCCTTTCGAACAGAAAAGAATCCGTAGCAGCACCAAAAGAAGAAAAAAGAAAAAGGATTTCTCCCCCCCCCTTCGTAATGCAAAAAAGGAGGAAATAGTTCCTTTTTTTTCCTGTTAGCCCTTTTCAAAATAACGTGTTTTTTTTTAAAATGTAGCTGTTGCTTTGCTAACTTTTACCTGATGGGGGTTCCTTACATAAAAGTTAGGCTGTTCTCTGCCTTTTCTCTTCCTTCCTCCCTGTTTTCTTTTTTTCTACTTCTCAAGGCATTTTACCTGGGCAATAGAGGTAAGGGGAATAGGAAAGATTCAATTAAGCAAAATTAGGATGTGAATGTGAAATTCTTCCACTTTTGGCCACCTGGCCTTCAAAACTTAGTACTGTATGGAAGGAACGTGTGTATGGTTTGTCTGCTTCTGAATAAAAAGGTTTGCAAGGCTTTTCAGAATTGTAAATTGTTTTGTTATCTCCTTGTAACTTTTGCACCTGGTTATATTTATATTACATGTTTGGGGCACACATTATATTTTATGTATATTAAAATATGTATTTGGATGTCTATGTAAACAGCATTACTTTGGTTAGTAATATAAGATAATGAATCAAATGATCTCTTATTTAAAAAAAATATGCTACATAGAAGTATACTAAGACCAATAGTTTTTCATGCTATTAAATATATTTCAACCATGCAAGCTTCGGAACATTTATAAGCTCAAAAGGAGTTGCTTTTAATGAAAGTCATTCCTCCTAATACCCATTTCTAATAAGGAAAATAGCAGTTTAGTACAGCAAGTAGGAGTATGTGATCTCTATCGTGTTAAATATAATTTTAAATAGATGAAAAATATGAAGTAATTATAGCAATTGTTTTAGGATACCAAAGACTTGATAATATTACTAGTAATATCTTTTTCTTTAAAGAAGCAATAAGTTACATTTTCTGCACATTTTGGAATCGCACATACTTAATATTATTTTGGAGGAAATATGTTAATACAATGAGGTTGAAAGATAAGTTGTCATACATTTACTACTACACTACTGCAGTAACTTTATTGCAACAATAAAAGTGAAACTAGCTACACCATGTAAATATAAGTTACCTTAGGAACCCTCCCTTCTCTTAGGACTCTCCATGAATGAACCTGAAATATTTTGTGAAAAGAAAAGATGATTCAGAAATACTGGAAGCTAATATATTTGGCTTTCTAAAAATAGTAAAAATTGAGTAACTTTTAACTGTGCGTTATTTGCAATTATATTCATGAAAATAAAATTAAATACAAATTGCAATATTTCCGTATTTATTGTTTTACATTAAAATATAGTAAAATAAGTAATACCTTTGAACTTCTTTATTAATAGGAAGCTTATTTATATTTTCTGCCTTTTTTATTCTTTTGTTTGCTTTATTTTGTCCTGTAGAATATATGTCTATTTTCTTTCTGGAATCTCAGAAGTAGCAACAGAAGGGAAAGATAGTCAGTGCCAAAATCTATATAAATCCCTTCTCACTAAGAGTAATCTTCCATCAGATACCTGCATGCAGAAAAGGAAGAAAGAGGATAGGTTTTTTCTGAGATTCTTTTTGAATCTAACCTAAGACTAGGGCATTCACAGTAGAGAAGAAAAGAGAGGGAAACAGATGAAGGAGAAAAAAAAAGAAAACGGACAGAAAAGCTCTTTGAGCAGGAACACACTAGCTCTTTCTTCCTTCAAGCAATCCTTTCCAGCTCCTGGCGACATGTCCTGCGCTTTTAGATATCATATGACTCTTTAGCTGGGCTCCTGTTAGCAGAATGGGCCTGTTTTCCTTTAATTCTCTTTTCCCTGCTCCCTTCTGTGTTTCTGCCTATGTGTAATCTTTCCTTTCCTTTACTTTTTTATGTGCTTCACATAAAGACAAAACAATTTCATTCCCTAATTTGATTTAAGTTAACTGCCCAAATTTAGTTCATATAGGTGTGGGCTTACATTGCTTTTCTTAAGTGTACATATTCATATGTTTACATATTCTTTCTGATATTCCTCCTTTGCAACAGTGTCTAGGAGTCATCATTGCTAATGTGAGATATAATCCTAGAATTTATATTAATATATAAATTAGATTTGCATAGTCATTTATACCTGTAAAATGTATATCACCTTACTTTAAAAATTAACTTCCAGAGGTTTGTTATCTATATGTATCCAAGTGGATTATAGTGGAAGTTCAGCCAGAAGTAAAGTCCTGCTGAGGGAGGGGGGGGGGGACCTTATAATATTACTTAAAGTAAGATGAAAAATGTATGAATTTCTTAGCATTTTGAAATATATTTATTCCTACGGGTAGAAAAAAAAAGGTATGTGAATGTTTCTAATCACAGGTCTTAGGAAGTTCAAAATACTTTAGGAAAGTAAGACGTTTCTAATCTTTATTTCTCCC
Source organism: Diadophis punctatus similis (assembly GCA_023053685.1). Lineage (NCBI taxonomy): Eukaryota > Metazoa > Chordata > Lepidosauria > Squamata > Dipsadidae > Diadophis > Diadophis punctatus. The sequence continues at coordinate 3,010,946 of JALIGW010000038.1, read as the reverse complement.
TTGCTGAACTTCCCAGAAAAGTTCTTAAGTTAGTTTTTACCATGATAGGGTATATTTAGAGATTATAAATTTGATTTACTACATCAGTTTTTATGTTGGACTTGCTTTATTATTTCATATAATTTAACATGTAATTCCAGGAAATCCAAATATTGATAAAGTTGCCATTTGGAATGCTGTCACTGAAAACATTTTGTGCTTCTGTTTCCTATGTATATTTACTTGAAAGTTATATGACCAACCAGGCTTTTATATAAAATTGTACAGAATTGGGATGTATGAGAAACATGTATAATAATCAGAAAACTGTATAACAAATCACAGAATATATATCTTCTTTAACAAATACTGTTTTCCATGCTGTCTTTTAAAATTGTTTTTGCATGAAGCTCCTTCAAATCCAACTTGTTATTGTATATGTGTACTATATACAATCTATATATATATTTGAGAAAACAAATACTTAGTTGTCTAAAGTTAATTTCCCCCCAAAATTAAAAGATCCCATGTTCCATTTTGAGTCAAGAGATCTATTTTAATTTTGTGAGCCAAATTGGATATGTATCATCTGTGTCTCATTAATCATTTATATATTGGCTTTTATTAACTCTGTTTCCATTAACACTACTAGTTTAAAATTCTGAGATCGTCCTTTTTTTTAATAACTTCTTTTTCTGATTTTCCCCAAATAAATAATAAAATTAGAACATTTGCAGGAATATATATATATAATATCTGAAAAGGTGTTGGGAAACCTGAATTTCAAATTTCCTTTAGTTATATTTATTAGGTATTTATTTATTATTCAGCTTCCAGAGTCTCCGTTCTTAAACAAGTAATAATGTATAAGCTGTGAAGTAAGAAAATATAAGAGAAGCATCTTAATGCTGCTTATTTGTTTTAACAAAAAGTAAATGCATTGTTGACCCATTATAGTATCCTACTTCATATCCTGGAAAAGCAGACTTTTCTTCAAAAATTATGACCCCTTGTAATAATTTTAAGCCATTTTCAAATATTTTTTTTCTTCCCTCTTGACCTCTTCTCTGCCATATAAATATGACTGTAGAAACTCTGTAATTAAATGCAAAGATTTGGTTTGGTTTTGCATTAAAGCTTCATTTCATATCGACATCAATTCTTTTTTTCCTGCTTAGAAAAAATGATTTTAAAATAAGCACAATACATGATGTACATATTATGTGTTTTTATATGTACCATAATTACATTATTCATTGATTTATCTGCTTATATATGTCAAGGCTGTGAGTGTGACTAGTCTACACTATTCAGCATGTAAATACATATTTGTGACATTTTTTCATAAGGATAGAAAAAAATTATGTCTTCTGATTTTCTGAATTCCTAACAATTCGACAGTGACACCTGTTCAATGTATATGTTTACTCCTCACTTAATGTAACTGATACATATTTCTTTGAAAAACTTCAGTTTGTCCTTTGGAAAGGTAAATATTTTCCTGTCCTGCAATAAAGTGTTACTTTTGTTGATTTGTCAATCAGTACAGAAATGAGAGTAAAATTACAATTGACAGCTTTAACGATAGAAGTTCTATATGTTATGCTTAACAGAGTTTGTTTTGATTTTTAGTAATGAACATGGAAGTCTGTGATAAACTTTCCAAATATATATGGCTGGATTTTCGTCAAGTGGAAAAGTAGCTTATGTTATATGTGTGTCATTGGTACACATCAGTGTAGTTTAAAGGCCAGTAGCAAGATAACTACTAAAAATATAATAGATTCTCCGTTGGCATGATAAGCATTAAAGTTTCACAGGTTTATAATGAAATATTTTCCTGAAATATAATAGCTTCTACAGAAATAAAACGTAGTGGTAATTCACTAGTGATAAGCCTCAATTGAGGCTTACCACAGGAAGCTTTTTAGTTTGGGTTCAGTTTTGCTGTTCTTAATATAAGTAAAACATTTCTTCCTAGGAATCAGTGACTGTAATCTTATTCTTATTTACCTATACGTGGTTCCTTCAAACCAAGGCTTATTTTTGCATAAGGTTATACTGTTAGAACTTTGTTTTTAGGTAATATTTACACACTAATATGTTCTCCTTTCTATTTAAGAATAATATATTGGACAAAATAATGTCAAAGGAGTATAGATGTGATTTTATATTAAACTATAATTTTTCACCATTGTTAATTCATAATATAGCATTGCCTTTTTTAAAAGATCAGATATATTGTTTGAAAAATACTTGGTATGTCTTAACAATTTTACACTGGTTCATTTCAACACTGCCTTAAGTTCTGAGACTAATAAAAGTTCAGATTTAAATCTTACTATTCAACTTCTTTTTGTGTTGTACGGTATATTGCCCATTATTTTTTTAACTCCCCCCCCCCCTGAAGTTACGGAATACAATTTTTATATTACAGCTGAGATGTGAAAGGGTATATGCCCTCTATTGTTCTCAATGAAATTTTGAATTGAACTGGGCCCTTCTATTAAGAATTCTCTTGGCATACCTGAAAGACTCGTTTTATACTCTGCCAGTCTTTTAAAGTTCTGACCATATTATGAGTAGCAAAGGAACTAGTCTGTTAATGCAGTCTTTTCATTACTCTAAATAATAAAATTTCTCTGTGATCTGTTAATCTCTACCACGTATCCCAGAAAGCATACAGATGTAGCGTGAGAAATAGTTTCTTCTCCTTTCCTGCAGCAAATAAGTTCTATAATTATTTTTCTGGCCAGAGAATCAGGATGTACCAGAGAAAATTATGTGTGTTTAGAAAGTTGCCAAAAGCTTTGCCTGGGAGGGGATCAGCTGTTGTTTTTCTTTAAAAAGAAATTAAGTACTTTCTGAGTCCTAAACATATTCTTAGCGTTACAGAGTTCATACAACAATCTTAGATATGACAAAGTATTAAGGATGTAACAAGCAAAATAGGACAAATTCTATTCATTTTATCCTCCGGACACTCATTCCCCCCCCTGAAATAATAGTGGGATACATGAAGGTTTTTCTTTTTAAAAAGTTGCATTTTGCTTTACTTTTACTTTACTTTTTACTTCAACTTTCTCACTGATTGGAATCCCTTTTTCTTCTTCCTTTTATGCATTCTTTTTTTATCCTAGGTTCTAAATATATGTAAATATCTGCATCATTCTCTAATAATTCTGTTACATAATAATTAGTAGTTTCAAATTATGAAGTACACTTTAAAATTATGAAACTTAAGGAAAAACTATATATTATTAACTTAATTTTATACATTTAAAAAAAATCAAATAGATAAACTATTTAAAAATATCCAAGCTATAAATACGCATAACAAGCTACTATCAAAAGGGCTCCATTTCACTGAAGAACACACATATAGGAGAACCTGAATGAGGATACACATTTAGAGTTAAGAACTTTAACCCATCATACCTTGTTGAATCAACCTGGCCATTGTTGGGGAATGTTGGGAGCTGTAGTTCAGTAATATCAACTACAGATTCAGAATACTTGATAGAATCATCATTTTAAAAAAACACTTCAACACCCTTCAGACAATTCTATAATAATTAGTGATGTTGACTTTTATGATCATGTCAAATCTGAATCTTGAATGAGAACTTTAATCCATCATATCTTATTGAATCAATTTGGCCATTGGTAGGGAATTTTGGGAGTGGTAGTTCAGTAACTTCAACTACAGATTTAGAATACTTGATAGAATCGTCATTTTTTAAAAAAAAAACTTCAACACCCTTCAAACAATTCTATAATTGTGATATTGACTTAATATTTTTATTCATTATATGATTTTGTTATTTGTATTACTTTTGAATTTTTTTAGTATTTAGTTGCTGGGAATTTATTTCTATTTCTTAAGAATTCTGACATCACTTTTGTGATAACATTTCTGATTTGATTTCAATCAAATCAAAAATACATTTTTCTTGAGGAAATACTTGAATGAAGACATAAGTGAGTTACTAAACATTAATGTAGACAAGACAAAATCGCCTAAAGCTGGTGTGCCTTTCATATGGTTATATTTCCTATAAAGAACACATTTTGTAGACTGGAGCACTTGTTAAAACCTATATTGTTGCAAGGTTCCTAGATAGCAGTTGTGTATTTGATTAGTGCCTTTTATCAATCTGATAAGTTGCCTGCAGTGATTTCCATCAAATCAGGGTTTGGTTCAGGAGATTCAGGTTACAAAAATTTCTCATGTGGATTACTGCAGTATGCTAGGTGTGGTTATCTTTAAAGATTGTTCAGAAATTGCATCTTAATTCAAAATTTTGCAGCCCACTAACGTATGTAGATGAGCCATAAGAGGCAAATTACTCTTTTCTTAACACACCTGCACTGATTGCCTGTTTGCTTTCTAGACCCATTTCTAAATGCTAGCAGAGACTTTTAAAGTATTGAACATCCTGCATATATTAGGTTGTGCCTTTTCCTTACTCTGTGTTCATGGTGTCACTAGTTCTGTAGGAAAGGCCTATTTTCTTCCTACCCTTCATAATCTATAAATTCTTGTTATAAATCTTTAATTGTAGAAGTGCATTAGGCTTTACTATTTTATCAACAACTAAGAAATAGGATTTCCCCCCAGAAAGTTCTCCTAGTTATACTCTGTTTGAAATAAAAGCATTGTTTAATAAAACCTTTCAATTCTGTTTTTGTTTTATTATTATTATTATTACATTTCCAGAGGTTGTCATATAAGTACTTAAGTAAATACATTTTATTTTACAGGTGAACAAGCATTGTCACACAGCTTTGTTGAGTCCATGTTGGCCAAGCTACATAAGAGCCAGAGCAGAATTTGCAGACATTCATCCTGAGCTCTTGTTCTAATTACAGGGCCCACATTGGTTCTTCAAATGTAAGTTGGAGTTACTCCATTTCTTAGGTTTTCTATTTGATTTCATGTATTTTTCTTTTTTCATTTTATTGTTTCAATATTTTAAACTTTTCTCTATTAAAAAGTTGGTCTTGAATCTACATGTGGATCAGCTGTTATAAATTTGTTTGTCATGTATTTTATGTCATTTATTTATTTTAAACCCACCCCACAAGCCATTAATCCCTAATCATTCAGAAATATAGTATGTAGAAATGCTTGTTTTGCAGATGGTGAAGATACTGCCATTTATCTGTGCTTAAGTGTTGAGAAGATCAATTGGCAGAGATACAACCCTAATCCAGACTCTATTCGAGGGGGAAAAATCTATTTAAAACTGTGGCTTTCATCCTCATATTATCAATATTTATGCTATACATGTACAAACATTAGTAATATATTTTGTATGTTTGAAAACTGAAAATTCTTTTGTGGTAAAATATTTCAGTACATAAGATTTGATCTATATTAATACTAGCAGTGGCTGGCTTCACAGAATATACATAATGGCTTTTCTTACAGAATAATTTAATGAAAATATTAATGGTGGCGTTCTTACATTACATTTAACAAAAAATAAATTATTATTTTTTTATATTTTAAAGTTACATGTGAATTTTTCTCCCAACAAAATTTATTGGGTATTTTCTGATTCTAGAGAATAAAATGGCTTCAATTCATTTTGAAGTTTTCCCTTATTGATAAATCATTTTTCTATAATGGTATAGAAAATGAAAATATTTTTATTACTTTTTTACACAAATCATGTTGTAATTGCATAGTTTACACAATTAATGTAAAACAGTAATTACAATGATTGCATCCTGAACAAAATAAATGTGTATACTCTGGAGATTAGAATTAAACTGGATTTTTAAATCATCTAATCTAATGTCTTCCTCAGTGCAGGAAATCCAGAACTAAAACATATTGTATGATGTTGAGAAAGCATATCAATGGTTTGCTAGAAAACCTCCAGCAAAGCTGAGTCTACCTTCTTCCCCCATAAACTGTTCTTGTCATGAAACAATTTTTTCTACTGTTTTGTCAAAATCTATCCTTCTGTAACATAAACCATTAGACCTAGACTAATTCAGGAACAGGTCCTTGCCCTCTTCTTGTAGCAGTCTGTTATTTTCTAGGCTACAGTTTTTAGAGGAATGTCCTTCAAAGGGAAAATAGAAAATAGCTGTTAAAATTGACTAGCTACGTTTAAATTTTTTTAATTGAATTTAATTTTTTTATTGAATGAGGTATCTCTTATGTAATTTTTGTACATATTTTCTAACAAAAAATGTTTACAAAGTTGAAGGCCCGTGAGATCTCTGCTTGTACTTTTAAAAAAGATGTGAAAAAAGGAACATTTGACTTTAAAGGTCTGCAATATGAATCCACATTCATTAATGCACAGCAAGCAATAGATAAAGAAGGTACATGTAATCAATCTTATCCAAGAACAACATGTACCATCTTGTCTTAACTCTACATTTTTGTCTGCACCTGCTGAAAAATTGCATTTCTTGTTTTGCTCATTTCCTCCTTACTGTTTTTTTCTAAGTAGTTTGAAAACGAATAGATCCAACAAAGAGGAAATCCAAGCTAATTATATATTAATCATAGTGTCATCAAGACATTCCTAACTCTTCTTACATTTCTAACACTAGAGCAGAATTGGTGCAAAATCAAAGCAAAATCTGGAAGTATCCAGGATCAGACTAGCAAAGAATAAACAGGAACTTGTAATTTCTATGTCCTGGAAGGTATTATACTATTGCTGCATCCTGAAATTCATATTGGTCTTCTTTATAATTACAAAAAACACTGATAGATTATATTATAATATTTACAGTAAACTATCCTTCCTTCCTTCCTTCCTTCCTTCCTTCCTTCCTTCCTTCCCACTTGAGAGTTCTACTATAGCAATTTACTTCATTGCTTCCCATTGTAACGTTCTGCTTTTGATTTTTTTTAAATGATTAGCAGAGAATGATCAAGTGATAATTTAACTTGTTAAACTCATTGGTTTGGAGTCTAAGATGGGAAGTAGCAACTTCTGTCTCTCTTTCAGTATCAAACTGAACAACTCATCCTTTATGCTTCTATCCTTCATTTAGGAGGACCCAATCACTACCCACGTTAAACTGAGATCAATGTAGAAGAAGAATAGATAATAAACTTTCCATCATGAACTACTTACTAGTTTAAATTAGGATCTAAAGAAATTAAAATGTGATTTTGTATGCAATAAGAACATTAATTTCAAATGGCCATGTATACATACCCCTAAACCAGAATTCAGGTTAAAAGATGCCATTTGCCAATCAATCATACAGGAACTAGGGAGTGGAGGTTTGGGGGTGGGTTGTTTAATAAGTTTTATTATAGGGTGTATTTTTTTTAATTCTGTGTCTCCTGAAGTCACTTTCAGTGTGAGTTGGATGACTATATAAATCTGCTAAATAAATAAACAAGCAAACAAATATTAAAAGACAGGTGTTGATATTTAAGTAAAGATTAAGATATATACCATATTATGAAAGAGCAAGTGTGGTTCACCATCTTTCCATACAGTTGAATAGTTTGAAGCTGTTAGTAATAATTTAATTAAAAATAAGTTCATTAAAGTAATTGGACTAACCTAGAAATTGTTTAAAAAAATGTTTATGAGTATATTTGCTACTTCTGATGTTTTTGGTAGGTAGCTGAATCATCCTGATGGCATGCAACAGGAACCAGCTGCTGAGAATATTAAAATGCAAGCATTTATTCCTCTAGAGAGACAGTAACATCTGCAAAGTTTTCCTGTCTTGATAATTCCACAGAGCATTCCCTAGTAGTTTTAACTTTTTTCATCTTTCTGCAATTGCTTTGGATCTCTTTTTGTTTCATAATATGTCAAGGAATATTACACTATGTGATTGTTACTGAGATTAAAAATAAAATTAGTTTAGGAAGAGTTATAATTTTAAATATGGGAGATACAGTACATTATTGGTGTAGAAAGGAAATGAGTGATTCTATGTGACATAAATCATTTTTGGTACTGGTATGTAGTATATTAATGATGATAGAATGAAGAAACAGGCGCTAACAGGTAATTCCACAGATTTCATTTCTGCAATATTAGTGTGAATAATGTTAGAAATTTTTCTAAAAAGTTGTATCCCGTTTCTGTGCCTTTTCTTAATTTACCTTTACTTATTCAAACTAATATCCTGGTCTTTGATTAATTATCTTCTAATTACTTCTGGGTTTAAATTTTTCTACATTATAGCTATATAGACCATCTACAGTTAAAATGAAATACAAATGGAACAAGTTCATAGCATCTAATTCAAATTTCATTGCTTGCAATGGGACTTAGGTTCAATAATTTAACTAAGCTGGACTAAAATGTGTATGTTAAATACAGACATAAACACAATATTTAAATACCAGGAGAATTGCTTGAATGTAATGTACCATATTTTTCAGAGTATAAGACACACCTTTTTACCCCCCAAAAAGAGGGTGAAAACTTGGGTGTGTCTTATACACCAACCCACCCACCCCCACCCTTTGGCCTCTGTCTTCCAGCAATTTACCTGCTTGCAGGAAAGAGGGAAGAGCCTGTAAAACCAAGCAAATCATTAGCAGCTTCCCGACCTACAGCTGATTTGCCACGTGCTAAAATGAAACTGAAACTAAGCTGCAATGAGGCAAATAGCTGGGAGACACGCTGATTTTTATTTTCTGCTGAACTGGATGCAAGGGGATAAGTGAATAACTATAAATGTCTGTAGAATGTTCAAATTATTAGACTTATTTTTTAAATACTTCTTTATTATTGTTCTAGAGCCAGGGGTCTCCAACCTTGGCAATTTTAAGACTTGTGGACTTCAACTCCCAGAATTCCACAGCCAGCTTTGTTAGCTTTCCTGGCTGTGGAATTCTGGGAGTTGAAGTCCACAGGTCTTAAAGTTGCCAAGGTTGGAGACCCCTGTAAATCTAGACAACTTAACAAAATAAAGAAGCTTTTTAAAATAAATGCTTGCTCTGAAGAGGTCCAGTGCTATTGTATCTTCTTTTAAATAATAGAGAATAATGTATACTTCCAGAAATTTTAATTAATTTTAACAGCTCTGTACAATGTAACAGTGTCCTGTTTAGTATTAGAGTTAAATCCTGACTTACCTTGGAGTAGATCTATTTAAATAATTGGGAGGAGTTAGTGTGACTACATTTAAGAAAACTTTCTGGCATAATGTACATTTCTCCAATTCTTTGCTATTTCTATGGGTCAGGCACACATGCACAGAAATACACAGCATATATCATCTGTGCTGTTTGCTGTTTGGCAAATTGCTTGGAGGCAGAGGCCTTTTTTCCTTGTTTTCCTCCCCCAAAACTAAGGTGCGTCTTATACTCCGAAAAATACGGTATGTAGAACTACCAAAGATCCAGTCTGATTTAGTAGTTAAGGCACCTGGTTAGAAACTGGGAGACAGTGAGTTTTAGATTGCCTTTGGCAGAAAGCTAGTTGGATGGCCTTGGCGTAGTCATTCTCTCTCAAGCCAGAAATTGCAAACCATTTCCAAAATCTTGCCAAGAAAACTGCAGAGATTTGTCCAGGCAGTCACTAGGAGACGCAAAGACAAACACACATACTAAAAAAGAACTATGAGGGATAAGAGGCATTGATAGAATTGGAATGTTAAGAGGCAATACAGTTTATTAAGTACAGGCCCGCAAATCTGACCTAAAAAGAGGCTGTGAACCAATTCAGGACTATGAAATAAAAATATTTATTTTTATTTCTTAGATTTCTATTCCATATTTTGTTCATAATATTAGTATAATATAGATAGCATTCCATCCTCCAGTTTTTTCCTACAACTATATTTAGGAATAGTTAGGCTGAAAGAGAGGATGGACTTAAACATGGAAACTCCCAATCCCAGTCCAATATCTTAAATACTACACCCTCACTGCATTTTTAAATACCACACTTATACATAGTAAATATTCTTAATTCATGTCAGTTCTTGGTCCATAGTAGATGGTATGATGTGATTTTGTTTACTGCTATAATTGACTTTTTCCAAGCCTGGACATTATACTATTCTCTGCAATATATTCATTGTCAATGTACAATGAAAAATATACTGACTAGTAGACACAAGACCCATTACTTGCTTGGTATACCATGAAACTTACTTTATAAAGTATGAAGCTACTGAGGCCAGCTAAAAGTCTTATAGCATCCATGTAAGACTTTCAGCTGGCCTCAGTAGCTTGATACTTTATAAGGTAAGTTTCATTGTACCAAGCAAGTAATGGGTCTTGTGTCTACTAGTCAGTATATTTTACATTTACTTACATCAGCCATGTAATTAACTGCTTCTCATGTCAGGGTTCTGCTTTGGATTTCCATTTTTACTTCCTTTTGCATTTGGATTAGAGTTGGCTATTTTAAACAGAGAACTTCTGAACTGTTTACTTTGCTGTATTTAACGCTCTGCATGGCCAGTCCTGGTTTTATATTTTATTATCTATACAGACTTTATAATCTATAGAGACCTAGAATCACAAAGGAAAGAAAAATAATAATCTAATTATACAATATTGAAGGCATTGTAGCAGTCTGTCTTTATCCAATCTAGGTTGGTCACTGGGACCAGAGTTTAGTCTTTCGAGTTTTTGGACTCGTGATGGACCACATCCTCAGGAAACTTTTCTCTACCTGAATGTAGAGACAGGTTTTCTGAAAACTTCTCTCTACATTCCACACATTCTGGTAGAGGGAAGTTCCTTGAAGATGGACTTCAGCAAGAGTCCAAAAGCTCGAAAAATTAAACCTCTGGTCCCGGTGACCAATGTAGATTGGATCCTGCAACATTATCCTGGGACAAGTATATCTGCTTTCATTCATAAGACTGTCTTTAATACAAAATTGTACAGACAACCACATATTTCAACTGTTTATATAACAACGCATTGGCCAGTAGATAATTACCTACTGTTTTATAATACATGAATATGTCATAAATTAATGTTATTGTACTTCTCACTTATGCTGCTTTTCACCAATTAAATGTCCAGTACAATTTATGTATACATCATTATACCCTTAAGAATCACACCCTGCTTTTTATTTGGAGTAAATGTTTTGCATAACTAAAAAGCAAAGCAGTTGCCATGTAAACAGCATAATTCCCATTTACAGGAAACTCATGCTTGATTCTACCTTGGATTATTCATAGGCTTCATGCTATATGCATTTTACTGTGCAACAACCTGATAGGATGTCAAACATTCATGGTTTTGACAGCATCTTAAATATACAAAGGTTCTCTGTTGCAAAGTTTATTGATAGTCTCTCTCAGAATTTAATAGACTAGAGAAAGTACTTGTAGAATAAGTTGTTTCTAACTAGCAGACAGTTTAATGTCATTTTTGATATCTGCAAGGAATTCAATAAATAAAGTTAATATGTTGGATCTAATGTTTTAAAAGGGGTGATTTAAATATATGGTCACCTTAGAAATGTATTTATTAGGGAATTGCTCTTATATGCATGCATACATACTGTATAAACGTATACTCTTGTTTAAAAAAAACCAGAAATCTAATAGAATAATCTTGGAGATCTTCTAGTCCAAGTTCCTGGTCAAGCAGAAGACCTTACCATTTCAATATATGATTGTCCAATCTCTACTTAAAAACTTCTGAAGGCAAGCCGTTCCACTGATTAATTGTTCTAATGGTCAGAAAATTTCTCCTTAGCTCTAGGTTGGTTCATCCATTGCGTCTTCTTCTGTCTTCAGGTGCTTTGGAGAATAGGTCGACCCCTTCTTCTTTGTTGCAGCCCCTTAGATATTGGAACACTGCAATCATTTCACTCCGATTCCTTCCTTTCATTTCTTTTCAAATATCTTATCTTGGTTCCTATTACTATGAAATATTTATGCTGAGAAAATAAGATAGGGAAAGCATGTAGAGCATGGATTCTGGAATTCTTTCACACAGCAGTTGGCATAAAAATATATGGGTTGGGTTTTTTTTTTAATAACAGGTAACTGTGTGTGGGGGGGGGTATTTCTGTTCTTCCTTTGTTGTGGCACCCATATGGGCATATAGGTTTATTAGGAAGCACAGGACAGACTTTATGTATAGTGTATTAGGAAGCATATGACAGATTTTAAGTGATGGGACAATGAGGGACAGAGCTCAGACACAACATTGCCAATAGTCTGAGCTACCTAGCTACCTCTCCCATAGGAATGCACTGAGGTTTTTTCTCCTGAATATTTTTGTCTGTAAATCCTGGCCTAATCTCAATCTGGGGTGTTTTTTTTTTTTTGGCTATCTTCCACAGATCTATTTTTGTCTTGTCCTTATCTTTTAGTTTTCAGATATATTCTCTTGGGTTGAAAAGATTAAAAATTAGATGTGATTAGATGTGATTTTTATTAGGGAGTATGAATTTTTATTAGGGAATAGAATATGGGATATTTTAGGAAAGACAGTAGATGAGAAATAGACTCTGCAGAAGAGAATGAAAATTGACCTGTACCTATAGACATATTTAAGGAATTTGTGTTTTGTTACCACATTTCAAATATCTCAATTTCAGATGAGATCAGTACAAAGAAATTATTCTTTCCTTGTATGCATTGATATCTGCAATTTTCTATAGTAGTGTCAACATCCATAATAATCAGATTCAGTATGTTTTATGAATGAAACATTCCTACACATTTTTTTTCTCCAGATCAGAATGTTAAACAAGATGCTGCACATATTTCTAAGCATTCAAAGATCTGTGCCTACATTGACTGCAAGAGTCTAATTTTATTTCATTTTAGTTCTTCATTCTCACTGAATCTCTTATTGCTATGAACTATGTAATTAGACAGTCCATACACTACCATATTCAATTTGATTATGTTTCCATATCCAGAAAGAAATATCTGTTGTTTTGGTATTGAACAGACAGTTAAATCTCCAAATTTTCATTATAGTTGACACTATAGAGTGAGCATTGAGCAAGTGACATCAATATACATTCTCAGAGATCAATGGAGTGATGCATTAGTAACATAGCATAGGCATGGATTCATGGATTACTAGCATTATAAGCTTGGGGAAAAATTGAGCTTTTTCAGCATTAATAGGAGTAATAAAATTAATAAATCTTTTAGACTGAATCCAGGCATTATTCAGTACTTATTTTGAGGGAGTGTATTTTCTTTCAATAAATCCAGTCCCATAAATACATAGAATATATCCTTATTCTATTTTAGATGTTCTTTAGCTGTCTGTTCTGAAGAAATACATATCAGAGTGCCAGTATATCTGCATAAACAACTTGTCCTATATTTATGTATATGTACAGTTCCTAGAAAAAAATGGCTTCTGAAATCATACAAGGTTTTTTTAGATGTTTTGGACTTCGAGTCCTATCAGACTGAAGAATGCCAAGGAATTGTTGGAGTTCTAATCTGAAATATCAGGAAGGCAACAGGTTTCTCATCCCTGCTTTCTGCAAGTATTAGTGAGATTTTATTTATTTTCTCCTGTCCCTTAAATTCTGTTTTAGGAGCTAAGGATCATTGTGTTTTTTGTAGCATTGAATGGAATCATACCTAACATTTGCTTGTAATGTTTGGGTAGTTAATCCATATCTATAGTAGCAACTTCAATTAATTGTGATTCTCTAGGTTAGTTCGGTATTCTTTCTTAACTTCAGTCAACATAAAATGTCAGTATTCAGAGATGAAGATTATTTCTCATATATATGAAGCTACAGTGAAAAAATAAGGTGCAGTTACAAGTATAAATGAAGGCATAGCTCAAAACTACAATAATAAGTTTTATTCTGAAGGAGAAGGGAGTAAAAAGTTGCCAGTGCAGCAAGTGAACTGCTATTGAGCTATGACCCTATTGTCTCATTTCCATCCACCTGTTTGCAAATGAATGAAACAGAGTGAATTGATTTGGCATAGGGTCAAAAGATATTTTAAACTTTGAAGTTCTTTTTTGTTGTCTTTGCTTGCATTTGAGAAGTCAGGGAACCTACTTTAGATATGCATTTTAAATTAAATTATATGTAATAGACATACATTGGTGAACATTTTTTCTATTTTTTATTTTGGTTTTATAAACAATGGCATTACAATACTGATGCAATATCAAAAGCATGCCTTTTGAAGCTACGAAGATTTTTGTTGTTAAATTTGCATTCTTTTCTCCAGGGATATCAGGTGTTTTACCTCAGAACAGTCTTGCTATTCTCTATCTTGTATCTTTTTTTTTTCTGTATTATCATTTCATATAAAGATAATTTGTTAAATGAATCAACAAAATGTGTTCTGTGGAAAAATATTCTGAAATTTTGTTAGGTCAATTCATGGATTAGCTTCTCAGTCAGTAGTACAAATTAGTAAGATTGTATTGCATATCTGGATTTTATGCAGTATATTATCCTAATGGAAATAACAGTATCTGAAGCACATTTGTGAAAACTAGAGACAGAACAGATAATTCAAAGGATTATTTTGTGATGAGCTGCTATTATTCTAGTCAGTGTTTTCTCAAATTATATTTTAATATAAAAGGTCATACAGTTTCTTAAAGATCTTAAGCTGAGCCATATACTATTGCCAATAACAGAATAAGTTTCCAAATAAAGTAAATGGGGTAACAGAATTGAGTGACATGTGGTAGGCATGTTAGAAAAGTAAACTGTATGGCACACACCTGCTTTTTGGCTGTGCTGTACCACAAGTTAGCATTTTGGATGAGCAGTTTCCGTTCTGTTGTTTTCTCTCAACACATGGTGTTCAAAACAGTTAAAAAGAAAACCGTGCCCATTTGTTCATCTCAGAAGCTTGCAATTTCTGAAAATTCTGCCAGATTTTATACGTGTGTGTATATATATATATATATATATATATATATATATATATATATATATATATATATATATATATATATATGTGTGTGTGTGTGTGTGTGTGTGTGTGTGTGCGTGTGTATGTATGTGTATATATATATAATATATATATATATATATATATATATATATATATATATATATATATATATATATATATATATATATATATATATATATACAGAGAGAGAGAGAGAGAGAGAGAGAGAGAGAGAGATCATATACTGTATGCATGTTTAGCTGATATTTATATAGAGATAGATGGAAGTTGTATTTTCAAATGCAAGGGTAATACCATAAGAAAGCAACTGAAATTAATTCAAAGCAATTACCAGAAAGTACATATCTTTTGGAAATAGAGGTGTTGATCATTGTGTATATACACATTAAAGTATATAGCTGAACTATATAAAGTATCTAACAGTGCCTGTTCCAAACAATGCATTTACAGTTGATCAACAAAATGCATTTTAGTTTCTCAGTAACTTGAAAACTTTATAGCATTGATAGATTTTGGGTACCAATTACTCTTTCACTTTGTGACATTAGTAAAGATGTGCTATGGCTCTAATGCATGACATTTTTCTAGAAGCTAAAAGAATCGAAGTCTTAAGGTCAGAGAAGGTATCCTGTCATCTCTCATTTGTACAGCTGCAAGTATAAAATAATGGTACTAAATTAAATATTAACAAATTTGAACAAAGCGATTCAAGTGAGATTTAGTTGATATAATAAATAAATTTGAGATCAAATAATATATCTTGTGTTGTATTTTTTTGATTCTTCAAGCAAGCTAATATACAAAGCTGATGATTTTGTAATTTGAAAATGGAATGATTTCCTCACCAAATCTAAATTGATGTTCACTATCATTGACAACACCCTATCTTGGTGTATTATTACCTGGAAAATGTAACTTTATTCAAAAACACAAAGAGTTCAATCCAATACATATTTAATATTTCCCAAAAAGTATTGGTACCTTCTATGTTTTCCCAAAGAATTTCAATTTACCATGAAATAAGTTGAAACTTATATAAGTAAGTGGCATCCATCATTCTTTATTCCATATAGCAGACATTGCTTTTGACATATGATTTAACATATTGTAAATAATAAAACCAATGTAAATGATGTAGACATAATTATTGGTACCACATGGAAATTAAAAGACGGCATTAAGTCCATGCCATTTTCATTTGTTTTATTATTTACAAGAATATGTTGGCATACATCAAAAGCAAAGTGTCTGCTCTATGAACTATAGAATAAAAAATGGGTGTCATTTACTTGTCTCAGTTTCCACTTATTTCACAGAAAAGCAAATCCTGGAGAAGGCTGATCTGACATGTATCACCAAGACATGGCTGGGATTCCTCTCTCGGAAATGTTCCCAGCTGATATCGAGGGTGACAGCAGCCTAGACTATAAGTAGGGGAGGTGGTGCGGTTGTTGTTATTGGAGCAGAGCATTTCTGATTGTTACTAGAAGACTCACTCCACAATTATCCCCCTGTGAGACTCTTTTTCTTTTTCTACCGATCAGTTGATACAGTTTTTTCCCGAACGCCATCACTCTGCTAAACAAATAATTTCCTCACCACTGTCAAACTATTCACTAAGGCTGCATTACTATTACTATTAGTCTTCTCATCGTTCCTATCACCCATCTCTTCCCACTTACGACTGTATGACTGTAACTTGTTGCTTGTATCCTTACAATTTATATTAATATTGATTGTTTCCTGATTGCTTATTTGTACCCTATGACAATCATTAAGTGTTATACCTCATGATTCTTGACAAATGTATCTTTTCTTTTATGTACACTGAGAGCATATGCACCAAAGACAATTTCCTTGTGTGTCCAATCACACTTGGCCAATAAAGAATTCTATTCTATTCTATACCAGCCTCCATCTTCTTAGCCTGCAGGATTGGTGGTGGAGTTTCCAGACTTATGGTTTTGGGGGGTTTTCAATTTGCCTTCCCTTGGAATGGAATTGGAGGTAGCTTTGGAATTCATGGAAACCATGACTTCCACAAGCCTGTCCAAAATAATTCATGGTCTGACTAAGGGTACATGTCAACTTTGTTGTTTTTGTCAAGGTGGTGCCTTTGTGATCAGGATTTGATGGACCTGTTTTTGGTCCGATCAAGATCTGGTTGTTATCAGCTTTTCTAACGCTGCACCCTTTTGCAGGAAGGCGGAGTGGAGCAGGTCACCCTTAAATGACAGATGCACTCAGTGGGTTTCAGGGGAGCTGGGGATTATAACTGAAGATCCGCATAATCCTGCTGAGATTCTAGTTGTCATCTGGAATAAATAGGATTGCTGCCACATGCCCTCTGCTGACCCGTGGATCTCATATTGCCACATGGTATATGGAGGGATTGAGAGAGATAAAACAGTTCAAGAGATGTCTAGAATGCCACTGGCAGAAGATGAAAATGTTGGTTAGGGCTGCTATTAAAGTCTACCTTGTGACAATTCATGTGGTGAAGCAGAATTATTTCTGTGCACAAATTGCTTCTGTAGATAATCACCCTACAGTCCTCTTACCAAGTTCCTCTGGTAAGGAGGTCTAAGTTCTATCTGCAGGGTTGAGGAATTTGCTGATTTTCTGACAGATAAAGTTATATCTGCATGCTGAGGAATTTGCTGATTTTCTGACAGATAAAGTAATTCAGATTTATTTCCATTCAGATATCAGTGTGGGCACTGGTCCAGGAAAAAATGCCTAGGGTAGGTCCTTTCCAGTTATCTGGAAATAGTTTGACCCTATTGCTCCTGAGGTAGTAGACAGGATTTTAGGGAATGTGAGCTTGGCCACCTGCATTTTAGACCAGTGTCCCCCATGGCTGGTAAAATCCTCTGGAGTGTGTGTGTGTGATGTGTTAGTGAGTATTATAGGTGATAAATGCTTCTTTAGATGAGAGGGTATAGTCCCAGCCCTTCAAGGAGGCCATGGTTCACCCCCTCCTCAAGAACCCATTATTAGATCCCACCTAATGAACAATTTTTGTCCTATTACCAACCTTTGCTTTCTGGGAGGCGGTCATGCTGCAACATCAGAGGATCCAGAACAGATTATCTGCCTGTTTCAGTTAGGACTCAGGCCTGGATATGGGATGATCATACTTTTTGATGATCTTTGATGATAGCAGTATGGGGATAGTGCATCTATCATTGCTTTAATTGACCTCTCAAAGTTTTAAGTAATGTCAACAATGGTATCTTTCTGGAAAGGGCCTGGGATTTGGGGATACCATGTTGTCCTAGTTCACTTCCTTCTACCAAGGCTGTTTTCAATTGGTGTTGATTGGGAGCAAGAGGTTCGACTCTTGATCCTTACTTTGTGAGACCTCACACGGATCAGTTGGTGCTGCAGTGATCTTTCTGTTCCTGTTTAACATATATATGATATTGCTGGGTGAGATCATCCATCACCATGGAGTGAGGATATCACCAGTATGCTGATAATACTTTGTTTGTTTATTTAATTTGTTTACCTCCCATCTTGTGAGTTGTACATCTCTGCCTGCCATGAATTAAGCAATGTTTCATGAGTTACCGCCCTTTCTTTATGCCTGGAGGCTATTAAGGTCCAGATGGGGATAACAGGCTAAAACCGAACCCTGGCAAGATGGAGTGGCTTTGGTTCTTGAAGAATTACCACCATTGGTCATGGATGGGGTTATACTGCCCCAGAATTACCCGGTGCATAATCAGAGTTCTTTTGGACTTACAACTCCTTAAGGAGCAGGTGACAATTATGGCCAGTAAAACCTTTGAGGTATTGCCAGTTGTGCACCAGTTGTATCCATTCCTAGACCAACATGCCCTCCTCACAGTTACCCATGTTCTAGTCACCTCCCTTTTTTACTACAGCAATGTGCTTTTTGAAGGGTATCCGCAAGCTTCAGCTGATTCAAAATGTAGCAGCCTGCATATTTCTGAGCAAGTCAAGATGTGACACTCTTTTGCAGGAGATGAATTGGTTACCAATTTGCTTCCAGGTACAAGTCATGATGCTGGTTATCACCTTTAAAATCCTACATAACTTGGGGCCAGGTTATTTGAAGGATCACATCTTTCTGGTCCAGAGGCTCAGAGCAAAAAGGCAAGGTATGTCACGGCTCCCATCTATTAGGAAAGTACATCTAGTGAAATCAAGGAAAAGGGCTTTCTTTGTGATGGCTCCCTCCGTTTGAACACCATGACCGCATAGATAAGATTTGGCCCACCTTGATACATTTTTGGAAGGCCCTGAAGATATGATTCTGTCAGGTGGCCCCCGGGTTGATACAGAGCCGATCGGGTAGCTCATGTTATTGTGAGAACTGGAGGAGGATGGGTTTATGGATTCTTATATTGTGATATTTTAATGTTGTAAACCACCCAAGTCACCGTATATAAATTTAATGTATAAATTGGGATTGGTGAAAAGTGGCGGGATACCAGTATTTTTGGTTGCATCTGTATGAATGTGAAGGAATTCAGTCTGTGAGGCATCCATAATTCAGATGTCTAGGCCTGGAATTTATACCCCCAGATGCACTCTATGCACTCTATCAGTAGAGGAAGAAACTACTTATTCCCTAGTGGGCATAGGAGGTACCCTGCTTTACCCTATATTTAGGTAGTAAAAAGACACACACACACACACACACACACACACACACACACACACACACACACACACACACACACATGGAATATAAGTTAAATGTCAAGCTGATATAACCCTGGTTCTGCTAGTTATTCTGCTGACATGATAAATGTATAATTTTTAAGGTGCCCATATTTTTGGACTATAAGACGCACCAAGATTTCGAAGAGGTAAACAAGGAAAAAAAGTTTTTGCCCTCCCCAGCCCCCAGGAGCATTCTGCAGGCCTCCCAAACCCTTGGCATGTTTTTGTGAAAAATTCGCCTGTTTTTGGTAAAAACAGGACGTGTAGGGCGGGGTTTTGGAAGGCCAAAAATGGCTGTATTCGGTGTATAAGACGCACCAACATTTCCACCCTCTTTTTGGGGGGGAAGTGTGTCTTGTAATCCAAAAAGTACGGTATGTGCTTTTTTCTGTGAATGTTAACAATTCTTTATGTCTAACCCTTTCTGGAATTGTTTTTAGTGGCAGTCATAAATGATTACTGTCGAATAAATAAGAATTATGACATTTGTAAAAATATAAATAGCTCTACAATTATTTAAGGAAATTTAATTGTTTTCTGTAAGACTAATGTAACCAGCATTAAATACATAGCGTGTGATAACAGAAGTCTGTTTGGTTATTCTTGCTAGGAATCAAGACAAATTCTTTATTTTGTAAAGATTGGCAAGGATACATATAACATGGGATTTGCCAATTTTTTTACAAAAATATGAACTAATGACTCTAGCCACTTTTTGCCAGAATGTAATAATGAAATTTCTAGAATAAGTCTAGAATAAGAAAAAACATTAGAAAAGCATTTTATAGTGAAAGACTAAATAAGAAATAATTTATCTAAAATATTAGCTAAAAAATTGGCTTTTGAAAGGAAAAAATAAAGCCACTATGAATCCGAAGTAAATTAGAAGTAAATGCATTTAATAATTAATTAATTATCTACTAACTTAATATTACAGGTATCTATTAAAAATTATTCTTATTTCTACTTTTTAGAAGAAATACTGGCGTTCTAGAACGCCTGTTTGGATATTCATCATTTAAATATTGGGGAATCCTTCCTTTTCAAGTCACCTATCACGCTGCTATCTATTAGACTGAGCAAAGTATACGGATAACTTTGTGATGAGGTGTCACCTGTTAGACCTTAGTGAAGTTTTCAGTCCCTCTTGCTTTTTCACAAGTTCATAATTAGACATTTGCTTTCTCTGAACATAATAGGATAATGTTTCTTAAACTGTATTTCTTTCAGGACTGTTTCGCAATTTTTAAAATTATAGAGAGCTTTTGTTTATATGGGCTATATTGATCAATATAAACCATATTGAAAATTAAAATTGTTGCATTTGCTGTTGCTAGCACTTCCCATGATTGTTTGATGAGATTTTGTATTAGTTTTCAACATAGACAGGATCCTAGAACAACACTTTAAGAAACTCTGTAGTAGGATACTGTAGTAACAAGGTATTTGACTGTGTTAGAATCAACAGTATTATGGTTTTAATTTTCGCATTCCCTCTAACTGGGTGAAAGAGTTTCAGATAGTTATATAGCACCATTCTCGAATGGGCTGATAGTCTATAAAGTGGGATGAAGAGTGACAGAATAGGAAATTCTTCAATACACTTTTAAATAAATCGTTCCGGTTTCATCTCATCATAAGGATTGCTATGCCTAAGCAGGTATATATTTAATTGTCCAATTTGTATGACCACCCATTCATCCCAAGAAATTATGGACAGCAAATAAAATAAAAACAAAGAATTCTATTAAAGCAAATCAATCAAACAAACAAAACCTCTAATCTTGCTCAGTAAAACCACAAAATCACTAATCATATATATATAATCCCATGTCAGAGCCTCCATGCTAACACACTGATCCCAACAGTATGTTAGCATGGGGTTGCAGAATTGAAGAAGCAAAACATCTTCAAGGAAAAACAAAGTCCTGTTGCCTTTTGAAAAAGCACCTTTGAGACAACCATGACCCAGAAGACTGAGAATCTCGATAGGTTGACCCCAACACTTAACTAGATTATAAAAAAGAATATTTAAGGAAAGTATTTTAATAAGAGTAATCAAGTTATAATTTGAAATAATAATTTCACTGCTGTGTGAAATTGAGAGTTCTACAGTTGGCATATAGTCATCTATAAACTCTCTGAGCAAACAATGAGAAACGGACAGAAAAACAGTGTGATAAAGACAGTTATAAAATTGCCAAAAATTGAGAGAGCAGTACTGAATTAAAAAATAAAAAAATCCCTCAAACTCTGTATTTTCCCTCCCAAATTTATCTTACAGTTCCAGATCTCCCAGAGATTTTGGTTTCTGAGCCTGAAATAATAGATTTTGTGCCTGTTTCTCATAAGACGTCAGCCAAAATTCCCTGAGAAGAAACTTCTTGTCCCACTGAATCCCATTCTACTCTCCACCCTCCCATGTTTCACTGAATGGACTGTGGCTATAATTTGAGACTGTTTTAAAGCCGTAACCAGTACAGTACTAAAAATTATAAATTCTCTTAATTCACTGCACTATACATGTAAAACTTTTGACAGTTTAATAATATCTGAATCCAGTAACTTATCGAGAATTAAGGTTGCTAATTCAGTTGAAGAATTGTAAACTTTTGAATTGATCCATTCCTATATAGATTCAGCGTTCAGTATCAGATTTTACAGTTCATCAGTTGCTAAGAGAAAAGCTGTTGGTGCATGTACTGTATGTATATGTTTATGTATAATTAGTTTATCATGTGTGCTAAAGCTATATATATCCTTGATTAACTTGCCAATGTGGCTTTTCACACAAAACTTTGTCAATTATCATTGGTACCATGCCAATGATAGAGAATAAGAAATCATACACAATAATAAAGTTGACTGAGTTTAACCTGCTACTTGGCTGAGTTTAAGATACTACAAGACTTTGCTTGTTGCAACAATCTACATAATAATCTTTCCTGGTGATTTTTTTTAAATGTATGGTTATGTCTAATGACTTACATTTGTGCTCTGTGTCTTTGTAGGTGGTATTATATG
The DNA here is from genome assembly GCA_023053685.1 of Diadophis punctatus similis. Classification (NCBI taxonomy): domain Eukaryota; kingdom Metazoa; phylum Chordata; class Lepidosauria; order Squamata; family Dipsadidae; genus Diadophis; species Diadophis punctatus. The sequence goes on along the minus strand of JALIGW010000038.1, from coordinate 2,988,398 downwards.
AAAAGGAACAGGAATAAAATATTTCACTTGATTTCATCAGTTTGTTACTCCAAGCAAAGTTGAATATTAATTCTTCTTTTCCTTTCTGTTATCTATTAACTTAATTTTGCTTCCATGCAGGCCAAACCAAATATATGCAACTAATTGTAGGTGTTCACATATTGTAAAATGAGAAATGCATTGTCAGGATATTCTATGGTGTATGTTTAATATGCACACCATAGCAACCAAACTCCAAATCCCGGGGAGCAATGAGATGATACATTAGTGTGATCACGTGCCACTGGCATATAGACTCCAATTTAGTAAACCAGAGAAGTCACAGGTAAATTAGCCTTGTTGCTAGTCACCTGAGAAATTAACTGAGTGTGGGTGACAAAACAGACTTGCATTAATCAACTGATCACTGATAGTTTTATCACAGGCATTAGATTTCTACAGATTGCTGGGATGTTATAACAAAACCATTTTTATTTTGATACATATAGTATTGACATGGATCTTATAATAGTCTCTATGATTCATACTTATGTGATTCAGAGCTTGTGTGAGACTTCTTGGCAGAGGCTTGTCCCTAGCTTGAGCTTTTAGTGGAGTTTTGACCTGTCTATTTCACTTCCTTTTTTACTGCTGCTATAGTACTCTGGAACATGTTATTGGCTATTCACATTTATTTTTGTTATTGTTATTTTCTTTATTCTACTTTCTTTAGTTTATTTATTCCTCTATATTTCTCAGCATTTTGCTTTTTTTGTTTTCTGCTATCTTTTTTCTTTCTGAGCATAGCTTCGTTTTTAAGAATGTAGTGAAGACACTGTTTAGTATATTAGGTAGGATAGAAGGCTCCCATTTCCTGCATACCCTATGTCTGGTCATTCTTAGAAGAGAACATAAAATTAACTCTTGCCATTGTTAGTAGGGATTTAGAAAGCAGATTCAGTGTGAATGCTTCTTTGGATTAAAGGGACAGGAAATGCAGCCAGAAAACCTGCATGTGAACTAGTAAATCACACAAGAATAAAAAAGAGGCATAAAGAGAAAGATCATCCTTGCAAAGAGATTACTTCATCTAAACCCAACCCATCTTTGCTTATCTCATTTCAACCTAAGGTTGCTGTAGTTCACCTTTCTCCATTTTCCAAGTGTTTGCATTTCCACCTGCTCTGATTGAGGTAGTCACAGATTATCCACTTCAAGAAATCAATTACATCTCTATGGAGATCCCTCTGGAATTCTGTAAGTTTCATCTTATAGAACCTATTTCTCTGCAGGGAGAATTCACATATGGTTATACATGCCAAGTTGGCCCGTTCTTCACAATTAAATTGTGAATCAGGGCAGATTTATTGGCATTCAAAAGTAGAAGCTGAAACCCAGGGCTATCAAGGATATAATCATCTGTTATAGAAGGTGAAGGCTGAATGGCAGACCTGGGACTACTCTACTGTTCCATTTTCTATTATATTATCATCACGTCTCTCACTCGCAGCCGGGGTCCAGCAGCTATGGGAGCCACCATGATTTTACCTTTCTGCTGTCTCTTCACTAACCATGGACAAACACAGCTACCACATCGATAATAACAAAAAAAAAAAATACAATGTGAGACAGACGATAGAAGGGCATGCTATCTGAGGTATAGGAAGAGAAACAGATCACAGAATTAATTGCTGTACTCTGCTGTACCCTAGTCAGACCTCATTTTGGATTTTTGTATCCAAATTGAATACTACACTTTTCACTGTTCTGAAAGAACAGTGAAAAGTAAAAACAAGATTTGAAGAACCGAAAATCAAACCCTACAAGGAATTGGATAAAGAATGTGGGTATGTTTAGTTACTGCAGAAAAAATGACTGAGGGAATATACTATCACTGTTTTCAAATCTGAAGGATGAAATTGTCAGTTGCTCCAGAAGGTAGGACTATACCCAGCAGATTAAAATTTCAACAAATGAAGTCCAGGCTAAACATCTGAAGGAATTGTCAGTCAGTATTATAGACCGCCACACAAAGTGGTAAGTTTTCCTTAGCTAAATGTTTTCAAATAGGGCCTCGCTGGTCAGTTGTCAGAAAAGCTGTAATACATTCTGTAATAGAGGGATAAACTAAAATAATATGTAAAGTCATTCTAACTGATTCTGAGACTATCTGTTAACTTCCATGGTGTATAGGTAGTTCTCAACTTACAATCACAATTGAGCCCAAAATTAGTGTTGCTAAATTAGACAGTTGTTAAGTGAGCTTTGCCCATTTTTACAATCTTTCTTGTCACAGTGAATCACTGCAGATGTTACGTTAATAACACGGTTGTTAAAGGAATCTGGCTCCCCATTGACTTTGCTCATCAGAAGGTTGCAAAAGGTGATCACATGACCCCAAGACATTGTAACCGTTATAAATATAAACCACTTGCCAAGCATCTGAATTTTGATTATGTGATCATAGGGATGTACAGTGGTCATTATAACTTCAAAAAGTCACTAAATGAATTGTTGTAAGTCAAGCACTACTTGTATTAATACAGCATACACATCCATACACATATAAAGTAATATATACATATCTATAGATGTACACAGACTAATCTATGGTTTGCCATTTGGAAAGGAGGAAATCATCTATAGCACCTCCATTTGCATATACAATACATTGGCACCGTTCACACCTAAAATTTGTTATATAAAGGAATTCATAGTCCTATAACATCTATTTTAAAACAATGTTGAATATACTTACTTTTCCAATTCTTAAGCTATGTCATGACCCACCAGAAAAAAATTCAAATGTTTTTCCATTTTACTAACCACTAGCTCACTGTTGTAGCCTGGATTTAAATTGTTTACAGCTTTGTGCTAAGTAGAAAGTTCAAATCAATTATTGTCCATTAAAGTTAGCTATAACTGATGGAATATCCCCAGAGGAGCACTGTAAATGTATCACAACGTCTTCCCCCATTATAACAATGAGAAGGTATGATGAATTACTTACCTTCTCTTTTACACTTAATGCTCTGAAGTGCTGCCAGGCAAAAAATGGAAAAAAAAACCTTATGTTGTCTTACTAGGATTTATGAGAGGTCAATATAGTAATTTTGTCCCAGAAATTCTCCCTGTTTGCATCTATGTTAGTTTTTATTCATAGATAAGGCAAAGTATAGAGCAGTGGTTCCCAAAGTGGGTGGTACCTCCCCCCTGGGGGGGATGACTTAGGGGGGCGCTAAGAGGCAAGGGGGGTGGCAGGGGGCGCTAAGAAGCCACATGGAGGGCAGGAAAGCATGTCGGGGCGGTGGCAAAGATGATAATGTAGGGAATGCAGGGATGGAGGGAGAGTAGAAAAGTATTCTTACTCCAATGCAACAGTGCATAACAAACATAGTATGTTTATTCTTACTTATTATAATCTTCATTAGATAGCCAACGTAGGCTAAGAATGGCAGAACATTTCTGACTATATTAACAAAGATCTGAAAAAAATTCTGAATGTGAAAAGCAAAAGCATCCATACTTTTTAAATACTGTATATGCATCTAGATAAGTGTTACATTACTTTATCTCAGAAATCAGTTCTTACTGATGGTTAAGGAAGCTAAATTAAGAATAGAAGATTCAGGTTCAAGTCTCAACTGAAATTTATTATATGAATACTATTTAATATTTTAAATAAATATAAGAAGCAGATAGTTTATCTGTTTGCATTGCAAAACAAAATGCTCTCAGATTGCTAATGTACTTCCAGATAAATGATGAATTGAATTTAGCCCAGATCAAGTTCTGACTGATAAAGTACCTACTGATATTGTTACTAATTATTACTAGACTTAAACTACCATAGTTTAAGTGAAAAGTTGCATTGAAGTTTATGGTTATTGGAAAATCAACTTTGAAATCAACGTTGTATATATCAACATTGTGTATACATATATATGTGCAAGACAAGTATAACTCATCTGATCAACTGTAATCCATTTAGCATAATCAATTGATCATTGAAAGCTGTTTAGACAATAGTATTTAATATAAGAATATATAATTCACTCTGAAGAATATGATCTTTATTCATTATCCATATTTATATTTAGAAACTTTTTCAGATTTAGTAATTTTGAAGTTTAAGAATGTCATATGAAGTTTTGATAGTTAATATCATTCTGTTAATATAAATATTTAATTTATTTTTAACCTAAAACAAGTTCAAAGAACTTCATTGTGAAATGAAGAGTTGAATAAATGAATGAATAAGTATTACTTCCATCTCTGTCCATACTGCTATTGTCTTCTATTTCAGTATAAATTCTTGTATAAAGTATTTCTGTGTTCTGTTATTGTTATTTTCCATTATCCTGGCTTTTTCAATTCAGACAGCTTATTAAAAAAAATTATGAAATAGTAGTGTAAATAAAAAGACATTCACCGAATTGTTTCCACTGAGAAAAAACATATGAAGCTCACTTCTACATTGTGTCTTAACTTACCAATTTTATTTATTTATTTATTTATTAACATACTCTGAATCCTAAAAGACACTTAGCAGCTTTTTAATATCTAATCATATTTTTACAATATAAGAATTCTTACTAGCAGATTTCTGTCTGATAATTCATTTCCACCTTCCATGGCTATGATTAACACATTCCAGGGATTTCTGAAGCAAAGAATAAAGAGAAAGCTTCCCAGCAGCAAAACTAATATAACTTCTCAATATCAAGATTATTTTTAATTTTCAAAACAGCAAGTAGGACGATTAGAAAAGTAGGATAGATTAGAAAATTGTGATAGACTGGTAAGAAGAAAATACAAGGTTTCAAATATCTAAATATTGTCCTTACTCTTTGTGGGTTTATACTGGTATGGTCAGTGCATTCTACTCTGGCTTTAGAAGATACAAATTTAAATCTATATTAGTCCATGCTTTCCTCTTTCCATATTGATATTAGATAATTTTCATTGATTTTGACTATTGTATAAAATTGGAAGCTGTATCTATACTACAGGGAGGTAAAAGTGATACACTGAAGGCACAGGGTGGGTGTTGGTAGAAGAGACGAAGATGAGTGTATTGGAAAGCTAAACTAACTAGTCATGCATAGAGGAGTTCAGAGCAAAATAGGTGAGAGAACAAAGAGATTCAGTACCAGCTAAGAAATGAGTAGCCAAACACTGGGGCCTCAGAAGTTTTCCAGAGATGCAGACCAGCAACAAGTAATTGTTTTCTCCTTACTATGAACTGATAAGGACTGAGAGCCAAAGAAACAGCTCAGTAAAATGGAGCAATTACAAGGCTACTTGAAACTTCAACAGCACCTACTTAAGTATAAATGCTGAAAGGTAGAAGATCATACAGGGCTAAATGTATGGTAAAGGACACTAAGTCCTGGATAAAAGGAACAGAACTCTTGGTCCTTAAATATGAAGATTAGGGAAGAAAATACAGGCAATTTAAAAATGCAGGGTAAAAGGGAAACTTGTAATTTTGTTAAGTATTTTCATTTTTTTAATATTCATTGTCACATATATTTTAGGTACAGATAAGTAGTTTAACTGGATATGTTAGGTTTAACATGTTGGAAAGATATATTTCGTATAATTATCCAGCCTTGTGTAAGTATAAAAGGAAAACATTTTGTCTCCTGACCTGTGGTTTGTACCATAACTTAATTGGAACCTTCTCTCAACTGGTGTTGGCTGTGGGATTGTACCATATTGGAAGAAAAACCCATACCATAACAGTGAATGAAACAAAAGACAGACTTTTTCTTGTTAAGTCTGTCTTTAGTTTGGACCCAGAGGGACTAGAGCTCTCCAGAAGTTTGCAATGGTATTTTCGACAGATACTTAGCCCTACACAAGAGCTTACATAAGAAAAGGACTTGGCAGGGGTCAAGATAGAACCTATCTTACCTTTAGAAGTTCAGAGTAAACAGACTTCATCTGATGCATAGCTTGAAATTATAAAGGAAATGCTTAGACAGGAGCAGGAAGTAAGGAAACGATTACTCGAGGAGGAAAATGCTTAACTACTCAGAAGGGAAGGGGGAAAATGCTATTGGAAAGAGACTGGAATTGGGGATTAGTTAGAAAAGAAAAGGCTAGCTGGAAAGGCCAGAATGGAAAAATTTAGGGAGTTAATTGTCATCAAGGAACCTAAACTCCTCCAATCACTCCCCCTCTCCTCCCTTACTGCTTACTCCAAAGGAAGAATCTAAGGATTTGAATTTTTCTAAACTAACAGAGGAGGATCATATAGAGTCCTTCTTTACAATATGTAAATGTGTTGCCTTGTAAGTGGCCAAAAGAAAAATAGATGGTTAGATTAGTTCCATGTTTTAACTTGAAAGGCACACAGCTTCCAGTTTAAGAGATTATTAATTGCAATAAACTTAAGTAAACTGTATTTCTTTAGCTATTTATGTATCATACTTATATTCACAAGCAATCATATACAAACTGTCAGGGGTGCCCAGTATAAAAAATGTAAGAAAAATGTAAAATAAAACTGACAGTTAAACAGACAAATCTAAACTTGAAAAGGCATCCAAGATCAGCCTACAAATATCCTCTGAAAAAGCTCTGTTTTAAGAAGCTTCCACAAAGTGGCCAGAGTTGGGTCCAAGCTCCTTTCTCATGAGAGGCCATTCCAGAGGACTAAGTTGAAAATGGAAAAATCTCTGGGTCTTGTTTTCTTTCTTTACCCCACCCTGACTTCTCAAAAATGAGGGGACAACCAGCTCCTTTTGTAGCATGGTTCGATTCCAGTGAAAACCTAGACCCGTGATGGCGAACCTATGGCACGGGTGCCACAAGTGGCACGCGGAGCCATATCGGTGGGCATGCGAGCTCAGGGCCGGCGCGCATGTGCGCACCGCCCGGCTGATTTTTCGGCCTTCTGGGCCCACTGGGAGTCAGGAAACAGGCTGTTTCCAGCCTCCAGAGGGGTGGGGAAGGCCATTTTCGCCCTTCCCAGGTTCCTAGAAAGGCTCTGGAGCCTGGAGAGCGCAAAAAATGGGCGTGCCATTGCATGCTGGGAGTGGGGGGGTCATGCGCGCATGCGTGGGGTGCATGGAATTATGTGTGTGGGCACGCACACACGTGATCCCCCGCATCCCCCCCTTTTTGGCACGCGAACCAAAAAAGGTTCGCCATCACTGACCTAGACTTTAAATTGCACTTGGAAACTAATAGGAAGTCAGTGGAGGTCCCTAAAATGGGTATAATAATTGCCATTGGCAAGGTGCCACTCAGCCTCTGCATTTTTGCATCAGTTGAAGCCTGATTAAAGGCAGCCCTGTATAGATCATGCTACAGTAGTTTATGCACACAGTGATGATAGTGTGAGCCACCATAGCCAGGTCTTCCTGTAACCTTCCAACTTAGTGATCTAAAGTAAACTTTTAGAAGTTCTTGTAAGTAAGGAGTATCTTCTGAGGTATCTTGGATGTTAACATCTCTATTGCACAATATTTCAATACACTATTTCCTTCTTAGTTTGATCTTGGAATCAGTTACAATCAGTCCAAATTCTTTCACGGTATCTTTTTCTTTTTGGTTTTGGCTACTTTTATCATTTTGGCAATTCCAGTGGTTTGTTCTAACATCCTGTGTGCTTTCTTCTGTTTGTTGGTCTTTGACATTCTCTCTTTCCAGTTATCCTTAGCAACTTACTTGATTTCATTCCACAGTTCTTCTGGTTCCTTATCAAGTTCAGGACTTTAAAGCAATTCTTCATGTTCACCATGAAAATAATGGGTATATGATCAAGATTATATCATGGATACTAGCTGACTTTCTTAATTTTAGTATAACTTAGAAGTTGGATGTTTAAGATTGCCAAGTCTTTGCTATTATAACTGAGCTCTTCCAGAAGGAAAATCATTTTTGCAATGGTACCTGCCTTCTGGAACATTATCATCCTCCCCCTCCCAACCTTTGGCTTTTTGGAAAACACTGAAGACATGGCTTTGCTATTAGGTCTGGGTATTCCATAAGGTATGGAGCCTGTAACATGGCCGAACTAATGCAGATGAGGGATTGATAAATTTTATGTTTAATTTGAAACAAAGAATGTGCAAGCAAGATGGTTAAAGACTGACATGCCAGTTATAAATTACTGGTTGGAACTCTCCCACATTTTTTAAATTGTTTTAACTTGTTTTTAATAGCAATAGCACTTAGACTTATATACCGCTTCATAGTGCTTTACAGCCCTCTCTAAGCGGTTTACAGAGTTCAGCATATTGACCCCAACAATCTGGGTTCTCATTTGACCGACCTCAGAAGAATGGAAGGCTGAGTCAACCTTGAGCCGGTGAGATTTGAACAGCTGAATTGCTGAACTGCAGTGCTGCATTTTAACCACTGCGCCACCTTGGCTCTAATGTTTTGTTTTCATTGGTTTTGTCTACTTACCTATATAGGGGTGGTTTTTTTTTTTGCTCTTTTAACTCTGAACTACCCAAATGAGATGGGCAGCTCTATATAAATTTAATGAATAAGATAAGAAAAAGATTAGATTTTATTTCTATCCATTTACAATATATGTAGGTGTAATTTTGGTTGTTAGCAATGAAAAGATTATTTGAATGATATAAGTTGACAAGCCAATTTCTAAGATAAACCAAATCTTCTTTATTTTGATTTCTTAAGCCATCTAGTCCAACCACATTTTCCTCTTTAATATTTCTAACTTTGGCATGTCAGTCTTTAACCATCTTGCTTGCATATTCTTTCAGTTTCAAATTAAACATGAAATTTATCAATCCCTCATCTGCATTAGTGGTTTGAGCACAAACATGGACAATCATAATATTAAAAAGTCATCCAAGGTGTCATATATTCCATTGTAGCCATGTACTTGTTCTTAATAAATCCTTCCTGATTATGAAAGCAAGACTATTCTTTCTTTGTTTTTGGTATCTTGAGTTGTAAACAGTATAATCTTCAAGCTGAACATTCCTAATTCCAGTCCAATCTATTTCAATTTCTAATTCCAATCCATTTCACTAAAGTCTAAGTTTGTCTAGTTGATAAATTTCATTTTTCACTGCAGTGAGCTTTCCCATGTTCATGGCTTGAGCCAATCACACTCTCAACCCAATCAACTCACTGGATAGTTGTGGGAAAAATAGGAGGAGGAAGGATCATTAGGTATGTTTACTACTTTGAAATATTTATAAAAACAGTAAAGACAGGATAAAAACAGATAAATAAAATATTTTTTACATTCCTACTGTAATTCAGTCTTTGCAGCTTTAGATTTTCTTTTCCTGCATGGCAACTTCATTGATTGGAAGACTTCAATCTAGCCATGTCATAAACACCATTGGTACCCCAAAATATCCTCAGCATTTCCTCAATAGTACATTGAATGCCCTCCAGACACATGGGGTCACTCTCACTTTATATTTCACTTTTATCACTTTATATTGTCTTATCTATATTGTTTTATCTTGGTAAAATACAGAAGTGTTTTACAATTGCCTTGCCCCATGCAATATGAAATGATGCACTTGCAATTATCACTAAAGTTGTTATCCACCTCCAGTATCTTCCTATATAATTGCTTCCTGGATATCTGCATTCTTTATTGGGACTGCTGAGATTATGTACTCAGGGCATACACATACTGTAATTCTTTGCTTATTCTGTCTGGAATCCCCTCCCCACTATGAGGTAGCAGAGAAGCACTTGGGGAAGTGTCCTGGAATACTGGGTCTATTTAAGAAATGCAAAGAACATGTGAGTAATGTACTTTCAAAGACCAATAGAAAGAAAGCAGTTTTGTTGAAGCATTCCACAGTCTGTTCATTGGATGCTATTTTTCTTACAAGGAAGTCAAGAAATTCTTATAGAACTTCCCTTCTATCTTGCTGTCACAACAGTCCTGCGTGAAATATTAGTATGAGAAAAAGCAGCTAAGCCAAAATCACCCTGTGAGCATCATGGGTACACAGGAATTTGATCTTCAGTTACTTGAAACATAGCCAAATACTGTAATATACCACATTAGTTGATGTACCACAATGGTTTTTGAAGAATAAAAGAAAGGTTAGAATCATAATAATTCCTCAAATAAATGGAAAAATGTTCTTTTCATAAATATGGGAAAGTTGGGAAATAGACTTTTAGATGTTGGAAAACCAATTATTTGTCTTGCTAGTAGGATAACTTGGAAAGAGGAAATGAAGAGGATAGAGTTTCTGAGCTAATCCCAAATCAGCAGTCACACCATAAATGTATATGCAGTCAAGAAGGGCATAACAAGTTCAGAGGTTGTACTTTGCTCTGCAAATCATAGTGTCTCACTGCTTTCAGGCAGTGTGCTTTCTGTCAATCAGCCAGTGACAGATAACGCTTGGCTCTATGAGTACTTAATTCCCTCCATGCTCCGTGTGAGCTGAGCAGAAGAGAAAATCAGTGTCAAGTAAAGGTGAGAAAGCAAAGCTGAAAGAATTTATCATAATAAATGAAAGCTAGATGTAAACATAAACACCCTGGCCAAATGCTTAGATATTGCAGTGATGTCTGACACAGAAGAACTTGTGATTGACTTAAAGACTGATATAAATAAAATAACATGGTAAAATGCAGTAGGGATATTCTTACAAGGAAAACAAATCTGACCTTAGAAACGAGAATGGAATTATATTTTGAAACAAATCAACTAGAAACAAGAATAAGCCAATGAAGACTCTTGATATAACATCATGGCAATAGTCTTTCAAAATAAATTATAACTACATTTAGAGGACAAGTGGTAATAGTGGCTAATATTAGGGTACTACTGAAAGTTCCTCAATCTATTAAAAAGAAGCCTTTAAATTAGAAGAAAATCATTTGAACTCTGTTGCCCTGGTAGAAAAATTAGATATACTGTATTGTTTCTTCACAGTAAAATAGAGCTATTATCATGAAATCTAGTATTATATTGTTATAAAAGAACCATGGTGAGTTTTCTAATAAACTTTTGGAAAGAATGAGTTTGACTTCTTCAAGAAAGAATCTACAAAAACCATAGTAGAAAGGAAACAACATGTATGCATCTATAAAAATATAAGGCTGCTAAAATAGTTCTGTGGATATGTCTGCAAAGATAAATAAAAGATACTGAAGCATGTTGAGTGTCATCTGTAACATATGTATATGCTTGTTTTCTGAAATAATACATGGAATATTGAGGAAGATAAAACACAGGGTGGATTGAAGGAAGAAGTTCAAATAATCTAACCCAACTGGTGACTTGCAGAAGTGTTACACTGTAACTTCTGTTACCCCAATAGTAAAACAATAGCCATACCTATCTATGGACAGTGAAAATTGTAGTTCAATAAACTTTGAAGAAACCAACCTACTTAAGATTGAATACCTAGGAGCAGTACTTCCTTATATCAATTACTGAAAAAAAGAATAATTTATAGGATCAGTCACGTGTTTCCAATGGAGGCACTTTGTCCTCTCTTATTAATGTTGGAATAAATCTGATTTCTAGTGTTTATATGTGATCAACCATTACTGCATTTGCTGGAGCTCTATGCCCCTTATTTCCTTTTTTCCTAGTACTCTGCTCCCATATATTCATTGGCAAGTAGTAGCCATAAGATCTCATCCAAAGGGCTTGGGGTATTCATTTAAAGCAGTGGTTCTCAACCTGTGGGTCGCGACCTCTTGGGGGGTTGAACGACCCTTTCACAGGGGTCGCCTAAGATCATTGGAAAACACATATTTCCGATGGTCTTAGGAACCGAGACACCTCTCCGTCTCCAGGCGGGTCCACCCACATGCAGATACACCCACATATGAGTACCCGGCGTGATGACATTATTGCACCAACCCCATCACATATACAGTACCCCGTACAAATGTTGAAAGCAGCAGTATTGGAGGTAAAACAACACTTCATGAATTATAATTACTGGGTAAATGTAAAATCATGTACTGTAAAATCATCAACTACTGCAAATATATAATATAATATTATTTATATATATATATATATATATATATATATATATATATATATATATATATATATATATATATATATATATATATATATATACATACACACACACACACACACACACACACACACACACACACACACACACACACACACACCATGGGAACTTAATCTGGATGCTGATTGGTCTTTTTATATTCAGCTGTGGTTGATGTGAATACTGCCCCCTTCTGATAGTAACAGGTATGTAAAAAAACAACACAGAGAATGGTAAATAAATAAATAAAAATGATGAGCTGAGGTGGCGCAGCAGTTAGAATGCAGTACTGCAGGCTACTTTAGTTTACACTGATCAGCAGTTCGGCAGTTCAGATCTCACCAGCTCAGGGTTGACTTAGCCTTCCGTCCTTCCCAGGTAGGTAAAATGAGGACCCAGATTGTTGAGGGCAATATACATATACATTGCTTACTGGTGTAAACCGCTTAGAGAGTGCTTGCACTATGAGGCGGTATATAAGTCTCACTAATAAATAAATAAATAAATAAATAAATAAATAAATAAATAAATAAATAAATAAATAAATAAATAAATAAATATTATTATTATTTTACAATATCTAATTACATATTGTTTTTGTGATTAATCACTATGCTTTAATTATGTTTCATTTGTAACAATGAAAATATATCCTGCATATCAGAGATTTACATTGCAATTCATAACAGTAGCAAAATTACAGTTATGAAGTAGCAACAAAAATAATTTTATGCTTGAGGGTCACCACAACATGAGGAACTGTATTAAAGGGTGGCGGCATTAGGAAGGTTGAGAACCACTGATTTAAAGGTAGTAAACTTATTCATTCTTATTTAATATATGAGTAAGAATCGCTGCTAGGCTGATAACCTTATTGAACCTTATTGTTTAAAAAGGCAGGAAAATATAATGAAGGATTTGCATATGCATGAAGGAGAGTTTGAATTGATATGAATGCTATAGCTAATAGTCCCAAGGCAAAGTCTTCAAAATCATTCCTTCAGTAGGAAATCCAACAAACATCTTAATTCAAACTTTGAAGACTGCCCACTCAAAACTATGCTTTAAAATCTAATCACTTAAGGTTCTCTAAAGCTTATTTGTAAAAAAAGGTATCTAGATTACAACTTGACATGAACTTGGATATGTGGAGTAAAAACTATCCCTTGACGCATTGGACTATTGGAGGATGCTGATGGTACAGGTGTTTTTTTAAAAACTGTAGTTTTTATAAATCACTGCAGGAATTGCTTGGAAGCCCCGATGGTAGCACTTATATCTTATAAAGCAGCATATTGATAATTGTACTAATAATCAAACTTATAGGTAATGTACATTTCTTTAGAATAGAGATGCACACTGATACCTTAACTAGAAATATTTCCTTCATAAGATTGCTTTGCATCCAGCATAAGTAATTGGCAATAACAATCCAATGGAAGAAAATATATGTAACTCAGGTGGACTCCTTGGTGCTCTCTAAGTTTGGTTGTTTGCTTGCAGATAATTTGTTACTCAACTAGGTAACATCATCAGTACTAGTGGATATTGGATTGCTCGCTATTATATATAGTAGTTTACACTGCCATTGTTGGTGGAGGTTGGTTTTCTGCTTGATTAGGTATTGATCTCTGCTTGATTCTGATGTAATTTCTACTTATCAGGGTATTGATTTCTGGAGAGGATATGTTCTGGTCTTTTTATTTACTTATTTATTAATCAAATTCACATGACAGCCCATTAAACCAATGGGAACTCTGTTTTTGTTTCCTTAGCTTATTTTTATTGTCTCCTTTATTTAATTTTTATTGTCTCCAGACATCATTCAAAGCAGAGATACACAAAAAAGTAATCCACATCATTCTTCTGATATCTTATTTAAATTGAAATATAAGAGATTTACTGGAGTGTCTGCTTTGAAATTACAAATGGACTTGGGGGGGGGGATTTACCAGATTTGAAATTGTATTTTGATGCATGCTGTCTGCCCTGGTTAAAAGAGTGAGTGAACCCCCAGAACAAGCAGCTACTTGATTTAGAGGTCTTTGAATTAAGGTTTGGATGGCACGGTTATCTGTGGTATGACAAAGTTAAAGTTAATGTTGATTTTAATAATCACTTTGCTAGACGTGCCATACTAAGAGTTTGGAGTAAACTCTTTTTCTACAAAGGTTTTCTACAGAGGTTTTCTACAAAGTTGCCTCTTTGGGTGTCTCCCTAGGAAGCTTTTTTTAGAAAAGAAATGGTGGCAAAGCCAGACTGGTGGACTTTTGGTAAAATAATATCTTTCAACTCTGGTGACCCCACCCTAAAGTCGAAAGAAGAGCTAGAATTAGAAGGTTACGTTTGCCATTGGTTTACATATCAACAACTGAAAAAGATTTAAACTAGATAAAAAGTTATGGGTTTGATTTTGTTAAAAAGGAATTGGAAATCTTACTCTGTGGTAGTGATGAACATGTTATTGCTAAGGTTTATAAAATGTTACTGAAACTGAATTTGGAAAGTGAACATGTAAAACATTGTATGATTCAGTGGGCAAGGAACTTTGGATATACTGTGATGCTTGAACAATGGGAAAGTATGTGGACGAAAATTCACAGTAAACTATAATTTAAAAGAAAAATTTTATAAGATGATGTATCCTGGTATTTAACACCGGATAAGTTTGTTGTGGCCCACCAGCGGCCTGTGCAGCTGGTAGTTGATTCAGACAGCGAGGAGGCTGATGTGGTGATTCGCCAGCAGCCTGTGCAGCTGGCACCAGAGTCGGACAGTGAGGAGGCTGGAGAAGACTTGGTGCCAGAGGCAGGGATTCAGCCAGGGCCTTCAGAACCTTCAGAGGCTGCAATGAGTGCAGAAGAAGAGGAGGAGGAGCCTGTCCTCAATGCGCATGCGCGCAGAGCTGCCAAAAGGCAGGAATAGCTCCTGAGGAGAAGGACTACTCAGGAGTAAAGCTCGGGGATAATTGGCCACTCACATAGCCTATTTAAGTGAGGAAAAGGACTAACCAATTTGCAGGAAACAACTTTGTTCATTCCACGTTTTGTCTCTGACTGCAAAACTCCTGTTCGGCTCATGTTTGAAAGACGTCAACTTTCCTGCAAATTGCTCCTGGGCATTTTGCCAACAACAGTACGATTGTGTGCTGTTATCAGACAAACTCTTCGTCAGGCTTTTGATTCTTTTTTCTTGGACTATTGCCGGCTGTTAAGAAGGTTAATTAACAGCTGTTGCTCCGAAAAGACTGATTTATCATTTCATTGACTTTAGAACGACTGCTAAGACAGATAATTAGTAATTTGTTAATATTAAAACAAGGTTTGTTCAGACGCTGTTTGTGTTGTGTTCCTTGGTCCGGCAGCTGGGTCAGAACAAAGTTATTTAGAATATATAAAGTCATTTCAAATGAATGATGGAAATGTAATCGTAAAGAAGGGACATATAACATTTATGGTGGATATGTGAAAGCAAAATAATTTTGGAGTAAGATTCATATTTTAATACATAAAATTCTTAAAATGAGGATAAAGATGAAACCAGAAACTTTTCTTTTGGGTTTAATGGAAAAAGACTTGGAAAAGAAAATTGGAACTTTGATCTTATATATGTTGACGGCAGCAAGACTATTTACTGTATGCGCAAAAAATGGAAGGACATTTCGATTCCCACCATGGACAAATGACTACAGCAGCTGATGGAGTTGGCAGAGATAGCTAAATTGACCATTTTGATCAAAGAAAAGAATATAAGTACTTTTGTTGCTACATGGAAACCACTTCTGGATTTTGTGCTTGAGGTGAAAAGAAATGAAACTTTGATTTTGGGTTTTACTGATTAGATTGATTTGTTGTTATAGAACTGGTAGTAACTGGTAGGTAGTTATAACTGGTATATTATTATGAAAAAGTATAAACTTGAGGTTCGATGTTAATGCTTTATTCTACTGCAACAGAGGGAGTCGGAAGTCAACACTTTTATTTTTTCCCTTCCCTGTTCGCTTTTCTTTTCCCTTCTCCTCCCCACTGTGTCCTCCTATTTGCTTTTGTATTTTTGTATTTTATTCTATAATCTAATAAAATGTTTTAAAAAGTTTAAATAAAGAAATTACAAATAGATTTTGATAAACATGGCAAAAACTTTGAGAGAAGAGACAAAGACAACAAAAGGAAGTAGATATTATAACTGGGATTTAAAGGTGAAAATGTAAAATTGGTATTTGACTATAGTTGCTATTTCTGGTGTTCCTTAATGGCTATTTTGATAGGCTGGGCATAATGGTACAGCCCGTGTTATCTATTTTATTATTTTTGATATGTAAATGAGGGGTTACTATAATAATGGGTCACTGTCTCTGACTATGTTTAATGGTTAATTTGACTGATTAGTTCTTGTTTTGAAACTTTAATTGGGCATAATAGATTGATTTGCAATATCTATATTAGTACTTTTGGTAATAAGAGCTGATGCCAATGTTTAATAATTTTTTATTTTTGAAATATTTAAATATTAATTGATGTTAATGTTAATAATAAATTAGTTATTAAATGTTACTAATCAGTTAGACTTTGGTTACTATAGAGAAGCATTAAGTTTTAAATTGAAGTAGGACAATGTATTGTCAGATATTTTAGTTAATTTATACTGGACTTTTGCTGACTACGATGAGGTAAGAATTTAGAGATGAGTTTATGGAAAATGGAGTGAGGTATGGAATGAAGATATATTTGGTTGTATTTTAAGAGACAGTGATACGTTGTTAATGTTGAATATACTTCCTAATGATGATGGGAGAAGTTTCTTTTTCCTATATTTTCTTTTTTTCCCTTCTTTTGAGGGAGTTTCTTCACTTTCTAAATATTTTTTCCTTTTTTAAATGTATTTTTGTAGTAAGTTTTTGTATATGCTTTCTGTTTAATATAAACCTTAGTAAAATTATTGAAAAATATTATAAATACTCATATAAGTATTTTTTAATTATTACTTCATTAGATTTTTTAAAAACAATAAACATAGAAACTAACAAACTATTCATTCAGATAGGAGAGGCACAGTGGCTCAGTGGCTTCATGGTGTTTGAACTGGTGTCTGATCCAGCGGTGTGGCAGGGTGAGCTCCTGTCACTCAACTCAGTTTTGATCCACCTAACAGTTTGAAAGTATGTTCTATAAAAGTAGATAAATAGGTACCATTTCAGTGAAGAGACAAGTTTGTGCTCTGTGCATACAGACAGATTCTTGGTGGCTCCCATATGCAAGGCAGCTTGGATGAAGCTGTGGGAAAAGCTGCTCGTATTTCTTTCTGGTGTGACACATGAGGAAGTGCATGAGAGTGTCCTACACTAGAGCTGGTAAATTGGCAGTCAAACTACTACAAGGAAGAAAGGAAGGAATTGGGGAGGAAATTATATGAATAGAGGCAAACTTCCTAAATTCCTAAGCTCAGATTAACTATTTCCTTTTGGTACAGATGTATATTGGTCTTCTCTGAGATATGACAGTGAAAATGGCTTGGGCCTGTTCTTTATCATCCCAGAGAAATATAGAACAATCGATTTAAGTTCCAAGAAGAAAGATTTTAATTTTAATTAAATATTAAGGGGGGGATCGGAAGTGTATGACCAGTTAAACATTGGAACCAATTACCAAGACAGGAAGTAGGATGTCCTTCACTGAATGTATTCAGGCAGATGTTGGATAGCTATCATTGCATATACTTTAATTTGGATTCTTGCAGGGAGCTGGATTTAGTGGCCTAAATAACTCCTTCCAATTCTGAGGCTGTACCTCAGAATTTCCTTCTTAATATATTTTAGATGTTCAAAACAGCATCAAAACCAAATTACTTAGTATTTTAATTCTAGTTACTGGTTTGGATTGCCAGTTTGGTTCCAGGCATGCTTTCCTTGGGCAATGTGAAATCATTTAGAAGACAATGAATTCATCTAGGCATGTTTTCCATAGATACTATATCTCCAGTATACTATATCTTCCATTTGCTCCCGCCATTCAAAAATCCAGTTTATGCATTCAAAATGTTTCTTTCAAAAAACAGCTAAAAATAAAATGTAGAAAAAGGCTTTCTTGTGGGAAATTAAATTTAAATCAATAGAAATAAGGAAGTAATTAAAAATACATGCATGTTAAAAAGACATAAAAATTTAAACTGTTATAAAAATTTAACCTGCTTTTAATGGTCCAAACTACAGTTTTGGTAATGTGAATAGTAAAATAAACTATTTTTTTACTGATTTGCACATTTCTAGTATGACATCAATTTTGCTTACCTTTTTTTAAATTTTCTTTTGAAAAATCTAAATTAACTTTTTGTACATGTCACACTTCTTGTTCAGAGGAATTCATCAGAAGATCAAGCAGGGACTGCCTCTAGGAACTTTTAATATTAATCTGCTTCCAACTAGTCTAAAGAGAGTACTACTTGTTCTTTGGGAAGCAGCTAGCTGTGGGCTAACTCCAACTCCAACTTGAAAGGCAGAAGTTGATGATTTGTACTTTCTACTCCTCCTTAGGGCTTATTTTGATTTCTTCTTACCTTCACTGGAGCAAAAGCCACTTCCCATAGTATTTCTGGAAACTATATCTGCCTTTGGAGCAAGTTACCCAGAGTCACTGCCCCTGCCATACCATGCCACCAGCGGAGGGCTCCGGTTATTTTCGCTACTGGTGTGCATCGCGAGCATGCGCAGAAGTGAACTCGCGTTCCAGCGGCCGATTTCACTTCCGCGCATGCTTAGGATGACATTACAAGCCAAAACACAGCTGAGGAGCTTCTCAGCTGTACTTCGGAGGAACAATAAAGGTCGCTATTAAAACAAGGGCGGGTGGGAGGGCTTTTTTCCGACAGCTCAGGACGCGAAGAAGCCAGGAAAAAGCGCCTAAAATGACATCATCGCCGGGCTCCTACCGGTGCGGCGTCCCGCACAGCACCAGTAAGAACCCACCACTGCATACCACCCATATTTCATATATGTGATCTATGAGATCAGCTAGGAATTTTTCATTTAGTGATTCAAGAGGAAAAAGCAATACACATATGAAAAGTTACTGAATGATAATATGGTGTAAGTGCAAGCTAATTCCCCCCCAAAAAAGAACAAAATGCAAAGGCTAGAAAAATGGATGAGAATCGGGATCCCCATTAAATGGTCTTCCCTTCAATAGGATAACAGACAAAGGAAGGCAGCAAGTACATCTGAATGTGTGTTCTTCCTACAGCAACATAAAAAGGAATCTTATGGTAATACAGTGAGCTGGAATTTCTGGTTCTTTGGCATCAGCCAATGGTCCATTCCCTGTGAATGAATAAGACCACTGATGCAGGTAACACTCTGTTTTTTGTACCTAATGCTTCTGAATGAAGGCTTGAACTGAGACACAGCTAGTGTCTAAACCGAATACTATATTTCATTCTAAATTTCATCCTAAATATTTTTGGCTGTACCAGGGACAAAGTCAAGCCAGCTTATCAAATATATACTTTTGCTAATGTGTTGGATAACCCCAGTTTATGTCCCTAGGTACTAAACCTGATTCCCCCAGAGCACCAATTGATGTTCTTTCTTTCTTTCTTTCTTTCTTTCTTTCTTTCTTTCTTTCTTTCTTTCTTTCTTTCTTTCTTTCTTTCTTTCTTTCTTTCTTTCTTTTTTGGCAGAAGCCTGTTCTAACTTCAATTACTGAAAAGTTATAGCATATTTTAAAACAGGAAAAACAATACAGTGTTAGTCTTAAAATGAACTTAAAAAGACAACAGCCCCTACAAATGGAAATATGTTGATTCTATACAGTCTTCATTATCATGTCAATCTTTTGCAGTCCTGTTCTTCATACCCAGACTATGAGGTGTTCAAACTACCAAAATCCCTGATCTATAGCATGGGAGCAACACTTTTCACATTGAATTAATATATAGGAAATAAGTAATTACTTAGGAAGAAATGGGATGAGGAAGAAAGATGAAATTATGTTCATGTATGTCAACTATGTCTGTTTATGTACATATGAAGGTATGTATGAACATTGATTTAGCAAACTTTATCATTCTCAGAGTCAAAAAAATCCTTGGGTTGTTTTTTTTAAACTAATGGGCGGTGCTTGAATCTTGTTTCAATATTATGCTTTGATTATATGTGGCTCAGGATGGATTTCATGGCATATACATTTTATTTTTCAGAAGGAGAGGTTGGGCAAAGATTTCATGAGAATATGTGGGAGGCTGTTGTCATTGTATCTGTCATTTAAGACACTTGCTTCTCTCGAGTAGTCAAACTGACCCTGTAATTGGGCATCCCTGTACTTCATACCACATAAATAAGTGTTGATGAAAAATCTTTGTCGAATTGTCTTCCTTCCTTCCTTCCTTCCTTCCTTCCTTCCTTCATTCATTCATTCATTCATTCATTCATTTTCAATTCAATCAGTATCAAGATGACATATAAATTTAATAAATAAATTTGTATGGCTGCCCATCTCTGCAAGTGATTATATTCTCATAATGTCCATGGAGAAACACACTTTATGCTCCTGGTCATATAAAATTTTGTAACGTTTTGCTTATAGCAGGCTTTTATTTTTAGGTGTGTGTTGTAGTAGCAGTTGTACTGGATATTGAATTAACTAATGAATTTATTAATTTATTATATAGTATTTGACTCTTATTCCATGATATGCTATTTGCTTATTTTAAAACCTGCCTATTTTCACTGAATTACTGAAATTTTAATAAGTATAAAGAACAAAAGGCAATATACTTAGAGGTGTATGGATGTGGTAGAAATAAGAAGGGAAAGCTATAGAAAGCTACAGTGAATTGTGTTGGTGTGACTACTGTTTAATTAGATTAACCTTTCTGCCTTCAGTTTTTTTTGTTTTGTTTATTACTTATTACTCCTTTTCTGTTCTTTGCATAATATTGTTCAGTATGAAAAAAGAGGATTGTCTCTAGAGCAAGAGAATCGGCAGTTTACAATACTTTCCTATAATTATATGATGTTAAATAAACATTGATCTGAATTAAAATCAAAAGTAAAAAGTCAGCTTAACCGGTTTTCTCTTTTTATGTTTATTTTTTACTAGAATATTAAATTATCTGAGTGTTTTATCCAACATAGATAATTTCTTCCTATTCTACTGTACTCTTTCCCATCTCTGCAAATGTACTTCAAAGTATATATGACTAAAATCAGATGAGCAATTGTAACAAAACTTACATTGAATAGAGAATTATGCATTAATTAAGGACATTCCAAGATTTGTTTTCTTTTATATAAAGTTGTTTATGCAATGAATAATATCATTAATTGAAAATGTAAAACTGTTCTTGGTTTCCTAGTTATGGTTGAAATATGAGTTGCCTTTCATATAAGATTGTTAAAGAAAGTTTCTATTTCAAAACAAACAAAATATATAGTACACTTTGTTTCTCACAATATGTACAATATGCACATAATATACAGTCTGTAGCACTGATTTGCAATCAACAAATCAAATGTCTCTTTATGCAGCAGAACTCAATGTAATAGACAGCAAAAGTAGAAAAGAGATGTGAGAAAATTATTTAATCATAATTCTTCCCTAGGAAAAAAAAGGGGGAGGGCAAAATCATATATCATACATATGAGTAGCATCCCAACTGAAATCAATCAGAAATATGGCCATGTAATGGAGAAAAGAAATTCTTTTTCCAAGAGATTATTAAATAATATGTATTAGAAATGTGATGGCCCAGTCTCAGTATTGTGCATTCTATTTACTGATATAGACCATACGTATTACGTAAGTTATATATGTGTAATGATAGATTAGATTAGGATCTAATCCATTAAGACATAACTAATCCTTGTTAATCTTGAAATGCATTGTTGTTTAAGAATGTGAGAAATATTGTGCTGCATCAGACAACAATTATATAGAATGCTGTTATTCATAAAATTACATTAGTGACAGTTTAGATTAATGGTATTTTTGAATAGACAAGAAAGCCCTCTTTTTTCTGAATAAAGCTCAATAAGTTGTTTCTAACCATTTATTCCAATCTTGTATAACAGTTCACAATTGTTCCAATCATACATATAGCAGTATATCATAGGTTTTGGGTTAAGCAACATTATACAAAATACAGAAAAGAAACTATAGTAGTAAGAGAAAAAAAATTAAAAGCACAAGCTGAGAAAGAAAAGAAATATGGATAAATTCAATTTTTGGCGACACCATTCATTCTAGTCCATACCTTTCTATCCTTGTTTCTATATATGCTTATATGGTTTTATATATTCTTTAAACTTGTCACATCTATCTGAGAATCTCAGCAATCTCAACTCCATTTTTTTAAGTCTTCCATTTTCTCTCAGCCCATTTACTGTTCTTACATGTATTGTTTTGCACTTTAGTCCTCATTCATCTTCTCTATGTGACCGAATCCTCTGAACATGCCATTTTACACTGGTCACTCAACTTTTATATTTAGTCCATATTCATTCAAGACCCATGCATTCTCGATCATATCTTTTCTCATTTTGCTACACACACTTTAAGTTTATAATCCCTACTACATTCATCTCAATCTTTCTGTTTCCCCTTATTTACATATTACAAATTGGAAATAAACATGCTCTTATACTTAGTCATTTTTGTTTTCTTCATTCCTCACAAAAGAGCATATACTATTTCTTTCTCATATCCTTTTTTAATTATTTAATTATTAAATTTGTGTGACACCTAACTCATCCAGAGGTGACTATGGCCATCTTACAAACAATTTTTATTTTTTGCACAATATATTTCTCACATCTTCATCTTTGGCAACAATCATTCTCATAATTTTTGTCACCAAGAGATTCTTTGTTTTCCTCATTTCACCAAGCGTCTTTTTGCTGTGAGTGGGGCTCAGTACACAATTCATGGCACTGTAGCATAACTCTTTTTACTTGTTTTAAAACAATTTTTTCATTCTCTTTTCATTTTGTTGGGAAATTAATCTTATAAAACTTTTCCATATAGGATTCTCTTCCTGCACTCCTA
Source organism: Diadophis punctatus similis (assembly GCA_023053685.1). Taxonomy (NCBI): domain Eukaryota; kingdom Metazoa; phylum Chordata; class Lepidosauria; order Squamata; family Dipsadidae; genus Diadophis; species Diadophis punctatus. Next base: position 2,965,372 of record JALIGW010000038.1, on the reverse strand, counting down.
ATTTTGCCACTTGGTCTCCATCTATACAGTCCTCCATGGTGTAGGACTTCATTATCTGAGGGACCACCAATTGTTTCTGTCCATCTGCTATGTTCACATAGAGTAGGTGCACTCCAAGTCCCTTCAATTAACAACATATTTGCCCCCCCCCAAAAAAAATTACAAATCTCCTGAGGTTTCAGAAAGCCCAGATTCTGTTTCCAAGCCTGCAGTTAACATGGTTATGCATTAGTGATGCTCCTGTCTTGTTTTTGTACCCTTTGTTTTTGTATATATTTTAGTCCAGGCTGCCAGTTTACGTAGGTTTTAATAGTTTTAGTTGTTTTTATGTGTTTTTTGTGGGGGGTTATTGCAAGCCTGGAGGCTTCTGAAATGGGAGGCCATTAAAAATGTAGAAATAATACATTTTGTTCTCTTTTTTTTCCTGTGCTCATTTTTATCAAATTTAGTTTTTCAGTATTCTCTCATCTCAGTACTAACAATATATTCATGTCATGTAACAAAATACTTTTTTTCCCTCATGGATCACATTCTTTCAAAACATTGCATATTTTTTCACAGAATGTATCTGTATTCCTTTCACTATCACTGTTCATTAAAACATAACATGCAACTATCACCAACCTATGAATTCCAACCTTTATATGCAAAACGTACGTGATACATAATTAATACCTTCTGATATACATGCGCTTTCATAGTTTTATTTTTTATTTATTAAATTTATATGCCACCCATTTCACTATCCAAAGAGATTCTCAGAGGCTAAAACTCTTCATTTTCTTGCATATATTCATCAATTACACTCCAGAACATCTTCATTCAGCTCTATTGCATACTTCTGTTTTTTCTTAGTTTTACAGACTGAAATCACAAATAGATACCGTACATCTATTTCTGTTGTTTGTTACCATTGTTTAATTAATTGTCTTTCATATTTATCTCTTAGATTCTAGCCTCATATATGCAAATATTTTCCCCAGAGTTGACCACTGCTACACTCATGATTTTGATTGAACAAGATTTTTTGATAATGTTTTGACAAGTCAGATAAACAGTTGAAATGTGTTTGAATATTAGTAACCCGGGTTGGTAGTTATGCTGTTGGTTTGAGCTCCGAACTTGGCAATTTGGTTGCAAATGTTTTGTCACCATTCAAGGAGACATCGTCAGTGCATTTTGAATTGTGCTTGTCTGTCAGAACACAGGTCTTTAAATACCTTTTTATGAGATGCAGATTAGTCTTAATGTTGTTTGTTCAGATATTTCTGAGTCATGGTCTGATTTTGGACTGTTTGATTTAACCAACAAGCCAGTCAAACAGTCCGAAATCAGACCATGACTTAGAAATATCTGAACAAACAACATTCAAACTAATTTGCATCTCATAAAAAGATATTTAAAGACCTGTGTTCTGACAGACAAGCACAATTCAAAATGCACTGATGATGTCTCCTCCAATGGTGATGAAACATTTGCAACCAAATTGCCAAGCTTGGAGTCAAACCAACAGCCTAGATAAACAGTTTTTAGTTTCTCTGTGCCACATGCATCCCTGCCAAATGCAGCATTCTCTTAAAAGTAAGAATAGTACAAGTGCAACCATTTTATCCCAAGCATACCTACACTATTCCTCGCAAAATATGATCTCCCATTTGGAGACAACCTTGCATGACAATATACTGTTGTTGACATCTCAGTGCCTTGATACTGATACCCCACCCACTTGTATCCCATTGTATTTCATTACTTGGTTTTAATCTAATCTTATGAATTAAGAGTCAGACAGGTAAATATGATTGAATAATTTTTAAAACATTTTCTTAAAGACATTAGTATTAACTCCATTCAGTCCTCTTCTGTTTCAGTCTATGGATCATACATAACATAAAACTAAATTATTCATAACAATTACAACTATAATGTTTCTGAATTAAGAATTCTTTTGCAAGATATACAAGCCATATTGTTTTAACTCTCTTTTATCTTTGATCCATGAAAAAATATTATAATTGAAATTGAACTATTTGAAATTAGTTTCCACTTGCTCCCAGGTATGTGATCCAGTATTGAAGAATCCAGTCTGGGTCGGTCACCAGGACCAGAGGTTTAGTCTTCCGAACTTTTGAATTCATGTTCAGGGAATTTCTCTCTCACCAGAATATATGCTTTGGGCTATTCTGTGTGTAGTATTTGGTGAGAGAGAAGTTCTCTGGGGATGGGCTCCAGTACGAGTCCAAAAGCTCAGAAGACTATGGTCTCAGAGACTGATCCAGATTGGATTTTGCAATACTGGATCAGATACCTGGGAGCAAGTGGGAACTAATTTCAAATAGTTCAGTTTAAATTATAACATTATCCTGGGACACATACATTTCCCTTCATTCGTGATCCAGTATTATTAGACATATTTTGTATCATGTTCTTTTAAGTTAAGGAGCTTGTATTAGAAATTGTGATAACATAATATTATCATCTAGATCAGTGATGGCGAACCTATGGCACGGGTGCCGCAGGTGGCACGTGGAGCCATATCTGAGGGCATGCGAGATGTTGCCCTATGTCAGCTCCAGTGCGCATGTGCGCACTGGTGAGCTGATTTTCGGCCTTCTTTTCAGCCGTTTTTGCTCTCCCCAGGCTTCAGGAAAACCTCCTGAACCCTGGGGATGGCGAAAAACGGCCCAATGGGCCTACTGGAAGTCTGGAGGCTTCAGTGAGGCCTGTGCGCATGCACAGGGGCAGTGCGGGGGTTGTGCGCATGCATGAGGGGAGGGCATTGCATTATGGGTGTGGGCACGCACGCGCACACTATCGTGCGCGCACACACCCTTTTGGCACCCGAGCCAAAAAAGGTTCGCCATCACTGATCTAGATTCTAGAATAAAACAGAGTTATGCATATTTATCTGGGTAACTTTGCAATATGTCATTTCAAGTAAACAAAGCATAGTACAGGAAGTTGTGTACTTATTTTGATGACTTATGCAACTCTCAAGTAGAATATGTTCTTGACACCATATGGTAAAACACTGTTAGTTACAAGTTCCAATTTCCTGATGCTCCAATTTTTCTTGTATGTTTGAGGACAGTTCAATTGTGTTTTGCATTTTTCCCCATCCAATTTCTTTGTCTATATAGCTTTCAAATCTGTTTGCAGAAATCACAACCAAAGTAAGAAATAGAAGAGTGTAAGTTAAGGTTTAATTAAAGATTTTTCTGCGTATACTCTAATGAGATTGAAATACATCCCATCATGTAACTACCTTTTATAGTTAATTAAAGAGCTACAACCAAGGAAGTTGTAGAATTTCTTCAGATTTGAGTATATGTGTTTAGAACATGATAGAGATTGTAAGAGATGACCAGGCTGAGCCAAGGGAGGGATCAAGGGCATCATCAGTTTGGAGTCCCTTCATGCCCACATGAGATCTAAGTCCAGCTCTCCTTTAATTATATTGATTTTTATCTACTGCCAATTTGCCGTGACTTAGTAGTTCAGATTCTTGTAGAGAGCTAGCATAGATTAAACTTGTGTTCATTTAAACAACTTTGGTTCCTGATTTCTTGTGCCTGATATTCTTTAATCATGTGAAAGTTCACTTTCCTAATATACCCATTTTAATTAAAATAATTAAGAGTACTGCACTATGTGGCAATAATTCTTCAGAGGTATGGAAAAGAATGTGCTTGTTGCTAGTGTATAATTCTTATGAATTATTAAAACTGTACTACTGTATAGGAAAAAAGTTTAACAGTCATATTCTCACATATTCTGTAGTATATTAAGAGTCCTGTCTACATTTACTCATGTCTATTGAAAGGAAAATCCCAAAATATATGTATGTATGTATGTATGTATGTATGTATGTATGTATGTATGTGTATGTATGTTTATATAATGTTAGCTTTAGGCTATAATTGTAAATACACTTAGTTAACTTTTATATGTGTTTGTAATTCAGTAATATAAGCATATTTCCATAAATATGATTATTTTATTTTTCCCAACCACACCAATCAAGTGCTCTGCTACCAAAGTAACAACCCAATCTCAGTTAAGAAGCAAACAATACCCCATTCAAGAAACTACTAACGCAGACAAACAAGCTAATAGCAAACAACAGCCCAATCAAGGAACCTCCAATATTCCATCCAAGACTGACAGGACTATATATAAAATGAGAGCAAACCCCACTGTCTACGAGCACTGATGATGTTATCTAGTTTGGTAATGATGATGTTATCTAGTTTGGTAATGAAACGTCTGCAAAAAAATAACCAAGAGGGCACCAAGAAAACCCCACAGTTTTCCCAAACCATTACAACATTGTAGTGGAAATTGCCCAATCTAATATTTCTGTTTTAAAGTTTGAGTACTATATTACATTTTATGCCATAAATTAACAAGAAATTTGAGATAACATTAACTTTTAAATAGGAAAATTGCAGCAATATCCTTTAAATATGTTCATCTTAGAATATTTTCTATTACATGTAAACAACAACAACAACAACACTTTTTTGGTAAGGCATCAGGAACAAATAGGATGCCAGGCAGGCAGAAACATTTTGCAACTGGAAATATCTTGGTATTAGTAGATATTCAGTTACTGAATATTTACTAATACCAAGATATTTCCAGTTTCCATAAATGAAATTCAGTTTTTAACAAAGACTTATTCAAGCTACTTGTAACAGTAACCAATTCCAAATAAAAAAGTCAGGAGAGATCAGTTTGGCTGAAAACAGCTATTCTGCTGATACATCTCCTGTATAACATTCTTGTGATTGAGACTGGTGTTTATTTCTAATTCTAGGTTCTTATTCTAACATGAGACATCTATGACTGACTTTCTGTTGAAGAAATTGCGTCTGCAGAAGTCCTTCTTTTGTTGCACAGAAGGAAGTAGCAGTAAATAGAATTAGCACTATTTTCTAAATTTGTGTTGATGCTTAAGAATGAAACTAAAAGTAATAGCAGTTCCTCCATTCTTTCCCTCTAGGTCAGTCCTGTCAGCCCATTTAGACCAGTGGTTCCCAACCTTTTTGTGATCGAGTACCACTTGGAGGTCCCGTACAGTCGCCGCGTACCACCTGGTTCCAGAGAAACTAAATTCGATCAGATATCACTTTATTTCCATAATTGTACCGTTCCTTTTTTGGCCCCGCGCATCCAGCAACTGGATTCTCGGGCCACTGGGACCAGGTGGGTAGCGTGTGGCAACAGTTGCAAATCGTTGCCAGATTATCTTGTGTTAGGCAGTAAACATTTTTGTGAAGTAAAAAATAACTAACTAAAAATCGTTCATGACCCCGAAAGTGTTCGCGTACCACCTGGAAGGCCCTCGCGTACCACTAGTGGTACACGTACCACAGGTTGGGAACCACTGATTTAGACAGATCAGACCAAGAAAGCAACTCCACAGGAAAGTTAAAACTACTGCTTTTGAGACTGAATATAGTAATCAAAATTTGAAATTCTGATTGCATGGTGCTTCTTCCACTACTCATAGTTCAGTGAATTAGGGAGATGTCTATCCAAACCACTTTCAAATATTATCTGAACACACCAGAATTTTAAAATGTTTTATCCCTTGCCATCCTGGCAACAGAGGCATATCACAGTAATGATTCAAGGTAATCTTCCTTACTCTTTAGGATCTCAGTAGATTATGTCTGAGAAAAAATGATCCTCAGTTGAAAATAATGTCTCTTCCTCTGTCCTATAAACTAGAGATACAATTAGTATACTTATTTCTAATAAGGCTGCTTGATATCACTTACTAAAGAATTTATAATTAAAATAATATAGAAGTAAATACCGGTATAGAAGTAAATTATTCTACGTAGTTCCTAATGCTGCCTTATAGTAAAAGTGAAATTTATTGCAGTATTTGATTAGATCCCAAATAAATAAATAAAAACACAGTGGATATTTCCTTTTCAAAACTAAAATATTCAGGGAATTTAATTGAGAACAAAGGATAATTTATATTAATAAATTGACTCAGCTTTTGGAAAATGTCTCTGTGTGTCAAAAAGAACTAAAAGAAATGCTGACAATTAAATCCCAAATTAAGCACATGCTCAAGATGATAGATATGTATAGTCATCAGGCCCAGAATTATAATAATAAAAGGTTAGTTTATTTATTTTATTTATTTATAAGAGTTCTTATCCCGTGGGACTCAGGGCGGCGTACAACAAAGATAAGAATTATACAGTAAAATAGCATCTAAAAACATTATATTACAATTTAAAAACCATTCATACATGGGGGAACCCCGCCTGCCGGAAGAGCCATGTTTTTACTGCTTTGCGGAAGGCCAGTAGGATGGGGATAGTCCAGATCTCTGGTGGAAGTTGGTTCCAGAGAGATGGGGCTCCCACAGAGAAAGCCCTCCCCCGTGGGCCCATCAACCAGCATTGTTTGGCTGACGGGACCCGGAGGAGGCCCACTCTGTGGGACCTAACTGGACGTAGGGAGGTATGTGGCAAGATGCGGTCCCGAAGTTAACCTGGCCGTAACCTAGTTACATTTCTTTGAGGAAGATAACATCTATATTGTAGGAAAAAAGTTTATGTGATAACTATGTTATTCCACATGTAGATATGCTTCAGGTAGGATGTCAGACATTCCTTTTAACCAAGAGTAGTGAATTAAATCTAATCTGGGTGCTGGACCCAGACTTCTGTTCATCTTTTCAGAAGGAAAACGAGAGCTTTGTCTCTTCTGCACACAGTAGTAGTCCATCATTTTTTTTCCTGAACGAGGAAGATGCAAGGTGACAGAATGGGCACAAGCTGCATTTTGTGCATGTGGGAATTGGTTCCCACACAAGGCAGTAAAAAAAAAACCCATGATAACAGATTTAATGGTTACAAAGGCAAAAGTGTCCAAAAGAAAGGGGCAAATAATTTTATAAAGGGCTGGGAGGAAGAATAACTGTAAAAGAGTTTTTAACATTATTTATGTTTAAAGAGAGAAAGCTTCTTGTTAAATCCCAGCAGTTGTTGAAATTATTTGACTATGAATCCTTACTATTATCAATAAGTATTACTTATTTGTAATTCCTGGATTGCTTATGAGCTTGTCTAAATAATTTCTTCTCCCCGTACCATAAACCTGGCAGTGAAGCTCATATTTGTTCACTACATTTTCTCCCAACACAGGAAGGTACATAATAGCAACAAATAACAGCTCTCAAAGCATTTACCCCCTTATTTAGCTCTTGGCCTTACTTGGCAGAATATTCAAACACAATTCAGCTAGATTAGAATCCAGTTTGGATCCTGCAACAGGTGCATTCACACACAAATACATAGGGATAGATGTTTTAGTCAAGTCTTAGACTGATTTAGTTTTTACCAGAGGTTCTACATCACTTTTAACAATTCATACAGAAAGGAGCAATACTTTCCCAAAATTTGAAAATAAATAACATAACAAATGGAAGGGCAGTTAGGGACCAAATCTCAAGACCAAAATCTCACTATCCAGAGAACTCAGCAGTGACCATCCAGAGAATGACAGGGATTGGAACAGAAACCAGGAACCCTAGTAAATGTGATATGTGTGCAAAATACACTGTCCATTCTTTTTATTTAAAAAGCAGTCCCACTAAATCGAGATAGTCTCAAGTTCTGCCATTAGTGTTAATATGCAGGTACGGGTAGAAGTAGGCAAAAACAAAACAAAACAAATGGATGTTTTGGCCCTAAAATGGATTTGGTCAAGAGAGATTAACCCAAAGAAATTTTGGTTTAGGCAAAATATTAGTAAAGTACTATCAGCAAATAGGCTAGCCGTTCTCTTCCAATGTTGTTTTTGTTGTTGTTTTGTGCTTCTTGAAAATAATGTCCCCATCTCAGACTTGACATCTCTGCAATTTTGAACAGATTTGGAAAAATCACCAATATTTTGACAGAGTTTCTTGGCAATGGAATGTTCTTAAAACTCATTTGTCATAACTAGCCAAAGCAATGGAATGGATGGATACATTATTGTGACACTGCCAATTTTTACTAATTTTCATAATCTTTGGTGATTTCAGGTAGTAGCAATCTTCTTTCTAGTAATAGCAGCTTTTGGTGAAGATAGTGTTTTCATTCAATTAAGAAAGTTTGTAATCCCAATCTCTTCAATGATAAAACAGATCCATTTACAATACAGTTTTGAACTACAGTCTGTCATTTGACTAGTTAGTCAAATAATTAATCTTCTCAATTTCTTTCAAATATTTTGACCATTTTTATATTAAATAATAATTTAGTTGATTATTGCTCAAACTTATTTTGAGAAAGAAGAGCAAGTTTTTCTGATTATTTCACTATGCCTAAATCTCAATGGTCCAAATTCACCACTTAAATTAATTGTTTTTTCCCTCTAATATGGTGATATATGCATCTTACACTATTGGCTTTTCATTTTTGGTTATAGCCTTTGATCCTGCTTCACTACATCTGTGGATTCATAATCCCAGCATTTTCCTGCTTGAAATATCTTTGAATTTATCTGCCTTGCTCCAGACATGGACTGATCCTCTAGTTCTCTATACTAGAATTAGAGCTGAATGTTGATGTTTCAATTAAAAATGTAAAATTAAACTGAAATATACAAATAAAACTAAATTTAGTACTATTAGTTCTTCCTCCTCCATATATTGCATAAGGACATTTTAATTGCTCTTTCCCTAGTTTTTTACATCCATTTCAAACACATCTAATGGGAAATTTTCCATTGTTTGTCATTTAACAATTCAAATGTTTGTGTAAAATGGCTCAAAATTCTACTTAATTCATTATCTTTTAGTGTATTTAATTTCTGCTATCAACAGTTTCAGATATGTCCAAAATATTATTGGGTCCATGATACTAACATTGAAATGTATTCACTTTTAATATGTAGATCATAGCTTTGTGGAAATTTTGTGATTCATAAAAATTCTAATTATGGTAATAAGCTAATCATTAGAGCTAACAATAACTGTTGATAATACATTATCTTATATTAAATATATTAATATACCTGATTTTTGTGCTGAAATTTCTCAGACTAATTTACAGTTTATAGTTCATAGCTATAAAATATAATAACATATCAAAATAATATAAAAAAACAATAGTCAATAAAAATCAATTCCTGTTTCCTGCAGTGTAAACTCAAAACTCTGCAAATGGACATCATCAAATGCACACATCAGAATTAAATATATTACATAATACAAAATTTAAAAAAAGGGAAAGTGCAATCCAGACAACCAGAACATTTCCAGGTGCTGATTGTGAAACAGCAAATCATGAATTATTGGTGTAAAATATACCAGTTAAAGTTGAAAGGACAGACATTATGTTCCAGTAAGGTTGACTTGGAGGACATACATCAAAATGTAAAATTCATATAAGAAACAAAAGGTTCAGGTTGCTTAATCTGTGTGGGGAAAAAACATGAAGAGAGATGCGGAATGTGAAATAAGGAATGTATCAATTACAAGGGATCTTGCAGATCATCTTCTAGTCCAATCTGTTGCTCACTTCAGGAATTAGCATTGCAGCTTGCTCAAAAGATAATTATGTAGTGTCTATTTGAAATCTTCATCAGAGAGTTCACCTGTTTCATTGTTTACATTTTTCATGATGTCCAACTGAAATCTACTTCAATGTAATTTAAACATATTTATCCTCAATCTTCTTCTCTGATTTGTTAAATCAGGTTATGCCAGACAAAACTTATTGATTTAGTCAACAAAAGTCTTAGGTTAGTAAACAAGAGTGCAATGTTTACCTGCATCAGTACAGTTATTGTATCACGAACATTGATAATATTGTGGTATGCTACACTGGCCACATCTTTGTCCAGTTTGGTTGGCAGAATACAAAAAGGTAACTAAAGAAATGGAAAGAGTCAGAGAAGAGCAACAAGGGTGATAAAAAACTTAGGAGCTAAATTCTACAAGGAGCAGTTAAAAGAATGAGCTATGTTTACCCTTAAGAGGACACATGATACTGTAGATGTCTTCCAATAATACTTGAAGGACATTACAGACAGAGAGCATGAGTTTATTCTCAATAGCAGCCAAGGGTAAAGCAAAAACCAATGGAAGAAAGCTTTACAGAGAAAGATTCAAACTTGTAAATAATAGCAATAGCATTTAGACTTACAGTATATACCGCTTTATAGTGCTTTAAAGCCTTCTCTAAGTGGTTTACAGAGTCAGCATATTCCCCCCAACAAATAAGCAAGAATTTTCTTTCTGTGAGAAGTATTAAGCAGTGGAAAAGCCCTATTCCAGAAGTTACAGGTGCACTGTCACTGGAGATTTTCAGGAAAAGATTGGACAGTAATTCCTGCCTGAACAGGGAGGTGGACTAGAAGATCTCTAAAGTCCTTCTAACCCTATGATTCTATGATTCCATATCAAAGAAGAGAAATTAAAAATTGGCAGTTTGCCAAATAATTGGACTAATACCTCATACAGGGAAAGTTTTGTTTATGGATCTTACAAATATCAGGCATAAGGTGCCAAGGGACATGAAATCAAATAACTAGCATAAGATGAGTAATGGACAGCGCAAGAGAATATAGAATAGAATAGAATAGAATAGAATTCTTTATTGGCCAACTGTGATTGGACACACAAGGAATTTGTCTTTGGTGCATAAAAGACATACATTTGTCAAGAATCATGAGGTACAACACTTAATGATTGTCATAGGGTGCAAGGGTACAAATAAGCAATCAGGAAGCAATCAATATTGATATAAATCGTAAGGATACAAGCAACAAGTTATAAGTGGGAGGAGATGGGTGATAGGAACAATGAGAAGACTAATAGTAATAGTAATGCAGCCTTAGTGAATAGTTTGACAGTGTTGAGGGACTTATTTGTTTAGCAGAGTGATGGCATTCGGGGGAAAAACTGTTCTTGTGTCTAGTTGTCTTGGTGTGCAGTGCTCTATAGCATCGTTTTGAGGGTAGGAGTTGAAACAATTTATGTCCAGGATGCGAGGGGTCAGTAAATATTTTCACGGCCCTCTTTTTGACTTATGCAATATACAGGTCCTCAATGGAAGGCAGGTTGGCAGTAATTGTTTTTTCTGCAGTTCTGATTATCCTCTGAAGTCTGTGGGGTTGCAGAACCGAACCAGACAGTTATAGAGGTGCAGATAAGGATGACGTTGCTTTATGGACAGCAGCAATATCTTGATCGTGTAGATCATACCAGTATATAAAATGTATAAGGACTAAATAGTGTGTCAGAATGCTTAATTATTTCCCTGTGGAACCTTTGTAGTGACGAATTGAAAAACATGGTTATTCAGGATAAGAAAGGTAATAAAACAAAGGTAGAAAGCGAAAAAACATCTGAATTAACATTAAATATTAGGTACATAGAAAAAAATGATAATTAGTATGTTGTGACCTTACAGTTGACAACAAAGTAGTGAAAATAGAGCATAGCATTATTTTCTTGGAAATAAGAATAGATAAAGATATAAACTGTGCTGAAGAATTAAGGAGATTAATCCTAGGGAGGAAGAAAATGAAAATCGTAGATAAGATTATGAAGGGTAAGGATATTTCTATGGCAACAAAAATCAGAATAGTTAACACAGTAGCTTTCCCAGTGGTAATGTAAATTTTTGAAAGCTGGACACAGAGAATGAGAAAATAAAACTCCTTTGAACTTTGAATCTGGAGATGGTTATTAGAAATACCATGAACTACAAGATCCAATCAATCAGTCCTGGGCAACAACAGAGAAAGAACGGACTGCTCCTTTGAGATGATGATCAGAAAGCAGAAAGTCCTTTTCTTCAGGCATATGATTATATATTTTCACATTCCATGGTGTGTGGGTGTGGGTGTGTATTGTCTGTTTAAGGAAAGCAGAAGAGAAAAAAGATAAGGTGGACTGATGGTATCAAAAATATTGCAGGACTTCCCTTTAATGAACTACAGTTTACTAAAATAATAAGTTGGTAAAATCCATGTATTCACCAGAATTTGATCTGACAGCATCTAACTCTGCAGAGATTTGTACCAATGAGCATCCTGAAACTGCTCAGAGGGTGAATAGTACTGGCATCTTTAAAAATGGTACATTCTTTCCAACCTGGGATGTTGAATTGTGAGAATTCTTAGGTTGCTAATATTACAATATTTCTTCAGCAGTTCCCAGGATTCACCGAAGAGAATGTTGTGGGCTAGAGTCTCAACCAACTATAGTTTTCAATTTATATTAAAAGTAGTTTTCTGTTGAGGATGCAATAGAACTTAAAGAACATGCTAATAAAAGAACTAAAAGGTCATTGGCTCTGTTCAGAATTTAGAAGATACATATAAATCAAGATTATAATTGATTTGAACTCTCAAGTGGCTGGCCGAGATGAACACTATTAAAGATGCTGCTTCTGTCAAGGCTTTTGAAGGTTAAAATACACAATAAAAAGTTCTACAGGTTTCTGAGCCAGATAACATAGTACTTCAAAATCAATTTTATACATAGAGAAGCAGTAATTTTCTTGGAGCTTTTTGAATAAATACTTCTGGTCCTTTCCTGATCTGTAGAAATGAAACGTACGTACACACATACACACACATTAGATGCACACACATACCTGTGACAAAAGATGAGAAGATGATATTAAGGTTTAGTATAAAAGCACTTATTGTGCTTCTAGATTTCGATAAAACAATGTTCAAAAACAGAAAAAGTATTTTGTAGGCTTTTGGTAGATGCTGCTAGGAAACTTCCCCACTTTTATCAAACCATACCAGCATAATATCCTATTTGAATGGTTCACTTGCAGTTAATAGAGACATAATAAATATAATAATTAACAATAAAGAGACAGAAGCTAGATGTTTGTATGACTAAATAGTATGATAGAAATACTGGTCCTTTTATTGAATATTACACTTTTTCTGAGTGGAGACACACTCTATTAACTATGGCATAGTTCACAAAATATAGAAGCAACATTTCTCCCAAACATTAGGTAAAAGAAACTAATTTTTCATTCAAATTGATGTTAATTTGGAGATGGTATAGAATATCTTATGAGCTTAACTTTGTTACTCTTGATCTGTTTTCTTTTTACTGTACCCATAAATTATTACTAAATATATTTGCTCCTTCAGCTAATTTTGAAAATAACATCTAGAATCTGGGAGTTAAAATTGGGAGGTATGTTGGTCGTCTTGTTAGGGATAATGTCACATCTAATAGTAATTTTATTTTATTCTTTGTGAATGCGTCTGTAAAGCTGTATAAGCGGACAAGAAGCATTTCAAATGTGGTGGCGTTGTAAATTTGTTTAAAGAAGTGTTATTTTGGCAATTTTTAGTACCTTTCCTAATTAAAAAAGTGCAGATTTATTACAGTTTATTTGTGTAGGACAGTGAAACAAAATAAATTTAGACACCTTCCAGCATGCAATATATACTGTGGTCTCAGGGCTAATGCACCTTATGCTTATGTACATGGTAAGTAATATGATATGACAGACCATATCATAGAAGTGGGACTGATTAATGAGCAGCTCAGAAAAGGAGGCCAATAAGCAAAGAAGGGTCACCATCCAATTTATGGAAAGGGGAAATAGAAGTATCAAAGTATTAGTATGAGGAGTTATGCAGAAAGGCCATTAATCAGCCTTGCCTCTATAAGAGGCCAAATATGTTTTTGCTGGCTTTATTCCTTTGCAAGCCCACCCCATGTGTAAACCAAAGTAAACAATTGAAACTGCCTTTTCGAGGGCCTCAATGTTATATAAGAAAATGAAGGGCCTTCCTTAAGTGTGTGTGTGGGAAACCTAACACTGAAATAAACACATATGTGAAAATGTGTTGTGTTTGCTTGTTTTTAAATTCCTTCCTGGAATAAAACACATGCTTTTTAATCTTTCTTAGCAAAATAGGTAGAATTTCATCAACCGTATATGTCCATCCTTATGTGCAAGAATATGAGTTCTTTTGTTGGTCTGATTTGGTAGACCTATCTCCTGTTCTCCTCCAAGAGCTGATGGCAGGTTAGCTTTTGCTGCCAGAAGGGAAAGAAGAAGAAAAAACAATGGATGTCTCACTTGTGATTTCTTCAATTAACATTTTTAGATGGTTTATGTATTTTAGTGTCACTGGGAGTCCTGAACTATTGGGTTTTTTTCTGACAGTATTGTGCATTATTATATATTAATGCTATAAGTGATTGGGCACTGCCATGTTAAAGACAGTTGAAACTAATTAATAATATTCATAGAAAATACATCTATCTATAGCCACTATAGTTCTACATCTATCTATAGCCACTATAGTTCTAATGACAGCATCCCTAAGTACCAAAAAATTGATATTGTTAAGCCAAATGGCATTCTCCTACTGGAGTCTTCTTGGCCTCCTTAGTTCTTAACAGGAATTACCAGTACCTGGAAACAATATTGAAAGAATATTCAAATATATTTTTTAAAAAATGGATACAAAGTTCCTTATATTCAAATATAAAATTTCTTCATTGAATGGATAAAATACAGAATAAATAATAGTTTTCATAACAGGGACGACAATAGATATAAAGAGAGCTGATCCAGTTCACACATATAAAATAATGTTTAATTGACAAGTTCTGTTACTTCTTCATACACTTACAGTTGTTCTTTGCATTATCTATTTTTTAATAAAAATATTTAAACTAATTTTTTAAATTTAAACTATTAATTATCTGTAGCATTTGATCACAGTGAAAATGTCTCAACTTATTTTGTTTATTTAAGAGAGGGCAATAAGAAGAATTCTAAGTGACAACATATAAAATTATACTTGTATTAGGATATTTCTTTTTTGTGTTCGCAATTATGACTGAAAAACATTATTAAGATAATGTCCAGGTTTGAATTTTCTATTTTCCCATTATGATCCCTTAATTTAGTGTTTTGTCATAGCCAAATAAACCATTAGTGCATTATTGATCAGCTCATGTTGAATCTACTCAATTACTTAGTGTGGAAGACTGATTTTGGAAGATATTATTTCTTTGGCAGTTTGATATCCAAAATGATTTGAAATCATTTGCTAACTGTTCATCTTTTCTCCAGATAATTTATGAACAATTCCCTCATACTTCGTCTTGTTTCTTTTCAGTGCAGGCACAACTTTTCCCCTTTCCCTGCCTCAATGAATGTCTGCACTAAGTCCAAAGCTTGGAGTGATTTACCTGAAGAGTGATATTCAGAAACCACTGTAAGTAAATTTTGTAAACTCAGCATAATATTTCTGCTTAAGGACAAAAAGAAAGTCTCAGAACCTTGTAAGAATCTAGAAGCCAACATATAGCAATAGCACTTTTCTTATATACCGCTTCATAGTGCTTTACAGCCCTCTCTAAGCGGTTTACAGAGTTCAGCATATTGCCCCCAACAATCTGGGTTCTCATTTTACCCACCTCGGAAGGATGGAAGGCTGAGTCAACCTTGAGCCTAGTGAGATTTGAACAGCTGAACTGTTGAACTAGCAGTCAGCCTGCAATGGCTGCATTTAACCACTGCACCACTTCAGCTCTTACATGATACATATACATGATGTATCAAAAGTTGGGTCATTTGATCCAATCATAATTTTGGGTTTCATAGAAAATATTACTGATACTTAGTGGTGATCAAGGGTCATGTCTGAAATGAATAAAGTTTTAGAAGAAAATGACAACCAATTGAACATTTATTGTAATTCATATAAAAATCTGTCTGTGGCGCCTGATTTTTGCTACATCTTGTATTTTCACAGCATTACCAAAGAATATAGAGACAAAGTTGCAATAGTGTTTCAGTTGCATTTTATGAGATTTCTGCTGTTCAATGAAGTTGGGTTTTGGCATTTCAGGTCAGCTGAAAAGCCAATATCAAATCATGTACAAGGCAAACTTAATGATCAATTAGTGTAATGTAAAGGCCATCAATTTAATAAACATTTGTATGATTAGGAACAACCAACGATCATTCACATAACATTGTCTAATTCTCAGAAAATAAAAATTGGGTTGTCTGATGACCTTTTCCCTCTGTGTAAGGACTTTACTAATAGCATCATTTGAGTCAATAAATCAACATACAGTATATAATCTAAATCGGTAAAATAAAATATATAAATCTTAATGTGTTATTATTCCAAAACATCATGAATGGAACCCATGTCTTTCTGTGTGTCTATGAATGCACATATTTTAGCATTTCAATAACTAGGGCAGACAATAATTGATAAAATAACTCAACTTGAAAATAACTCTAAATTTTAGAGTTCCAGATCAACAATGGCAAGCAATTTTATGCACTGAATTATTTATCCAACAATTTGCTAAGATAATTGTAAATTTGACTGACAAAATAGGTATGTATTTTCTCCAGCATTCCTTGTTTACCAACCCAGATTAAGAAGAAGCAGTTAGTGTACTGTATAATTGGTAGAATATAGAAAATAATATTTGCCTTGATTAATTGATTAATGTCGTGCCATCAAGTCAATGTTGACTTTTAATAAATACATATAGATAGATTTATATATGTTAGATATCTGAATAAAGGTAATCTGGTATTTTAAAGTAGAGCTGATGAATATGCATTAAAATGAAAGTATAGGGATAATTATGAATAAACAATGGTATGGAGGAAAATATGTATTTAGGTTGTTACAGGAATTCATAAGTTGATAATGTGGTTATGTTAGAGATGTGTTTTGTGTGTGTAGCATTTTTTGCTGATAAATGAAAATAAAGGGAGACTATTATAGATCTATTTCGAGCTACTTAGCTCTCATCAGATAGCCATACCCTTACTGGGATTTGAACCTGGGCTGCCTGCCTTGTAAGGCAGCAGCTTAGCTATTGGGCCACAGGCTCTATTCCCTATCAGCTCTTCACCAGGAAAGGGTTATATATGTTTTTCTGTTGTATTGTCCTGGTGTACCCAAATATGGGAGAAAGCATTATATATATATATATATATATATATATATATATATATATATATATATATATATATATATATATATATATATATATATATATATATATATATATATATATATATATATATATATATATATATATATATATATAATGTTTTTCTATCATATTGTCCTGGTGTATATAAAACATGGAGTACATGGGATAGACAATACTTGATTCCAAGTCCACAAGGGTAAAGTCTAGAAATGTAAGGTTTTTTTTTTAAATCCTCTCCAGGATTTGTTGCTACAAACACATTAAAGCAAGTTAAGGATATGACTCTTCAGAATTTTGGAGCTGTAATTTGATATAAATATTGCAATGGTTATAAAAATAAAGATTATTCACAGTCATCATTATCTCTAGGCAGAGATGATGCTTTGTTATTAGTTAACAACCCAAAATATTTGCAGTAGATCTTAAGACTGTGTGATACAATAAGGAGTATGGTGGATCTGAAAATTAATGTCTGAAAGACATTAAGATGTGGGATACAGACAGAAAATGGAGTGAACAATTTCAGGTTATACTTAAATAGCAAATATTTGGAAAGAACTGTTTGGTCTCTCCAGTATTCAATAAGCCTTTATGTTATATTAGCTTCAGTGCATCTTCTTTGCTGTCCTTCAGATAGCCTTCCAATGCCTATTTATTTTCTTCAACTTTCTGGCATAATTTGCAACACTCCACACTCACCTATTTTCTTAAGTAGAGTCTGTCAATGTCTCTGTGTGGATGAAGGGCATGAGTCACTATCATTATTTTTCTGGCCCTCCTATCCAGGGTTTTTAATTCTCTTCGAGTCCAGTCAACTCTTCCAGCTGTGTATCTAATGACTGGAGTGGCCCAGCAGTTAATTCTCTTTTTGCAGTATTTCCTCCACTGAGTTTGGACTTTCTTCTTCACTTTCATGATGTATTCACTTCTAACTTTATTCTTGTCTTCAGTATGCTTGATGTTGCCAGCTTGAAGGTATTTATAGTGATCGTCTTCAAACTCTTGAAGTTATTTCCATAGGGCATCTTGATTACTTCAGTTTTCTCTTTCTATTGATGATGAAGAATGACTCATTTATCCAGTCCAAACTCCATGGCAATATCTAGGCCAGTGATGGCGAACCTTTTTTTCCTTGGGTGCCGAAAGCACGTCCACGCGCGCTATCACACAGGTGCGAGTGCCCACACCCATAATTCAATGCCTGGGGAGAGCGAAAACGGCCTCCCCCGCCCCCCAGAAGCCCTCTGGAGGCCGTAAATGGACCATTTCCCGACTTCGGTGGGCCCAGTAGGCTTCCCTGGAGCCTGCTCCCGCACCCCCCTCTCCCGCACCCCCCTATGGCCCTCCGGAAGCTGAAAACGCCCTCCCAGAGCCTCCGTGGGAGCCGAAAATCAGCTGGCCGGCGTGCACATGTGCGTTGGAGCTAAGCTAGAGCAACAGCTCGCGTGCCGGCAGATATGGCTTCGCATGCCACCTGTGGCACAGATGATCCATGTAAAGAAAGTGGGATAGCCTGGCAGATTTTTTTGGGATGTTTGATAGCCATGGCTAGCAGAATTTGCCCAGTCTGTTGTTGTTTGCCCACATATCCACAAAGTTATGGATGCTACTGGTAAAAATTTTAGAAAAACATTCTAGAACAGTGATGGTGAACCTTTTTCCCCTCGGGTGCCAAAAGCGCGTGCGCGCGCGCTGTCACGCACATGTGAGTGCCCACACCCATAATTCAATGCCTGGGGAGGGCATAAACGGCCTCTCCCGCCCCCGCAGAGGCCCTCTGGAGGCCGGAAATGGCCCATTTCCCGACTTCCGGTGGGTCTGGTAGGTCCGTTTTTTGCCCTCCCCAGGCTCCAGAGGCTTCCCTGGAGCCTGGGGAGGGCGAAAACACCCCCCGGAGGACCTCTGAAAACCTAAAATGCCCTCACAGAGCCTCCACACGAAACAAAAATCAGCTGGCCGTCACGCACATGCATGCTGGAGTTGAGCTAGGGCAATGGCTTGCGTGCCAGCAGATATGGCTCTGCTTGCCACCTGTGGCACGCGTGCCATAGGTTCGCCATCACTGTTCTAGAAGCTATGCTTTTCATACTTTCCCTATCTTGCTTGTCTGTAAAGACCTGTTTTGAAATAATCACGATTATATGTAGAAAAGGAAAATAAATAATGGAGTTGATTCACTCATTATTTTCTGCTATATTGAGATTCAGAATCAAGATTACACCCAATCTTTACAAATAATTACATTATCTGGAGTATACGTTGTGTGATTGTGCCCATTAGATTCTGTTCTAAAATAATACTTTGTTTTATAAGCAATACATATAGATATCCAAGCTATGGATATATTCATAGATGATCAAGTTAGAATGACATTCTTGAAATAAAAAAATTACTAAAAATATTTTAAACTATTTTATTTATTATCTAATTTATATAGCCACACATCTCACAAGCTAGTGATTCTGGGCAGCATACAACAAAACTAGAACAATACATAGCTAAAATGATTACCAATAACAACAAGTAATTTTTACAACCCTGTAATCCCTTAATTCGGAGTAGAGTTGGGCATTGAAACTATAAAACAGCTAAAAAAAATAATAGCTGAAGGGATGTTAATAATGATGGAGCCAGTTCAACAGTTCCCTGGATTCCCCAGGCATAACCTTTGGCAGTTAGAAGTGATGAGAACATGCTGAGCTCATGGGAAAGAAGATTCCACAGTGCAGGGGCAATAGCAGAAAAGGCCAAACCCTCCCCAGATTCTGCCAAACATATCTCTAGATTACAGGACCCCAAATTTTATTCTAGTACTTGATCGATTAAAGTATATGCTACTTTATAGAGTGGCAGAGTGAGGAAAGACTAAAAAAAAGAATGCATCCATTTTTTAAAAATGAAAAATTATAACTTTCATGGGATTTTGCTACAACAGCAACTCAAAACTGAAAGAAAAAGGTTGCTTTAATCATGAGTGTATCTTTTTCGTCAAAATTAAAATGAATATAAGAACACTGATTTTTACAAATATTTGAGGAACATACTTATTAATGTGTAAACTGTAGAAAGTAATTTGGAAGCTAACACTAAAATAACCTTGTTATAAAGTTCAAGCATTAAGTATTTATTTATAACTAGCTAGCTAGCATTTTATATACCTATCCAACCTAACCAAAGTGACTGGGTCACTTAACAAACAGCAACAAACTTAAAGAAAACAATATAAAATTTAAATAAATACACCCATGGGGAAAGAGACCCATCTTGACAGCCTTTGTAAAGGGCCACAGGGCCTTTGATTGTGGTGAGTTTTTAACTGTGGTGGCTATAGATTTTGCCAGATACTTGGGCATAAATCCCTTGCTGTCCCCATGGGTCTGTTGTTTTTTTTACATACCATCACCTCCTTGCTTACCAGCAAGACTGCTTTTGAAGAAGAGACAGAAATTGCTCAGAAGGTAAATTTCACCCTCTAATTTCAGAGGAGAGAATAATTAGTCTGTTGCAAGAAATAATTCATAATTTGGTAATATTTCATTGTGTGGTACGGGACACAGTGGCCTAGTAGTTAAAATGCTGGGCTTCTGGACAGAAAGGCTGAGCTCCTGTTCTTGCCCCAGATCCTGCCAACCCAGCAGTTCAAAAGTACACAAATACAAGTACACAAATACAACTTCAGTGGGAAGGTAACGGCATTCCTCGGCTTATAGTCATGCCGGCCACATGACCATGGAAGCATCTTTGTACAGCACTGGCTCCCTCTGCTAGGAAATGGAGATGACCACTGACCCCTAAAGTTAGACACGACTGAACAGGGAAAAACTTCATCTTTACCTTAATTGTATGGTAAAATTTTATGGGAAAAGTTGCGGTTTTATAGATCTTAAGTAGGTTATATTCCATAACCAAAATTGTTATGAGAATACATTTCATAATCTTTAAGATGCCAGTGACTCAAAAAGGTGGGGAATAGATTTACTTTGTTTGGGTACATTAATATCTATAACCCTTAACATTTCCTTAACACTTTGAGAAAACATTTTAGCTTCAAAAAAGTAATGAATTAGAATTCAAAAATAATGTGATTATGGTAGGTTTCAATATTGCCTAGTGATCCTGTAATGGTGGGTTTGTTAATTGTTTTTAGGTATGGTCAATCAACATATTTATGTACCTTACCTAGATTCTTGCATACCATGATTTTTAAAGAAAGGAAAGAGGAAAAGAGATTCATATCTGTCAATTTGTCTCAGTTCAGTTTCCATTTTCTAACTGAGCAAAAATGTCATTGAATTGTGTAATTTTAATACTTAATGACAAAGATTCTTTAAAGGGTTTTTAGCAAACCAACATAATAACTTGGATCAAAAATCTGAAGTTCTGAAATTAACGTAATCTGAAACCAGCTGGTCGCCTGCTGCCCTCTAGAGGCTGTTTCGTATAAGTGTCAGCCACCATAGTTTCACAAGAACTTTCATGTGCTGTGTTTTTTTCTTACCATACCAAGCTTATATAATTCTTTTATATAACTAGAGACAATGTTCTTGATTAATAGCAAAGTGGCTTGCCCTTTGTTATGCTATAATGTGTTTTTCTGCATATTTCTTCATTTCTGATTCCATGAGGGTACAGAATTACTTTGTAAATCTTTTTTTTTCCTACGAAAAACCTTTGGGGGAGGCGGAAGAGAGGTAGGAAATAAAAAATAGATTTGTTGTCTTATTGAATACATTATTTTTTATAATTAAATCCAGATTTTGTTTGTACAATTCTATCTTATTTTAATGTTAAATACAATACTTCATATAATGTATATTTGTTTATGTGTATAACTCAAAGGTATGCTAAATAGTCCCTAAACAGTTCTCTTTTCTCAAAACTATTTTTTTACTTCTCTGTACACAAGTGATCTATTTTAACTTTTGTCCACATTTTAAGATTCTCTGTCCACTACTATATTAGTGTTTATAAACTGAACATAAATATTGAGGTCATTAGCTTCACTGTTCATTCTAAACAGTATTATTTTTGTGAAGCATGCAAAACATCCTAAACGTGATATACCAGCTTGGAATATTTAGAGCTTGAACAAGACATGGCTTTCCAGAAAGTTTGCCCTGGTTTCTGGAAAACTATAACAACATGATTTTAATATTGGCTTTGAAATGGCACAGGTCCCATTCAGAATTGTATTGTTTTAAGAGCCTTGTACAATAACTCACTTTTTCAGCATAGACAATAAATTAGCTTAGGATAAAACTAGGTTATAGGAGAAAAGAGTTGAGATAAGGAAAACAGTGATTTAACTGCATTAAATAATGATTTAATGCAGTACCCAGTAGTGATGGACCTCAGTCACTGAATAACTTGGTTTATGCAGAATATCACATTGACATGGACAGGTAATTTTGGATGGCTAATCCTAATTTGAGGGCCTCATAATATACTTTCCTTTCTCTATGCCCCTGTCTGGAAATATGATGCTTTTTTTTTCTGAGTGCATAGATTTTTTTCTGTATTTTTGTGTGCTACAAAATATGTTTATCCAATATTTTTAAAACATATTTCTGTGGGAGGGAGGGGAAGCATATAGTGTCCTTTATTCTATAAATTATATTAATCTTATTTTGGAGTATGTGCTATGTATGTACAGTATATGTTTCATTTCAAAATGGCAGCAGGCTATGATAGTTTTCCCCCAGTTGTGGGTGTTCGTGTCAGATTGCTAATCGCTATTGTGTAGATCAAGAGTAGCGATCATTTAAGAGAAGCAAGCCATTATACTTCAAGAGTTGTTCCAAGCATTGTCCAAATATTCCACCAGATATCTAGAAACTTGCACAGAAGTGATCATTCTCTTAGTTGATAATGTCCTACATGTGATGCCCTATGCTACACATCAGTTAAAGTCATTGGCAATGCCCTATATAATTGGTAGGTAAGATATCTTCAGAAGCTGCAGAAACAGCCACTGAATGTTCTGTTTTATTACAGCAGACACTCTGGTACAAAGAGAGAGATGAGCTAAGAAGATGGGAGGGGGAGCTGATGGTGATGGCTACAGATATAACCACACCAAGTACTACAAACTGATCTCCATAAAAAAAACAATGGATATGGCATTGCAAAACAGCAGCTATGCTAACTCCTCATCCCATGCTTCTTATATAGAAGAAATTATTTCTAGGAGTGCTTTGAGACTTCCCAGAACAAGCCATGGAAAGGTGAGCTGGCTATAAAACCATATATCTTGACAGTTTTAGAGTGGTAGCTACAGCTACCATGAGGAAATTAAAGCTCCTCTTGTCATGGCAGAGAAAGCCTGTGGATAGAAAGCAGGGGTAATTAATATGCTAAATTAGGAGGGGTATCATGCAAAGGGGCCTTGCATGAGGGCCTGGGCCCAAGAGCAATTTGAAGAAGATGAGCCTGAAAGTTCTGGAAAATACATGGACAATTGTAGTGTCTTTTGTGGATGACTGCAGGATCTCCTCATCTTCTAGCACAAACATTCATCATCAATGTTCCATACGCAGCTATCATATAAGGCTTGGCAGTTGTTGGCATCAGGGACCACACTGGAGGCACCCTTATTTAAAAAGGCTCCATTGTTGAAACCTGAGTGTAAGGAGTAGGGTGGAAATAATTTTGGGTCTGAGTAAGAGAGAATGTGAGAAGGAATATGGTTCTATAGCTCTCATTCTCTAGCTCTCATTTGTTGTGTTTGTGGAATTGCTTTGGGTTTTGTCTCACAGGAATGGTGGTAGCAAAGCTATTGCCATCCAACTGAAGTAAATACTTTTTCCAAAGAGGTTAGCTACCAAGAGAATTCTTTCTTACTTTACATAACTGACCAGCTTATGTATAAGAAGACAAACATTAGAATATGGCCCTAGTATTCAGTGGGAGAGGATGATTAGTGTTCTGGGTAATTGAAAAGGGGTTAATTGATCAAGTCTATCCATTCAAGGATGAATCTTAAATCCAGTTATATATGGGGTAAACCAACTCTATTCATTTACCTCTGCCATGAAAACCCCAAAACACGAACTGAATTGGTCAAAAATTTTAATTCCAGTGCAAGAATCAAATCAGCCATTATACATGCCTCTCTAATGCCCAGTGGTTCTAGGGGCAAACAAACCACCTTCCCCCAGGAAGACTGCTTGCAGACACAGCTCCTGCAAGCACTAACAACCAGCATTGAAAACAGATTAGAAAAACCTCAAACAATAAAACATGTTCTGAAAGGAAAACAATAATGCACAGTTATTCCCGTTCCTGCATACTGTAGGTAACTGCTAGCTTCAAAGGTCTCTTTGTTTCCTTTTAGAAAGAAACCCAAGACAACTGAAAAACCGAAGTCTGAGGAGAATGAGATTACGCAGACGGGTGCCTTCGTTGCCAAGTCAGGCCTTCCATGCCTGAACTTTGAAGCTATCTCATCTCTGAGCCCAGATCTCATCCATTCATCCCATTCACTAAGAAACCTGCACGTATACACAGGGTCACCTGATTGTAAGTACAATAGTGTCATTGCGGATGGCTGAGTGAGACACAGTATGAGTTGCAGTGTCAACCTACCCTCTCAAAACATTGAAACATGTACCTAATTAGTAGATGAAGTAAGGTTATAAGTAGTACATTTTTACACTTTGGAGCAGAAAGTGGCAGTAGCAGAATATTGTGTAGGTGGTAATATAAGAGGACAAAATTGGATCACTGCAGTCTGCACAATTACTAACATGGAATTGCATTTTCAAAAATTAATGGAAGCAACTGGGAAAAGGCCCTGTTCATTTATTTACTGCACATATTTGTGTTGTTGCTGTCTAGTTGCTGTTCACAGTTGTAATAAGAACTACAACCTTGAGTGTTCTGGATTAAAATACATTTAAAAATAGCACTTTGTCATTTATATATGTTCAAGAATTCTTGTTTTTCTGCATTTACAGTTATTTCACAAGAATAATTTGGAATAGGAGGGATTCTGGATTACATTTGATGGAAAGTTTGAATTAGTTGATGTACATAAGATTATAATTTCTTGTACATTCCAACTTAAAAATAATTATTCAGTAATCAACAGTTTAAAAATTCCAAAATATAAAATACATGATTAGATCAGTTAATAATAACCTCATTTTTTACTTTGCATAATTCCAGTTGCATAGCAGCAAAGAAATGATAAAATCTCATTGCTCCTATCTTTTTATTAGGTTCTTAAATGGTTTAGCCTCTAACATTGCATACATTTGGCTTCCATGCATTCATATGTCTGTACTTAAATAGGCTGCTGTGGCTGTAATCATGTAGGCTACCTATGCGGGAAGGTTGCTGTAGAACTGCAAACAGCCAATTGTCTTTATGGGAAAAACAGATTTCCTGCTGACAGAAATATCTTTTTACCATTTACAAAAGGTTGTAAGCTTGTGTGTGTGTGTATGTGTATACACACACACACACACACACACACACACACACACACACACACACACACACACACACACACACACACACACACACACACACACACATATATATATATATATATATATATATATATATATATATATATATATATATATATATATATATATATATATAAAATCTTCAAAGACTGCGTTTCTATACATATTTATTATGCAGTAGTTTCCAGTAAACTAGAGGCACTGACATTTATTTATTTGATTTCTACACTGCTGTAATTATAAGAGTCTCAGAAAAACATTTTTAAAATCCCATAAAATATCCATGGCACAACAATAAAGCATCCACAGTAAAATCAACTTTGAAGTCAGACAAATCAAACATTCAATTATAAATTGAAGCAATATATAAAAGCATTGTATGATGCATCTTTTCATATTTAAAGTTAAAAGAATTCCACTCTTCTAAATAATCATCAATTATCACATCCAACTTTCTGAAAAAGACCTAACTTGGTACAGGAGCCGTGACAGAGATATACTTTCTCCTGTTATCATCCCCAGGATTTCATGGAGGTGGGGAATCACAAGCAAATTTTTTTCTTGAGATTTTCATAGTTTGATTACAGGAAGCAGTCCTGAAAAAAACCCCAGCCAATAAATATAGGGCCTTACAAGTTAAATCAGCACTTTGAAAACCCTTCTGGCAGTTTTGAAGATTTACAGTACAGATATAATGTGCAGTTGGCACCTAGTTGTGGTTAACCACTACTGCATTTTGAACCAACTTGGTGATCTTTAAATGCAATCCCCCCACTGCAGTAATTCTAAGAGCTGGTGATGACAAGCTCTTATGATGAGCTCTTGCTCAATGTAGGCCTACAACTGGTATACCAGATGAAACTGGATAAAGGTTTCCTGCCCATAAATTTCATTTGCCAATCAGCAATAGTCATGAGTCTATTCTTCAGCAATAGTCATGAGTCTATCAGCTTCTTCCTATCCAGGCTGCCTACCCTGCATTAAGTTGATAATGTAGAATTGGTTATCCTCAGCATATTGATAATAGTATATTTCAAATCTATTGTTGTCCTCTCCTAATAAATTAATATATATGCTAAAAGATAGGAGGGAAAGATCTGAAGTCTGAGAGACCACCAAGCAAATCCCCTCTCTCAGTGGAACCACTCACTAAGGAAGGAGCAGAGAGGCAATCAAGTTATCGTGGCTGCTTGAATTGAAGATGCCAAGAAGTCTTATAGGATCAGAAGATGCAGTTCCCATAAAGCTCCTTCAAGGGAGGGAACACTCCATCTCAAGGTCAGACACACCATCATAAACAATGCAGCTGGAGAGCAGAGTAAGAAAGAGGAATGTAGGCACTTCACTTTTCTTACTGCATGGGACAACCTTGAATTTTAATACATACCTGCGTTCAGTCTGTTTGTTTGTAGACTTCTCAGAAAACATACATTCAGTTAAATCTGACCCAAAGTAGACAATGTAAAAAATAAAAGTTCCTATAGGCACCATCTCAAGCTTGATGTATAATAACTCCTGGAGGTTAATAATGCAAAAGCAGACCACATGTGATTCCTTATATTTGCATAATCAAATAGAAACTAACTTTCCAGATGCGCAGCCATATAAGTCCACCATACCCCATCAGTAAGGCAGCTGGCTAATTCTACTTAGGCTAAATCCTAAGATTTGGGAATCTTAGTCCCAAATATATGCAAAGCATCAGGTTAAAAAAAACCCTTTTGAAATAGAAGTAATCTTTCTTTACAGTTTCTTTCTAACATAGAATGTCAGTGTTTTGAAGGGGTACTAGTGAGCTTTTTATCTAGACTCCAGTTTATCAAAATCCAGCATTCTGTCTTAACAAGTTTCTGAAACCACAACCTTAATTGTGCTTGGGAATTATAATTACTAGATTCTGTGCAGCTCTGAGTTACATTCCATGCTCACTCATTCAAACTGTACAATTAACTCTTCCATCATTCAGAATTCACTACCTCCTAGTTCTTTAGCATAAAGAATCTGGCATATTGTGATATTTGTCTTCAATGTGGTATAGTACATGCATATTCCAGACTATTAATAAGTTGTAAAGAATAACAAAAACATTTTATAGACTCTTAAACCCTGGATAAAATCTCTTGTCTTGCTACAGTTCAAAAAGAATGGTACATGTGAACAATCAGTGTTAAGTTCAATTTTTCCCTCAGGCTCTTTGCCCATTCATTGCCTGCTTGGATAAGAATAGCCTTTGCATTTTTACACTCTTTCATTTGTGTGCCATTTCTAAATCAACCTGCTTTCCCAACCCTTCTAACAGTAGCTTCACATGTGAGGTCCTTTACGATTGCTAAATGCACTGGGCAGAAGAGAGCTATTTAACAAAGGCTGCTTCAATTCCACAGAAGCATTTCTCACTGTATTAACTAAAATGAGAGTGGCAGGTCTGGGAACAGAATGAGTCAGAAATCTCCACATATACATGCATACTATTCTGTGATAACAATTAGAATAATAAGAATCTGTATATTGTAATTATAATGTTTAAGACTATCGGTTCATTTTCTTGCTATCAGTCCTGGGCTGATTGACAGTTAATAATGTTGAACATTTTGATCAGAAATAATACTTCTTTCAAACAATGTAAAAACACAGAGCACTTGATTTTTTTTGTGTCTCAATGAGCTGGATTTTTTTTAAAATTAAATTTCAGGTGGTAATTTTTTTTCTTCAAAAGTGCTTAATCTTTTGACAACTGAGTTTCACTGCTCTATCTTTATGTACCTTTCTCACATATTAACCTGGGTTGGACAAAACATTCAAAGAGATGCCATGAAAGTACATTAGCATAAACAAAGACCCTTAGTAAGACATACCGTATATGGCAGCTTCAATAACCCTTGGCTGTCTCAACATGATGTCCATGCAAACCACTTTGCTTCATTGGTGGTCCTTATGTAAGTGACATTTGCATGCACATACATGGTCTGGCAACTTGAGAAAGCTTTTGAAACAGCCTTGTGCTTTAACACTTAAAGACAGATGTCTCATTCATGCCAATACTTTTTGCAAAGTGTCTCTTATGCTTTGTACAATCCGTGTATTATAACAGTAATACATTTCCTAAAGCATAAAGTGGCCTTGAATCCTAATTAAAGCTAATGAAAAATGTGTAACTGGTTTAATTGATCTTCAGTAGGAACCTATAATCAATTTATTAAACAAGCTAGATTAAAGTATTGTCGAGCTATAATGCTATTTATTTAAAGATACTGAAACCATTTCTTTATTACTAATTACATTGATATGCTATCAAAATGGGAAAGGAACAAAACATTACTTAAATCAGCATTAAAATTTGTTTTAATACTGGTAACAAGTATTTTTGTTATTTAGACAATATATAATTACACATTTTTCATTCTGTATGCTTGTATTTAAGAGGAGAGAAAGGATAACAAAAATTCTTGGATACATTTTTTTGAAGAAATTTGGGGTGAAATGGTTCTTGACACACTTTGAGAGGTAAAGGACTCCAAGCTTAATAAGCATGTGTTTTTCAGTAACTATGACACAAAATCCTGATTTAAAGCATCACCAAATTTACATTTGTTGAGAAGGGAAATCCATATACATATTTCAAACACCAATCTATCTTTATGCCTTTTTCTATGGCAGGTAACAACAGTTGCAAGGGGATGACAGAGCGCATTCACAGCATCAACCTCCACAACTTCAGCAATTCTGTGCTCGAGACCCTCAACGAGCAACGCAACCGTGGCCACTTCTGTGATGTGACAGTCCGCATTCACGGGAGCATGCTGCGTGCCCACCGTTGTGTGTTGGCGGCTGGCAGCCCCTTCTTCCAAGATAAGCTGTTACTGGGCTACAGTGACATTGAAATTCCTTCTGTGGTGTCAGTCCAGTCAGTACAAAAGCTCATTGACTTCATGTACAGTGGAGTATTGCGGGTCTCACAATCAGAGGCCCTGCAAATCCTCACAGCAGCCAGCATCCTGCAGATTAAAACTGTGATTGATGAATGCACACGGATTGTCTCACAGAATGTGGGTGACATCTACCCTTTGATTCAGGATTCTGCACAAGAGACACCCCGAGGAACTCCTGAATCAGCCACTTCAGGACAGAGCAGTGATACAGAGTCTGGTTATCTGCAAAGTCACTCACAGCACAGCGTGGACCGGATCTATTCAGCTTTGTATGCATGTTCTATGCAGAATGGCAGTGGTGAGCGTTCATTCTACAGTGGAGCAGTGGTCAGCCACCATGAAACAGCACTGGGCCTTTCCAGAGACCATCATATGGAAGATCCAAGCTGGATTACAAGGATCCATGAGCGCTCACAGCAGGTGGAGCGGTATCTTTCCACCACTCCAGAAACCACACACTGCAGAAAGCAACCACGTCCAGTTCGGATTCAAACTTTAATGGGCAATATTCACATCAAGCAAGAGATGGAGGATGATTATGACTACTATGGACAGCAGAGAGTACAAATCCTAGAGCAGAATGAGTCTGAAGAATGCACTGAGGATACTGATCAAGCAGAAGGTGCTGAAAGTGAGCCCAAGGGAGAAAGTTTTGATTCTGGAGTCAGTTCCTCCATTGGCACTGAACCTGACTCTGTGGAGCAGCAATTTATGACTGGCCTAGGTCGAGAAGGTCAACAAGAGCCTACACAACCCGAACAAAATGATGTTTCTGCTGAAAGCATTCAGCAGCAGCACACAGATACTAACTCTTCTTCACCAGAAAGAGGAAATGATGTTGAAAGGGACAGCGCACTAATAACTGTTTGTAACAGTACTGAAAAGGGGACTCTGCAGCCTATCACTACAACTGTTTCCCAATCATTGCCAAGTACACAGCTCTATTTACGCCAGACAGAAACCCTCACCAGCAACCTGAGGATGCCATTGACCCTGACCAGCAACACACAGGTCATCGGCACAGCTGGCAATACCTATTTGCCTGCACTCTTTACTACACAGTCTGCTGGCAGTGGTCCTAAACCTTTCCTTTTCAGCCTTCCCCAGCCCCTAGGCCAACAGGCACAATTTGTGACAGTGTCCCAGCCTGGGATTTCAACTTTTACTGCCCAGCTGCCAGCCCCACAACCCCTGGCTCCTTCTGCAGGCCACAGCACAGCAGGTGGGCAGGGTGAAAAAAAACCTTATGAGTGTACCCTCTGCAACAAGACTTTCACAGCCAAACAGAATTATGTCAAGCACATGTTTGTACATACAGGTAAGTATATGGCCACTTGATATATGAGCAAAGCTGTGAACCCAGAGAGAAAAAGCATTTAACATTATATTGTTGATCTGGAGAGGTATTCCTCTACTGCTATTTTAAGATGTTCATAGCAATGTTTTTAAAAAATGGACTCTCTGTTTAAGTGTTCTTGTCCACTGGAGGAATGTAGTGTTCTTTTGAAAATATTGAGGGTTTTTTTTCATAATGTTTGCTATAATTTGATAGTTTTAAATGGTTTACTCTTATTCCATCCTGTGATAGCTGATCTTCATTGCTTTGAAATACTTTTGGGCTTTCTATATATCCTCTCTTAATACGTTTACAAGACTAAATTTACCCATTACCTTTTGTTATCTGAGTAGGGTTGCCTTTTGGGGGGGGGGCTATTTTTAGAAATGTTGCAAAGCAGAATTGAATCAAATATTGTAATAGAGTCGTGGATGTGATTATGGGTACTGTAGAGAAGTGCATTGTTCTGGATTTTGAAAGTGATTCCCACAGTTACTTAAATTACTTACATTAACTTTCCACATCTGGGAACTCTCAGGCTGTGGGCCCACAGCCTAATTCTCAGGGTGTGGGCCTTGAGCAATTCGGAACTTGGCCACAGAAGTGGCGGGCGAGCATGCATGCGCTCTGCTCACACAAATGGACCTGCATGTGCACACTAAGTGAGTGTGGAATGTTCCACACGCGAGCCCGTCACTTGTGTGGAACATTCCCCCTCTCCCCCTCCCCCCACTTCCAGTCCACAAAACTGGAAAGGTTGCAGAAGTCTGTTCCACACCATAGTTTCATGTCACAGAGCAGTTATTTTTATTAACTCTTGAACTGATATTCTCTCATCTGTACATATCCATCTAATTTTTCATTCCACTTTGAACTTGTGATATCATTCTTTCACCAACTGTCTAGTTTTTGAATGTGTCCTCATTTTGAATGCAGTCCTCAAAAATGAGGCCAAGCTGTTACAAAGGGGCTGTAAATTAGAGTAATTAGTGGGCAAAATTAGCACCTTCAGTATTTTCTCTGGTATATCATGGCATCACAAACCATCTCCTTACAGCCCTGAAAGGCCAAAATAATTAAAACATAGAATCTGTTCACACAAAAGTTTCCTATGCAGTACTATGCTTTGTTATTTGCTTATACTTTCTCATTATTCTCAATTGGACAGATTTACAGAAGATACCAATTATTTAAGGAGAGATAATGTTTTGACTTTACTATTTCAAATTAAAACAACCCAAGTTTGTGAAAGCAAACTGTCATGGAGTTAGTATCTCTATTTTGAATACTTTTTCTTATTATCCCTTATATATGCTGCTAGCCTTTTTATTTTTTTTACAGTGGATGCTCTGTATCGAAACCCTCATTGAACTGTTTACCATTATCCCAAGATTTATTTTCTCATCAGTTACTACTGTCTTAGGTCCCATTAGTTTGTATGAATATTTAGGATTTTTGGCGCCAATGTACATAATTTTTACTGCCTCATTTTGAATATTTGTCATTTTGAAGCCCAATCCCCTAATGGGCAGAGATCATATTAAAGCTCTTTGTAGTGCATTATAGTTTTTACTACTCTGAACAATTTAGTGTCATCAGCAAATTTGGCTATTGAACTGGTGATGTCCAATTCCAGTTCATTTGTAAGTACGATAAAAAGCACTGGTCCTAGAACAGAACCCTGGGGCACTCTACTGGTTATATCCTTCCATTATTGTAAGAAATGCCCACTCAACCCTATTCTTTGTTTCCTATTCTTTAACTAGTTGCTTATCCACAAGAAGACTTGCCATTTCATTTCATGGGTTTGAAACTTACTATTAAGTCTTTGATCTGGGACTTTACCAAAGACTTTTGGAAAATCTAAGTAAATTAGGTCTACCGACTTATCCTTACCCACATGTTTATTCACACTGTGAAAAAACTCTAATAGATTAGTTAGACGGGACCTTCCCTGGAATCTTATTGGGTATCCATGAGCAAGGACCGTGTCTGCAAATATTTGATATTTTATCGTACCTGGAATATATGTTAAAATGACAGGTCCATGATTTCCTGGATTTCCTTGTGAGCCTTCTTAAAGTCCTTGACTTACAGCCATTCATTTAGTGACTGTTCGAAGTTACAACAGCACTGAAAAAAGAGACAAGTACCGTATTTTTGGAGTATAAGACGCACCGGAGTATAAGACGCACCTTACTTTTGGGGGAGGAAAATAGGGGGAAAAAATCTACCTACCCGGTATTCATCTGGCTAGCGTCCTTAGTCTGGTCAGCTTCAGCACATTGTTTTATCCCCTGGTTAGGGCTGCAAAAAATATTCTTTGGAGGGAGTAGCAATGAAAACAAGCCTGCAAAGACTTAGGGCTGGGAAAAAAAACTTCTTCAGAGGAAGTAGCAATGAAAAAATCCTGCAAGCCGGGAAGATCGTTAGCACCTTATTAGGGCTGAAAAAACCTTTTTCGGAGGGAGTAGCAATGAAAACAAGCCTGCAAAGACTTAGGGCTGGAAAAAAACTTCTTCGGAGGGAGTAGCAATGAAAACAAGTCTGCAAGCCGGGAAGAGCCGGGAAGATTAGCACCTCATTAGGGCTGGGAAAAAAGCTTCGAAAAAGCTACATTCAGAGTATAAGACACACCCAAATTTTCAGCCTCTTTTGGGGGGGGGGAAAGGTGCGTCTTATACTCCGAAAAATACGGTAGTTTTCACAACCATTGCAGCATCCCCATCATCATGTATTGAAAATTTGGGCACTTGACAACTAGCATGTAATTATGACAGTTACACTGTCCCTGGGTCATGTGATCACCATTTGTAACCTTCCCACCTGGATTCTGACAAAATCAATGGGGGAAGCCAGATTCAGCTAACAATCACATGATTCACTTAACTGCAGTGAGTGATTCATTTAGCAGCTGTGGCAAAAAAAAGGTTGTAAAATGAGGCACAATTCACTTAATGACTGTCTTGCTTAGCAATGGAAATTCTGGGCTCCATTAGGGTCATAAGTCAATGACTACCTGTATTCAGGTCATTTATTTATTTTATTTATTTATTTAATAGATTTGTATGCTGCCCAACTCCCAAAGGGACTCTGGGCGGCTCACAGCATATTAAATACAAAATCTAAAAAACAGTTTAAAAATCATCAAACTACAGAGGCTGAATGTAATGACAGATTGCATATTTTACTTAGAAAATCCACAGTTTTATGTAAAATTTGTCAATAAAAGCTCAATACCTCTTCCCTTGACACTATTATATGGCTCAGTTTATCTATGTCCCTTCCTGACACGAGCTCCAACTCAGAAATCTGTCTCCACTTT
The DNA here is from genome assembly GCA_023053685.1 of Diadophis punctatus similis. NCBI lineage: Eukaryota > Metazoa > Chordata > Lepidosauria > Squamata > Dipsadidae > Diadophis > Diadophis punctatus. The sequence continues at coordinate 2,931,321 of JALIGW010000038.1, read as the reverse complement.
TCTCATGTGAAGATGAAAAAAAAGAACCTGTTCAGCTTCTCTGCAATTTCTTTTCTTCTTCTAGCATAAATTATAATATCCTTTTGCCTCTAAAAACTAAAATAAAATTTCAAAAACTATTAATCAGCTAGAAACACATTAAGTTAATTTAGATTATTTTTTTTCTTCTGTCCAATTGTTTCCAGTTCTCAGAGGCTGCCTGGACACGTTCCTGCAGTTTTCTTGACAAAGTTTGTTAGAAGTAGTTTTCCATTATCTCCTTCCTAGGACTGAGAGAAAGTGAGTGGCCCAAGATCACTCAGCTGAATTTGTGCCTAAGTCAGAACTAGAACTCACAGTCTCCTAATTTCTAGCCCGATGCCTTAACCAGACTGGCTCTCCTATGTTAGACATATATTCCTTAATTTTCTTTTTCCTTCTTATGTTTTTTCTGCAATTGCAGTTTCCACTTTTTTCAGGTCAACTGAGTTTTGAGCCATTGGTTATGACAGGGGTGGGTTCCTGCCGGTACGCTCTTACCTGTTGGTCACCGCAGAACCGAAGAAGCCGGTGGCGTGCGCGGGGCTTCCCCCGCCTGCTTTCCTCCGCCCACCTGGATGCCGCCATTTGTGTTCTTTTGCCCTCTGCGCAAGCAGAACGCTTTGAGCATGCGCAGAGGGCAAAAGAACGCAAATGGCAGCGTCTAGGCGGGCGGGGGAAAGCGGGCTGGGGAAGCGCCGCGAACGCCACCGGCTTCTTCGGTTCTGTGGCGACCAACAGGTAAGAGCGTACCAGCAGGAACCCACCCCTGCTTCCAACCATTATCAGGCATTATTCTCATTTTGAAATAGTAGCAATTCAATGAATGTCAAGTGTTTATTGTGTGACACAAGCTGACAGCTGTTTAACTCTGATACTTCATTGTGAAAACTTACCAAGATACAGGGTTAAAGAACTTTGTGTCAAGGCAGGAAAAATATGTAGAAAACCACATCATTGCCTTTTTTTCTGTCAGTCTGATCTGTGCCATTCACACTGATGAAAGTGACATTTATTCTGAAAAAAGGGAATATTAAGCCTTTCAACAACTACTGCCAGTATCCTGCATTGCTATATTCTTCATTGTGGACTATTTGTATCCCACATAAGGAGCTCTGTGCTGAAGCTTTTTTGGGATATAGCAGAGGTGACTTTGGCATGAAAACTCTCTTTACTGCATGCGTTCAAAAGCAATTATTTGCCTTCCCTTTCCAACCACTCTAGTAATTGCATCATAGGAACTTTCTCTGTATTTTCTTGCTATGTAGCTGCAGACTAATAGTCTCTTTTTATTATTCTTGTGTTTGCTTACAATTGTAATCAAGATGCACAGACTTGGTCTGCAAGGTAGAGAGTCAACCATAGGCATTTGTACTGGTGAGAGCTTCTGTGAGTGCACTCTGATGGAGCTGTATCTTCAGTTCTAATCAACAATGCTCTAGTCCTCAGCTGTTCTCTGTTCCAGGCTTCCACAGACTATACAACAACTGTCAGATTTCATTGCCATGCAGCATGCTCTTTCAATAAAGAAACCTGATCTAAAGTTTCTACAGAATGTATGTTCTCCAACAGTAGAAAATTATTCGTTTTATCTTTCTTGAGCAAAAGAATCTAGGAAGGAGTCATGTTGGATGGAGTCATTATCCTGAATTTATGAAGAAAGAAAAAATAGAGATGGGGAGTGGGGTTGGTAATAATAGAAATGACTGAGGATTTTAATTCAGTTCAAGCATAGAGGTCTGAAAATTGCATATCATGGCTATAGTAGTAATTCCATGACTTTCTAATGGCAATATAAAATTTGTCAGATAGGTATGGATTCAGCATTGGAAGAAGACTTCTTCCAAAATGAAGATCAACAAATAAAGCCTTGAAGAAAAGCATTCTTTCAAATCTGAACATGAGACATTGAAAACCCATATTTTGCATCCCTAGACTATCTCGGGATGCAAAAGCATGCAAAACAATTCTTATGGATAGAAAATGTTTTCCCCTCAGTTTAGCATTTTTCTTCTTCAACGAATAGCCCAATTCACATTGATGCACATGAATCAGTGCATGTTTGGCACTGATTATTGGCACTAACTTATTTACTTACTTACCATCACCCAACTGCAGTCCACTCTGGGCAGCTCCATGTCACATAGGATCAGTCCACAAAGGAGGGGACAATGTTGTATAAATGAATATCACTCGACATCCTGCTATTTGGTCCATGCTCTTGGACTTTGTTAAACATTACCTACTTGGTGTCCAGACACCTAGAGTTGATGCCCAGTTTGACAGAGCAGTGATCCTGTCAGTCCTGTCACTAGACCATTTCCCTACAACCATCAGGTAGGCTTACTATTCATCATAAGCACAGAGACCACAAGTATAGATAGCTTCTCTGTGGCCCTCTCTGCATTCACACAACTCACTTCCTTCCCTTCTTTATCCATCTTAATGAGTATTATTGATTCTGAGTTCTTCTATAGTTTTTAATGCTTTCTAAAATAATTATTACATAATAACTTTAGATGATGACTGTTTTATATTTCTATTGTTTTATGGATTGTTCTACGCCATCCGGATTCACTTTCCAAACAGAGATGGGCAGCCATATGAATTTGATTAATAAATGAATAATCATATACTATATAAGTTATAGGAGATAAGAACTTATAGAAAATAAGTTATAGGAGAATTTGATTAATAAATAAATAACCATATACTGTATAACTAGAAAATATGTTATAGGAGAATTTGATTAATAAATAAATAACCATATACTGTATAAAATATGTTGTAGGAGGATTCATTGGCATTTTTTTCTAATTGAATGTTATTTTTCTTTCTCCTTGTGTTTCCATTTGTGATCGTTGTGCAGGTGAGAAGCCGCACCAATGCAGCATTTGTTGGCGATCCTTCTCCCTAAAAGATTACCTAATCAAACACATGGTGACTCACACTGGTGTCAGAGCCTACCAATGCAGTATCTGTAATAAGCGTTTTACGCAGAAGAGTTCCCTAAATGTGCATATGCGGCTCCACCGTGGGGAGAAATCTTATGAATGCTACATTTGCAAGAAAAAGTTTTCACACAAGACCCTGCTTGAAAGACACGTGGCTCTACACAGTGCCACAAATGGAACATCTAACACAACAAGCACTGGGGCAAGGGCACTAACAGCTGGAGTGATGGCCTGCACAGAGGGAACGACCTATGTTTGCTCTGTCTGCCCAGCTAAGTTTGACCAAATTGAGCACTTCAACGACCACATGAGGCTGCATGTTTCAGATGGGTAAATAATATCTATTCTGTTATGAACAACAACAAAGCCCAAACAGAGAAACAACGAAAAGCTATGGCACTAGATTTTTTTTTTCATTTTTCATTTTTAGTTTTTTTTTTTTTCATTTTTGTACTACATGATGAACTGTTTTTTGCCTGCTGGTACATTACATTTCTGGAAGCTGGATGAATAGTAATTATCTCAGCCTTCCTTTGATGGTGGCCTTAAGGCCAGATAGTGTTTCAGGAGATCTACTGGTTGGATCTCTAGCTACTGGCCTCTAAATACAACCCTTCTTTACTACAAAAAAAAAAAAAACTTAAAAAAATTGTCACTTGTGAAGAGCACTACAAAAACAACAACAACGAGAAATATGTTAAGAAATCTACAAGGCCTACTGTCGTAAGTACACCGCTTGCAGTGTTTCAATGGACAGATTCACAATTCTGACCGCTTTGGACTTCACAATATCCAGTTAAAACTGTGGAATAGAAACATAAAAAATTGATCAGCAACACACACAATGGGCCCTATTGGTTTCCACCATTAGTCTTGCTATCATAAAAGGGCTGTGGAAAATGGCAAGGGAGTTTGGGTTGGATGGTGTGGAGTCCCTGCAGGATGGGGAAGGAGAGTAATAGATTCCTCTTGTGGATTCGGTTCCATTCCACCCGTTCAGATTTATAACCCCAACTTCTTTCTCCCCCACTAACACCAATAATATCTTTCATCGGACTTAGGAACAATAAGTAAGAATGAGCTGAACAAAGGTAGCTTTTCTGCAATTACATGTTGTCTTTGCTGAGCATAGGGCAAACTTGGCCAATCTGGCACCCTCCAGGTCTGCTAGCACTGCGACTCCCAGATTTCTAGATGCGAGCTGCAAAAACAACAACTCTGGAAGTGCAAGACTGAGGAGGGATGACACAGAGCCTCAGCCAAATAGTGGGACTTTCCAAATGTCAAAGAGAAGGAGCAAAAAGAAAAAAAATTGAGAGGTTTTTTCACCTACTAGTCTAGGTGAAAGGATTACTTCCTAAAAAATTTAGGGATAAAATAAAAAAGGCTGCGTCAAGCCTATCCATGATGAGACAGGCAAAGTAATAGACGAATGGGGAGGAAAATAATAAGTTCTCAAGATTTTTTTTAATTCAGTTTTTTTTAGAGAGACAGAAGTGTTTACCAGGTAGAATACTGATATATATATATATCAGTATTTCTGTACAAAAACAGAAGGAAGGAAAATTGTAACTTTTTAAACATAATTTTCTTCTTTTTTTTGCGTACACTGCCACTAATATCTGCTCAGTTATATAACTGAATGTGTGTATACACACACATTCATACCTTATTGTTAATACAGACTGTTAAGGTTAGATGTCCTACTTTCATATAGCAAGAGGGTAAAGATGAGATGGTCCTGATATTTCTTTCTGATAAGAAAAATATGTATTACCATATTTTCTGTTGTTTCCTTTATGCTTTTATTACTTTGAGAATAGCACCTTGAAATTGAGTGATAATATATGTGATATCTTCCACCTAATTCTGTCCATATTGTAGTGTCACATGAATAGCTGTTCGGAAGTCAGATTATTTTCTAATACTTTTGAGTTCCATCTAAAGTTTAAATGAATTTTAGAAGGAAGTGTTTTAACACTATTTATATCATTGGAATGATAAAATATCGTTTTGTCTATAGTTTCTGGAAGTACCTAGAAAAAGGGCATTTATTTAAAGAGTCGCTTGCAGAGATTGGTTTGTAAGATCTTTTATCCTGCCTGAAATATAGATCAAATCTTCTACATAAATGCTAAACCTTCTTTTTATTTATAAAAGTACAGATAATCTTCCTTCTTTTCATCTGCAAAAACATTAAAGATAAGGGCCATGCTTTGCAATTTCTACTTCACAAAATAGGGCAAGACATTCAGAATTGCACGTTTTTATTGATCACTTCTTCCGGTCTTAGCGGATTTTTGAGAATTACCTTAAACAGTACTTTTTATGTACCTAGTTACATTGGATTAATATATAACTATTATATTAAGAAGTTTCTTTCCTGTGAATCATGGTACATAATTCCTATTTCAAATGAAAATTATCTGAAAATAATATGCAAATGGAGAGTCAAGAAGAAAACATTTAGGTAAAATTTAAATATATCTTTGTTTCAACTAAATCTTATGAGATTGCATTTCTGTGTAGAAATCAATGGAAAACTTTATATAAAGTGTTCAGGGACAGGATGCTAGACTTAATCATGTTCTGTGAGACACTCCTCCTTGCTCAACATCATTTATTAGACATTTACATTCTGTCAACATAGGTCACAACTTCTGTTATATAGCACAACCTTATTCATGTCTATTCTGAGATAAGTCCCCACTGAATTCCGGGATTTATTTTCAACAAAGCATCTATAGGATTGGGATCTTAAATATTTGTAATTTAGGTAGGCTGAATAATTGCTCAGTCATTTATAAATGATTTTGGCAATATGGACACATTTTTAGACTAACAATTGCTACAGTCTGCATAATTTTTAAAACTATCATTGTTTAAACAAGTTAAAAATATGAGCACAAATTAAAGAAGGAAGAAAATTCTCATACATTATTTAGGTATCATCCTAATCATGAGTCCATAATGATAATTTCTTGAGCATAAACAAGATAACCAGAAGAAAGTTCTATAGATTTGAGTGTAAATTAGTTTCACATAACTGTACTGATTAATTAAAAGGGTGCACATATGGAATTGTCGTTTTAAGTTAATAATCCCGATTAGCATAGCAGCTTCATCCAAACAGGAGTCTGACTGAGTAAAATAAAAAAGTAATAATTTCATCAGAAATAATATACAAAAATGTAAGAAAAGACAGAACCTGGATATACAACACGATGCTATCATGTGAAAGAATGTCTTTTTTATAACTACTGAAAATCAATCAAGAATTTAAGTTTGATTTGTTTAAGCAATAATATGGTTTTATATGGTTCATTTAGGAAAAAATTGATTATCAATAATAGAAACAATAGTTTGAGTCAGTTGTCAAAAATTGGACAGTTCTGTGACCTAAGATAAGCAATGCACTGACAAGAAAAAGAAGTGTAGAAGATGTTAGTACAGAATCAAAATTAAAAACAAAATTTTCAAATTAAACACTTCTTTTAAAAAACCACCTGTTTTTAAATAGGTTTAATGTAGAACTTGCTGCGTGCTATTCATTGAAAATGAATATTGCCTCAAAGTAAAATATATTTGTTTGGTGAAAAAAAAGTATAGATTATATATTCATTGACCCAAAATAATATATCTAGCCCTCAAAATAATTTATTCTATGCAGAAAATCCTTGTCACTCATACATTTCGTGTGCTATACTTTACCTGCAACGTGTTTATTTAGGAGAATATTAAAAAATTGGACACTTGCATCAGTCCTCCTGTAAACATTTATATTTGAGGATAAATAACTAAGATTTGTAAAAATTAGATCAAGTGACAAATTATCTAAACCAAGATTTGGATCTGTAGTTTTAAGTTATAAGGAAACAAGTTACTCTGACACAATTACAGTTTTGGTGATCTATACCTTTATGAAAAAAATACTGCAGTTTTCATTTTACAGTGGCTTAAAAAGGTGATTTTTTTTACATTAACTATATTACTGCTTTTTAAATTTCTTGTTCTGGTTTCTATTAAGGTCTCTTTTCTAATACTACAGCTTTTTATTTAGTTTTGATAGGTAGCATTTATGCATGGATACAATTCCAGTTTTGTGAAATAAAATCCAAAGGTTTGAAAAGTTCTTCAGTGAATGAAAAGCTATAGTCGTGTGCAGAAAAATCCTAAATACCTTCATCCCTCCCCCTTCCATCCACATTGAAGCCAGTTAATCAGATTCTTGCTAATAATAAATTTTTACTCAGTTAATGTTCTGTCAAGGCACTAATTATTTTTATTCTTTCTATTCATTTTTTGTACTTTTTATTCTTGCCTCCATAAATACCATATTTCAAAACAAATGCAACTATAGTTCAAAATTTGTGGCTATAGGACAAGTATTCATATATCTGAATTCTCATTTTATATAATTATTTCCTTACTTGTTTCCTTACTATGGTCACATCACAGCCCAGTATGGACCCAGTTTTTCCCACTATGATTAAATACTAGCTCTATATTTATAGCTCATGCAAATCATTAGAGCATAATTGGAAGTATAGACATTATCCAGATGGTTTTTTAATATTTTTTCCTTCACTTTAAAAACATTCTTTCTTATAGCCAAAGGTCACTGCAGTCCAAAAAGCCTATAATTTTGTGACCCCAATGATTTCTACAATAATATTAATATATTTATTTATGTTTAATGTTTCAGGTATATTTGCACTGAACTTAATTGAACAATTTATTTCTTTTTAAATTAAAATTCTTAATAAGAAACCTGAAAATAATCTTCATTTTTATATTGTTTAAAATGTTTGCACTAAAAGCTTTTTATTTATAGAAGAATAGAAGGATTCAAAACTCATTGCTTTTCAAAGAAGAGAAACACATTTGCTGGCATTTTGTGATTATCTACATACTCCCATAATTTCCTATTTGCAGGTAGTTAAGTTATATAAAAATGATATACAGCAGTGCAAGGCTTTTTCTGTACAGTGAAAATTCTTTTTCACATTTCTGGTTATGTGGAAAAGTGAATTCTTAAATTTTTAAGTAAATCTCATCTGAATATATACATATCCCCTTATCAGGGCAAGTAACATGCCTTGAAGACAGAAGTGCTATTTGGCCCATATTTTAATGTTCAAAACATATTTTAGCTCATCGTAAACAACAGGAAACTTTGATGGAAAAGCAGATCTAGCAGATCTAACTCTTACTGAATTAGAGATTCTGTGGTTCATGGAGTGAATTAATGAGGTCAGCAAAATGTTAGCAAGAGTGCCATTCGATTTGTAAAAATCAGAATAGTAAATTAGTTCAACCAATGCTCAGAAAATGTATTTGAATTTCAGTATGCAAATTAATGTCACATGTTTGATAGAAAAGCTGGAATTAATAAATTATGTCTACATATACTTAATTTAAATATAGTGGATGCAACTCATAACTAGAAAGTGACATTTGAGGGCACCACTGTAAAATTAATAATGGGTAAGTTTATCCAAAGAAAATCAAAAATATAAGCATATGAAATAAGGAGATACACATTTCATTCACATCACATAAACTCCAGGTCTTACCATGCTCTAAGTATTATTAGACTTCAGGGTTTCTTTCCTTCCTAAGACCATTTTACTACTGAAATAAATGCCAAAGTATACCCCACATGCAACTTCCATCACCCCATTTCTGTCCCTGTAACCATCCAGCCCACTTGACCATTTTATTAATATTTTGTGGGTATTTTAAGAGGCAAGATGGATGCCTTAACCCTATAAAATCTGTGGCATTTTGGAGTTTAATTCCACATTTTTGGAGGGCAGATTTGACAAGTTATGCAAACTGATTCAGCTGTAGAGCTAATGAAAGCATTTATTTCATTAAACAGAAGAGAAAGCAATTGGAAGCAAAGCCAGGTATTTCAGTTCTGAGTATAGCTTGCAGCTTTGTGGTTTAATACTGCTCTCTCCTGTGCCTTTCTTACCTCTTTCAATGCTATCTCATGCCTCTCTCTGCCGTTTAGGCCCCAGCAATTATGGCCTGTGTTACCTGAACAATAGTTAACCTCTAGAATGATCCAATCATTGTTCTCAGAATAACATGATCTCTTCAGAAATGTCATCTTCCAGTTATCTTAGCATCCACAATGATGTTGTGTTACTTAAAGGTTTCATGAACTCTAGTGGTCATTTACTTGTTGCTACTCAATGGGAAAATGTGTATGAGTTTAGGCTGTGCTTTTAATTTGCTAGAAATTCAGAAGTAGATATATCTGTATTTTAAAGTCTTAAAGTCCAGACTTGTAAGATCATTAGTTAGTATTTTTACAGGGCCTCTAAATATTAAATTTCTTATTTTTTATGATTACATTCAATTGAATCAGCAAATAGAGACAAGGAATTCAGGTTCTGTTTCCCATATTTGGATTATAGTATATGCATCAGGGGTGAAATGCTCCCGGTTTGGGCAGGTCGGTCGGTCGGTCGTCGTAGAGCCAATAGAGCCGATAGCGATTGCAGCGGGAGGCTGCCCCCACCCGCTTCCCCCACCCGCCTGGACACCTCCATTTGGGTTCTTTTACCCTCTGTGCATGCGCAGAATGCTTTGCGCATGCGCAGAGGGTAAAAGAACCCAAATGGTAGCGTCCAGGCAGGTGGGGAGGCCTCGTGCTGCAATCGCTATCGGCTCTATCAGCTCTACAACGACCAACTGGTCCGCCCAAACCGGGAGCATTTCACCCCTGATATGCATGTACATTGATTGAATTTCAAAGAGGGATTTAATGGATGACTTATGTATGGCTATTAAAAGAGGACACTTGACACAAAACTTATTTCTACATAAACATCTTCAAAAGCTAATGTTTGAAGATATATCAATTTTTCTGGATACTTAAACTTTTCTGGGTAACATTGCTTTATCTAAAATATCTTCTGTATTACACAAAAATTAGAAAATGGAATAGATTATTTTCACTTCCACGTTAGTTCCCTAATTCATTAGATATTGGGAACCTTGAGTGGTAATAATTAAAGTAAATAAGGTTAATATTTCTTAAGACTAGAGAACATGTAATCAGCTAAATTATAAATAAATAAAATTACCCCTTAAAATTAGTTTATTCTGTAGTAATTTCACAGCAAATAAATATGTCATAGAATACTAAATTGCCAACTGGCACACGTGCGCACATACATACACACGTTAACAGAAGTAAAACTAAAGGCTTGTTGTGTTCATATAATGCAACAGGATTACTGATTAGTAAATATAAATGACAGACATAGTCAAAATCTGTATTTCTTTTCAAGTGGTTAATGCTAAAATAATTTTACTGTTTACTGATTCTCTTTCCCACATCCAATAAAATATTTTGCAATTACAGTTTAAAAGTTACCCTAGGAGGTGCTGAGTTCTTGTCTGAGAGGACAAAAAACATTATCCAAATGTAAATTTATCAGACTATTTAACTACCTAGGCAAATATTGCTTTCTTGGGCAGGCAGTTGTACTGCTACCATGATAGTTTTCTGTAGCTGGAGATACACATGAATTGATTTTGGGTTTTCAGCCTTCAAAAGATTTGCTACAGCCCTTATCCATTTGGTTATTGATCCTTGGAGTAACACCTGCATAAAACTTATGGATATGACAGGGGAAAGGACATTAAATTTGAGAATTATACCTTCAGAGAAAGAAAATGGAACACTTCATCTGTGACATAAGTATTCATTTATTTCACATCTAGCTACTTAAAAGTATTAAGTTTAGTTTCATAAAGTTGTCCCTAAAATATTAGTACTATAATAAAATTCCCACAAGTTGGCAAGATTAATTTAAATGGGGAAGGAATAAATAATGTATTGCAGTCTTATGCAGGACTGCTGCCTTAAAACAATAAAGAAGGAGTGGGTATTATTCTTTTATACATACTTAAATGTATATATAATTTTAAATTGTTATTTCATTTATATGAAATGCGGCATACTTTTGCTTTCATTTAAATTTGTAATACAATACCTGGGCAACAAGAGCTGTGAAAAAATCATTTGCTGAGAAGTATTATTAATATTACTAAGGTAGCTGCTATGAATTTGCACTGCACTATGCCTGAAGGGGCATTATTAAAATAACTGAGTTTAACAGTAAGTTCTAACAGTTTTGAATTAATAATGAATGGCTTTCTTCAGTTACCTTAATATGATCTTCAGTCCCTATTTGGTGTTGTATCATAGTTTTATCCATAGTTTTGTTCCATTTGTAGCTTTCATGATGTAGGTCAATTAGATGTCACAGATGGCATAGTTAAATGTCTATGGAGATTCTCGGTCATCCAGGTCATGGTTGTCCCAAAGGTGCTTTTTCAAAAGGCAACTGGACTTTCTTTGCTTTTCCTTGAAGACGTTTTGCTTCTCATCCAAGATGCTTCTTCAGTCCTGACTGAATGGTGGAGAATGGAAGGATTTATATTCCTTGCAGTCATTTGGTCAATGTTTCTGAGAGTCATTGAAGCCATGTGGAGGTTTATCTGTGGCCTCGGGGTCTCTGAATAGTGCACCATTCAGGGACCCTGAGGACACAGATAAACCTCCAAGTGGCCTCAAGAATGACCAGATGACTGCAAGGAATATAAATCCTTTCACCAGTCAGAACTAAAAAAGCTTCGTGGATGAGAAGTGAAACCTCTGCAAGGAAAAACAAAGAAAGTCCAGTTGCCTTTTGAAAACACACCTTTGAGACAGATATCATAGTTGTCATCATCATTCTGTTCCAGTAACATAACATTCACAGCAGGGATCTAAAGAGGCAACGTTTCAGGGTGGTATGGCTCTCACTTGCCAGTTATCTGTTCACAGTCCCATCCAGTACAGATCTAGCTACCCTCACAGCTTGTTTGGTCTTGTCATTTGCAATATATCAGAACAAAAGAGAAAATCAATTACTGTCTGTTTGCTAATTTCTTCTGAAATGGAATCAATATTATTGTGGGCTTTTTTTACCTTTTAGTTTCATTTTAAAACTGAAATCTTATAGCCAATTTAAAAGCAGTTGCATTGTTCTTCTAACAGAGCATTGTAAGGGCCAAAACTTGTTTCAGTTCACATTTGAATTATACATTAGAGCCAAAAGATGTTACCAGTGACAGAAATAGATAAACTTAACATCCTGTTATTGCCATGGTAAAGATACACTACAAGCCAAAAAACAATGTGATAATAATTAGATGTTACAACTAACACAAAATAACAAGAAAGTAGCATTACTCTTAATGCTAGGCCAGCAAAACAGGAATAATAATCAGACATTTAAGAATATAATGAATTGATTTACAGCGAGTAAAGTCGCAAAAATACTTTCACTGACTAGTCATAACTGACATATTTACAAAACATATAGCACTTTGAATGTTGTACAATTATAGAACTCCCAAATCTTTAGTAATTGCCAAGCTTATTCCACATTACTACTTAGAACTAGGAAGATCTGTTCTTCTAAGTTTGCTTTGCATAGCTAATACGTGCCACTTATATCATTTAAGGGTTTTCTGATACTGAATTACTTCCAAGAACAACTGAGATAATGTATTTTGCAATATTTGAAAGTGATGAATTGTAACAGATGAAGATACCAGTTCTATACATTCCCCGTTAGTGGCTTTTTATGAAAGTGATGACTAAGTAGACGCTTTCATATTCAAAGAGAAGCTGTTATCACAGATTTATATATGGAAATATTGGCAAGTTTTATTGTAAATCATTTGTCACTATAAAATTCACCTGAAACAGCGCATGTGCAGACAGGTCCAGGTGCTGCATTACTGAATAAAAAGTTCTGCAGAACAAGTGATCCTTTCTCTGTGCACAACACACCTTTCAAGGCTTGCTCTATTAAAATGGCAGGATAAGGATCGCTGCATTCCTTTCCCTTGCACCAGAATGGAAAATGGAGAAGATAATGATCCTTCTCTTTTTTTTCTTGACTCCAGGAAGAGAAAAAGTAATTGCTTCTCTCTCCCTTTGGCCCTTTTGTAATATGTAAAAGATGAGGAAAGACCATCTTTTCATCTGCCTTCTATTAAACAAAGAAAAACAGGAAGAAAGTATATTGTCAGTGCACAATTAAATCTGAAATAAACTATAGACAGAAGCAGTTTTTACTTGTGACACTCACAGGCATCTGACTGGATGCCTTGAACCTCTGCCTTTCTTTCATATAATAGTGTAGCTGTTAATGGAGTAGCAAGGATTGTATGTGTTGAAGTATTATTTTCCTCTTTTACCTAGAAAAGCGAACAGATTTTCTTCCCACAATAATTTACTTCCAATCTCAATCTAAATACGTATAAAATGTAATACTGAAGTCAGAGGAATTTATTCAAACTAATTCTTTATAATTTTGCAGCAATCCTATACACACAAGCATTATTGAGCTTCCAAAACTACCTAACATATATGAGATTATGCTGCTGTTTGTTCTAATACTCAGAGTAGCAATGGAGAAATTTTGGGCCACTTGTCATAAACATTTTATTTTAGTACAAGTGCAAGGTTCTTCAATACAGGTAGGAAAGTTTGTAGACCGGAAAGCAGAGGTGAGGTACTGGTAAAGGAGTCTGGGTTTCAAAGATTGTTTTTTGTTTTTGTTTTTTGAATTACCAGCAGAATAATTCTTCAATGGTCTACAGGTGTTCAATGACCCCATTCTGTATTGGGGAAAAATAAGTTCATAAGTTTAAATAAATTGTAAGAATTAGCTAAGATCATCAGTGTAGACATAGATACAGTGTATTTCCCAAACATTTATGTCCTGTTAAATTTATACAGGCAACATTACAATAATATCAATTATTTTTTCTTTTTCAATAATGCTAAGACTTCCTTTTAAATGAACTGATGGTTATTTAATCTCCCAGTCATAACTTTTATTAGATGAAGGAAGAATCAGAATAATGATGTCAGTGTATATTCCCCAAAAATTATGCTCCTCAAACTTCCACCTATCAAAAAGGTTAGTTTATTATTAACCATTTTTAGACATCAGTGTTTTCTCCAGAAAACTGAGTGCATTTTCTGATGTTTGTGGCATTTTCCTTTCCTCTTTAATACAAGCATAATTCTTTTAACATGATTTTTTTTTCATTAGGGAAGGGCATTTTTGGTAGTTATACATTTACTCTTTCCGTAATTAAAATGTTGGTAATCTAAATGGTTTTTTTTCTGGATTTTTTTTTAAAGTACTAATAATTTAGTGGAAGAGGACAAGTTGCTATTTAGCTCTGCTTAGCTAAGTACATGCAGTATAGGACAGTATATTTCTAGAGCATAAATACAGTTTGTACATTGCTACCCATATATATTTACATATTATACATACACACTACATTACAGTATATTTATTTGTGCTTTTGAATCTGTTTGTGATGATAGAATAACAAAGATGTTTGCATTTATTCTCCTTTCACCTGCAGAAGTTAATCAGGATAATTTAAGAATTAACATATTATTAAAATGCATTTATATTAGGAATGTAGATATTAATATTATAGACTTCCCATTTTAAAAAATTAATATAGGAGAGGCTGATTAATGAAAAGAAAACTCTCCAATATGAAAGTTTTATAAACAAAATAAATCTAGTATGCTTATTTAAAGCCAAATACTACCTTTTTAGGGGATCAGAAGGACATGAAAACAAAATGAAAAATGAGTTACATCCTTGTTGTCATTTTGCTTTTAAAATGATATCTGCCAATGAAATGGATTCTTACTCCACCAAATCTGTTCTGTAAAGAGTTGGAATAGGGTAGAAAGAAAAAAGAAGTCCAACTTCAGAATGATGAGAAAAACATGTCAAAACTAAATCCAATTGAATTTTGTGGTGTTTAGTCATTACTATATTAAGGATTGCAACTTCAAACTTGTTAGCATATACATAATTGAAGACACTCTGGTGAGGAACAAAGAAAGAGGGAATTCAAAAGAAAACGGGCTATCCTAGATTCATTGCTATTCCATTTCAGGATTTGCTGTTTTAGGATTTACAAAACTACAAAAACTACAAAAAATCCACACTAGCTAAAAGACAGTTATATTATCTGTAAAAATAATCAGATATTAACAGAACTCTCCATCAATTTTTTATACAGTGGTTTCAAGCACATCAAAGTTGCTTTATTAATTATCTTATGTTTCAGAATGTTAGTTTTCTTCCTAGTGAAATATTTTACCAGATTGTTTGTGAAACAGTAAAATGTGAGAATAGAATATCTATATCTTTACCCAACATTTCTTGAGGCATTTCAGATTTTTCCATTTTATTCTTTCCAGTACAAAAATATAGTTGAACGATTAGGCTCAATTTCAGCTCTTATGGTGATTTCATAAAATTTCTAGAATTTTTTAATTAGAAATAAGGCATTTATTTTAATTAAACCAAATTTTAATGAACTCCTTTGCCTGTAATTAAAATCATTGATTGTTCAGGTCAGATTTGCAAATATTAGTCTTGGTTGCTTGTTAGTGATAAGGGACTGGAAGTTTTAAACAATGCTTTTACTTTTTTCCCCATTTAAATTACAAATAAGTAATATACAGTAGGCTTGTAATCAGGAACATTAGTATAGATTGTTGTAGACTAATACTTATATGGACTAATCTGCAAGATTGGTTTCATCCTTAGAACTAATTAAATGGAGATAAAGTATCCATTGGATCAAATGCCCTTTTTATATAAATGTTGCTAGGAATGAATTGTCAAGACATAATATTCAACTGTGAAACATACAGTGCTTACAGTTCTGATTATACTAAATGCAGTAAAGTAATATACCATTTAAGTGTGAACTTCCAATATGGACTGGCACAAGTTTGAGTTAGTTTAATTATTTCATCTGTCAAAAGTGGCTGACTTGATCAGCTATGGAAAAAGAAAAGTCCTTTTCATCAGTGATATACTGTTTTTATAGTTCATCAGTGATATACTGTTTTTAGTTCTTGAATCAGTGACTTCAGTCAAGCAACTTTAGCAATGTTTTCTCATAAACATTATCTGAACCTTGCCATCTGTTGACTTCTACATTATTCTGGTTGAATGCTTTCTTATCTGCTTCTGGTGCCTGGTTAAGTATTCTGTGCACTTCCTTTAACATGCTTGCATTATGATCATTCAACTGATCATTTAACTGTTGTAAAGAGGTTATTAGCTAATTCTGATGTGTCTTATTGCCTCATTACTGCCTTAAGTGCATAATTTTTTAACAGCCTTTGCGCTTTGCATATTTTACATGCATATTGTTGGCTACTTGTAGTTCATAAGTAAAGATTGGTCTTGCAAACCAGATGGTACCAAATTTGTAAATATTTTGCATTAGAGTTTGCATTTTCAGATTTCAGTGTGTTCATGAGGCAATTTTCTAGAAGAAAGTGAAACTAACAAAGAAATACCTTTAAAATATGTACAATAGTCAAAGGATAACCAAAGGATAAGCAACTTAATTTTCATAACAGTATTTTGAGGTTTTATTCTGGCTTAATTACCTGAATAAATATAAAAAAGAAAATTCCTAATCTTTTGCTCCTAAAACCATGTGGTTTTTTTTTAACTTAGTTCCTGATATGTAAGTTTATTCTGTAGATCAAAGTCTGAATTCTGAAATTTTTTCCTTAGTTTGTCTAACAAAATCCTTTATTCTTAATATCCTTTTAATCTTTGGGTAGATTCAACTGTTGTACTGTATAAATTGTATTGCAGGTACACATTTCTGTAATATATTAGACAGCCTACAACCCTTGGCTTCTTTTATCAATACTTACTTACCTAAAGAGATATATAGCATTACCATGGGTGGGCAAAAAAGCAGTGGGAATAGATACAACTTCCAACTTCCAGTTAGCTTCCCCATTACTTGTGGGAAGCTGTCAGGGAGCATCGGGAATCATGATCAGTGATCATGGCTGACCATAGTGACACAACAGTGCTGCAGCAGCCACAACTTTGCCAATAAAACTAGTGTGAACACCTGTGAAATTATAATTCTGTGGAAGTAATAGGTCCCAGATTTTGGATGCATTCTTTAACTTTAGTGCATTTAAGGTGATGGTGATGATGATGTTATCCATTGAGTTGTGTCTGACTCATGGCAATTATTTGGGCCAGGTCTCTTCACATCTTCTGCTCTTGCACTACTTCTTTGAGTTTTTTTTATCTGTGGCTGGTGTCAACTTTGATGGTGTCCAGACACCATGTTCCTTGACAGCCTGATTTCATTTTACTGCTAACTTTTCTAAACATAATTGTTTTCTCTTGTGATTTCCCCCACACATGACATGGCCAAAGTAAGTGAAATTCAGTTTTGTAATTTTGCCTTCCAGTGACATGTCTGGAGTTATGCACTCCAGTACTTGCTTGTTAGTCACCTTTGCTGTCCAAGATATACACAGGAGCCTTCTTGAGAAATTTAATTGATTTTTTCCCCTGCATTTAAGGTACTTTGATTAAAAAAATACGATGTACCATTTCAGCTAATTGAAGATTACGAACAAGAAAATTTTAGTAGCTTTTCTGCAACAGATGTCCTTGATCTTCATATTCCAGCATTGGTGGTCCCTTGAAGCCTGCAATGCCCTTCCAATGTATTTCAGGATGTCCTTGACAGCAGGACTAAAGGGTGCACAAGGGTTTCCAGGTAGAAGGAAAATTTGGATTTCGTGTATAGTTTCAATTTAATCACATATAATATTTAAAGCCAATTAAAATTACCACTTACAGCACTTTTTTCCATTGAAATGCATCCTTTTGAATAGAGAAGACATACATTCAGGCCTCTTATTATGTGAATAAATAAGAATGAAGTTGCAGTTTTTGAAAACTAATATTATATCTTCAGTGGGATATATGAACTGAATGTGACACCCACTCTGTGCATTGCTCCTGACCCATTTACCATCTAAAATGTAACGGATAGATCACCTTGTAATTATAGAGCAGTGAAATATGCATGAAGCCCCCAAACTTTGTTGAAACATTAATAATCTGTACAACTTTACACATACAAACCCTTGTACCAAAATTATAAATATCACCAAAGGATGACAACAACAACAACTTGAATAGAAGGGAGTAGTTAAAGTGGACAGATTCATTGCAAGTATTCTTCAAACATTTTTGTGCCTAAGTTGTTATTTTCTATGAATTAACCCGAAAGTATTTTAAAGTCTTGATTCCTGTTTTGTCTTAAAAGTAACAAATAATAGTGGGCTTAAGTTTCTTTTGATTCCTTTAAACAGTATTCATTTCATAGAAAAATATTTAAAAATGATTATGGCGATAGGTAATCAGTGACAAGAACTCAAAGCTCCTTGACCAATATGAATCCGTTGTAAAATCAGGTTCTCACTTTTTATTCTACTTTGCTTTTGTGCACACGTTACTTTATAATCTAGTGGAAAGAATAGAAATGTTTCATCAAACTTGCACAGCCATTTTTCTACTTTTGTTCATATATAAAGTCATGGTAATAATTATTAAACTGGTTTATGTAAATGAGGAATTAATTGGGAGACATTTTCAGTAAGGAAAAAGGTCCTTCTAAAATATATATCTTTGACCCTGGCATGTAATTTAAAGTTTGATGTAATGTTTTTTCCCTTCTTTTATTTGAAGTAATATTCTTTAAAGAGGAACAAAGTTTTAAAGTGGACAAATAAAAAGAGGAGGAATTTCCCATCACCAACTTAAATTATATTAATTTACAAAGAGTATGTTGCAATCAAGAAAATGCAGAGGGAATAATTTTTCACAGAAAAACCATTATTTTGGCAATGTTATGTTTACCAATTATCCTACTTAAGAAACCATGGAGATACCCTATGATTTGGAATCTATATGTACCTAAAATCACTATATACATGTAAATTATGACATTCAATTTTTTAAAAAAAACAATACAATACATAATACATTAAAATATAAAGTATGCATAACTTCATTAATCAGATTCCTTGTTAATTAACTCCAGAATTAAACCCTAAATAACCTAAGATAAAATAAAACCCTAAGTATCCTAAAATAAAATAAATCTCTAAATGCCCAAAAATAAGACCCAATGAGCTGAGCAAGATTTCGGAAAATATACAATGAGATTGGACTATTAGTTATTCTAAGGACATGATATATTTTTATTCTCTTGATAAAATAAGAATGTCATAACAGCATATACTAACATTAAAATACTAATCATAAATATTGTACTTATAATAGGAATTAATAATGCTACAGATTTCAATATGAATAAATTGTATTCCTTAACATTGGAAGATTGTCAGACTGTAGTTGGAAGTGAAAATCTGTAGAATGTATTTTACTCATTGATGAACTTTAAGTATTCACCTGAATTTATTTGGTTAAAACCAACTATAAATTAATGATCAATTTGAAAAGTGAAAATCTCACGCCAATACTTCCTATTGTTTTCAAGTGTTCCTCTTTATAATTTTTTTAAAAATCAAATATGTTCCCTTCAAGAAAAAAAAGATATTTATTTCAAAATCAGAAAAAGAAATTGAAATCAATACCAAACAGTAATTATTTTATAAAACTTTAAAAGATTTGATGGAATGAGGGATAAATAATTTTTCTTCACTGCAGTAATATTTGCCCATATGCTCATTGAAATACAATTTGTTCTGCTTCTATAATGTTAATATTTCCATTGTTCAATTAGTCATATTTCTGAAGCCTGGGAAGTAGTGGAAACATTCCCTAACTCTAGCTCTTCTTAGTGGTTTAAAGTAATGTACTACTAGTCATTAATACAATTGTGAGTCTAAGAATTTAATTATACAAAAAAGAAACTAACACACAAATTGAATAAGGGTTATTAATCCACTGGTATTTTTAGTTAATTAAATTTGCTTTTCTTTTGTGATCCTTTTCCCATATACTGTAAGTGTAGGAAATATGTAATGTGCATTGTTGCATTATCACCTGAAAAAAAGTTTGGGAGGAAAATATAGGAATTATGAGTTTATTTAATATGGACCAGGGCAAAGAATGAAAGTAATACGCTTTGCCATTCAATAATTGCAATGAAATTTTTTCCTACTCCACTGCAAACAGAATCTTGTGTAGAACATAGAATCATAGGGCTGGAAGGAACCTCAGAGGTCTTCTAGTCTAAACCTCTGCTCAATGGAGTAGCCTTATACCACCTCAGTCAAATGGTTGTCCAGTCTATTTTTAAAAATCTTTAGTGATGGAGAACAACCCCAGGAGGAAAGATATTCCACTGATTAATTGTTCTCACTTCCAGAAAATTTATCCGTCTAGGTTGGATATCTCTTTAGCTTCCACCCATTACATCTTGTCCTGCCTTCTGGTGCTTTAGAGAATAAGTCAATTCCTCTTCTCTTGTGACAGCCCCTCAAGTACTGGAAGACAGTTATCACGTCCACCCTAATCCTTCTCTTCAATAGACTAAACATACATAGCTGCCTCAAACGTTCATCATACGATTTAACTTCAGACCATTTAACATCTTTGTTGCTCCTCTCTGCATTCTTTCTAGGGTGTCTCTCAACATCTTTTTGGTATAGTGACCAAAACTGGACTCAGTATTCCAAGTGTGGTCTTACTAGTGCAAAATAGAGCGATACAACCACATCATGTGATCTTGATACTATCCCCTTGTTGATGCAGCCCAGGATTACATTAGCTTTTTTGGAATCTGTAAGACATCGCTGGCTCATACCTGTGTGATGGTCCACTAGGATACTTAGATCTCTCTCACGGAAGTCTTTCCTTGTATCAAACTCTGCTGTTTCTTAGAGCAAACAACAAAACTATTTTCACTGGAAACTGCTGCACCTCCACAGCCCAAATTTAAGGAACCATTTTTCAAAAACGGAAAGGCAAACCAACTGTTTGCTTTAGCAAAATTCTCTTTGACTTGTTTGCTTTAGCATATCTGTTGAGAGTTACTACTTTGAGGTGTTGTTTGCATTGCAGAATTTTAAAATTGGCACTCTTAAAATGTTTCAAGTTAAAAATGTTTTCATGATTTCCCTGCAATGGAGTCCTTTAACAGAAATACTGAACTCAGCTGAACTTTGCACTAACACTCACCTTTATCATTCATTTGTCATTCCTGTATGATGTTTTCCTAGGCTTCATATATTTTATATCTTTAAAGTGGCTTCTTTTTAAAAAATGCTATGAAAGGATTATGTGAGGACCTTGGACTGAACAGAAAGAAACAGTGATGACTTGAATGAGAGTATGATTGGGAAATTGTAATTTCTGCATTAGTTGTTGACATTTCTAATATTTGGAAGGCTACACACATTATCCTTACCTGGGATATAAGACTTTGGTTTGCACTAAGACCACTGTATTGCACACTGTAATATAATTATGGGATCAGATAGTCTTTACAGAGGCATGGGAAAATAATTATGTCTGACAAAGCATTTATAATTGTTTCTGATCCAATCTTATTTGTCAAGACAGGAAAAAAAGAATGTTCTAAAGCAGTCTGTACTTATAGAACTAGAAGCTATGGCTGAAATGAAAATACAGCTATTCTCTCTATAATTAATTGAATAAGATTAAAAAAAATCATTTCTTTAAATTGGCTTCCAAAGATGAAGTCTTCTAAATAAAGAACTGCTGTCCAGAAACAAAGGAGTTTTTAGTGTATAGTTGGCATTATAGAGTTGGAAGAGACCAAAAGGCTATCTAGTCTAAAAGGCAAACATCAGCATCTAATAAGATGTCCTATGCAATGCATATTACTATGTACCACAAGCAGGGGAAAAAAATGGTAGAAACAGAAATAACTCAAAGCAACCAGACTGTTCAGATATGTTGTATTATTTATGTTCATGCATGTGTGCATGGAAATATCCTGCAACTAGTTGTTGGTCTGACACACCTGAATTTAATTTTCAAACTCTGAAGTAATCAGTCAAATTTAGACAAGCAAATTGTATATAATAAATATTACCATTTATTCATACCCTATTACTTGTCCAAGGAAATAAACATAATTGAATTCTGAATAGTTCCTACAATTCAAAGTGCTAACATGATTGACTTACTAAGGGCTTATCCCACTTAATATAAGATATCACTTCATTGACGGTAATCCGTATTAATTTCAGACTTTTATATGATGAAGCTAATTCACTAAGACTATCCAAGGCTTCATAATTTGGAAAACTTCAAGACTGTTCCTGATATGCTGATCAGTTTGATCGGTAAAGATGGCAAAATAGCAATTGACTTAATAACACAGTTTATGAAAGCTAGCAGAGTGAGTATATTATATATCCTAGTGCACAAACAGCTTTTGTGTTGTGAAAGCATATTACTGACTGTTATATGAAAGAAACTAGCTAGATTTTTATACTGTTTTTCAATATTTTGTTCAACAAATCCTCAAAGAGGTCCAATATCTCTGAACGTCTTAAAGCAAAAAAAGGTAAATATTTAAGATCATGCAATTTAGTTGAAGATTGTGACCTGCAACGGAAGTAGATATGTTGTGCTAATTCCTTTTGAAGAACTATATCTCATTCCTATTATTGAACTCCTCTAATGGAAAGCATTGAGTTTATCCTGTTTAAAGGGGGAAAGTTGCAACATTTGCCAAACATTTAAAGTATGTTTTACAGGATATTGAGAATCTATAACAAGGATTTTAATATCCAGTGTCCACCTTTACATATCTTTTATCCTGTTTAACCAATACAGTATTTCCATTCTGCTCAAAGGAATAAGATTTAAGTAAAATCATAAAATGACTTTTTATTAACTTATACAGTATCTTCTTGAATGTGTTGCTGAAATATTAGGATAGTATCCTTCAATGCATGGCACAGCTTTATTCTTATTCTACATATTTTGATTTAGTGTTTTAGTTGTCAGGAAGTGCAGAGATAAAATGTCACTTCCAGAAATTTCAAAGTACTGAAAAACACACATACAGTATATTGGAGGGAAGTATAAACTTGTCTAACTAGTGTTCTCATAGTTAATATTCTAGAAGTGATTAAAAACATCATGATAGTTTTATAATATAAATGAAAGTTATTGAAGACCAACTTTTCAAAAGAGAAGGATAATGCTTGAAAAACAGCATTATATTTAAATTCAAGCAGATTATTTCTTTATACTGATTATTGTGTTCTTCCTTAAAGGTCAGGCTATCTTACTTAGAGTAGTGGAAATTCAGGAATTTGTATCGTCATGTTTCTTATTCATGTTTTCCTTAAAACACCCAGCATTTAGAATGTATTTTAGAAATCTGTTTCATTTTTGTTTGGCATTAAAGTGGCATAGTTTAAGTGACCTGCAAGGGCATTTCTTACTGTTTTAAACAAGGGCCATACAGAGTTTGAAGGAAATTTTAAAACTACTAAAATTTTACTAGACATCAGATTGAATATACTAGGAATTTATGCAAACCTACAGATTTTATTCCGAGAGAGTTTTGCCCTTGAATATACCAGTAGTTATTGTTGTTGAAAGAATCTGTTCAACATCCACAAAGATAGAATAGCAAAGATCTACTGGTAAATCTTTTAATACGTAATATGTAGACCAAAAAACAATGTTGTTGTTGTTGTTGTTAATTTCAAAAGCTAAAGGCCAGTGAGTGAAACGTGAAAATCTAATGGGTAGGAAACAGGAGCATACTTAATTATGCTGAAAGAGAAATATTCAAGTAGCCTTACCCCATTTCTTAACCAATGTTTATAATTCATCCATTTGGAGGGTTAGATAGCTTTCTTAGATCATTCTTACTGTGTTTATAAGGTTTGTTTTGTTGTTGTTTTTTTGGCTTTGCATTTGCACATTATATTCACTTTTAAAATACCTGATTTATAGTATTGTATCTTTCTAAATTTGAGGATTCATTTTGAAATAGTCTGAGGGAAGAATGCACTGGAAACTAAAAAGCTGAAATATTTACGTTTTAGAAAGGAAAATGCACAATTACTAAAGGAACAAGTTACAACTTTTTTTTTCCAGGCCTCCTTTGCAAATCATCCAAAGCACTAGAGGCTAGAAACAAACTCCCACATTTTGGATAGCTTTGCTGGTTCTGTCTTACATCCCTGAAGCATGTACTCATGAAAGTTTTCAGTAACAGACCCAGGATATTTTCCAGTAATAGAATCCATACATATTTTAAGTATCAGGTGGAATGTAGAAAGAAATAGTACATGAGTTACATTATCAGTTTATCAGTTTCATCACATCCATTTTAATCATGAGGTAAAGTGCAGTATTACACAATATTCACTAGAAGATTCTTGGCTAGCAAACGATGTTGTAGAAATGACTTCCATTTTTGCATCCCCTTTTATTTATTATGTTATCAGATATCCCGCTACAAACTGATAAGACTTGACCTTAATTTGAGATTGTGTCCTTGATAGAAAATGGATTTATCCTTATTTAACTACTGTGATCGAGAGAAGATCCCTTTTATCTTGCACTTTGAGGGTATAAGGAAATATATCCTCTATTGTTAAAATATGGCTACAAAGATTTTAGAAAGTAAACTATTTAAAAACAGCTGTTCTCCCTATAGAGTGTTAAACCAAATTTCTTTTTTCTTCCTTGTTTCTCTCCGTCAAGTACAGTGGACTTGTGTGCATTGAATTAATATATTCAAATTTTTATTTTAAAAGATACATTTTCCCTACTTGTCACAGTATATGGGTTTTATACTGTAGCCAATCAATTCATAAATATCATTTTTCCTTTCTTCTAAAATATGTAGAACAGACTAAGGAAGTTGGCTGTTTTTAACTACACAATCTTAATAGTTGCTTTATATCTTCCATGTTTTATGCAAAAATTAAATTGATAAATACTTGTGCCCTAGGTTGAAGGTTACATGTTTAAGAAAGCAACAAATAGTTGGAATCTTTTCTACATTTTTGTGAAGACTCTTTTTGGAAAGGAAGGGTACATATTTTTGTTGTGTAATATTTTCTATTTTTGAATGCATTTTCTTGGTACAAGACTGTTTTGTGGGATTTTTTTGGTGAAAACATTATTTAAAAAAAAGAAAAGAAAGAAAAAATAATTGAAAAGTTTGCCCTTAAGGATATGCTGCAGTCTTGAGTTAAAAAAAAAAGAAATGTTAAAGTTGGGGAATTGTATTGTTGTTTTCTTTTGTAATTGTTACAAGAAGTTTGTATCCACTGCTGTTTATTTTGTTGCAGATGAGGAAGTAAAGGGATTGTTTTTGGTTGTTGTTTTTTTAAAAAAAGGTTATTTATGAAATGTCTAAAACACTGGACTGTGACTTTGTGTACCCCTGTGTCTTCATGAAACTGTTGGTGATTCCATTTTTCTTCTTCCACCTTAAGACTGGCTTAATTAGGTGAAAATGATACATAGGATACATGTGAATATTTAGTTCATGTTTGGAAAGGGAAAATTCCAAAGGTGAAAATAATTTGTTTACATCTGTTATATACAGTCATCCCTAATGGATATCATTTCTGAATTATGTTTGCTAATGAGCTGTGTGATTAATTCCAAACTGCCATTTTTTTAATGAAATTCACTATGAAATAAACAACCTGGATTTCTGATATTCTGCTGATTCTCTGAAAGCATTTAATTCAAACCCCACTTGTTACTGATGGGGCAATATCAGAATAACAGAGTTGGAAGGGACCTTGGAGGTCTTCTAGTCCAACCCCAAGAGCTACTTTAAATGAATATTTTCTGATTAAATTAGGGAGATAGAGCCTATTTGGCATTTTATGTCTGAATAAAATTTTAAAATGTTTAAAGAGAAATGCTGTGATCGAACAGTTCTATTAGCAGGAAGGAAGAGAACAGGAAACACCAACAGTCATAACACCATAAACTGGAGATATGTAACTGGGATATGATCAAGGCCAAGCAAAATCTTTTCCATTTTTTGACCTACAACACTGCCAAATCCTGAGCATGTCATGCATATAGAAAGCAGAAGAGTGCTCTTCATTTTCCTTTCCTTTCCTTTTAAAAAAATATATCTCTGATTCTTTCAGTTTCTCATCATTGTTCTGTCTGCTGCCGAATTCTTTTTTTTTTTTTTTTGGTAACTATATGCCGCCACAAGCACTTTTCCATCTTCCAGCGAAACTGTCCTTGTTTTCCAAACTTGAGTTCAGCCAAGGTTGAAATCATGTGCCTTCTTTCCCTATTTTATAATAAAACTCCTGTCTTTCCTTTTACATTACACATGAAAGAGACAGAGAATATTGTCATCTTTCTGCTTTGTAAATGATTTGGGAAGCTGTGCTAATTAATTCCCTCTTCATATTCACGTTTAGGTCTTCCCACAGAAATATCTTCCCTAATCCCCATGCACACTATTCAGTTAATTCAAAAGTAATACTAAAGGGCTTGAGGCATTCTGCTCCCCTATCACTGTTGCCCAGTAAAGCTTTCCTTCTTGGAATTCATGTTTTGCCCAGTTTGTGGCCTTATAAGACTTAATGGCACTCCTGCTTTTGCCCCCAGTTGATGCTGTCTTCAGCAAAATGTTGATTTACTCTCAGGCTCTTCTCAGACCTAGCCTAGAGATCAAATACACTTATGCTTCATGGCTTAGTGCTTCCCTCACTAAATCCAATCCAACTGAGTCCAGAACTTTGCTTGCCTCTTTGCTTCTCTCACTTTTCTACTACACTCTGTGCTTTCTGAATCATATCATGTATTTGTGAATGGGTAAGGAAAAACAAAGGGAAATTCCTGCTAAGAAATAGCAGGAGAAGACAAGATTTCATTTCATTCTAGACCTAATGGGTGGAAGGGTGAATTGGCTGCCCCAGTGATGTTACAAATTCATTTGTGTCCCCAAATCAGAAAATATATAGACATAAAATTAAATCTGGGCCTAATGGACAATCTGATCAAACTTCTCCCGTACAAAAAAATTAAAATTCACAAACATACCCAGTAGTAATTATAAATTACTATTGTTTCTTTGGCAATTATTTAGCAACTGCAGCTGTGTAGTTGTATGGGTGTTTGTGTGTATAAGCTAAGAGTGCTTTTCTAAAGCTGTTTGGTGATGATGCTAAAGATTAAATCCCTTTTCCAAGACTTAATTCTGATATAAAATATACAAAAATAGACTGTATCGCATGCAATATCTTAGCATGGTTGAAAAGGGTATGCTGAGATTTCCATAGTGCCTTATTTCTAATAGATGTTGGCACGTAAATAGAAACACACACACACACAACTCTTGGAAAAATGGTTTTTTCTTTAGAACTAGCTAAGTGGGATCCAACTGTGCTGCAATGGCAGAAGTAAACTAAATAAGAAGTCACTGAAGCTCTGTACAAATTACTGGATAGTCCTGAAAAAAGGATCAAAACAAATCCCTTCCACCTGTTTTACATCTCCTTCAGCACTGCTACATTGGAAAATATTTGTCTTGAGAATAGCCGCATGTTTGATCCTGATATTGCCCATTTGCTGCTGGCATTGTTGAATTTACAGAAATTAGACATTTTCACTTTCTGAAGTGTTTCCAAAGGGCAAATGAATGCCCAGTTTGTTTCGTGTTAATGCACTTTAAAAAAAAAGTTAAGAGACTGTTTCAATGCATGGGGAAAGATAGTGCACTAATGTCTGAACCCAGTTCACTTTATCTCCAGTTAATCTATGCTCTTGTGTATGATGTCCTTACACAAAGCCTGAAATGTGGAAGAGATTAACATCTCGTTCCATAGCAACAAATCCAGATCTTACACAAATGTAGAAGCAGCAGAGGAATAAATGGTTGGATTCTTGAAACATATCACAGATAAAACAGCTACTTGCAAGTGACTTGGACCTTTCTGTATGTTCAATAACTACGGAATGGATTGTAATCAGAAGAAAAAGGAACGGTGCTAAATGAAAGCAACTGAATGATCGGGCAAAACAATTACTGTCGAACACAGTTCAGGTTCCGCACTTTGGATTTGTTTTTCTTCATTGGCCTACCAACAAAAGTAACCGTAAGACAAAAAGTCCTTGTTTATAGATGTCAGAAATCTCTGAACTTTTGGCCTTGCTCTCCATCACCACGTGCAAAAATCTGTACTTTTCTAAACTAAATACTTAAGAAAAAAAACCTTTTGAAGCACCTTAATGTGGCTTCCCATTCCAAGAGTGGCAGCCACTCTTTTCCTTTGAGCACCTTATTGATGTGTTATGCTATCTGCTGTCTTTATGTTACCTGTTAGGTAAATGGCTGGCTGTTAACATACATGTGTGCAGGAGCAGGTATGGCTATATGTGTGTCCAGTGCATTCTACACATGCAAGCCATCATACAAGACAATGCATATACACTTGCACACGTTCAAACACAAACCAGTAATGTTTTTAATCAGTGGAGTTATCTCCCTTTTTCCCATTCCTCAGTACGTCATAATAAAGAGTCTGACTAGTCATGAGTCTAATGCTAGCAATTTAATAATTATACTTCTTTCTACGTTAAAAAAAATAGATTTCTTGCATATCTGAGGAGTGGATAATTTCATTTGTTGAGCAAAGAAATGCTCCTAAGCCAATAACTGAGTGAGTGGGAAAAATTATGCTGAAGACTAAATCCTGCAGTCTTTACCTAATGTAAAGGCTTCAAGATATGGTCTCCCTGAGGCAAAGATGCTTCTTCTAAACAAACTACTTTCTGCCTAATCCAAAGTGTGTTGTAGTGGTTGTAAGTGTACTTATATATATATCTATTTATCTATATATAAACACAAAACACACACACACACACACACACACACACACACCTTTTTACAGTGCAACATGGTTTGAGAAAATGAGATGAGCAGGTCAAAAGTTTTGAGGAAATATGGAGTTCCTTTTTTTTCCTCTCATTTCGCTCTGTAAATGGTATGTCAGTTATAAAGTGAATAAACTGAGATTTTTTTTAAAAAAAGAAACCTTGCATACGCCTTTTCTATCAAGTGCTTTAAAATATAGAATAACTACACACATCCTGCCAGTTTTTTCTTACAGTGAGAGTATCCTTACCTGCCATTTAATATTAGCCTTGTATTTTTCTCACGTATATTTACCTGTGACTTGTATTTGTTATTTAAAACAAAAGAAAAAGAAAAAAAAAGAAAATTAACTGTAGCGCTTCATTATACTATATTATTATTGTGACATTTTGGAATACTGTGAAGTTTTATCTCTTGCATATACTTTATACGGAAGTATTACGCCTTAAAGATACGGAAATAAATTTTACAAGGTTTCTGTTTTGTGTGGAAGAGTAATCGATGTTGCTAAGAATGATGTTTGTTATTTTGAGTTTTTCTTTTTCCTTTTTTTAATGTTACCAGCACTTTTTTTGTAAGTTTCACTTTCTGAGGTATTGTACAAGTTCACACTGTTTGTGAAGTTTGAATATGAAGGAATAATTAAAAAGAGAGAAAGAAATTGGTTGTCTTGATTATTTTATTATTCTGTTGGCTTAAGGTAAAGTGGCATATGCAATCTATGCACATTCTCCTGAAGATTTAACTTCATGCAAAAACATATTGTATATTTCTGGGGCTGATTTACCGTATTTTTCGGAGTATAAGACGCACCGGAATATAAGACGCACCTTAGTTTTTGGGGAAGAAAATAGGGGAAAAATCTGCCTACCAGGTATTCATCTGGCTAACATCCTTAGTCTGGTCAGCTTCAGCACATTATTTTATCCCCTGGTTAGGACTTAAAAAAAACCTTCGGAGAGAGTAACAATGAAAGAGCCTGCAAGCCAGTAAGAGCTGGGAAGATCATTAGCACCTGGTTAGGGCTAGAAAAAAAACTTATTTGGAGCAAGTAAAGCAATGAAAAAAACCCTGCAAAGACTTAGGGCTGGAAAAACATTCTTCGGAGAAAGTAACAATAAAAGAGCCTGCAAGGTAAGAGTTGGGAAGATCGTTAGCACCTAGTTAGGGCTGGGAAAAAAGCTCCGAAAAAGCTACATTCAGAGTATAAGACGCACCCAAATTTTCAGCCACTTTTAGGGAGGAAAAAGGTGCGTCTTATACTCCAAAAAATACGGTAGTTTTCCACATTAGAAAGCTTCTAGGCTTTCTAACTTCGCTACACAAGAAACTAGTTTGTATACCTACAAAGACATAATTTTGTATATCGTACCAGGATTGATTGATTGATTTATATTTTCTGTAAGCTTGAAAGCAGCCCAATTCCCAAAAACTCTGGGCAACTGACAGCAATTAAAGCAAAGAATTTACAAGAAAACCGATTTTTAAAAAAGATAAAAGATGACTAGAAAAACAGACTGGACAGAAGCAAAGCAGTCTCTTTCTCACTAGCTAAAGACCTAGGTGAAGGACCAGATCTTTATGACTTCTCAGCAAGAGCAGGGTGGGAACTATCTTGATCTTGCGGGAAACTTCACTCCAGAGGGGAGGCACTGCTACAGAAAAGTACACTTTTGGAGTCCTGATATATGACATTCTTTAATCAAAAAATCTTGGAGCATGCCAACCTTGCCACATTGAACTGAACAGGCATATATTGTGGGAAACAGATGGACCCCTCAAATAACCAGGCCCTGTGCTGTGTAGGGCTTTATAAGTACATGAATCACACCTGGAAACACCATCTTGAATCATACCTGGAAGCAAAGTGGCAACCAGTGCAGCTTATTAAGAAGAGCTGATATATATGAGCATAATGAGGCATGCCCATCACTGCTTGTGGCGCTATACTCTGGTTCAGTTGGAGTTCCAATCCATGCAGACTGCATTGCAGTATTTTAGACCAGGTCATGAGTGGCTATCTGAAGACACACCCCCTCCCAGTTTAAGATAATTATAAGTCTATATTTACCATAAAAGATAACACCCAATGGGGCTTATAACATTCATACAGTGCCAAATTAATATCTGGTATTATCATCTTTAATTTAATATGAAAATAATGACAAATTACAATTGAGCTAATTTGCATCTATAACTAACACAATAAGGGAGCTGATATATCCATATTTGGTATTTGGATATTCAACTTAACATTGCAAAATAGTTAATCATTGGGCGGCCTATAAGAACGTAAATAAATAAATAAATAAATAAATAAATAAATTATTAAAAATCCCTTCATCATTAAGCATGTAATCAGAATGGCTGGAAAGATTTATTTGCATTGTGGACTCTGTGTGTTGACTTTAAAATTCTATTTTTGCATATTAAAATTTTTGTCAAAGTGATGATTTCCAGCCTTATTAGGAGCTTTATTAGCAGTTAAATCATCCCACCTAATTTATATTCTAAGGGGCAGATTGCCGAATAGGGAGAAATAGTGTTACCAAGGTCTCCAATGGAACTATCAAATATTAAATGTCATGATTTGGCTATCTTTTTTTTCTTCCGTTCAATTATATTCTCATACATTCTCATAGACTGCCTGGACAAGTCCCTGCAGTTTCTTGGCAAGGTTTTTCAGAAGGGTCTAAGACAACTCGCCACGGCTATCTTGCTGCAGCCAACTCACTGCGGGACAACACACCATGGACAACTTGCCATGGAACAACTCGCCACGGGACAAGAGTTACACTAATATTGTAAATTAATACAATGTACAAAAAAGTATTTTTTTTTGTAAAAAAAAAAGAAAAAAAAAGAATAATTAAACAGGATGCCAAAGGAGCAACAGAATAAAACGTGAATGGTAAAAATTAAAATTATTTTAAAAATTATTTTAAATAATTAAATTGAATTGTTGAATTATCCCACATCAACTTGTCCCGTGGCGAATTGGCCATGATGAGTTGTCCGGCAGTCAGATGCCCATGGCGAGTTGACTGTGGTGAGTTGGCTGAGGCAAGTTTTCCCATTCCGTTTTTGGAAGTGGTTTACCGTTGCCTCTTTCCTAGGTCTGAGAGAACGTGACTGGCCCAAGGTCACCCAGTTGGCTTCAAAACCCAAGGCAAGACTATACTCACATTCTCTCAGTTTCTACCTTGATATCTTAACCACTGAACTGGCTTTCATTGACTGTCTTAGAGCCTTGCTAAATACAAGGGTAGGATTGTACTATGTAACAGAATATAGTTCTCTTCTGGAGAACTGAGTGACAACTAAAAATGCGAACATTAATTTTCCCTGTTCAAATGTTCATGTTGAAGTGAGACTGGCTGAGCCGGTGGGAATAGTCAAATGAGGAATTAATCTGGAATCTCTATGGCAGCATAAGAGAGTAAAGTCTAATCCCCGCCCAAATGCCATTGAATTTTAGCTAGTCTGACCCAGGTGCCTGTCTGAGAAGATTCTTGTGTTATAAGCTGGGGCAATAAAATAGCTAACTGAACTCTTTTCTGTGTGTTTTTATATACCTGACGTTTATATATATATAAAGCAGTATTTCTCAACCTGGCGATGCTGAGATGGGTGGACTTCAACTCCCAGAATTCCCCTCACTAACATGCTGGCTAAGGAATACTGGAAGTTGAAGTCCACCCATATTAACATTGCCAACACTAATGTAAAGACACCTTCACCTTGAGCTTGATTCTAGGGGATGACAGCTATACCATTTGCGTTTGTCAACCAGTATTTTTTTGTATTCTTAATTCTAGCTAAAAATATAAATCATGCTATAAATCACTGGCTAAATAATAGCATGTTGATGCACCAAGCATATAAAAGTTTACTAAACCAGAACTACCCAAGGATAGTATGTGTGTGTTACCTTGGGCTGCCATACATTTTATGGAACTTTAATTGAGTTTTATCAATAATGGCAGTGGGTGGTGGGGCACTTGTGAGACGGGCAGCGCAGTAGGGAGGCAGGGCTGTGACAGCCCTCCTCAACAGGCCCAGTTTCTCATGTGGCCCTTTGGTGAAATTAATTGCTTTCCACCCCTGATCTAAAGCAAGGACGACAACCTGCAGGCACAGGGCTTCATGTAAATCTTGAATTGGCTTTCCTGTGTTGCTTCTGGTACTCCATCCAATTACAATTGCCAATTGGTGGTGGTACAAACAAGAAATACATGAACATTTGTATATAAGCCCTAAAGTATCTTTATCATAGCTTAAAATACAAAGTCAAAAACCCACTAGACCTCGAAGTACAAAGAGAGAAATGTCTCAACTATATGTATATTATCAGGCTCTGCCCTCTTTACATCATTGTCCTGTCCACTGGGAATATTGCCTCCGGCCAAAGAAATGGGTGCAGCTAGGTTAACATTCCTTCTGCTACTGTATCAGGCTATTCCTGTGCTGCATAACTTGGTGGGCATGGAGAGGAGCAGGACCCGGAGAAAAGGATAGCAAGTCATGCCCAATTGCCACAGGGAAAGTAATACTCCTGGTTCTTTCAAGCTGAAAAGTGGACTGTTCCGAGTTTCAATGAATAGATGGTGGAGCCAGCAGGGCATGTTTTGAAACTTCATCTCCATGGAGGGTTGACAAGGCTGACAAAGGAGAGACCTTGAGTCAGGCTTAGGCAAAACCGTGAGGTAAGCAATCTGCTACAGACCCGCATGCTTTAATAATGTCCTGGTCTAGCCCATTCCTTCCCCTGGCCTTTGTTCATCTAGTTCTATTCGTTGTTTAAAAAAAGGGGGGGGGTAAAGAAATCCCTGCAGATTTTATTCCGCTAATCATTACTGACTGTAGGGGATGGTGCTCATCTCTGTTTCAAGGCCATTGAGCCAGTGCTGCCGAAGACATTTCCACAGTCATGCGGTTAGCATGACCTCACAGAGCACTGTTACCTTCCCACCAAAGTGGTACTTATTTATCTACTTGCATTTGAATGGTTTCAGACTGCTAGGTTCCAGCTGACACACCCAGTGTTTTAACCTCTGAGCCACAACGCCACCTCTACTACTTTTGAACATATCAAATTCTTCTGTCATTTTTCCATCTGTCTATATCAGGGGTCCTCAAACTTTTTAAACAGGGGGCCAATTCATGGTCCCTCAGACTGTTGGGGGGCCGGACCAGCTGGGTGGGTGTGGCTAGGTCATGTGACTAGGTGGGTGTGGCCAATTTAACAGTCCATTAAACAATGCACACAAATTAAACTTTAATTTGTTTTGCTCATGAGGTGGGTGTGGCCAATTTAACAGTCCATTAAACAATGCACACAAAGTAAACTTTAATTTGTTTTGCTCCTGGGGGTCTTTTATTTGCTTTTGTTTGCATGTTCTGCAAACAAAACATTGGTTGACACTTCTTTTTACTAGATCATTTTTTCAGTTGTTTAGGAGTCTAGTGGTCCACTTCAGAAAACTCAGTTTTGCAGCAATTCTCAGCCCCAAGGAGCTTAAGAAATCTCTCTGTCTCTCTTTCTGTGTCTCCATCTCTCTCTCTCTCTCTCTCTCTCTCTCTCTCTCTCTCTCTCTCTCTCTCTCTCTCTCTCTCTCTCTCTCTCTCTCTCTCTCTCTCTCTCTCTGTCTCTCTCTCTCTCTCTCTCTCTCTCTCTCTGTCTCTCTCTTTCTCTCTCTCTCTCCTTCTCCCCCCCTCTCTCTGTCTATCTATCTCTCTTTCTCATCTATCTTCTGGAGGTGGGGAAGGTGAAAAACAGGCCTTTTTGTCCATTTTTTTGGCCTCCTGGGGTGTCTGTGTGCCCCATTTTTTACCTCCCCAGCCTCCAGAACATCTATGCAGGCCAAAATTGTTGGCCTTACCTTTCAGTTCCAGCCAGCAGGGCTCGCGAAAATAAGTCCTGCGCTCGGCTGAAGGGTGGGTGGGGTGATGTGGGTGAGGCAGCCTCGTGTGCGGGCCGGATTAATGGCTTACGAGGGTTGCATGCGGCCCGCGGGCTGTAGTTTGAGGACCCGTGATCTATATATTGACAACAAACTCTCTCTCTCATTATAAAAGCTGCTTGTCATCTGCCCCCTTTGGTGGGAGAAAGATGATCCTTCTCATGAACATGAGGAACAAAGGGAGAGGGATGGAGGAGGAGAGAAAGTTTTCTTTCTGATTCTCTGTGCAAAGTCATCAATCCACCTCACTCCCTTTTGGCATTTTGGTATTTCTACCCAAACTTAAGAGTTACGCTATGGACACTGAATGGAGCAGGGGTGAAAAAAGATCTGAACTGAAAGACTAAGAAGTTGCTCCAAAGGAGGTAAGGAAACTCTGTTTGCTTCTTACTTTTTTATTTCTTTGGAATGAAGGGTGCTGTACCCTCATCCACTCAAGGGAAATGCCCAGGAAACAACCAAATTAGGCAGGGGGGAAAGGAGGAGGAAAGGGGAGGAACAAAGAGAAAGGAAGGAGGAGGAGGAGGAACTTGTCCCTAGCTTGAAGAAGAGATTAAGATTCCATGTACATTAAAGAGCCAAACTCTAGCTTGTACTATTCCATCCTTCCTTTCCCATGCAAATAAATAAAAACTAATTGTTCACCCCTAATCCACAGGTGAAACCAAGGTAAAAAAAACCCTGGAGATTTACTTATAAACTGTAGAAAGGCACCTTCAAAAGGGGATAGTCAGGCAAGTATTTCAAGACAAATTGACCATGCAGGGCAGTGAGTAAAGAAAGGGGACATTTATTTCTACAGTAAAATGAAGCACAGCAAGCAAACCATACAAAGTACCTCAAAGTTCAAAATACTTCTGTGGGCACAAGTTGGAAAATACTGTATTTCATGTATAGCAGAAACAGACGAATTGAGGTTGCCTTCTGCTGGGCTGAGGTCAGGGGTAAAATTCAGCAGGTTCTGACAGGTTCTGGAGAACCGGTAGCAGAAATTTGAGTAGTTCGGACAGAGGTGGGTTCCGACCAGTTTGGACCGGTTTACCTGAACCGGTAGCAAGCCACTGGTGATGTCATGATGATGTCACGCAACCGGTTCTGTCGGTGCAGGTCCGTGGAGAAACGCTCAAAGGCCTGTATTTGTTCTGTGACAACCTAGTCATGCAGATCAGCTCTAAGTGAACATGCAAGGTAAGAAAAGATTGGATTTCTCTGACAGACCACATTTCTGGCCCATGCTTGCTATTTATGCATCCTTGGGGCATCTAGCCTTTCATCATCACTGGCCTTCATCAGCCAATCGTCTCCTGCAGGTGGCTCCTGGTCTGATCCAGGGGTGGGTTCTTGTTTTCTTCACTGCCGGTTCGCTCCTTTATGTGCCACCCGGGCACACGTGCGCAGTGCTAAAAAACCAGCTTCTGCGCATGCGCAGAAGCAAAAAACAAGATGGTGCCGCCTATGGCGCCGCCAAGAGAGCTGGTTTGGAAGCATGGCAGGCCTGGATCGCTGCCGGTTCTAGCGACCCAGCCAACCAAGTTACTATCTGTTCCATAGAACCAGTCCAAACCGGGAGGAACCCACCTCTAGTCCAGAGGTGGGTTCTAACTTACCTCGCTGTTGGTTCGCTTCCTCCCGTACCGCGTGGCTGCGCCTTGTGGGCGCACGTGCGTAAAACACGTGTGCACATGCGCAGTGCCAAAAAATCCCCCCAAAAGCCAAAACAAGATGGTGATGCATGCGCAGTGCTGGAAACTCAGCTTCTGTGCATGCTCAGAAGAAAAAATAAAAAAAATTCAAAAAAAATTCAAAAAAAATTCAAAAAAAATTCAAAAAAAATTCAAAAAAAATTCAAAAAAAGATGGCGGCGCCCACGGACCGGCACCGACCGAACCGGTTCCATGATGTCATTATGACATCACCAGCGGGTCGCTACCGGTTCGGGCGAACTGGGAGAACCCATCTCTGCTCTAGTCTGATCACCATCCCTCTCCATGCCAGACAGGCATGGAACTGAGTCATTCTCAATTCCCAGACTCTCTGGGCATTCTGAGGGAACCATGCCATCCCCATAGGATGGTCCTGGTTCCTCCTCCTCCTCCTCCTCCTCCTCCTCCTCCTCCTCCTCCTCCTCCTCTGAGCCAGCATCTGACAGGGCCATCATGTTAGAATGGAGCAATTAAATAAGGATTTTTCTCACAGTGACTACATTTTGAGATCTTTTTAAATAGCTTACCAAATCCTCTGATTGCCCAATTATCTTGATCTGTTTCAATCTAATTTTTTTTATAGAATATGAAACTGAGGCTCCCAAACAATGTTACAACCCTGGACTAAAGAGCCAAGCCCCAGCTATACCAAGTGACTGCCTGGGTGTGGGAAAGACCATTTAAGACTTAGAAAATTAGAAAATTGAGAGATTACGTGCTAGGGAGTTGTTTAGTGTTTGTAGTGGATTAATGTGGTCTGGGATAGGTGTTTATTCTCTCTCTCTCTCTCTTTCAATACTATCTCCTTCTTGACTGTTGTCTTGACTGTACTAGACTGTTGTTTTCTTATTAATGTGCCCTTGGTGAGCTAATGCTCCTATCTGTTTTTTACTACATTCTGGGATTCTTACAGTGTTGTTTTAGTGCTGAAACATATGGCCTGGATATGGGTCTTTTACCTTTCTCTGATAGTATTCAAGTAGTAGGGAAGAAACAGATGTTAGGTAAAATAAGATATTTCCAATTACAATTATTTCTTTCTGCTCTTTTTACTGGGGTTGAGGGGCATGCAAGAACCACAGGTCTAGTATGTTAAATGACAAGATGGGCAAATTTGCTACTGGCTAATCATTCTATGCAAGTATGTTATCTGAGAAGGGAGACCAAAGTAGCTGTCTTTCCAGTCTGGGACTGGAATTTGATTAGTCTTGAGATTAGTCTTTGAGATTCAAGAGAATGTGGGTTTCTGGCAAGACTTGTCAAACGTGGCTGGATCAAGAAATGAAAGAGAAGGATTCATGACTTTCAGATCAGATGTCATCACATTTTCCCTTACAGAAACATCTATGATCCTTAGCCCAGCCTTTCACACCCACTTTGTTGCCACAGATGGCAGAATTGATACTAACAAGAGTCTTAGCCACTTCTTCAGTTTTTAGAGGCTCAAAAAAAAAAGACTATCCTACTTTATAATACCGGCCCATCTGCTCACCAGAGCAGACTTTGTCTGCAAGGAAACCAGCAACATTATCCAACTAACCTGCAGACATCTTGTTCCACCATCACTACCTGAACAAGGCTAAGCAGGAATCCATAGATGCATTAAGAACAGAAAATTTATGCTTTGCTACTCTTATTGTTCCCATGTGGGCTAGAACATGAGTTCTTACCAGTGCATGCTCATATTCACTTCTTGTTTTATGGCATCATCAGCTGAGGCATAATTTCAGTTGCTTAATTTTATTTAGTTCCTCAACAAACTAAGGAGCCACCTGGGAACAGTGTTGGAAAAGAGGCCTTATGGAGCAATCTAATTCAGTGCTATGACTTGCTATGACCAAGAATGAGATGGTGCTGCCTACCAAATTGTCAGGGAAATTGGCAAGTCTTTATAAAATCTTCTGGATCCATTACGTAAATAGGTGAATAATGCTAGCAGATCTATTAGCTCTAGCTCCCAAGATCTCTAGTTTGAAAATGAAATGGCAAAAAGTATACTCCCATATTTTCCATGTTTCCATGTGATTTATTTCAAAACCACGATCAAATCATGTGTGGGCTAACTGAACCACTTATCTGAAATGGTATAGGGCAGTGATGGCGAACCTATGGCACGGGTGCCACAGGTGGCACGCGGAGCCATATCTGCTGGCACGCGAGCCATTGCCCTAGCTCAGCTCCAGTGCACATGTGCGTGCCTGCCAGCTAATTTTTGGCTCGCGTGGAGGCTCTGGGAGGGCAATTTCAGCCTCCGGAGAGTCTCCGGGGTGGCAGGGAGAGCGTTTTCACCCTCCCCAAGCTCCAAGAAAGCCTACTGGTCCAACTGGAAGTCGGGAAATGGGGGTGTGGGGGGGGGGTCACGCACGCATGCACAGGGGGGTGGGGCAAGTGGGGGGCTTTGAATTATGGGTGTTGGCACGCATGCGCGTGCGATAGCACATGCGCGCACTGTTTCGGCACCCGAGGAAAAAAAGGTTCGCCATCACTGGTATAGGGTTTCCTGCCTGAGCAGAGGGCTGAACTACAAGAGCTCCAAGTTTCCTTCCAAGTCCGTTATTCTGTTATACTTGCGACAAGGTCATGAACTCATCAACTGTAGTGGGTTCCTTCAAAGACCAAGATTATGTACATGACCATATGGATGTCTGAGAAGCTGGGCTATATTGGAAAATAATTATAAGTTATTATTTATTCTTTTTGAAGTTATGGCAAGCTCTTGGGACAACCTCCACTAAAAAGGGGGTCTTCAAGGTGTGAGCTGTAATAAAACTTTGGGTTACAATGGGCTACAGCTTGGATTTTATAATGACATATTTTATTTTTATAACATGTCATAGCTACTGTGAGGCAACTTGAAGCCACTTTCCCAACTTTTTCAGCAGAAGGTCTATCTTGCAGACATTCTAGAACACAGGTGTCAAACTTGCCGCATCACATTGCCGTCACATGATGTGCGACATTTTTCCTATTCGCGGGGCTGGGGTGGGTGTGGCCTATGCATGATACATCCGCCCCGTGGGCCGCCAGTTTGACACCCCTGTTCTAGAACGAAGAAAGAGTACTCATAGTACTCTTGAAGAGGTACATGAAGAATACTGGTAAGTGGAAAGTGTTCAAGGTCATGGTTAGTGTCCTGATATTGTTGGTTTTATGCTTGTTTGTTTATTTAAGGGATGGTCCCCACAGCCAAATTCCATGTCCCTTTCACCCTATTCAAACCTTTCTAAGCCCTTCCCACCTGCATCCCATTTTAAAGGAAACATTACAGGAAGAGTTTGAGAAATGTTTTTATGACAAAGCA
The DNA here is from genome assembly GCA_023053685.1 of Diadophis punctatus similis. NCBI lineage: Eukaryota > Metazoa > Chordata > Lepidosauria > Squamata > Dipsadidae > Diadophis > Diadophis punctatus. The sequence goes on along the minus strand of JALIGW010000038.1, from coordinate 2,891,585 downwards.
ATGTGTAATTCATCTTTTTTGTGATTTACTGAACTGGCCAGGTAGCCAGCAACCTTGTAATCAAAAGACACTCCTCAGAAATCAGTACCTTGTGGTTCAGAGCAACTTTTTCCTTTTTAAAGGTTCTTTGCTTTTTCTTCTTCTTTCCCCATCACTTTCTTGCTCTTCTTGCTTCCTCTCAGCATGGATTCTTTCCACTCATCCTAACCTAATTGATCTTTTCTGCAAGCACCCATTTTGAACAATATTCTAAAAGTTGCTAAAGTAACAGGCTGATGTTTTATTGAATTAAAGGAGGAGAATTCTGTGAGTTGGGAGTCTTGCACATGTTACTATAACATTAAAAAGATAAAAAGTCCTTTGTGGGTATCTGATTACAAACTGAGATTTCCTGAGCAGAATGGACATTTTATGCCAACATCCTGCTAAGAAAGAGGGGGATCTGGAATCCAATCATACTAACATTTTTCTTTAAATTATGAAATAAATTATATAACAGATAAATGAGTAAGGAAATCATATGATTTCAGGACCTATTTCTGATCGTAGTTCCTGAATCGTCCTTCATTTTGAGTTTTTGCAGAAATTTTTTAATGTCTTGCAGTTCTCGGAGTTCCCACATGGTGTCCCAGTGGGATCACAAAGAAGCAGTCAACATACTTGAGAAGTAAAGATCAAAACAGACAAAGCTTTGTAAACTGAAATCATTGCATTGAATTTTTCATTATGGAAACTAAAGCGTGAAATGGAAACTGTGACTAAACAAATTGCTCAGCTTGATATAGTTATTTGTATCCTGTTTTCAATACAGACAATAAGGATTTCTTCTAGGAAATACTTGTAAAAACCATATCTAATAATATATGATCTTGCCTTAAATATATATGAAGTAATATTTGGAAATCAAACAATAAGATTTGTTTTATACACAATCCTGGCATAATACCTACATTCTGGAGGGCTTTGCTGAAGCATATCAGAATCACTTATCCTGTTTTTCTGTATTGTATCAAGTTTTGAAAAGTAGATATAAAATGTGGAATCTGTTTAATTATTTCTTGCAACCTAATGTGAGGTGAAAACAAATTGGGTTCCTCTTGCATTTAATTAATGAAGCTTGTTTAGCACATTTTCCTGATCTTTAGTATCAAAAGATAAATGCAGGTCATCTGTCAAAGAACTTACACAAATGTTAGTTTGCAAAATGCTTGATCTCTTAAGATAAGTAGTCAAAACAGACATACAGCAAACTTACTGTCTCTATACTACATGTACACAACCTTCTGTGTTCATTGAAACCATCACATTAATAGGCATAAATATCATGAATTTCTTTTAATTGAAAGTTGTCCAGCCCATGCAGTGCAGGTGAGTTGATTAGCTGTCCAAGCAGCAGGCAGAGGCGGGGAGGTTCCCCACGCACTTGCCACCTCTTGTGCGGGCACCAGGGGCGAGGCTCCTAGTCGGGCACCCTGCAATCATGTTTCCCCCCAAATAAGCCCTAGTGCTTATTTTGGAGCCCCAAAAATATAAGACTGGGTCTTATTTTGGGGGAAACATGGTATTGCCACAGTAAAGCAACTTCACCCCATACACACATACACATATCTGCCAAAAACATGGAACTATAATTGTTTCAGCTTGCAAAAGCAAGTGGGTTGGATCAATTCTAGTTGGAACAGGTGATTCTACAGATGCAACTGCAGATGCAAAGCCATAGTAATTTATAGGAAAGTCTTAAATTTTACAGAGAAGTAAATTAGCAACTAATGCAGGGTCCATAAAACCAGCTGTATGCTCTCAGTATTAGAAGCCAGTGAATATGCAGTATGGACCATTTGCAATTTCTGACCAAATTTTAAGGGCAGCTCCATTAAAGCACATTGCAGTAGTCCAGATGGCTTGCAATGAAGGCTTGGTTTACTCTATCTGGCTATTCCTGCACCAAAAAATAAGGTTGCAATTGCTACAATAGGCAAAGACAGGCAATGCTTCTGGCCATGGGCTTTGACTGCTGTTGAAGCAGAAGTTGTAGAGGATCCTCAAATTGCAAACCTGCTCCTTCATAGGTAATGCTTGCTCATCTATAACACGTGTCAACAGAGAAACCCAGTGTATCATCAGCACACAGAGAGAGAGCTATAAAGCACTGTGAAGTGGTATATAAGTCTCAGTGCTATCGCTATTGCTATCCAGATCTAAATGCTGTCCTCTCAATGATGATGTTCATCCATCGTGTTCGAAGAGGACCTTGACATCTGGGGGGGGGAGGATGTCAAGACTTGCGCATGAATTGGATTAAAGTGAGGGAGAGGTGTGCATAGTCAGCCTCACTCTCTCTTCCCAGATTCCATCTTTTGAGATGTCCTCTCAATATCTATTCACTGAAACAGCGAGGACAGGCAAGGATTCAATGAACACATGGATTACCAAACTTAAAGTCTGATACAAACAGCAGTCCAGCTGAGTTCCAGCCAAAATGAAATAGGCCAACAGTACAATGAAGCTCATTTTAGATATTTACTTCATATTAGTCTCAATGGTCTCACTCGTCAACTGCTCTGAGTTTGTTATTGCATGTATGTAAAAAATAAATGCTAAGAAAATATACTTGGGGTATTTTTAAAAATTAAGTTTGCTGAAAATTTGGCTACATGTATCAATTAAGAGCCGAGGTGGCGCAGCGGTTAGAGGCAGTACTGCAGGCCACTTTAGCTGACTGTGATCCGCAGGTCAGCGGTTCAAATCTCACTGGCTCAAGGTTGACTCAGCCTTCCATCCTTCCGAGGTAGGTAAAATGAGGACCCAGATTGTTGGGGGCAATATAAATATACATTGCTTACTGGTGTAAACCGCTTAGAGCAGTGGTTCCCAACCTGGGGGTCAGGACCCCTTTGGGAGTCGAACGACCATTTCCCAGGGGTCACCCCGACATCCTCAGCTCCCCCCCCCCACTGCCACAAGCCTGGCCATATCGACTCAACTCGCCCGAGCCCTCCGATTGGTCGGGAGAGGTGCCATTCGGTGAGAGGCGTTTGTGACGCTTGGCGGCCGAGCTTTGATGGAATCAGCTAAGGGGCCAGCTTTGCTTTGAATTCTGGGAGTTGAAGTCCAGGCACCTTAAAAGTTGCTGAGATTGAGAAATATTGCTGTACACTTGTTGGTTATCAAGTCTAAATACAGAAGTAGACTTGTTGTGGAAGATGATATTCCTTGTTCTCTTGCAAAGACTGGCCCGAGAATTTCTGATCTGGCATAATTACACATTGTTTTTGTGATTAATCGCTATGCTTTATGTTCAATTTGTAACAATGAAAATATATCCTGCATATTAGATATTTACATTACGATTCATAACAGTAGCAAAATTACAGTTATGAAGTAGCAACGAAAATAATTTTATGGTTGGGGGTCACCACAACATGAGGAACTATATTAAGGGGTCGCGGCATTAGAAAGGTTGGGAACCACTGGCTTAGAGAGTGCTTGCACTGTGAGACGGTATATAAATCTCACAAATAAATAAATAAATACAGACATTTGCAGTTTTATAGTTTGCAATTTGAAACCTGAATAAAGGCAAACAGCAAACAACATCTACTTAACAAACAAAATACTTTTCACATATCTCCCCTGTTGTACATTCTTTTATGCAATCCAATTTCAATTTGGTTAATATGTGTTAATTTCTTGTTGTATATGGAGAGCAACAAGTAACTTTAATGATGCATTATTATTCATGCTGAGTTACTTTGACCTATCCTATTGTGAACAGTTGGGAAATTGTATCCCAAACTGATTATCTTAGTTGCTGATACAGCTGCCTATAGAGATACTAAACATTTTTATAGCCATATTTTTCACAAAGTATTTAGAATTGGCTGAGGACAAAAATTCTGCATGGCCTGAACAAACACTGTTACTTTTCATTAAAGTCTTTTAATGAAAGATTTTGGTCTTTATTGCCAAACAGGAAACAGCTAAAATATTCAATTTCTATTTTATTTTATTTATAAAATGTATTTGCCGCCCATCTCATATCCAACGACTCCAGGCAGCTTACATAATAAAAAACATTGAAAAACATTAAACCAAATCAGTTAGTCGAATGCCCTTCTTTCAGTAGTCAAATTTGCTCTTCTAATATATTTTAGATTACGGTACTTCTCTCCAGCAGTTTTATGTTATAAAAATGTATCTTTATTATAATAATTTCTAAAGCTTTTGAAGAGTGCTATGGTTAAGAGATAATTGCTGTAGCTACAGTACATATTAAGCAGACATTTAGTAAAATACCTATACAGGTAACAATAGCTACTCTGGACAATGGGACTGTCTCCCAAAATAACTGGCAAGGGTGAAAGCTGTTGGAAATAAATGATTCATCAAACCTGCTATGATGGGTTCCCATTGTTTTTTTATAATTTTATACCAGAGGAATAGTATTATGTCCTTCATGTCCATATAATTATTACCCATAGCTATAGTGACAAGTTAGGGGAGACGGTGGCTCAGTGGCTAAGACGCTGAGCTTGTCGATCAGAAGGTCGGCAGTTCAGTGGTTTGAATCCCTAGTGCTGCGTAACAGGGTGAGCTCCCGTTACTTGTCCCAGCTTCTGCCAACTTAGCAGTTTGAAAGCACGTAAAAAATGCAAGTAGAAAAATAGGGACCACTTTGGTGGGAAGGTAACAGCGCTCCGTGCACCTTTGGCGTTGAGTCATGCCGGCCACATGACCACGGAGACGTGTTTGGACAGCGCTGGCTCTTCGGCTTAGAAACGGAGATGAGCACCGCCCCTAGAGCCGGAAACGACTAGCACACATGTACGGAGGAACCTTTACCTTTTACCTATAGTGACAAGTTAAAATGGAACTGTATAAATATAAAAATTGTATTAAACGGGCATCCTTACTTCAGTAAGCAGGTAGAAGAGCCTTCTCTGCAGTGGCTTCTGCCCTCTGGATCATCTTCCCTCTTGAGATGAGATCTGCCTTCAACATTCTGGCCTTCCAGAAGAACCTTAAAATCTGACTCTGCTGGTTGGTTTGAAGTCCCAGTGGGAGGGAACTAGGCTGGAGGTGGTTGATTGAGTGATAGGAACAAATCTATCTCCGTATTGTCTGTGCTCTTGATTTAAACTTTTATTTAATTGTTGCTAATCTTAATTGTAATGTTTTTATACTTATGTTTCATTCTATTGTAAGCTATCCAGAATCAGTCAGGACAGTGAGATGGATGACATATAAATCTATAATATGGATGTATTTAAACAAACAAACAAATAAACAACAAACAAACATTTTGGAACCACCACCACTATCAAAAAACTAGACAACGTAAACATCCCCTTGCAAAAGGGAACAGTAGGTTTGCTGGGAAGAGCGGAGGACATTTTCCAGCAATAAATCACTCCTCTCATAGATTTCAAATTACAGCTATGATTTTATTCAAGAGAATAGACTGCCATCTTGATTTTTTTTAACCTCCCTCCCTGCAAATAGTCTTGCTTCTTTTTCACAAAAGTATCTTGAAGACAGAAGGGAGTGTGATATTGGTGCTATCTTCCCATGAAATGGGAAAAGAGGGTTTCTTTTTGAATAACCTCATGAAGAAGCAACTCAAGACAATCCCTTATTGTTAGAGATAGCAAACGTGCATTGATTTTCTAGGTTGTCCTGTGTGCTCGGCTATTACTCAGAATGACAAGACCCTGTTGACCAACAATTATCTGAGGACTCGATTCATCCACTTATAATTGTGTACATTCCTATGATGTCCCAACATCTGAAGATAAAACAATCCCCTCCCCGCCGCCTTCATGGTGATTAAATGGCCAGTTTTTGGACAATGTTGCCAACTGTAGAATTCCACCATTCGGTGGTCAACAACAAGGCAAGAAAAATTCCTGGCACCATTTCCTCTCCCAGCACTACAGATATTTGGAGAGGGGAAGCGAGGACTTGGTATGAGAATGAGGAAAGAAGGTGGTGGAATGAAGTGGAGACGAGAAGATGCTGCTGAGGAAAGGAAGGTGAAGGAGAAAAGAGAAGAGCACTGGGCTTGGCCGGTGCATGACGCATCCGGCCTGTGGACCGCGAGTTTGACAGCCCTGTTCTAGGCCAAGGGGGTCAAACTCGCAGCATCACGTTGCCATCACGTGACGTATTACGACGTTTTTCCCCTTCGTGGAGCTGGGATGGGCGTGGCCTGCACTTGACGCATCCTGCCCGCGGGCTGCCAGTTTGACACCCCTGCTCTAGGCAAATCACCTGCTAACAGTGAATCTATCATCTCTTTGTGGATATTTTCCTCTGGCCTAAATGGTGCCTCCTTGGCAAAAAAAAAAAGAGAGAGAAACAAAGAGAAAAAACAGGAAGCTCACAGAATTGCAAAGATATAATGGAGGGGACCCCCACAAGTTGTTCAAGGGAGGACTAAGCTTTCCCAGATGGTGGGAAAATGTTGGGGGGGAGAGAGAGGAAATAGGGTAGGGAAAAATGCTAACAAGGGAAGAAATGAAATTGAGGGTCTTGGAAAGGACTTGATGGGCTCCTGAAGGGAAGTTGCAACGGAAAGGCCGATGCTTACCCAGGGATGTAGACACTGGCTCCCAGTTCATCTCTAGATACTCAGCCTGACACCGTTCTGCATCCTCCCACAAGTTCTGGGGGAGAGCCAGTCCCATTAATGTGGCCACCCTCCACTTTATTCCAGGGAAAGCCTCTTTTGGCCTGGTTCACTTGGAAAAGGAAAAGGCTGAAGCTTCTTCCTCTGCTTTCCTTCCTTTTCCTTAGCTTGGTGGGACAACCTGGACACATGTGTTTTCACGAATTGGGATTGTGGTTTGCGACCTTGGGTGTTATGGCTAGTTTGTTAAATTGCTGCTTTACACCTTTACTCTGTGCAGCAGCCAGAGTCATTTTTGTGATATAGGTAGCCATACAAATTGTTTAAGGAACTAAATAAATATAACAATGACTAGATCAGGGGTATCAAACTCAAGGCCCGGGGGCCAGATGTGGCCCATGGGGTGCTTAGATCTGGCCCACAGGGCCACCCTGGAAACAGTGAAGGACTGGCCCACAGTGCCTCTGCCAGGAAAAATGGAGCTTGGAAGGGCTGCGTGCGGCCCTCCCAAGCTTCGTTTTTGCTGGCAGAGGGTTGCAGGAGGCCGTTGCAACCCGTTTTCTGTGGCAGAGCGCTCGGGTCACCTCAGGCACCCCCGACATGAGTGACGGTGATCTGGCCACGCCCACCCTGGCCACGCCAACTCCAGCCCCCCCCCCGAGGTCAAACATAACCCTGATGTGGCCCTCCATGAAATTGAGTTTGACACCCCTGGACTAGATTCTCAGAATCGAGACAGCTGATTCAATAAGCCATGCTTAATGGGAATATTAAGGCTAAGGAACGAAATGGGAGCTGAAGCCGAAAATTAAGAGAGATAAGAACTGGAGTCTACAAGGTTTATCTCTGCCTCCTCCTCTTCTAATCAGCACACACACACACACCATTTATATAAAACAACACAGGCACTTTCCTATAACACACATTCGGGTTCTGATTCACATCTAGCTTCTACTATCTCCTAAATTGCTGCACATTTGCTGGGTCTCTACTTCCCAGATCCTCAGACGTTTGACTGCTCCTCACTTGAAAGACAGAATGGAGCCCCTTCCCTCCTTTTTAAATATTAACTCAAGCAAGAAGTCTTCTTACTACTAAGTTGCTCAGAGTTTGAATTTCTCAGGTTTGATAGTATTTATTTAGATTGGCTGGTTAGCTCTGATTAATGGAAAACAGTTCAGTCTTTCATTTTTAACTCTGTCACTTTGAGCTCTTGAGATAGGATTTCTTATTCTTGCAATTTTGTTTGCTCCTTCCTTCCCAATTCCACAAGGGTAGCAGGATACCCACAAAACAAAAATCCTTTTGGAAGCTCCAGCTCTCTGAGTGATTAGACCTGTAATCTTCTGGCCATCTACTCGGGCTCTAAAGCCAGAGAAACAGAATAAATTGCAGGGCTGGAAATCCAAATTCATTTATTTCAATTCCTTTTCCTGTTACCTTACTTTTTGCCCCCACCAACGTTTTCTGCTGATGTTCTCTCTTTTTGTTTTCTCTATTGGGACAGGTTTTCCTTTCCCAAAAATGCCTTGTTAAAAACTGTACAACTTCCTGGACATTTATCTAAGGTCATGTTCGCTCATTCCTGATCATTTGCAAGGAATGGCCATATGCAAATTGTCCCAAGTGTGTCATGCTTGCAGAACACATATCAGGGCAAACTCTAGATTGTTTGTACAACTAGCAAGTGGGTGGAATTTAAAATCCTCCTCTGTTCAGCCTGATCCCAAGTAGAGTAACTTGTGTGTTTCCCATCAGACCAAAGGGGATCTTCCTGCCTGGATGGGGCCTGGCTCAGAGGTTCAGGAGAGCCTCTGTTTGTCCTCCCTCTCTGTTGTGACCCGCCAACAGCCTGTGCAGCCAGGGCCTTTGGAACCTCCAGCATCTCTTGGCAATGATGAGAAAGGAGGGGCTACTCCTTTCCTGAATGCAAAAGCACGCAGGGCTGCCAAGAGGCAGGAAGGTCTACTCCGGAGGAGGTTTCTTCGGAAGTTAAATTGGGGGCTAATTGGCCACTCCCCTGGTCTATTTAAGAACAATCGAGGCAACTGGCAAGCTGCAGGAAACAATAGTTAACCTTGGATCCCTGTAGTGCCCTGTATTGTGAAATTCCTGGTTCCCTGCTTTGGGCTTTGTTTCAAGAAAGATTCCTGGGCATTTGGCCAAGCCTTCGGACATTCCATGACATAACCAGAACTAATTGCCTTTGTTTGGAGTTAAGACTGACTGGACTTACGCCAGCTGCTAATGAAGCCGAATTAGCAGCTGACTGATGCAAGAAATTATTGTGTATTTTTATTTGTGTGTTTGCCTCTGCTAAGCCAGTTATTAGCAGTGGTTCATTAATTAAACCAAGTTCATTCAAACGTTGTGTGTTGAGACTTTCGTAACTGGGGACAGAACACTCTCTCCTACAAGCAGAGAGTTTCTGGAAGGGCAGCAAACAGAGATCATTGGACAAAGAAAGCAGTCTGGAGAGTTGACTTCTTCCTGGACTACCTTTCCAGGAGAGCCACACTGAGCACAGAGGCCAATTAGCTTTAATGAGCTGGACAATCCCACTGAGCCGTCCAGGGCTGGCTGGCTCCAGAAGACCAGGGCTGCTGCAAGAATTGCCACTGTCCCCCAGGGCCGACATCCCCAGCCTCTCCTTTGGGCCCTAATTTGATAGAGAAAACTTTTCTGGATGTTTGTGAGAAAACCTGGCTCTCTCCCTTGCCACCTGCCCTGTCTTGAGTCCCAGCTGACATTTCCCCTCTGGCTTTTGCTAAGAGTCTGTTAAGTTTGCTAAGAGTCAAGAGGGCTCCCGTTGCAGGCTACTACCATGGAAAGTAGGACTTTGAAGTGGAGGGGGGAGGGGCATCTTTTCTAGGAGCAAATTCCAGGCACGCATGTGTGAAAAAAAGCAAACACAAACCTTGAAGGTCAAGAAACCATCCCACCCTCTCCTTTGGCGAACATCAATGGATCTTCATTGGCATTATGTTCTCCATTTATCCAGTTTACTTCCATCACTCTTTCTGCATCCGTTTGCAAACTGTTTCCCTAAAGCTCAGATGCCTTTTGGGGCAAGTTTTGTAGGCCTTTTCCCCAGATGAACATTTTGTGGAACCAGGTCCTCCACTTCCTCTCTCCAAGACTTAGCAGGGAATCCGACAGGCTTTGGAAAAGGAGCAGATCTTACGATGCGCCTATCTTATTTTCTTCTAGAAACGCTTTAGAATTTCTTGCCTTTGATGCTTTTTGGACTGCTAGTGGAAAATACGGATGGCTGTTATAGAGTAGAATGTGGACAATTAGTATAGTTTTATTTTATTAATTGGGGCTGCTTTTATACTTCTTAGCCATACACCAATGCAGGCATCTCACTGATATCTAGGGCAGGGGTCTCCAACCTTAGCAACTTTAAGACTTCTGAACTTCCAACTCCCAGAGTTCCTCAGCCAGCAAAGCTGAATTCTGGGAGTTAAAGTCCACAAGTCTTAAAGTTGCCAAGGTTGGAGACCCCTGATATAGGGAACTTTACCTTAGAGTTTCATAATATCTGACAATCAACCAAATAATACTGTAAAATAACAAGTTTAAAAGCAGATAAAATATTACAGTGAATGAGAAAACAAAAAAGGATATGATGTCTGATAAAATCAAAAAGTATCCCAAGTCTCATTTAAAGCTGCAAATAATCCCTTTCTGAATAGAGTAGGGCTAATGGAATGTCATTCTTCTGTACTCAGTTAATTATATTTTAAATGTTAGAGTTATTGAATGGGGAGGAGGAAAAAGGAGCAAAGGCCTTTCCAGCAACCTCCCCAGGGGTGAGTTCTAACTTACCTCACTGCCGGTTCACTTCCTTCCACGCCGCATGGGCGCGCCTCGTGGGCACGCCTCATGGGCACGCACATGCTCAGTGCCGAAAAATCAAAAAACAATTTTTTTAAGCCGAAAACAAGATGGCGACGCATGCGCAGTGCCAGCAACTCGGCTTCTGCACATGCTCAGAAGAACAAAAATCCCCAAAAAATTCAAAAAAAGATGGCGGTGTCCATGGACCGGCACCAACCGAACCGGTTCCGTGACGTCATTGTGACATCACCAGCGGGTTGCTACCAGTTTGGGCGAACCAGTCCAAACTGGGAGGAACCCACCTCTGAACCCCCCCCTTCCTTGGTGGGACTCCCTCCCAGAAAGGACCTCCCATTTCTTTTGGGGGACCCTGGGCTGGAAGAAACCATTCCCTTATTCCAGGACCATTAACTTCCTCAAAATTTCAAGGCTGGGTTAGTTGTATGGATTTCACTTGAAGTTTTGAAGCTCAGGCTGTGATCCAGATTTTTAGGAAATTCCACTGGATGCCCCACTGGATTTTTCTTGCAAGAGAGACACATTGGCTCTCATTCTTTGCACATACATTCATCCGATCTCTTGATTTGGGGAGTTAGTAGTTCATTCAAACTCCATTTACTATGTTTTCAAAATTGTAACCGGAGTCACACATTACAGGCAGTCTTCAATTTATGACGGGTCACTTAGTAACTGTTTGAAGTGACGATGATTCTACTAAAAGGTATTTTGCAACCTGATTTCAAAGTTATGATGGCTGCACACACACACACACACCCCCGCAGTCATGCAATTGCATTTTGGCTGCTTGGTAACAGGCTCATGTTTACAGCCATTTGTTAACATGGCTGTAAACCATGCAATGGTTTTATGTTTTTGCCTGCTTCTGGCATTTACTTTCAGTTTCCAGCAAAAGCTCCTGTTGCTTATAATGGATTTGCTTAACACTGCAGCAAAAAAAAAAGTCAAAAAGCCTGGTCTGGTCACATGATGACCCACTTAACAACCACAATGACAACTATAATTCTGTTTTCAGTTATTCATCTATTTTTTGGGTTGTCATTTCACACATTCAGTGGTGGGTTCCTACTGGTGCAGTCCAGTGCGCCGTTCCGGTAGGGCCCCCCCAATTGCGCAATGTCGGCGCGACGGCTCTGGTGCTTTCTTTGCCGGTCCATGCGCGCCACCAGCTTTTTTTATTTTTCATGAGTTTTGGGTTTTTTACGCATGCATGGAAGTAAACTTGTCCTTCTGCGCATGCGCAGAGAGCCAAAATTGTGCAAGAGGATGCACACACACACGCGCGTAGAGAAAGTGCACGTGCACAACGTCGCGATGCGAACTGGTAGGAGAAGGTAAGAGGAACCCACCCCTGCACACATTCCACATTCAGGTTAACATTAATCCAGATTTAATGTATGTATAAATGTGTTATTTAATTTATTTTTATTTTTATTTATTTATTTTGTCAAGTACGTATTGGTAATATACATAGATATAACATTGTTTATATACATAAGATGGGTACTGATAAGAGGGAACATTAGGACAGGGATGGTAGGAACACAGACAATATACCTGTCTGAAAATGCTTATGTATAAATATACTATGTGGAGCTAAATACCACACATATAAATAAAGTGATTTACAAATGGAAAATCTCATCTGCAGGATTTTATCCATTGTTTAAAACAATGATTTAAATAAAATCCACGAGATGGCAGTATGGCTCATTTACCAAGATTCCAGGACAAAATACATAACCTGTAAAGTTTTTTCAGATTTATTGTACATTATATTTAATTTGAATCACTTAATGCCACCATTTTACACCAGTTATTTAGTCTCTCTCTCTCTCTCTCTCTCTCAAATTTCTCTATTGTGGCTGCAAGTTTTCACAACAAACTTTAGGATTAAAACATAAATCTCAAATTTCTGTTTCTTATCCTTGCCTTTGTGCTCTTGCCTAGTATCTCTCTCCCTCTCTCTCCCTCCCTCTCTCTCCCGAGAGAGAGAGAGAGAGAGAGAGAGAGAGAGAGAGAGAGAGAGAGAGAGAGAGAGAGAGAGAGAGAGAATTATTCGTGGTTGAATTTATCACAATCTTGGTCAAGTCATGATTTAAATAAATTTATCTCTCTCTCTCTGCAGTTAAAGATGGCTAGGAAAATCATTCAAAGACAGCAGGATATGTTGTTATTAAAAATGATTTCTTTTGATCTTTCAGCAAAATGAATACATGGCTTTTCCCACAGGCTCAAGAACTCATGTTCCAGAACTGAAGGCTTAGGCAACATGGATCTCTCCTTCCCTGATGCAACTCCCAGCTCTCTTGGCTGTACCTGCCTTTTCTTGGCCACCAGGATGGGTTGCATCACCCAGCCAAGAACAACAAGGACAGTCTGGGCAAAGGGCCTGACAGGTGCCTTCCTGGCAAGCTGCCAAGGAAGCCACAGCTCTGGATTTGCTTCCAGGCTGGATGTGGGCAGCCCCAGGCATGGAGGTACAGCTAGAAGGCTCATTTGTCAGTCACAAGGCTGAGTAATTCCAGACTTGCTGCGTTCCTTAAGTGTCCTCATAGCTGTGGTCCAGGACTGCAGAGCAACTGTGAGAGAAGAGAGGGTAATCCAGAAAACTCTGAATGGCACCCTGAATGCTAAAAAAAAAAAAGTCCCTTGTGACATACCTCCCCAATCAATCAGATTGTTTCCAAAGGAATTCTGCAGCCAGCAGTGCATGGCAGTTTTACAGGGTAGAAACCCCAGAAGAAATGAAGAGCCAAGTTGTCCTGGACAGGCCTGGCTGGGCCCCCTTTGCCCTCCTCATGACACTCTCTCCCACGGTTTCATTATGTGTTTCTGTTGGGGTTGGAAGAATCTCTTGACCAGACCATCTTCTGCACCAGCTGTTTGTTTGAGGATCAATTCAAGCAAGGCAGCTCTTGGGCTTTTGATGAGGAAAGACTTCCGGGCTCTTTCTAACCTTTCTAAGGTCTTGCAGTAACTACTGGGTGGAAGCTGTGAAGTTGCAGGCTCCCATATGTTTTACATTCATCCTATTCATATTCATGCTCCATCTGTGAAGCCTCTGGACTATTATCCCTTTTCTCCTTCACCTGGGGGGGGTGAATCATGGCAAATGCCTGGCAGTTAACAGCCATCTCCCTCCTTCAACCCCACCATTTTCATATCACAGCAGGGAAGGATATATGTTGGAAACACCACATCAGCAAGTTGTCCTGTCCTAGAGAGTCATGGGAGAACCATCAAAAGCCTGGTTATCCAGAGATAGTTGGTGCCAATCTCCCTTATTTCTTTATTGTGCCCTGCATCCCTGTTTAGTACCAAGAAAGTTGCCAGCATGAACACTAAGCAGCAGCTCAATGAGGGACGACTTGCCCAGTCGTGTGTGATCACCCACCATCATGAACAGATCAATGGCAACCTAAGAAATCTCCCACCCGTCTCTTAATGGAGAGTCATCTAAATCTCTTTAGCATTTGCAGATGCAGCTCCTGTACCAGGGGTGGGTTCTAACTTACCTTGCTGCCGGTTCGCTTCCTCTCGAGCTGCGTGGACGTGCCTCTTGCACAGTGCAAAAAAATTTAAAAAGCCAAAAAAGAAAACCAAAAACAAGATGGCAAAGCACGCACAGTGCTGGAAACGTGACTTCTGCGCATGCGCAGAAGAAAAAAACCCAGAAAAAAATTCCCCTCCCCAAAAAATATTTGGAAAAAAAAATCAGAATTTTTATTTAAAAGATGGCATGCCCACGGACTGGCACTGATCGATCCGGTTCCGTGATATCATTGTGACATCACCAGCAGTTTGCTACCGGTTCGGGCGAACCGGTCCGAACCGGAAGGAACCCATCTCTGTCCTGTACATAAGCCAAAGTGAAAATGTTCCCATTTTTAACTGACTGAGTTCATACTTCATTTGAATTTGAATTTTGAATTTATTAAAATTTCTATGCCGCCCAACTCCCAGGGGGACTCTGGGCGGCTCACAACAGGGTAAAGCCATTGTTACTTTAGTCATCGTTTATTGAACAAACTAGAATGGTAGGATGCACACAACACACTATGTCCAAACCAGAGAGGTCACAATGGGACTTAATATTTTAAGCTATCTATCAGGAACTTCCTTCTTCCCTTGAAAGGAAACAATATTAAAAAAAACCAAAATGAAATTCTCTATCAAGGCAATGCTAGCCTTTCATTAGCTTGGAAAAGTGTGCCATGGAACATAGTTTTTGGTATTTCTTTGCCTGAGTATATTTGGCCTGGAGAGTTTAGAATTGACTATCAGCAGTTGTGGGAATGACAGCCAATTGATTGTGGGTGATAAAAGGGTATCTGGAGCAGAGGTGGTATTCAGCAGGTTCTGACCAGTTCTGGAGAACCGGTAGCGGAAATTTTGAGTAGTTCGGAGAACCTATAAATACCACCTCTGACTGGCCCCGCCCCATCTATTCTCTGCCTCCCGAGTCCCAGCTGATAGGGAGGAAATGGGGATTTTGCAGTAACCTTCCCCTGGAGTGGGGAGGGAATGGAGATTTTACAGTATCCTTCCGTTGCTACGCCTACCAAGCCACTCCCCCAAAACCGGTAGTAAAAATTTTTGAATCCCACCACTGATCTGGAGTGGTTCCTGGAAGATCAGGCAGTCACTGGCTGTTGTCTATAGGGCTTTTTTCCAGCTCCTGAATCCCAGGGAGCAACAGCAGCTCCATAATAGCAGTTTCTGGGGAAGAGATGAGGATGAAGCTCCCTAAATGTATACAGTGGGTCTGAGGGACCTAGAAGGCTGAACCAGATGATGGGCCTAGGGCCTGGTCCAGCATCATGGCTCTTATAGAGCTAAAGTGATAAGAAGATTGTTCTTGCTTACAGGAGAATGTATGCATTCATTTAATAACAAGTTTCCTATTCCATTCCAACTTTGAGTCTCTGGATGGTTAAGTTTGGACCCAGCTGCTGTGGCCTAGAGGTGGAGCTCTTGCCTCACAGTCAGGAGGTTGTGAGTTCGATTCTAGGTAGAGGCAGATGTTAGATCTCCTGCTTGGGCAGGGGGTTGGATTAGATGACCTGCAAGGTCCCTTCCAACTCTGTTAATCTGTTAACTTGGACAAAGTGGAGTCTTTGAAGATGTGGTAGCAACAACACCAGTGAACTCCAGATAATGTGCTGGCATTTGCAGGTGTCTCTATGTTATCCATCTCCCTTCCAACAGTGCCTTTTGCAGAGCCTTGGCAGAAGGAAGGCGTGGGATTGGCCACTTTGGCAACCACTTTCTAATGTCGCCCTTGGATTTGGAGATGTTCCTCAGTCACCAGCTTAAGCAACAGTAGCTATTTTTGCATGCTGAACCCAAGGGTCACATTGAATGTGGGTAAAGTTTCTCCAATGTCTAATGAGATGAAATGTCCAGGGCTTAATTACTGGGCTACCACACCTAACTCTCTGGCTAAACTCAAGTTGGCCACTTTGGTCCAGCAGGCACTAATGAGGGCCAGGCTATTAACTGTTGCAAAAAACAAACAACAGCACACTACCTCCTTGGGGTCCCACTTAAATGGTGAACAAAACTTGCTGGCCTCAAGGGGGTTGGTCCACTACCAAGCTCTCCCAGGTGAAGACTCAGATCCCTGAAGCTGGCCATCCGGAAGACCAGAGGAGTAACATATGAAATGATTTTGTTTTCTATATCCATCCAAACAAATGAGATTAACAAAAACTAAATAAAATGTGGGGGCTGTATTAAGGAAAGGAGTCATCTGTCTCCAACTCCCAACCCTGTGTGGCCCCTTCACACAAGGGCTCTTGAAATGATAAAGGAGCAGGCCCTGGACAGGTTCATATCATGTAGGGAAGGATATAAGTTGTCCATATCGGCAAGTTGTCCTGTCCTGTCCCAGGCCATGTACACCGCCCCAGGGACGTGGCTGACTGCTGAGTTCATCTTGCTACCCCATTTTGTGAGGATGATGGCTCTTCTTGCCAGCCACCAGATGGGAAATGCCAGCGGGGCTCTCTGCCTGAGGGAGCCATTTTTAGAAACAAGGCTGATCCAACTTTCCTTTTCTGTTGCTGCAAGCTGAAAACATGATTTTGTAAAGGCCTGCAATTATTTTGCATATCTCTGCACGTAAGCTGATTTTCAGAATGAGAGACATTTGGAAATGTGTACGTGTGTGTTTGTGTCGGCACTGCAAAGCATTTGTATATCCCTTCCCCAAATACACTATTATATTTATATCTCTGTGTCTCTCCCTCCCTCCATCCGTCCGTCCGTCCGTCCATCATGCCACTGGCCAAGAATAGCTTGTGCTCTGCATATTGCTAATGGAAAGGTTTGAAAGCAAAAAGGGGGGAAATGAAATGGATGAGCTTGTAGGTAACAGGAGATGACACCTGGGAAACTGAGTCAGCGCCATACTGACACCACATACCCAGTTTTCTGTGTAGGAAACAGATGCCAGTATATAGGTCTTCCTACTTACTCCTGGGACAAGGCTCTGTACAAACTATGTTACCCACTTCTATTCAGGGGTTCTAGAATGAGTGAAATGGTTGGAGACTCATACTTTCATTGTCATAATCATGACAAGTTATTTACACCATTTGGAGGGGGGAAGCAGGAAGGATGTGGAAACACCTCTCAAATCTATCCCCTCCCCTGCAGCTTATTGGGATAGTGGAAAGCAACCTTCTTTGTGGCCCCATAGCTGTCAGTCACCACCAACCCTTACAATAGGTTGCTTCACACACACAAAATGCATTTTTGTAGATTCTTTTCTTAAAGTTTGGCACCCTAGGCAGCTGCCTAGCTTACCTTTACGGACAGTGCCAAACAGTGCCAGACATAGATGCCAAGGGAGCCATGAAAGCCCTGAAGTATCAAAATCTGAAAAGCAAAATTGAAAGATCATGGCATAAAACAATTGTGGTGGTTGCAGTAGTTATCAGCACAACCAAAAAGTCTCGGGTGGCACTTTGAGAATCTGTACACTGACAAAATTTCCATCCGTCAATTGCAAAAGGCGACTCAGCTTGGATCTGCACCTATACTACAACCATACATTAGGACGTTGCAGATTGTTGGGAAGAACTCAATATGTATGAGTCAATGTGCCATCACCAGCTAAAGAACTGGATGCTGTGATTTCACATGGATGGGTATATAAAAATAACAACAATAACAACAAAACCTCAGAAAAAGAAATATATGAAAGATTACAAAAGATACAGCTATCCAAGTTAACAAGAAACAAAACAAAACAAAAAAGGAGGGAAAGGGGGAAATAGGTCACACCTATTAATCAAATCTGGAACAACATTAGGCTCAGGCTGCAAAAGTCTGATTAAAATTCTTGTTGCAACCAATGGATCAACACTCGGCTGATTTGAAAAAAGCGGGCTTTGCACTTGCAGGAAAACACTAGGGAGGGGAAAAAACCAAATGTTAAGCACCTTTCTGTAAAAAAGAATTTTAAAATTATGATTCTGTAACATCACAAGCAGTGGTGGGATTCAAATAATTTCACAACTGGTTCTCTTCTCTAATGACCGGCTGGGTGGGTATGGCCATGGTGGGCATGGCCAGGAGGTGTGACAAGCAGCACTTGGTCTCCTGCACCCCCCTGGGAGCAACCCCCCTCGGGATGCACCGGCCCCCATGCCGCCGCTCCGCCGCCCCCCTGTGCCACATTTTGGGACTAGTAGCCTCCCTGCAGCCTCCTGTGAGCAAAAATGGGTCACAGGGGGGCATGGCGTACCCCTTTGTGCCCCATTTTGGGCCTAGTAGGCCTCCCTGCAGCCTCCTGGGAGCAAAAATGGGGCATGGGGGGGCGCTGGACCCCCACCCCATGCCCCGTTTTGGGCCTAGTAGGCCTCCCTGCACTTACCTGGGAGCCAAAATGGAGCTCGTGGGGACTCCTGGAAGGGAAGGGGAGGGGCCAGCCAGCAATTTAACTACCAGTTCGCCTGAACTTGCCCAAACCGGCTGAATCCCACCACACATGGGAAGATATAAAATCTATGTCATAAAACAGTGTTGGATTTAGGCCTAAAATGTACAAGCTACAGCTTAGGGTCTTACAACATTTCATTTTTTTTTTTTTGCTTTTAAAATTTTATGTACCTTTTTATATGTATTGTAATCTGCGAGAGATATCAAGCCAGCCAAACGATAAATGCTAAATATAAATTAACATCTTTAAATATTCTTCCCATCTTTCATCTTCTCATCTTTTATTCTTCTCATCTTTCCTGTTCCCTGTTCC
The DNA here is from genome assembly GCA_023053685.1 of Diadophis punctatus similis. Lineage (NCBI taxonomy): Eukaryota > Metazoa > Chordata > Lepidosauria > Squamata > Dipsadidae > Diadophis > Diadophis punctatus. The sequence goes on along the minus strand of JALIGW010000038.1, from coordinate 2,872,833 downwards.
TATTGATAGCTTATGATTTATCACTTTGTTGATTGTATCTTATGATTGATTATTGTATTGTGATTATGATTTATGACTTTGTTGTTTGTATGTACACTGAGAGCTTATGCACCAAAGACAAATTCCTTGTGTGTCCAGTCACACTTGACCAATAAAGAATATTCTATTCTATTCTATTCTATTCTATTCTATTCTATTCTATTCTATTCTATTCTGTTCTGTTCTGTTCTGTTCTGTTCTGTTCTGTTCTGTTCTATTATTATCATATTTAATATCAAAACAATTCCACAACAATCAGCTTATGGACATTATTATTGGTTGTGAATTACCTCTCCCATTTTTCAGAGTCTGCTAATCCTCTTGGTAGATGTTGCAGTTATTTATTTATTTATTGAGTCCAGAACGTATGTTATAGCAATAGCAATGTCCGTAAGTAGATTGATGTGGAATTGTTTTGGTGTTAAAGTTGTTAATGTTATGGTTAACATGTATCATTTGACTGGTTTGATTCCTTTTGGTCAATTTACCAAAGCACCTGTAGGCAAGACAAGAAACAATGGATGGAAACTAATCAAGGAGCGAAGCAGCCTGGAACTAAGGAGAATCTTCCTAACAGCGAGGACAATTAACCAGCGAGGACAAATAGCTTGCCATCAGAAGGTGTGGGTGCTTCATCACTGGAGGTTTTTAAGAAGAGACTGGACAGTCACTTGTCTGAAATAGTATAGAATCTCTTGCTTGAGCAGGGAGTTAGACTAGAAGACCTCCAAGGTCCCTTCCAGCTGTATTCTGATTGACTCATTGTAATCTATGAGAGAGAGAGTCAAACCAGCCAAACGATACATGCTAACCATAACATACAGTACAATAAAAAGCCACATAAAATTCTAAAAGCCAGAAAAGGCAAAGAAGCTAGGTGTGAGAGAGTTGGAGGGATGTTTCTAAGAAAGACTTATTCACCCTACTTTGTGATGCTGATGAGGCCAAGGCAAAATTTGTCCTCCACCTTTATATCCTTCCAACTCATCGTACCACTACAGCTTTGGGGTTTCTGTTTTGTTTGGGCCACATAATAGAAGCAGAGAGTTTCATGTGTTTAGACCTCCCTCTATGGACAAGTGCCTAGATTTCCTAGATCCATTTCAATAAAGATTTAGGCCTAGCACTATCCCGGGACAATTACTTCTTAGCAGGCAGCTTTCTGAATTCCAGACTTCTTCAGCCAGAAAGGGTGAAGATGCAAGAAAGGAAATGATGATAGGGCTGGATGGGCAAAGCATGGGACTGGGCAATTTTCTGGGTTGGGTGCTTGGATTGATTACACCAAACCTTTGCCAAGAGATGAAGGAAGGGGAAAAAATACAGCATTGTATGCTACTTTCTTGCAGCCACGTTTGAAGAGATCATAACAACGCTGCCTGGAGTATGAGGGAGAGTAAAAATTTTTGACCATAAACAAATCAATAAATGAAACAGCAGCATTGTTATGATTGTGATCATAAGCCATGTTTCAGGTTTGAAGTGTTTAGTTTCCATCTGGCCACTTCTGAGATGGGGAGATTTTATGGGGGGAGGAACCCCCGATAGCACATTCTTATCAGGGGTAGGTTTTAATTTTTTTACTACCGGTTCTGTGGGCGTGGCTTGTTTTGTGGGTGTGGTTTGGTGGTCATGTTACTGAGTGGGTGTGGCCAACTTGATGTCACTCACGCACACTCAGTCACATGACCCCCGGCAAGCCACACCCACTGAAAGGGTGGACCTCCGGGGGCGGCTTCACCAAAGACATGCCAAGGCCCTTAGTCAAGAGGGTGACCCTGTTTCTGTGGCCCACTGGCCACAGCTTTTCGGCTGGGAAGGGCAACCGAGGGAAAGCACGAAGCAGCTTTCTTCTTGCCGGCTGACCGGAGAATTTTTTGGTGTTGTTGTTGCCGAACTCCTGGCTCGCATGATCGTGGAGCCAGCCAGGGGTGAGCTGGGTAGGCCAGGGGCAATGGCAATGGCAGAATCTGGCACTTGGGGAGGGCAAAGTTAGCACGCTCCCAGCAGCACCCTGTGCTACCTCCGCCAGGTCATGGCAGTGGACTCAGCTGCAGCCCAGATGAGCCAAGGAACTGCGGGAAGCCTCCTGTGTGTGCACCCCACTGTCACCCCCGGCCTTTGTCTGTGCCTCCACGCCATTTTCAGTTGCCCACCTCCTTGGCCGGCTGGCTGGTCTGGCCGGCGAGATTGCTGGCTCAAGTTTCAAGTACTCATGGGTGACTCGGATTCCCGGAAAGCATAATCCAACTCTTGGCACACACACCCAAAGCGTGCAATTCAGCCCTCGCATTGCTGAGCTGCACAGATATGTGATCTGCCCGGTTGCATGGCCCTTCACTCTGAGTCAGAACGCACCAAGCCATGCAGTGCAGGCAGCAAGGCCCAGCATTGCCGGTGAGTGGCGGCTGGGGCGTGGGAAGGGGCAGCCGGGGAACTGGAGCTCGCTCTGCGCCATTGCAAGGAGAGGCGTGCACCAAAGCATGGCGGGAGCCACCCAACCCCTTGCTCGCTCTGCTCTGGATCCAACTGCTCCAAGGGATCACAGCCAAAGCCTGAGAGCAGATGCGCTTTTCCGGAGGTCTCTCCGCTTCCTGGGCAGCACGCTTGCTGCCTGCCCTGCACAGCTCAGTGCGCTCTGACTCAGAGCAAAGGGCCTTGGGGCTGCGGATGATGCCGCTGCTGCTGGGCCAACACAGCAAGGATCTGAGTGGCCCAGCCGCTGCGCCAAGCCCAACCCTCCGCAATGCAGGAGAGGGCAGTGGCGGAAAAACAGGGCGGCAGTAGGAGAGGGCAGTGGCGGTGGGTAGAGCACTTCGGGGGATGTTGGCCGGGGACAGGAGGGGGCCACCAGCCCGGAAAGCTTCCACCACATGAAGGTTGCTGGGCTGCCTTCTCCCCCCCATCCCCACAGCCTTCGGGAGATGCTGGCCGGGGGCAGAAGCCTTCTAACCACCGTGTGAAGGTTGTCGGGCTGCCCTCTCCCCACCCCATCCCCGCACCCTTCTGGGGCTGGGGGCGGGAGGCTTCTAACCACCGTGCGACAGTTGCTGGGCTGCCCTCTGTCCGCCCCATCCCCGCAGCCTTCGGGAGATTCTGGCCCGGCAGGGAGGGAGGGTAGGCTAGTGTGAATGATTACCTGTGTGTAGGCAGGAGGAGGCAGTTCTGTGGATGCACGTGGCGAAGGTGAGGCAGGATGAACATGCGCAGAAGCAAAAACCAACAAAAAATAGGGGGGAGCCGAAAACAAGATGGCGGCAGATGCACAGTGCTGAAAAGTCGGCTTCTGTGTATGCGCAGAAGCAAAAACCAGGAAAAAATAGTCTCCCCAAAAAGATGGAAGTGTCCACGGACCGGCACCGACAGAACCGGTTCCGTGGCGTCATTGTGACATCACCAGCGGGTCGCTACTGGTTCGGGCGAACTGGTCCAAACCAGGAGGAACCCACCTCTGATTCTTTTTTTTAAAATAATTTTTAATCACCTCTGATTCTTATCTTCCAAGTGAAAAGACATGACAAGCAAGAGTTTAGTGGCCAAGCAAGTGGACCCGGAGTGGAAAATAACAAGGGAGAATCTTCTAAAATGGTTTTGCTTACTAAGGAATTATGCCTACACTTAGCCAGACTAAGGGAATTATGGGAACCTTACTTTCCATTTAAGTGGGTCTATCAAAAGAATGATTTGCTAAAAAAATATTTTTTTAGACCTTATTGATGCTTTGAGGTTTTCAAGCCAAACCAACACTTAATTGCCACTAGCCCCTGCTGGCTTGTAAAATCCCTCAAGGTGCTGGAAATAGCAGCATAAGTATTTCACCAAGAAGTGCCAGCCAACATTCTTGCAGAAGTGACCGAGCTGACTTGCCAATTTGGTAAGTTAAATGGGTGAGTATCTTTGCGGGATGGAATTTTAGCCAACAGAATTCAGATCTCCACAGATTGGGGTGGGGGCTTGTAAAGATGGGTCCCCTTGGAAAAGTGCAGGGATCCTAGCCAGCTTCTGTTTACACAAAAGTGGGTCTTGCTGCTGTGATCCATTGCCCAGGCTCCCTGCTCTGGTTTCCTTGTTGAGAAGCTGATTCCTTAATGGTTGCCGGGGAAGGAAAACTGCAAGAGGGCTGGGTCTCAAGGGAAGAAGGTGGTCTGGGAACCAAAGAGCTGGGGCAGCACTTGATGGTGGCTGTCCTCAGAAGAGGCTGATCTGGAGTCCTGCAGCCAGTTTAACTCAGCAGGGCATCATACGATATTTTAAAGGCAGTTGCTCTGCAAGATATTTCAAAACCACGGAATTGTGCCAAGTAATTCATTCGCACGGTTTTCCATTATGGGTTAGGGTTATGAATGCAATATATTGAAAAACATGGGTTTCACTTTTGGGAATGAATGCATCTGAGTTTCTTATCCAGGTTTTTCCATTGAAGGTTCCACATTTTAGCATAAGAAATCTGAATCTGCCAGCTTTGTTGCTTCCAGGACTGGCTACCCAGAGGTCTCAACAGAAGCCCATGGACCGAACCTACCTTCCTTTTCAAAGAATTGTTCTTTACCTTATTGGGATGGGGCATGATATATGCTGGGGAGTTTGTTTTAGCGTGATGCTCCTTCCATTCATTTCTTTCCCACCTCGTTTGGGTCCACATGTCTATCTGGCAGTTGGAAAATGTGGCATAAGAGTAAATCTGTAGAAAGACTTTTTGTGGGGTGTTTGATGAATGACTGAGGGCACAAGGGCTGTTGAGAATATGCTGCAGTGATGATGTGATGATCTAGATACAGAGGTTATGGGCAACTCAGCAGAGAATCAAAAAAGGGGCTTCTAAGAAGATCATCACAGTTATAGGTGAGCCTGGAAAGCCATCTTTATCTACTTTCCCTTTCCTCCAAGCAAGTTGAGGCTAACAGGATTGAGTAGATGGACAGCCCCATTATTGGAAGTATATGGACATACAAGGAAAGTTATGAAGACCTGGATTTGACCCCAGGAAAAATTGGGGTTAGTGGAGTTCAGGTATGGTTATGTATGATCGGTGTGCAGCATATGGATTTTAGTCATCTAACCTGGCTGCTGTCATGTTGGCATGAACTAGCAAATGGAGAGAGAAAAGTGGAGAAGAAATTCAGTTGACGGACAGTTCTGATGCCACAGGGGTTCATGACTAGCCAGAGCTGTTACGAGGAGATGTTGAAGTAGCTGACACATTGTTCTGGTATCTAAGTATTAGAGTTTACTCAGTTGGTTGACTCAGCCTTCCAGCCTTCCGAGGTTGTTAAAATGAGGACCCAGATTGTTGGGGGCAATATGCTGACTCTGTAAACCACTGAGAGAGGGCTGGAAAGCAATGTGCAGCAGTGTATAAGTGCTATTGCTATTGCTATTGCTAGATCGTGGAGCCCTGCAGGACATCCGCCTCTTTAGCTACTAGGGAATACAGTGCTGATCTGACCCAAAATTGGAGAAAGGAAGATTGGGGAAAAAAGAAAAAAAACAATACAGAACTGGCTGGAGATAAAAGTTGAAGTTACACGGGTGTGCAGAGTTCTTGACAGGTGAGGAAGAACAAAGGTCCATGGGTGGCTTCCCTGAATGAAGGGAAACAAAGACCCAAAGAGATGACATCTACAACCAAGATGGGAACAAAGGAAGGGTTCATTGGTCATCGGCAAAGTCCTGGTCTCTGGAGAAGGACTGGGCAGAAGACCCTGAAAGAGATTCTTCTCCCAACAGAGAAGTAGAAGATGATTCTCTGAGTGGTTCCAGGAGAAGTCAAACCACACTGAGCACAAGACAGTAAAATCCCAGCCCATTGCTTTCTTTTCATTCTCTCTTGATAAGCCCAGAAACAGGGGAGGGAGATGGAGAAGAGAGCCAGTGGGAGAGATAGAAGGGAGTGGTCTCTGGGAGAAAGTTAGGATGAAATCAGACTCCAGGTGAACCACAGGATTGTGTTATATATGCCTGTTGTAAATCCTTGTTGTAAATAGCTTTGCCGTAAATTTAAAAAGCATAAAAGCCCCCGATGTCTTGTTTTCTGTGTGAATAGAATAGAATAGAATAGAATAGAATAGAATAGAATAGAATAGAATAGAATAGAATAGAATAGAATAGAATAGAATAGAATTCTTTATTGGCCAAGTGTGATTGGACACACAAGGAATTTGTCTTTGGTGCATATGCTCTCAGTGTACATAAAAGAAAAGATACATTTGTCAAGAATCATGAGGTACAACACTTAATGATTGTCATAGGGTACAAATAAGCAATCAGGAAACAATTAATATAAATTGTAAGGATACAAGCAACAAGTTACAGTCATACAGTGGGAGGAGATGGGTGATAGGAACGATGAGAAGACTAATAGTAGCCTTAGTGAATAGTTTGACAGCAGTGAGGGAAGTATTTGTTTAGCAGAGTGATGGCAATCGGGAAAAAACTGTTCTTGTGTCTGGTTGTCTTGGTGTGCAGTGCTCTATAGCGTCGTTTTGAGGGTAGGAGTTGAAACAATTTATGTCCAGGATGCAAGGGGTCTGTAAATATTTTCACAGCCCTCTTTTTGACTCGTGCAGTATACAGGTCCTCAATGGAAGGCAGGTTGGCAGTAATTGTTTTTTCTGCAGTTCTGATTCTAATTGCCAGCCTTGCAAAGCAACATACACCTCCAGTTCAAAAATAATCCCATCACACTGAAAAGGTATTTAGACTTGGTTTTTTCCTTCTTTTAAACTTGTTTTAAAAATTATATTATGTTTTTATTATAGTTCGCAGAGTTTCATTGGTTAGGTAGATAGTGGTATAAATTTTTTAATCAGGCAAACAAATAAATAAACTTTTAAATATTCATGTTTCCAACTGCAGGAATGATGATCTGCCCTGGGATGTGTTGATGATATGACCTCTGCTTTCTACAACGCCTGTCTCAGCCCATCTAGCTTCTTACTTATGGGCGTTCCTCAACTGGAAGCAGTCCATGCATGGCTGTCCATCCCCTTTGGCTCCATGTACATCATGGCAGTGTTGGGGAACTGCACCATCCTCTTCATCATCAAGGCAGAGCCCAGCCTCCACCAGCCTATGTATCTCTTCCTTTCCATGCTGGCTGTCACTGACTTGGTGCTCTCCTCCTCCGCTCTGCCCAAGCTGCTAGCCATCTTCTGGTTCAATAGCAAAGAGATTGGCTTCCACTCATGCCTGCTCCAGATGTTCACCATTCATTCTTTTGCCACTGTGGAATCAGGGATTTTCCTGGCTATGGCTTATGACCGTTATGTGGCGATATGTACCCCATTAAGACACAAGACCATCTTAACCCATTCGACTGTTGCTAAGATTGGGGTGGCAGCTCTCCTGAGAGGCGTCCTCTATATCTCGCCCCTTCCTTTGCTTGTGAGGAGACTGACTCACTATCGCACCAACATCATCGCACATTCTTATTGTGAGCACATGGCTGTGGTGATGCTTTCCTGTGACAACACCTCCATCAGCAACATCTATGGCATGGCAATTGGCTTTCTGGTACTCATCATTGATTCCCTGGGCATTGGTCTGTCTTATGTGTTGATCCTCCGGGCAGTGATGAATTTAGACACAGCAGAGGCCCGGCTCAAATCTTTTAGCACTTGTAGCTCCCACATTTGTGCCATCTTAGTTTTCTACATCCCCATAGCAGTCTCCTCCCTGACCCACAGGTTTGGCCATCAGGTGTCTCCTCCGACTCATATTCTTCTGGCCAACTTCTATCTCCTCTTTCCCCCTGTCTTAAATCCCATTGTTTATACTGTCCGGACTCAAATAATGCAGAGGAAGTTAGTCAAGATGTTATCCTGGGCTCAGAGGCTAATCAGAGGCCATTTGTAAGCTTTTTAGAAAGGTTTTTGTTTTAATGACGTTAATGAATTAATCTCAACCCTGAGCTGTCCAGATAGTAATGTCAATGTCCTGACATGATGCCTGGAGGTTGTTTGAGTCTACATGGGATGAATAGGCTCAGGGAACTCAGTTTTGCCAATGCCAAGTAGCTGTAATTATTTGGACTCCCCTGGAAATGGAGATCTGGGGAGTAATCATCATTGGTCTTGGGTGGGGTGCTACTTCCCCATTCAAACTGGGGACACTCCTGGACTCAATGTTCCTGCTTAGGAGCCTGTGGCACTGTAACTAAGAAAGTCCAACTGATCCAACTGATGCACCAATTGTTCCTACTCCTAGAACAGGAGGCCTTTCAGATTATCACTTATACTCTAGTACAGGGGTGGCCAAACTATGGTTCTTTGAGGACCTGTGGACTTCAACTCCCAGAATTCCTGAGCCAGTCATGCATGCATGGCTAGCTCAGGAATTCTGGGAGTTGAAGTCCACAGGTCCTCAAAGAACCATAGTTTGGCCACCCCTGCTCTAGTCACATCATCACTGGACTATTGGAATTGATTCTACAAGTGGCTGCTCTTGAAACTATCTAGAACAGAGGTCTTCAAACTTGGCAACTTTAAGACTTGTGGACTTCAACTCCCAGAATTCTCCAGCCAGCATAGCTGGCTGGAGAATTCTAGGAGTTGAAGTCCACAAGTCTTAAAGTTGCCAAGTTTGGGAACCCCTGATCTAGAAGCTACAGCTGGTCCGAAATGCAGTGATGCACACCATGATGCCCTACTATGATCAACTTATGTATCATCTGTGCTTCATGAGTTGCGTTAGTTACCACTTCTGGATGTAATTCAGTGTGCTGGTTATCACATATAAACCCTTGACATGCAATGGATGATAGTTTCAACATGATTGGAAGTATATCTGGCCAATGGAGTCTCTTTTAGGTTAACTTTCCCCTTATCTCTTCCACATCATTAAGCCAGGGCAATTGCTACCTTTGTGGTAACAATGCCCATCAAATTGGGACATTCTGAAGCCAATGTTTTGGCTTCTAAGTCTTGCAGATTTTTCTTAGTTCACCTTCCCACTAGTTGACCCTAGCCCCCTTCTGAAAATGTGAACCTGCAACATGGTAGATGATGAAATTTAGTTACAGATGTGGAGGTTACCACTGGAGCAGGTCTGGTCACTTTTCTAAAAGAATATGTGGGTTGTATTTTCTATGCCCATAGTGCCAGCCACCACATAATTGCTTTCTAGTTATTCCAGTCTCCCAGTGCTGCAGTCCAGAATAACAAACAATACTGAAAATGTTGATGCTTGCCATGGCAACCTCCAACGAATGATGGTTTGGAGGAGCCAGTAATGTCACAAAAATGGCTTTGATTTGGCTTGGACCTGAGATTTGAGTAATAATAATAAAATGGTTACATTCATATGATTGCCTGGCCTATTAATTTATTAGCAAACTATTAAGGGGTTTTTTTTTGCAAGTGAGCCATAAATTAACTTCATCTAGAATACTCCATCTGAATCACTTTGTCTATGAATTTCCCTTTTTTTTTAGCAGTTAGCTAAAAACCTCTGGTACTTAACTGAAGAAGCTGACCATAAACACTTCAGTTACAGGAAGTGTTAGTCTAGCTGGTCGATTGTGGCTTTATTACACTGCTGAACAATTTTGCAAGGGGCCCATTACCTGGAACAAGGAAAGGGAACTGGACATTTAGCTTAAGTTGCTGGACAAAGATCCCAAGGTAAAGATCTTATCATTAGCATGCTAAAAAGCACACCCAGGGGTGGAGAGCTTACTAATTAAGTGCACACACACACCCTATGCATTTTATGAGATGTTACTTATTATAAGATGCAAGCAAATTATTGGCTGGGGAAGGCTGCTCTACCCACTTACCTGGGAGTAAGTCATACTGAATTCAGTGGAGCCTGTTTTTGGTTAGGCAGGCATAGGCTACCGTGGTTAGGGCCCTCTTTTGACACGAGGCCAGGCCAGTTTAATCAAGCCGATGTTTTGGGGTCGCCGGCCTGGCTCATAAGTGCCACCTCTGCCGGGCACTCACAGCGAATGGTCGGAGCAGGAGAGGCCTCCCTGCAGCCCACCCCGCTTCCTGGGAAGCTGCAATGCCAGGAAGGAGCTGGCACAGGAGCATGGGTGCAACTGGGAAAACACTCCCCGTCTGGGGGAATCGATCGAGAGGGACCACACATGTTCCCCAGGGTCACACGTGCCCCTCTTGGCATCGCTCCGCGCCCCCCCCAGGGGGGCCCGCCCCACTATTTGAGAAACACTGGACTAGGCCAACACACACTAGATGATTTCTTTGATTGCTCAGTAAAACAGGTGCCTGGGGTGGCTTTAAGTCTTCTGAATAAACAAGCTGCAGCACCAAACCTGATTCTATTTTTAAAATGGGTTAGTTGAAAACCTAGCTCGTTTGGGTTTCTTAATTCCAAGGTCATCATGCGCTTTGCCTTGGTGCACTGTGGAATTGCAATGCCGGGACTGTAGCAATGCCAATACCATCATCCTGTTCAGGAAGGGCTTTGCCGTGGGACTACAACTCCCATGGGCTGGGAGTTGTAGTCCCATATGGCACCAGGCTAAATATCCTTGGATCATGAACGCAAAAGATAGAACTGGATTGATGTGAGATTTCAGAAATTGGGCTGTTTTGGATCCCCCCATCAAATTCAAAACCGCTTAAATCTTTTTGAGGTGGGGCTCAGGGCCATAAAGTGGGTGGGATCACCACACAGATGGGGAAAGTTGGTTATTTTAGGGTAAAGGTGTGCCATTTGGCTTTGGTAATTGAAGTGTGGTATGCTGAGCTTAAGCAAGCTACTCAATCTTCATGGGCTTCCTCTCTCAGGGTGGCAAAAGATCTAGGTAATTGTCATCCACCAGTCCTCAATGCAATGGGTTTTGCAAGCAATGGATAACATCTCCACAGTGATTGATAGCAATTGTGTAGCAATGCCATCAAGCAAAGGACAGAGAATGAGGCCAATGATATAAAATCACACCTGTCTGAGAAAATGGCATGGCTGAATAAATAGATTCTTGCCCCCCAACCCACCCTCCAGCCCATCCCTAGGAATGTGCTTAAAGGAGGTTTCATTGTTCACTTTTTTAGCAATCACAGAGCAGCAGAGCAGCAGTCTGCAGGGGGTAAAAAGAGTCAGAATGGTGGGTGCAACCGTGCAGTGGAAATCCTGCCTCTGCTTTATGTCCATTGCATGTAAAAGAGTTGGGATTTCAAGGATGGGGACACTATCAAAGAGCAGGCAGAGGAAGAAGAAACTTCCTTTCCTGTTTTTGTCCTCACTGCACCTGGCTCTGAGCCTGAAGCCGCTGAAGGGTGAGGTGTGTGCTCCGACCACAGGCCCTGTAGCCATGGGCTGTCTCTTTGACAGCCATATTGTTCCTGCTTTCTCTCAGGATGGACACTGTGTTGCCCAGCTTTTGGGCTTGGATTGGGTCCTCCTCAGGGATGGGTTCCACTTACCTTCACCACCAGTTTGCATCGCGACGTTTCACGTGCGCATACTCGCTCCGCTCGTTCGTGCGCACACGTCCCCTCATGCGATTTGGCTTCCGCACATGCTCAGAAGCAGGAATGAGCCTGAAACACAGCTGAGGAGCTGGTCAGCTGTGCTTCGGGTGAAGAAATAAAGGTCAGAATTCACCCACGGGCGGGCGGGAGGGCCCTATTTCAAGCCGCGGAAGGGGAAAAATTAACATAAAATCCAAAGAAAAGATGGCGACACACACGGACCGGCACCAACAGTGACATCACCAGCGGGTCATTACCGGTTCGGGCAATCCAGTCCGAACCGGGAGGAACCCACCCCTGGTCCTCCTGTAGCAAAGGGGCACTCTCCTGTAGCCCTCTGTCACCCTCCCTAAGCATCAGGAGGCATAGAAGGAGCAGTGGCATGAAGGGAGCCCAGCAGAAGGGAGATCTTTACTTTTGGATCATAGAGTCTAGCAATGTTCCAAGAGATGGACACTCAACTTGTCCCAACTGCTTCCAGTCCTGGAGCCCCAACGAAGTGTTTATTAGAAACAGAACAACCAAGGATGTTCAAAGACAGGAGTGTATGGAACCAAATGGTAATTACCAGCAGATCAGCACTTCAATGGGGCCTCTGTACTTGATTCAGTAATTGTTCTGACTTTCCTCAGCTTGTAACAGGCACCTTTCGGGTATATTGTAGGACTCCAGATTCTCAGTTGACATAGGCAAATTACCCAGATGGCACCACCTTGGGAAAGACTAACCCTGACCATGTGTCCTGTTAGCATTAACAGAGACTGAGGCAATACCAATCATTTTAGATTTTATTTTTTATCCTGTTTTTATATATATATATAACATGGTGAACATATTTGATGCACTTCCCTTTCTCTATGTTCCCCACAACAACCCTATGAGGTGGGTTGAACTGAAAAACAGTTACTGGCCCAAAGTCACCTGGCCAGTTTTCATGCCAAGGCAGGACTAGAACTCACCATCTCCTGATTTCCAGGCAGCACCTTCACCACTACACCAAACTGACTCTTAATTTTAAAATTAATTTTGCATAACCCTTCAGGGAAACAGTGGTAATAATGCATATTTTACAGCTCAGCCCAATTCTGTACTGTTATACCATCAACATTTGTCCTTTGGGCAGCTTAATTGTCTGCAAATCTTTGATAGAAGGATTTTTTTTGAGTCCAGCTGCATTGTTACATTCTCCAGGTTGTTGGAAGATTTAGTAGCAGAGTGTTAAAGCTTTCTGTTAGATCTGAAGTTTCAAAGTTTTCTGAGCAGAAGGAGAAAGTTCTGAAAGGCGGGTGACTGAAGAGAAAGACCAGCAAATATGCTGATATATAGGCCAAACTTGCAGTTTCTCCAAGGTACCCTTTAACAAATGACCTGAATATTAACATTTAAACATGAACATTTAACACCTGCAAGGTGTCCCCTTCTCACCCTCTGACGATTGGAATCAAGACTCAAACTGGGTTGCAAAGAATGGCTTTAGCATTTGCTGGCGAAGTTGCTTGGTTTTCATGCCATAGATAATGGGATTCAGCATGGGGGGCACCAGAAGATATAGATCCGCCAACAAGATGTGGATATGTGCAGGGATATTGTGTCCCCAACGCTGAGTGTAAAAGGAGAAAAGGGCAGGCATGTAGAAGATCAGGATGACACAGATGTGGGAGCCACAAGTGCTAAAGGATTTCTGCCGGGCTTCTTTGGAGGAGAGTCCCTGGACTGTTCTGAGAATAAGCACATAGGAGACAGCAATGAAGACTGAATCTGAGCCCACCACAAAAGTGGCTGCTGTGATCCCATAGATGTTGTTGGGTGTTGTATTGCCGCTGGCCAGCTTTACTACAGCCATGTGCTCACAGTAGGAATGGGCAATGACATTAGGCCCACAATATGGGAGATGGTTAACCATGCAGGTCAAGGGGGTCATGAACCCAATGCCCCTCATGAAGGCTGCACATCCAATCTTGGCAATGACAGAACTGGTGAGGATGGTAGTATAATGTAAAGGGGCGCAGATTGCCACGTAGCGATCAAAAGCCATGGCGAGCAGCACACCTGACTCCACAGCTGAGAAGCCATGAATGAAGAACATCTGGATCACACAAGCTTTGAAGCCAATTGTATGGGAGTTGAACCAGAATATGCCCAGGACCTTGGGCACAGTGGAGGTGGTCAGTATCAAGTCAAGGATGGCTAACATGCAAAGGAAATAATACATGGGTAAGTGAAGGCTTGGTTCCCTTCTGACCACAAAGAGAATGGTGATGTTCCCCACCAAAGAGACCAGGTACATGGAACAGAAGGGGAAGGCAATCCAGAAGTGTCCACTTTCTAGGCCTGGAATCCCCATTAGGAAGAAAAAGGAGATGCCTCTCGATTGATTGTAACAGGACATGGCATCTAACTGGCCTCAGCAATCATTTCACTACCTGCAACAGAGACAAGGAGATGGTCAGAGCATACTATCATATGTGGTGGGAGTGCCATAAAGCACATGAATATAGGAATAAAATAAAGCAATGGATACAAGAAATATTGACAACAAAATTAGATTTAAAACCAGAACTCTTCCTGCTGGGAATAACAACTGATAAATATGAAAGAAACACATTATATCTAATGATACATATCTTGACCCCAGCGAGGATAGCTTTTGCTCAAAAATGGAAAAATAAAGACATCCCCACAAAGGAAGAAATTTTAGATAAGATACTAAAATGTGCTGAGATGGATAGACTAACGCTAGAGTTGAAGATATAATACTCTGAGACAGAGTATTATGAAACCTGGAACAAACTATATGATTGGTGGGGAAAAAGGAAAGCCAAGATTATGTGTTAGCGGAAAGGTTGGAAAGATTTAGAAATGTTATTAAAATTTGATTCTATTTGATAAGAAAGATAATGGAAAAAGGAATGACCAAATGTAAATATGTAAACTGGATAATCCGTCAAGTACCTACTTTTATGTATTTTGGTCTTCGTTTGTTTTGTCGTTTGTATGTTTTGTTTTTAATTGTATCATAAATAAAAAATGTTTTATAAAAAAAAGAAGATGGTCAGAGAAAGGGACACACTGGTGAAATTGCAGAAACTTTACAGTTGGAGAAATCCATTCCAGGGAATGCCATCAACCCTTTTCTTTCCCATCCTTCACAGTCCTTGAAAACGTTATTTTAAAATTCTTCCTGACTTATTATAATTGGGATTGGCTTCTACGTTATACATTTGTTCTGGTGGTTTGTTCTGTCGGTTGAATCTTGTCACATACTGTAGATTATTAAAATACACAAGATTAAGAAAATGGGGACCAAGTTGCCTGTCCTCAAATATGTACATTAGCCTTTGCTGTTGATTGTTGGGGGAAGATTTTTTTTTTTTTGAGCTTTCTCTCATGAAATTGCAAGGTGCCAAAGCAGCATACTTTTGTTGGGAGCATCCAGCTCAGAACGGGAAGGGTGTTGTGCTCCTGAAGGATCTGACCATGCTGGGACCACTAGGATGATTACTAATCCGATAGAGTCTCATATACATGTATATGCACATACACACATTCCCACATGGAATAGCTCTGGAGGCATCTGAGATGATTCCACCACATCCTTAAGGGGTTGATGAAAAAGATCTATCCATCTTAGAAGCTCCCATACACTGATTGGTAACAAAGAACCTGGTTACAGCCTTCTCTCAAGATAGTGATGCCTTCTAGAAACATAGAGGGAGCATATGCAAACAATGGGAAATTGGTGTGTGTGTGTGTGTGTGTGTGTGTGTGTGTGTGTGTGTGTGTGTGTGTGTGTGTGTGTGTGTGTGTGTGTGTGTGCATTTGTGTTGTATGGCATAGAAGGACAAGAAAAGTAGTGGTCTCTCAGTGGAAACTAAGCCTGGCAGAACTTCTTTAGGACTTTGCAGTAGCAAAGAGATTTGCACATTGGAGAGGAAGTCAGGGAAGCCCACGGTCCAATGAGTTTGTGGGGGGGGGGCATCAAACTATTCCAATTTCCTTTACTGCCTATGAAAAACATGTACTGCCTCATCTTTGGATGACCAGGTAGGGCTCACGTCTCTTTTAAATCTTGTCCCATTTAGGAATATCTCATGTGCTACCACAACCCAGAAGAACATGGGCACTGTCCAATCATGACAAAGGATGGAAAACTTCAAAATGGATTAGAAAAACTCAAGGAACT
The DNA here is from genome assembly GCA_023053685.1 of Diadophis punctatus similis. Taxonomy (NCBI): domain Eukaryota; kingdom Metazoa; phylum Chordata; class Lepidosauria; order Squamata; family Dipsadidae; genus Diadophis; species Diadophis punctatus. Next base: position 2,857,176 of record JALIGW010000038.1, on the reverse strand, counting down.
TTTTCTTGCTTTCTTCCTCCAATCCTAAGGTGGGATTGCCTTGCTAGATCCATCCCATCTTTCCTGGGTGTTTCAGAACCTAAACGAAAAGGTCATTATGTTTTGTGCTCTGGATGATATCCTTCCTTCCTTCCTTCCTTCCTTCCTTCCTTCCTTCCTTCCTTCCTTCCTTCCTTCCTTCCTTCTTTCCTTCCTTCCTTCCTTCCTTCCTTCCTCCCTCCCTCCCTCCCTCCCTCCCTTCCCTTTTTAATTTCAGGATGATCTGCACTGTACGAGGAGTGTCAGCTGAGGCTATAGCAGCTCCAACTCAAGGGAAGTCTGGGAACCCCTTTTTCAACTAACTCGTTTCATTAAAAGGCAGAAACTTTCATAAACTGTATCTCACTTCATCTGATAAGTGGAGGGGCTGAACTGATGTAGGGTTTAAATTAGGATGGGGGAGGGAAGGAGAGGAAAACTAGTAGGTATGCAGATTTATATTCCACGGGTGACAGTTTTCAATCCCTCCTTAATTGTAAAGACTACAGATGTAGTACATTAGGAACTTATTGTGATCGGTAGTAACTCTTCTTGAATCTCCAGAGAGATTTAAGCAGTGTTTCTCAACACTCGCCACATTTAGATGTGGGAATTTCAGTTCCCAGAATTTCCTAGCAATTTAAACCCTAAAATCTAGGCAGCCTCCAAGTGAATCTCCCATGCACCAGAATGGCATAACATCAGCAAAAGCTGCTGTTTTGTCAATACTTAACAAATTCTACTTTGAAAACTAGCTTCAATTAAATTTAACTAAATTAGATGTGACTAAATTGGATGTGACTAGATAAGACCCATAAGCCCTGGACAAATACTATTCCAGCAAGGGGGCTAGGAGGAGTGGGGCACCTTGGGTTGAGCACATCTAGCATGGCCTCTGACCATACCCCTGGTGTGAGTGAAGTCACTCAGACTGTTCTCCTCCATCCCCCAACAATTACTCATCCTCAATTTTCTGGGCCTTAGCGTCTGCACCCCTCTAGTGCCAGATTCAACTACCACAATCCATTTCTTGCACAACAGGGGCACTACTCGCATATTATCAGACCCACAGTTGCAGTAGGTCATACTTACCTGGAGCTTGTTCCTGGGTCACAGCCGGGGGTCTACAGATGTACACATCAAACCTGCCACAAGGAGACTGGGAGGAAGAGGGTGCCTTAATAGTGTGGCTCCGACACCTGTGGGATCAGTAGTCCCCGCACATTGCAGGAGGGAATACCATGACTGAAATCAACATGCCTGGTAACTAATGCTGGAGGGAATACATATGCAGAAGGAAATACAGAAGGCAATATAAATCCATGTGGGTTGGTAGAAAACAAACTTTGGGAAAGCCCACAGGATGCAATGGATTTATTAAGAGCCGAGGTGGCACAGCGGTTCGAGTGTAGTACTGCAGGCCACTTTAGCTGACTGTGATCCGCAGGTCAGCGGTTCAAATCTCACTGGCTCAAGGTTGACTCAGCCTTCTGTCCCTCCGAGGTAGGTAAAATGAGGACCCATATTGTTGGGGGCAATATAAATATACATTGCTTAATGGTGTAAACCGCTTAGAGAGTGCTTGCACTGTGAGGCGGTATATAAATCTCACTAATAAAATAAATAAATAAATTTGTTGGAGACCTCATTGAGAAATTCCTTCAGGTTATTTGCTTCAGACTAAACTGCATGTCCCAAACTGCATGCTTTTTCAGGAGGCAGCTGGACTTTCTTGTTTTTTCTTTGAAGACATTTCGCTTCTCATCCAAGAAGCTTCTTCAGCTCTGGCAGGATAGTGGGGAATGGAAGGATTTATAATCCTTGCAGACATCTGGTTATTTGCATCCTTTTAGAGCAAGGGTGTCAAACTTGTATCATCATGGCATCATCATGTGACATATTGCGGCTTCCCCCCCTTCTCTAAACCAGGCCTGGGTGTGGCCAGCGCGTGATGCATCCGGCCCGCGGCCCGCGAGTTTGGTAGCCCTGTTTTAGAGGGTTGTTGAAGCATTTGGAGGTTTATCTGTGTCCTCGGGGTCACCTGAGTAGTGCTTCTGGTTCCTGTAGTCTGCAATTTTCCCCCCTCTGGAAATCCATTCCTAGTCCCACACCATTCAAAGGGCGTTCATCCCAAATTGTATAGCTAAAAATCTGTAGAGATTCTCAGTCATCCAGGTCATGGTTGTCCCAAAGGTGCTTTTTCAGGAGGCAACTGGACTTCCTTGTTTTTTTCTTTGAAGACGTTTTGCTTCTCATCCAAGAAGCTTCTTCAACTGAGAAGCAAAACATCTTCAAAGAAAAAACAAGAAATCCAGTTGCCTCCTGAAAAATCACCTTTGGGACAACCATGTCCTGGATGACTGATAATCTCTACAGACTAAACTGCATGCTTTATAGATAGATAGAATAGATAGAATTCTTTATTGGCCAAGTGTAGTGTTTATTATAACAATATCATTATTTGTTTGTATACCGCTTGCCCCTCTCTCTCATCTGTCTATCAAGTTGCTTATTGCTGACAACAACTTGATGGCACATAATCATTCAATCAATTTGACACATACTCTGAAAAGCAAAGAGGCCCCCAAATCACTCCCAAACAGAAAGGAAGATTTTCTTTCACGCTATAAGCATACACCCAACAATAGTCTTTATTTTTTTCCAGTTTTATTGTCTACATTTCTGCAGTGACCCCTTTATTTTAAATAGCTTTCACCCAGGAAAACCCACACTTTCTCAGCCAGAAGAAGGGGTTATCAACATCGAATGAACCAAATGAGCCCCGTTTGCAGAAAACAATCAGATTGCCAAGGTTAACATCTGCCAAACTAAGAAGTGATGTGTCTGTGGCCACCGGGCCTTTAACTGGCCTAGTTAAAGTAGTTGTATGAACTCAGCCATGAAGTCTCGAGTCTAAGATTTCTGGAAGGTGAGCTATCACTTCTGGAGTCCAGCAGCAATGTCTTTTCCAAAATGGGGCAGGTCATAGCTCTGAATGTGTTTTCATGAGGTTAGATGGTACAAGATGGTTGTTGATAGGCAAAGATAATGTATTGGATGGATTTGCAGAACATACATAATTTATCCATATCAGTTAGAAGAAAAAGGCACAGTCTGACAACCACTTCAAAGTGCTTCATTTCAGTCCTTGAGTGGGCAGAAAAGTAGAATCATAATGTCATCAATATTATGTACAGTTGGGAAGGCCCATTTTAGTCCAGCGCTCAGCAACTTGCAGGAAAACCAGCAAGCAAATATTGATATAACCTGATAAACTCCTGTTACAACTTTATTCTGTAGCTCTCAGTAGGCTTCTGGCTGCAATTCAAGTGCTTGTATTTACCTACAAAGGCCATCATGGCTTAATGTGTTCAGAAACTAGTCAGAATTCAGCTCTCTATTGTCCTTCTGACAAGCTTTTCTGAGCTAATTTCTATTTGGGGTCCCTGGCATGTTTCTTAAAGCCCACTCTGTTCTTCTCATGCTTGCACACAGATGCAAACAATTATGAGAGAGGAGGAAGAACTTTGGGGCTATCCAGAGGTGGTATTCAGCCGGTTCTGACCGGTTCTGGTGAACCTGTAGCGGAAATTTTGAGTAGTTCAGAGAACCGGCAAATATCATCTCTGGCTGGCCCCGCCCCCATCTATTTGCTGCCTCCCAAGTCCCAGCTGATCGGCTGGGTCTTCTTTTGTTGCCCTGCACAGGAGAACAGAGGTGGAAAGCAGGTTAGTGGGGTGGGGAGGAAATGGGGATTTTGCAGTATCCTTCCCCCAGGAGTGGGGAGGGAATGGGGATTTTGCAGTATCCTTCCCCCAGGAATAGGGAGGGAATGGGGATTTTGCAGTATCCTTTCCCCAGGAGTGGGGAGGAAATTGGAATTTTGCAGTATCCTTCCCCTGCCACGCCCACCAAGCCATGCCACCAAGCCAAGCCACGCCCACCAAGCCACACCCACAGAACTGGTAGTATTACTGACCTCGGAAGGATGGAAGGCTGAATCAACCTTGAGCTGGTGAGACTCGAACTGCCGAACTCTGGCAGCCGGCAGTCAGCAGAAGTAGCCTGCAGTACTGCATTCTAACTGCTGTGCCACCATAGCGCTCACCACCTGAGACACTAAAACATTTTGGAACACAAAGTCCATCAGCTGCAACCAGCTGGCAAAAATCAAAGAACTTTATCCAGAAAGATGCCATGTACAGGAAAACCAGTTAAACCATTCTTAAGAGATGGCTGTCCTGTCCTTTTCTTCAAAACCTTTGGAGATGGAGAACCCACAACCTCCAGATTTTCCCCGTTCCTCTACTGTATGGTACAGATCTTTCCCTCAGGAAGTTTTTACACCTGTTTAAATTAACACTGCAGTCACTATTTATACCCATTGCTTCTCATCCTTGTTTCTATGTTAATGGGACTTTGTTTATTTTAAAAGACTTATAGAGATGCTCATGTTGTGATGGCTCCACATGACCTGAAGAAGGAGATCAAGAGACCAGTATTCTCTTCAAGTCAAAGAACATTTGTTGGATTTTCAGCCATTTAGCTACTGTATTACTGAATGAACGTGATTAGGTATATTGGTTTAAAGGACTCATAACGATGCAATGCAAGACTCCATTTTGCAGGAAATTTGTACACAACACCTACCCCATAAATGATTACATTCATAAAACAAAGAGAATAGGGCTTTGGAGTCAGGGGTGGGTTCTACTTATCTTCCCCACCTGTTCACATCACAATGGAAGTGCACGTTTTGCATCCCCACATGCAATTTTGCTTCGGCGCATGCTCAGTAGCTTATAATTGGCCCGAAACACAGCTGAGGAGCTGATCAGCTTGGATTCGAAAGGAATAAAGATCACTATAAACCCGGGGGCAGGAGGGAGGGCCCTCTTTCAAGCAGCAGAACTGTGACATCACCAGCGGGTCGCTACCGGTTCAGGCGAACTGGTCCGAACCGGGAGGAACCCACTCCTGCTTTGGAGGAAGAGATGCTTATTGATTGTCTACCAGCCCACCATGCCTGTAAAAGTTAAGCTCATTTAGAATGCTTGAAGGTTGCAGAATAGATGATGAGATATCGAAGAAGGGGGAGTTTCAGAAAGAGAAGTTGGCTTTGGGAGGGGGAGAGAGAGAAGACTGCTGGTTACAATCAATGAGAACAGAGAAATGAACTACTGGAGTTGGATGTGGAGATCCATTCTGAAGTGTGGGAGAGTCAGCCAGTTATTACCGGTATTTTCCATGATGGATAAAGACTTCTATATCAGAATTAGGGAGTCGGTTCTGTAGGTTGTTATCAATCTTTGCCAAAGAATGTGGAATGCCTGTCTTGGTAAATATTGACTGAACATCCTGCTCAATGTAAAGATTATTTACTCAGCTCTCTGTCCTGCTTAAGGTAAAGATTATTTACTCAGCTCTCTGTTCTGTTTATCTAAGGTAAAAGTTAATTAAACACTCTTCTGTTTATCTAGGGTAAAAGTTAATAAATACTCTTCTGTTTAGTTAACAATCACACCTTGATATGATCTGTCTGTATATATTAACCATTTATCCATTATAACTAAATTAGTAAAGTTAATCCTTTGTACTTGTGTGCACAAGAAATTTGCTATAAAAAATAAACGCAGGTCCGAGGAAAAGGAAGGTCTCTGAACACACAGAGAGGCTTCATACCCAGAGAGAAGAGAGCTTCTGAACACAGGGGCTGCTCAGCTCAGAGAGATTTCTTCCTAACTCGGACAAGCTTTGCTCAGAAATCATGTCTCCGTGTCTATGATTTCTACACGGTTCTTTAAGTCAGGGGTCAGTTCAGCCTAGAAGCACATTAGACAGGGGCAGAATAACAGGGAAACTCCCGTGAGAAGCTTCCTGCTGTCCAGCTTCGGTCTCTGAATGCTCTCTACAGACTCACATACAGCTGATTCCAGGAGACTCCCAAGGGACACTGTATCTTGAAGGTCTATAAACCCTCTTCTGTTTTTCAGAGAAGGACAGAGACTGGTTGGCAGGGATTTGTCAGGTGTTTTCTGAGCTTCTACAAAGTGGGTCTGGATACATGAAGGAGCTGCAGCTGAGAATGCAAAGGTATTACATGAGAATGTTTTAAGGGATGTAGCATTCTGTTTTGATCCTTCAGCTTGTCTGTTGCATAAACTTTGAGCATTCCAGCCAATTTTAGGGAAACCTGTACCCTTCCGCAGACAATTTCTCCTCTAACATTTGGATCTAGTGAGTCATATTTGGAGTGCTTCTGGGAATACCCAAAAATACATCATTTTAATCTTTCCTTCATTTATTATGCTCTATTTTTTTTGAGAGAGAGAAAGATCACTTTGGTGGGCTTTGTCATAATTTGGCTAATTTGCATTTGTCAATGCATGTACCCAGGAAGAGATAGTAAAAGTATATACAGAGCTATTATATACTAGGTTTGCTTTCACTGTGCATCTTAAAGCAGGATGTGTAAAAGTGTGCATTAAAAGGGACAGAAGTTCAAGACTGCATCAGACAAGCAAATGAACAAATAAACAAAGGTATTCTACAAATTATGAAAGTTATTAGAGTAGCCTATATAGTCCACTTCCCCTTAAGCTTTCAGAGTACAGATGTTAGATTATGCCTGCATGTACAGGATTTTACATGACTTCCATCAATCTTCTTGGAGAAGAGGGTTAAAACCTTTATTTTTTGCACAGTGTATATCCTGTCTGATATTTTCAGTTACGTGAATACCATAGTTACCAGTTTAAGCTTATTGAAAATAATCAGACTTGATCATCTCTCTTGATCTCTGTACTACGAAAGCCTTGGAAGGTGGACTGAATAGACCAGGGGTCCCCAAACTTGGCAACTTTAAGCCTTGTGGACTTCAACAGTTGAAGTCCACAAGTCTTAAAGTTGCCAAGTTTTAAGACCTCTGGAATAGACCTTTCTGAGAGCTTCTAAAATGTCCTTTCCTGCAAGCTACTGAGTGCCAGATTTATGGACAGCTCCCATAGCTAACATTCTATTTATAGTTATTCGGGTGCAAAGGTCTGCAACTTTAATCCTCAGAAGAAGGTTTGAAACTTATAGAATAACTTGAGGCTACCCACATCTGGTGGTTCCCAATAAAGATGGGACTGGTAACATGGGGCGTCATGATGGACAGTGGAAGTACACATCTTGTGGGAATTAATATGTTTGTGAAAGTGAGAAAAATTGTTTAGAAAAGATATTATTCTATTAAAGTGCTTGGAATGAAGCCTAACATTGATTTGATGTATTCCTTCTGTTTCTCTTCTCAGACATTTTAACTCTAGAGTGTCTCATGTGCCCTTTCTCTTCCCGTGATGGCCCTAGTGAATGAAACTGACTACAGCCACATGCACTTTTTCTTGAAAGGGATCCCAGGTCTGGAACACGCTCATCTCTGGATCTCCTTCCCATTTTTCTCTATGTATCTCATTGGCATGTTGGGGAACTGTGGACTTCTCTATATCATCTGGGTTGAGGAGGCCCTTCACAGGCCCATGTACTTCTTCCTTTGCATGCTGTCTGTCACGGACATAGTCATGGGAACCTCTACGATGCCAAAAGCTTTCTGCATTTTTTGGCTAAACCTGGAGGAGATCAGCTTCGGGGCCTGCCTGGTCCAGATGTACATTGTTCACACCTTCACCGGGATGGAATCTGGAGTCCTGATGCTCATGGCTTTGGACCGCTTTGTAGCTATCTGTTACCCATTGAGATATGCTACTATCTTGACCCACCCAGTCATTCTTAAGGTGGGGGTCCTCACCTTCCTCAGAGGAGCAGTTCTCATTCTCCCTTTTCCTTTTCTAGTCAGGAAAATGATATATTGCAACAGCAGAGCTATTGCTCACACCTATTGTGACCATATGTCAGTGGTGAAGCTGGCTTGCAGCAATATCCGAGTTGATGCTATCTATGGCCTAACAGTTGCCATGTTGATTGGGGGCTTTGATATCTCCTGCATTACAATGTCTTACTTCATGATCCTGAAGGCAGTTGTGGGCCTTTCCTCCCCAGAACAAAGGAGCAAGGCATTTGGCACCTGCACTGCTCACCTCTGTGCCATTGCTATCTCTTATACACCAGCCTTCTTCACCTTCTTTGCACACCGTTTTGGTGGCCATCACATCACTCCTCATGTTCACATCATTATGGCCAATCTTTACCTTCTTCTGCCTCCCATGATGAACCCCATTGTTTATGGAGTAAAGACGAAAGAGATCCGTGAAAGTGTCCTGAGGTTGTTCCATAAGGAAAAAAATATGGCAGCCCCTAACCATTGATGGAGAAAAAATATCATCCATAAGTATGCCATCAGCATAATAGATAACACCGTACGATGGGTAAAACGTGCACTTAAATTAACATCTTTATTTCTGGTGAAGGAACAAAGCTTACATCACTGGTCGGCAAGAAGGGAAATCCAGCCATCAATCAGGATGCTCACAAGACCCCACTCTTCCATCCCAGACTTGAAATCCTGGGCTTAAAAAGCTTAGAACTACATCGCCTTCGGCATGACCTAAGCATAGCTCATAAAATTATCTGCTACAACATCCTTCCTGTCAACGACTACTTCAGCTTCAACCACAACAGTACACGAGCACACATCAGATACAAACTCAAAGTGAACCGCTCCAAACTTGACTGTAGAAAATACGACTTTAGCAACAGAGTGGTTAATGCCTGGAACTCACTATCTGACTCTGTGGTTTCATCACCAAACCCCCAAAACTTTACCCTTAGACTGTCCACTGTTGACCTCACCCAATTCCTAAAAGGTCAGTAAGGGGCGTGCATAAGTGCACCAGCGTGCCTACCGTCCCTGTTCTAATGTTCCCTCTTATCAGTACCCATCTTATGTATATAAATAATGTTATATCTATGTATATTATCAATACGTACTTGACAAATAAATAAATAAATAAATAAATAAATAAATAAATAAATAAATAAATAAATAAATAAATAAATAAATAAATAAATAAATAAATAAAAGATTGTGCTAACACCCAAAGATTTTGTAAACTTTCTAGAAAAGTTGGCATAAATAACCATGCTGAAGAAGGACCTTTGCTGAGAAGCCTGTGGCATGATTATTCTCACTGAAAGTAAAGTTTTCTATTCTCAGGGATGAGGCATTGCCTTATATTTTATTCCAAAAACATGCAAGGAGAAGGGAGGAAATGGCTCCCATAGTATGAGACCTGAACCAGATTGGAAACCCAAAGGGAACTCTTGGGATGCTTTTCTCTCAGAAATCACCCCTACCAAATATCCATGTACAGAAAACAGAGTTAAGAGTTTTCTCTTCTGCTCTGGCTTATTTACAGGGTGATATTTAAGCTTAGTAAGACACTCTAGCACAGTGGTTCCCAACCTGGGGGTCGGGACCCCTTTGAGGGTCGAACGACCATTTCCCAGGGGTCGCCCCGGCATCCTCAGCTCCCCCCCCCACTGCCACAAGCCTGACCATATCGACTAAACTCGCCCAAGCCCTCCGATTGGTCAGGAGAGGTGCCATTCGGTGAGAGGCATTTGTGATGCCTGGCGGCCAAGCTTTGACAGCATCAGCTAAGGGGCCAGCTTTGCTTTGAATTCTGGGAATTGAAGTCCAGGCACTTTAAAAGTTGCTGAGATTGAGAAATATTGCTGTACACTTGTTGGTTATCAAGTCTAAATACAGAAGTAGACGTTGTGGAAGATGATATTCCTTGTGCTCTTGCAAAGACTGGCCCGAGAATTTCTGATCTGGCATAATTACATATTGTTTTTGTGATTAATCGCTATGCTTTAATTATGTTCAATTTGTAACAATGAAAATACATCCTGCATATTAGATATTTACATTACGATTCATAACAGTAGCAAAATTACAGTTATGAAGTAGCAACGAAAATAATTTTATGGTTGGGGGTCACCACAACACGAGGAACTATATTAAGGGGTCACGGCATTAGAAAGGTTGGGAACCACTGCTCTAGCATGTTTTCAGGCAGTTGGAGCCCATTAGAAGGAGCTCTAAAAAATGAAAATAATTGAAGATCTTGCTTTCAGTTGAGGAGGGTCCTCTCCTGCCGTCCCAGACTAGCTAGAGAGATAGTCACTCTAGGAGTGGGGTGCCCAATGTGTTAGTAGAGGTCATTCCTGCTTAACTCTTCTATTGCCCCCTTCCCAAATTCAGAAGAATGAAATATTTTCCATGAGTTAATGCTTTTTATTGGCTTATCTTTTGTTTCTGTTTTAAACATTCAATATTTCAACAACCATATTTTTAAAAATAATTTTTATTAAACATTTTCAACTTTAAAAAACAAAACACAAATTTTTACACATTACAGCATTTCCATATCGGTATCGATATCATCCATAACATTCATATTTACATAAATTCTATTTCTATGGTTCACTATCCTATGTTATACAGTCATCTATATAAATAAAAATGTAACTGTTTGTTTGGGAATGATCTAAAATCTCCAAAGGTACTTCACCGATTGCTTTGAAATTTTGACACAACGTTGCATTTGAATACGAGAGTGTTTTTATATACCTATATTATATAGATGCCACACCTATGACAGGTAAAACATGATTTTCTTGAAAAACAGGTAAAACATGATTTTATTGAAAACCAGCGCCCTCTGCTGGACACACGCTGTACTAATTGACTATTCACTTCCAACATTTCTGAGCCAAGCTGAGGGAAATAAGGGAATAGAACAGCAGAGGCTTTTATGGGGAAACCATGACATGCCTGCTGAGAGGAGGCTGACCACCCCCCCATCACGTGACCTTGGCAAGTACCTCAGAGAAATAAAGGGATAAGATAGCAGAGGTTTAAACACAATTTAAACCTCCAAAAATAAAGGGGGGGATTGGCATCAATGTTTACCATAATTCTGAGATGTTAATGTGCATAATGTTGCCTGAATAATACCACCCACCATGACATGCCTGCTGAGAGAAGACTGCCCACCCACCCCATCGCATGACCCTGGCAAGTACCTCAGAGAAATAAAGGGATAAGATAGCAGACATTTAAACACAATTTAAACCTCCAAAAATAAAGGGGAGAAAAATTAACATCAATGTTAACCATAATTCTGAGATGTTAATGAGCATAAGGTTGCCTGAATAATACCACCCACAATGACATGTGACATTAAACATATTAGAAACATGCGCTTTCTCTTTCTTCCCATTTAAGCAGACTGAGCCACAGCAACGCGTGGCCGGGTACGCTAGTTTGAATTATAATAATATGTACATGCGTATACGCTATAATCATATTGTCATCAATATTATATAATTCTTATACAGTAATTTTATTCTTATTATCTAGCCAGGTATACCATCTACTCCAAACTTGATAGTACTCCAATTCTTTTCTCTCTTTCAACTCCATAGTCAACCTATCCATCTCTGCACACTCAAGTACCTTTCTTATTATCATTGCCCTGAAGGGATATTAGTCTGTTTCCAATTTTGAGCAAAAACAATTCTGGTTGCAGTTAACATATGTAATATTATACTGTATATTGAATTTTTTTACCCATTTTCCCCTCTAAAATGCCCAATAAAATAGTTCTGGCTTCTGTTCGATCTTTTGTTCAGTAATTTCTTCCAACCATTCCCTTATTTTACAACAACCATTTGCAACAAACTCACTGTAGACACTTATCCAAAGGCAAGATATTTACCAAACTGGATTTGAGGGAAGCATACTACTGCATACGCATCAGGGAGGGGGACGAATGGAAAACTGCCTTTAACTGCCCCTTGGGGGCCCTTGTAACCCTTGGGTTACAAGAGCCCCCCGTGGTCTTCATGCAATTCATCAACGAGGTGCTCCACACTCATCTATACAAAGGGGTACTCGTTTATTTGGATGACATTCTCATCTTTAGTGAGACCCTAGAGGAGCACGTGAAGCTAGTGCAACAAGTTTTAGAAAAACTTCTGGCCGCCAAGCTGTATGCAAAACTTTCCAAATGCAAATTACACAAAACCTCCCTAGACTACCTGGGATATCGCATCTCCAGTGAGGGAATAGAGATGGATCCAGGAAAAGTGAAAGTGGTACTAGACTGGCAGCCCCCATGCACTCGCAAGCAACTTCAAAGCTTCTTGGGCTTCTCGAACTTCTATTGACAGTTCATCCCCGCGTTTGCTGAGATGGCGCTGCCACTGACCAAGCTGCTAAAGACAGGCCTATCGCCCACCAAGCCAAAGCCTAACCAGCCGATTGGGTGGACAATGGAATGCCAAAAAGCATTCAAAAGGCTGAAGCGACTCTTTGCCCAAGAACTGATCCTGCAACACCCCGACCCAGAATGGCAGTTCATAATTCAGTTGGACACCAGCAATATAGCGGTGGCGGCAGTGCTGTTGCAGAAAGATGAAAAGGGCCAACTCCTGCCATGCGCTTACGTTTCGAAGAAGCTCACAGCCACCAAGAGGAGGTGGGCCATTTGGGAGAAAGAAGCCTATGCAGTTCGCTGGGCACTGCTCACTTGGAGACAATTCCTAGAGGGGAGCAAGGTACTGTTCGAGGTATGGACAGATCATAAGAACCTCAAAGCCTTGAAAACCCCCAGGAAACTCTTACCAAAACAAGTACGCTGGGCGCAATACTTCAGAAGATTCAAATTTTAACTGAAGCACATCCCAGCTGGGAAGAATTTATTGGCTGACGCTTTGTCAAGAAAACCACAATACGACAGCCAGAGGGAACAAGAAGTCCATTCCACCATTCCCCCCTCCCAGAGAGAGACGGCAGCACAAGTCTTCACCCGAGGCCAAGCCAGACGACCAAGTGCCCCTAGCCAGGACAAATGGACTGCAATGCTGAAGGCAGACCTGCCTGGCGAGCCCTGGCTCAACGACAACAAGGAGATCTTGACAATGAGAGGAGCTTGGCCTGGAGGGGATCCAAACTATACGTACCTGCCAGCTTAAGGTTGGAAGTGCTCCAACGAAGCCATGACTCCAAACTGGGAGGCACTTTGGGTTCCTAAAAACTGTCCACCTAACCCGGCAACAATTTTGGTAGCCGAAGATGAAAACTGAAGTGGAAGACTACGTAAAGAGCTGTGCCGCATGCGCGACCAGGAAGAATCGGCCAGGAAAACCGCCTGGACTACTACAACAAATGACCAACCCCAGCAAACCCTGGGAGGAGATCGCCATGGATTTCATTGTGGAACTCCCAGACAGCAACGGAAATACAGTGATTTGGACAGTCATCGACTTGTTTTCCAAGCAAGCCCATTTCATCGCTTGTTCGACCATGGGCCAGGAAACTAGCAAAATTGTTTCTCAAGCACATCTACTGCCTACATGGCATCCCAAAAAGAGTTATCTCTGACCGAGGCATACAGTTCACCGCCAAGTTCTGGAGAGAGTTCCTGAGAGCAATTGGATCCACACAAGGACTCAGCTCGGCTTCTCATCCGTGTACAAATGGGGCTGTAGAATGTCCGAACATTATGGTTGAACAATACATCCGTTGTTATGTAGATTACCTGCAAGACAATTGGTCAGAGCTGTTGCCTTTTGCAGAAGTGGAGTACAACAACGCTGTTCATAACAGCACTGGACTAACTCCTTTTCAGGTTACCAGTGGCATGGAATTCGTTCCCATGCCTGAGCCTACCTACAGAGGCCCCCACTTCGATGTCCCTGACTGAGTGGATGGAGACGCTGAAAAAGGGATGGGAGAACACCAAGTAAGCACTAGCTGAAGCAGCAGAAGTCTATAAAAAGCAAGCAGACAAGGACCGATCTCTCCAGCCCCCCTTCCGAAGTTTTCTTGTCCACCAAATACATCCAATTGAGAATGCCCAACAAAAAGCTAGGGCCAAAATTTTGGGGTCCATTCCCAATAGTTAAAATTGTCAACCCAGTCATGTGCAGCTTGCATTGCCTAGAATATTGGGAAAAATTCACCCAGTATTTCATTGCAGCTTATTAAAATCGGTGATTGGGTCAAATATAAGACCACAAGCCCAACCACCACCACCCTGTAGTAATACAAGGAGAGACACACTATGAGGTGAAGAAAATTTTAGACTCCAGAATGTTTAGGGGTCAATTACAATATCTAATCCATTGGAAGGGGTACGCTTTGTCCGAAGCTACTTGGGTGAAAAGTTGGAATGTAAAAGTTGACAAGCTAGTTAAACAATTCCATGACAAATACCCAGACAAACCAAAGAGTCCCCATGGGGGGAGGGGTGGTTAAGGATGCTGTATTAACCCCCTATGTTATTATCTTTCTTTTCTTGTAGGACACGGTCTTTTCCTGAGGGGAGGCCGCCTGTCAGGACGAAGCCATTTTAGTTGGGGTCTTTGGCCTGCCACACTTTATGCTATTTTAAAATGTATTCTTTGCTGTAGGAATTTGGGAGGGGTAATTGCATGAGGAATGTCTGCATGTAGCCATAACAAATTCCTTCTAGATTGTCAAGGTCATCCTTTGTCTTTGCACTCCTGCACCTGCACGGAAGGAATGGGATTTTCTGCCAAGTTGGCAGATGAAGATTGGTCAATGTGGTGGACTTGGGGGGGTGGGGACAAGGGCTTGAATTTTCAACTGGGTGGAGAAACCCCTGGGATTTCAGATTCGGGTTTCTCCCAGATGTGCCAAAATGGCTCTGCTAATAAATTGGAACTTTGAGGAATACTTTGCCTCGGACTCTGATTTAGTTTTGGATGCTATTTGGAACCTTGACAGATGTACCATTTTGGTGACGGACAAACAGGAGAACTTTGGTAGTATATTGTGATGGAATATACAGGTAGTCCTCAATGTACGACCACAATTGAGCCCAACATTTCTGTTGTTAAGCAAGACATTGTGACTTTTGCCACATTTTATGGTCTTTCTTGTGGGTTTAGTAAATATTTTCACGGCCCTCTTTTTGACTCGTGCAGTATACAGGTCCTCAATGGAAGGCAGGTTGGCAGTAATTGTTTTTTCTGCAGTTCTGATTATCCTCTGAAGTCTGTGTCTGTCTTGTTGGGTTGTAGAACCGAACCAGACAGTTATAGAGGTGCAGATGACAGACTCAATAATTCCTCTGTAGAACTGTATCAGCAGCTCCTTGGGCAGTTTGAGCTTCCTGAGTTGGCGCAGAAAGAACATTCTTTGTTGTGCTTTTTTGATGACGTTTTTCATGTTAGGTGACCATTTTAGGTCTTGAGATATGATAGAACCTAGAAATTTGAAGGTCTCTACTGTTGATAACAGAGTTGGAAGAGACCTAGATGCAAGTCATATAGCCCAACCCCCTGCTCAAGCAGGAGACTCTATAGAGCAGTGATGGCGAACCTTTTTTGGTTCGCGTGCCAAAAAGGGGGGGTGCGCGCACTAGCGCACGCACGCGTGCCCACACCCATTCCTTCTCCCCCATGCATGCGCAAAACACCCCCCCATGCTGCCCCCTGCGCATGCGCACACACCCCCACCCCCACGCAAAGGCCTTACCAGAGCCTGGCACGGTAAAAAACGATGAAGCAGGCAAACCGGAAGTTCGGAAAAATGCACTTCCGGTTTGTCTGTTTCGTCGTTTTTTGCATTCCGGGGCTTCAGGGAGCTTCCCTGAGCCCTCCGGAGTGCAAAAAACAGCTCACCGGCAAACTGGAAGTACATTTTTCTGCACTTCCGGTTTGTCCGTTTCGTCGTTTTTTGCATTCCGGGGCTTCAGGGAGCTTCCCTGAACCCTCCGGAGTGCAAAAAACAGCTCACCGGCAAACCGGAAGTGCGTTTTTCTGCACTTCCGGTTTGCCGGTGGGCAATGCTCACGTGCCCTCTGCTATGGCTCCGCGTGCCACCTGTGGCACGCGTGCCATAGGTTCACCACCACGGCTATAGAGGGTCACCTCACCAGCCAAATTCCAAGTCCTGTTTCAAGGAATGCAGACTTAATCCCTAAATGCTAAAAGGGTGGGGACGCCTCACTTTCCAGAGTACAGACTCCTTCTGGGAGTTCAGGTCCCCCTGGAATTCTGGCAGGAGTGATTTGCCCAGCATTGGAGTTTCAGAAAATATTCTAACTTGAATAGTTTGCTTTTATTTATATTTTTTAATCAACAATATTTGTAATCCACTGCACTCTAAAAGAACTCTATCTAGGTAACTGCAAAACACAAAGCCTTTTAAAGTCATAGGACAGAAACAATATAAATACCATAAAGCAAAAAATACTTTGCTAAATACTTTCTATGATGGCTACCCACAATTAGATAGGTCCAAAAGCATGCTGAAATTTTACTGATGTTATTGTGAAATGCAACTCACATTGGGATAGCACAATCCTCAGGGAAGAGGGGAAGAGTGAGCCTACCTTAGAGAAAGTCCATCATTTGAACAGAACAGAATAACAGAGCTGGAAGGGACCTTGGAGGTCTTCTAGCTCAACCCTCTGCTCGAGCACGGGGTTCCTATACCATTCCAGACAAGTGGCTGCCTAGTCTCTTGTTAAAAGCCTCCAGTGTTGGAGCACACACAATTTCTGAAGGCAAGTTGTTCCACTGGCTAATTGTTCTCACAGTTAGGAAATTTCTCCTTAGTTCTAGGTTGGTTCTCTTCTTGATCAGTTTCCATGCAGTGCTTCTTATCCTGCCTTCAGGTGCTTTGGAAAATAGGTTGTCCCCCCCTCCCCTCTTCTTTGTGGCAGCCCCTTAGATATTGGAACACTGTTACCATGTCACTCCTATGAAATTTCTCCTTAGTTCTAGGTTGCTTTGCTCCTTGATTAGTTTCTGAGAGAAATATTTAAAAAATAGCAACAGGAGTCCAGGATAACATTGAAAAAAACAGGTTTATTATATACTTTGCGCAAAGGAACTCCCCTTGCCAGAAGATACAATTTCTGGAGCAAAAAGAAGTAAGACTGTTATTCAGGTACAAGGTTTAAATACAGAACATGGCTCCACTTTACTCCTCCCCATTACATAACACATTAAACATCTTACTTCGGTGTTTTCGAGCCTGGAAAAACCCTAGCCTGGAAAAAGTATCCATCATGCTGACATCTGCACACTTCCTCTCTCTGTGTCAACTTGTACTTTCCCAGCTCATCATCTGCAAGCTCATATCCTGTAAACATTTCCCCTTGTACAATCTCAGCTTCTCTCAGCATAATTTTCTTACAAACATCCTTTGTAAGGACAGTGAAAAGATAGCTAACATACAAAAAATACATTTTGTTAGACAACATGATTTATCATTACAAATGGATTAAAAAATGATTGTGCTATTGCCTTTATTACATGTCTTCTTTAACAAGAATAAATTAATTTTTCTCACAGTTTCCATACATTGTTTCTTATCTTGCCTTCTGGTGCTTTGGAAAATAGATTGACACGTTATTCTTTGTGGCAGCCCTTCAAATATTGGAACACTGCTATCATATCACCCATAGTCCTTCTTTTCACTAGACTAGACAAACCCAATTCCTGAAACTGTTCTTCATATGTTTTACTTCCAGTCGACTAATCATCTTTGTGCTCTTCTCTTCACCCTTTCTAGAGTCTCTACATCTTTTTTATATCATGACAACCAAAACTAGATGCAATATTCCAAGTGTGGTCTTACCAAGGCATTATAAAGGGGTAATAATACTTCACGTGATGTTAATTCTACCCTCTATTAATGTAGCCTAGGACTGCCTTGGTTTTTTTTTTTTTGGCAGCTGCAGCACACTGCTGGCTCATATTTAAGTGATTGTCCACTAGGGTTCCAAGATCCCTCTCACAGTTACTACTATTGATCCAGATACCACCTATTTACAGTTATTACTATTGATCCAGGTACCACTCTCAGATATAGAGTGAGTGATAAAATTGATGAAGAATGGCTGGGAAAGCAGGTAGATTACATGGGAATTAAATCAAAATATCCAGATCATGGTGGGCAAAGTAGTGGCAGTTCCTTGCTAGGTTGCCTTTGACTGACCTGAGCTCATACACTGGCTCATGCAAGCTTGTATCTGTACAGATGGACATGGAGGGATTGTCTCTCTCTAGTTAGTCAAAAATCTGCCTTTCACTGAGCTGTGATTCCTCCAAAGAAGACATATGGTATATAGTGTGTTTAGAGGAAGTCATATCTGCCAGGAATCTGAACAGAGAATATAGTAGAAGGATACCTAGAAAGATCAGAGTAAATTATACAGCTATTCTTTATATGTAGAAAATGCATGCATCTGTTTCATATGGCTGCTTCCTTGAAGCTCATGGGCAAGGGGTCTCGTTCTGGTCTTCAAGGATTCTGCTATTATTCCCTGCAGGAAAGCCTGCATCTTAGGTGAAAAATTGGCCAAGATTTTTCTAATGGAGGCAGATCACATGGGCATGAGACCAAGAGAAACTGGGTCTCCTTTAGAGAGGAAAGAAGAATCAATCAATGGAACCTTCATTTGGACATCTATTGAGTGAATTTTGGATGCAATGAATCAAAGTTCTGTGGTAATAACCATAATCCAAGTCAGGACAGTACCTCAGCCAATTTGCTTCTGGGCAACTCTCTATTTAAAGATGTCTTACTATGTTCTCAAGATCTCTGGCACAAGAAGCTAATTCTAAGAGGTCATAGTTGACTCTTTACTTTTCAATAGACTTTTAAAGATTCTCATCCGAATTTGTTTGGTTTTTATACTGTATACAATGGGGTTCATACGGGGTGGTACTAAAAGGTAAACATTGGCCATGAGGATGTGAACAACTGGGGAAGCATTTTTCCCATAGCGATGGATCATGGAGAGTCCAATCATTGGTGTATAGAAGGTTAGGACAGCACAGATATGTGAGATGCAGGTATTCAAGGCCCGGAGGCGCTCTACCTTAGAGGCAATACTTAATACAGTTTTGAGGATCATAACATATGACAAAACAAGTAATACAGAATCAAGAACCATAGAAGACACCACCACCATCAAGCCATAGATGCTGCTGATTCTTCTGTCTGAGACCACCACCTTCAGAATATCCTGGTGCAAGCAGAAGGAATAGGAGAGGACATTCATCCTCCCATACTCCAGACGCTTCAGGAGAAAGGAGGTTGGGAACACAAGTAAAGCAGCTCGAAGGGTCACTCGCACCCCAATCTTGATGACCATCTCATAGGTCAAAAGGCTAGTGTATCTCAGAGGGTTCCAGATGGCCATCAAGCGATCAAAGGCCATAGAGAGTAGAATACCAGACTCAACAATGGAGAAAGTATGGATGAAGTACATCTGGAGCAAGCAGGCATCAAAATAGATCACACGGTGATTGAACCACAGGACACTGAGCATGGTGGGCAAAGAAGCAAAAGATAAGCCCAGGTCTGAGAGGGCCAGCAAAGAAAGGAAATAGTACATGGGCTCATGGAGAGTTTGATCTGTCTTGAGGACAAAAAGGATAGTGCAGTTCCCTGTAATGGCTATTAGGTACATGGAGCAGATAGGAAGGGAAATCCAGAAGTGGTGTTTTTCTAGTCCAGGAAAGCCTGTCAGAAGGAAAATTGGGGGGCTGTCAGTCTTATTAGAGGATGTCATAATGCTATCCCAAGCCATGTCTCCTGTAGTCTTTGATGTGTGCTGTAATAAAAGAAGAAGAAGAAAAGAAGTCATGCGTTAAATGACCAACTCAAAGACCCTTACTTCTTTAGCTGCCCAGCTGAGACTTTTCATTAAATATATTAATTTGGACACACTACAAAAAGACTCAATTCTCTGGAGAAGGCTATAATACTGGGAAACATGGAAGGAAAGAGAAGAAGATGACTATCAACAAGGGAGATGAACTGAGATACAAAGAGGTTGGGGGCAGATCACCGTGGCGGAAATCTATGGAAATCAAATGGAGTCACTAAGAGTCAGACACCAACTTGAGGGCACATAATCAATTGATTTATTACATTTTTATATTACCTGACTTCCAGTGACTCTGGGAGGCTGCAAAAGCTACACAAAACCTATTTTCTCAACCTTACAGTTTTTCCCCCAAAAATATATTTTATTAATGGTGGATGTATTACCCTTCACAACCATGCAATAACAATTTAAATTTTAAAAAGGAGAACAATGAAAATATATAATGGATAATTATATAATAAAATGAAGGTTAATGACTTTTATTCATTTCAACTTAAGATTGAAAAATAATAGTGGGTCAAGATTGGGATCAATAGTTTTGGGGAGCACTCTTTTTTCCTCTTTCTGGATGAGAGGAACATGTGGTCTCCTGTAGTATCTCCTTCAGAGTCAGTTTGGTGTTCTGGTGAAGGCACTTAGCAAAAATGCAAGACTATGAGTTCTCGTTCTTAGGCACAAAGCCATCTGGATCCTCTTGGGCTGGCCCCCTCTCTCAGCCTCAGGAACGAGACAATGACAAACCACTTTGGAAATCTTGCCAAGAAAATGGCAAGGACTTGTCCAGGATCAGACACAATTCAATAGAAGGGTGGGGGAAAGTACCTCCTTAATTCTCCAGTAGTCCTGTAAGTTTCCAACAGCTCTCCAGGCAGGTCCTTTAGTATCCCATAGGAAGAATGTCCTCTATAAGACCTGGGAACCTGAAGGCACTCAAATTAGCTAGAAGATCCTTTTTCACATCTTTTCTGATCTGTACTCTTTTTTGTCCTTTTTAGTATTGCAGCAGTTCATCCTTCCATGTAGAGATCACCAGCCCAGACATCATGTAGCCGTCTTGATTAAGAGGGATGCAGGGGGCCTTCTCATAGGGAAATTACAACTGATTTAAAGAACCTCTATTAGAGTCCTTGGAAGAGGCTGATCCAGGCAATAGCCTGGGAATTCTTTGACCTTAGGTAAGAAGGCACCAAAGAAGGGTGTAGTCCTCCCTGGTCCAAGAAAAGACCCTGCAATATCCACCAGGCAAGAGTTTTTATATGAGGGAGATGTTGGCTGCTTACATCAGAGATAACTGCCTCTGGGAGCTACTCAAGGCAATGTTCTTTGCCCATGTTGTCTCTGAAGAATTTCAGGGATCAACAGTGAGAAAACAGGTAGCTTGGGTTGAACTGTCGATCCCTTGGTGCGCTTGAGCTTAAGTTGTTTTCCTAAAGAGGTTTCATTATCCAACTAGGTAACACCTTCAGTGGTAGCTAGAATTCCAGGGAACCCAGCTAGTTATCAGGCTTCTGCCCAGCAAACTGAAGAGAAAACACTGATGCCAGCTCACTATAAAGAGCAACTCTGGCTGGCTTGCAATACAATAAAAATGGAAATATAAAAACAATTATAAATATAGGACAATCAAAATTAAAAAAATAAGTAAATAAATTTCTTGGCAATAATGCTGAAGTGGCTCCTTCTCATTCTATGAAAATTCTCAGTTATCCATGTCATGGTTGTCCCAAAGGTGCTTTTTCAAGGGAAGCTGGACTTTTTCAAGAGTAGCTGGAAGCCTCGAGATTTCTTTTTGAGCTTAAAAGGGGAATAAAAGGACTGAAAAGTGATTAAGTGGCTATCTAGCAAATATAAGACCACAGAGAAACAAACTTAAAGAAAGTGGTAACTAAAGCCCAATTTTGAGAATTTTGAATTGTGGGATGAAAGATCCGGCGGAGTTTCAAGTGGTTAGAAGATAAGAACAGAAGGAAATATTTTGTTTAAAATTTGAATCGATTTAAAATATATAAGTATATTGTTGAACAAGAAAGACAGACTTGTGGGTTTAAGGAAAAGTGCCACCTGCTGGTTGGAGGAACCATTTTAACTGTGGAAGGCTTTTATGGATATTTTGACAGCTGCTGACCTTGAACTGGGAAACTATTCTGGACAGTTTGAGAAAATATAAAACAATGATTAATTTGTTATTACTCTAAAAAACACTGTCTCCATCTGTTTAGACTGGAAGGAATTTGAAAAGAATTTGAAATGAACTTTATTATGCTAAATGTTAAAAATGGATATTTTACTTAAAATAAGAAATAGGCTGTGAAACAGATACTTGTGGACAGCTGGATTGAAAGACTTGTGAACTGTAATTTCGATAACATGGAGGCATGTGATTGTGAAGAGTTTGTAGCCCTTTTAAAAGATTTTTGGGAGGATATAAAGAGATGCTTTTCAGAGTTTGCAGATGGAGCTAAAAAAGAAAAAGAAAAAGCACTAGATGACAACCAGGACTTTAAAAATATGTTGACAAAGAATGAAACTGGAATGAATCCAGAACAAGAAGGCAGCAGAGAGGGGAAGAAATTAAAAGAGGGAGAACAGGTGGAAGAAGATGCTGAGACTTATAGTGATAAAAGGAAAGAAGACATTAAAAAGGACTTGATTAATGACTATACTGAATTTTATGATGATTACACTGGGGTTAACAGTGACAAAAGAGAATAGGGAGAGGATACAAGCATTGGATATGACAAATTAAAAAAGAAGGAGGAAACAGGGGGAAGGGACTAAGAAGAGTGGGAGGAAGAGCCATACAACTAATATATATATAAAGAGGAAAAAGAGAGCGGGAGAAAGAAGCTGGGGGTACAAAGGTAGGAAAAGGTAGGAAAAAGAAAGGAAAAAAGAGAAATTAAGAAAAAGAGAATGGAAAGTTAAAGAAAATGGATGATTGTTTTTGGGGGAAGAGAAAAATTATTTTCTCATTATTATATAACTTTGTTTTTAGTAGTGGAAAAAATTGATGGAGAAATAGAAAATTTTTATATACAATTTAGCATGGTGACTATATTTGATTAGGATAAATTATCATTGATAGTGAATAAGATATATCTTAATATTTAAATACTAATATAACCACTTATATAAATATGAATATGAACATATATGAATAGATGGTTTTTTTGGGAAATCATAATTTTATTATAGACTAGATAAGCTTGGTGTGTTGGATTAAATTTAAAATTGAAATATATATTTTGTACCATCAGAGGGGAAGACAAACTATAACAAAAAAGAATGAAATGAGTTAAGGTGTGGAAACTTATGGAATTGGAATAATTATTATTTCCTTTCTTTCCATATAGGATACTAATTTGAAATAACATACAAAGAATTTAATGTGAACCAATATTTCATTATAACTTATATAAGTGAATGTTGAATTTTTATGGGGCAATTAGTTATGAGAAAAATAGGGATTAAAAAATGAATGATGAGTAAAGAAAATAAGGAAGAGAAGGAAGCATTATGGCTTGGATTGAAGAAGCAAGAGAAACAATAACTAGCTGTGGAGGTAAGATATAGCGGTTAATTTAGTTGGAAATATTGGAATCAATTGATGGGATTCCCAGAAGACAAAATTAGACTTTTAATGGAGGCAGCATTAGAAAGATAACACATAACTGAAACACAATATTACGTTGATACAATACCTATTTAGACTAGGATTATAAATATAGAAATAACATCTAATAACTATATAGCGTTAGGAGTGAAGAATTGAAAATTGGTGCAAAATAAGATATTGATTTATGATTGACTGATTTAAAATGTATGTATATCTTTGTTGTTGATATATTTTAAGGTATGTTGTATTGTTATATTAATGGAATTTGTAGAGAAAAATAAAAAAATTTCAAAAAAGTAGAGAATAGAAGAATTGAAAAATAAATATGAAATGCTCAAGAATCAAAGAAAGTGGCTGTCATTGAGATAAAATTAAATGAATAAAATAAATAATACAATATTGCATATCACAGTTTTTAGTAAATATACTCTAGAGCAGTGTTTCTCAACCTTGGCAGTTTGAAGATGTGTGGACTTCAACTCCCAGAATTCCCCAGCCAGCATTGCTGGCTGTGGAATTCTGGGAGTTGAAGTCCACACATCTTCAAACTGCCAAGGTTGAGAAACACTGCTCTAGAGACAGTAAAAGCAAATATTCTATTTACAGTGAAGGTGCAAAGCCAACTATAGTTTAATCATACAGCTGTTTTAGTAGGCAAGAAGGCAGAGTGCTTGAAAAAGAACCAGCCTTAATCTTTGGTTATTCTCCTTATAGCATGAATTGAATCTTGTTCTTAATTCTGGAACAGACTTTTTGTTTCACCACGGACAAGTCACTAAATCACTTTTTATCTCAACTGTTCCATCTGTTACTGGAATAGAATAGCACCATTGGGAATCCCAATTTTGAAATTTCTGATTTTTTTTAAATAATGCTAGATCTAACATTATTATTTCTGCAATTATAGACATTAAATATTTTCAGTGGAACAATTTTTCACTACTGCAGTAATCATCCCATATTTACAAGATTCTTCCTTTTTTATTTGCTTTAAATTGCATGCAGTCTAATAGAATAAAGCACTGTATATAATACAGATAGTCCTCATTTAGCCACTGCCTCATTTAGTGCCTGTTTGCAGTTATGACAGTAATAAAAAAAACTTTTGACCAATCCTCATGTTTACAACCTTCACCTGCCTATAAAGCAAAGAAAAGCTAAAGTAAGATTGTAAACATAGTCTCACTTTCATTTTATTGTTTACTTGTAATTTTGAAAGGGTAATAGCACATCTGTCATCACAAAAAGCTAATTGAAAATCCCCAAACAAATCATATCTTGAATCACTTTCTTTATATACTGGAGATTTTCCAGGACCGTCTTCCTAGATCTTGATCAGGAAAAATCGTTTTTTTAAAAAAAAAGTTGCTACAAAAAAGCAGAATGAAACATTCAGTATTTTTTTTCTTCCTTTGGCATGGAGAAGGAAGTTCTGTGGGAGGATTGGACTACAGAGTCAGCTCCAAGCAACTCATATTAAGAATTCAATTGTCTGTTCCGTTTTTATTATTTAAGCTAAGGGAAATGGAGTGACAACACTGACAGCTAAAGTTCCTATTAACTCACAGAGCAGATACAACCCAGGCAATTAAAAACTCTAGCCATGCTGTTCGTTTGGTTCATTATCCTTGAGGGGACAACTCTAAAGAGAGAAGAAGTCTGGCCTTTACTTCTATTTCTGCCATTTATTTTTATGTGAATGTGGATTACAAATATTGCCACCAAATTATAATTTCGTCTTTTTACTATTGTGTTTTGTCTACGTTCCCTATTTATCATACTTTTGATGGGAATAGTTCTGGGTAGATAGGATTGGCTTTCCGTTTACAAGCATGCAAGATCCACAAAAATATAATGAAAATAAATAAAAAGTAGATGGCACTGCGTATCATAACCACCAGTTCCATGTAGCTATTAAACGGCAGAGGAGAAAGACCTAACTTTGGACCGTTACAAGGGAGTACCCACTAAACCAACCTCTCAACCACTTAATCACCAACCATTTAGGAGAGAGTAGATCAATATGCCCATTCCTCACAGGCAATCTAAAAGGCTACCATGGACAATGGTATAAAACACCACTAAGACAGCTGTCCCTAACCTTTCCAGCAGTGCAGACCAGCACAGGTGGCAGTGGTAGTGGGGGGGTTTCATGTGTGTGCCTGCCATTTGCACAAATAGAGCTTTGTATGCTTGCACACTCATCTGTCACTTGTGTGGCCCAGTTCCCAATGGGCCATGGCCCAGTACCGTGCAATAAGTATTTTCTTGTCTCTGTCTTAAGCCAATAAACAAATATTTGTTAAATAGACAGCATTCTTTTGCCTTAAAGTTTGTACTCCAGCTGAAATAATTTTCTGCATGTTGGTTACATTGTATTTTATACCAGTAAAAATATACATATTATGTATAGAAAATGTTACACAACTGTGTCAAACTATACAACTACCTGTAACATTTCAATTTTGAGAATTTTTTTTAATTTATTCAAATTTTAAATGTGTTTTAATTGTTTAATTCTAATTGTATTAAAATTAATTCTGATTTTAAAAGGACAGAATTGCTTCTAGTGAATCGTTTTCTTTGAAAAATCACTGGTCTCTTTTAAAATACCAGGAAAAAATCATTTGAATTAAAAATGTGAAGAAGCGATTCAGAACTTACCAGAATTAAACACCTGAATTTGATTCTAATCTGCCCATATCTGAACACCACTTTAAATTATGGTCTGTGAAAAGCAAAACAAATATTTTGTTCAGAGGTCTAGCCTTTTTTTTATTACTGCAGTGTTTCCTTAACAAAACATGTTATTGTGAATTTGTATTCAGTAGACATCCCAGCTAATGGGTTTTAAAGGCAACTGCTTTATGCATGTGTTAACAGAGACACTAGACATTCAGTTTTAAACATATCTGAGGAGGGGAGACTGGTTGAGAATACAAGCAATATGTAAGAGAGGCTTATACTGTAAAGTCAAAAGAAAGAGATTAGGTATAACCAGTATCACATGGGAGTTGCTTGGAGAGGGGGCAGCTTACAGCATGCTATCAGCACCAAGGACAGAGATATATGAGCAGCTTGGTTGATGGTGGCTTATAGAGATCCTCAGAAAGCTGATTGGAAATTTGGGGGTATAAAATCAGATCCAGAGAGATCCCATAATGTAAATACTATCTATAAAATTGTGAAATAACTTGGAGGCAACATGGATGGTGCCTGTTTTCTTACACCCTTGCTATGCTTCTGGAGGAAGGGTAAAGTTTCACATCCATGTGACTTATGGTTCCAGAGCCACATGAATCTACCATATTCTCTGCATTCTTTCACAGCATAATCAGACCAAGAAGGGTAAGTCATAGTTTTAATGTTTTTGCATTTTAACGCTTAGTTCTTATGTTTTAGCATGCTGCCTATAGACATTTTCAAATGTTAAGAAGCTTGGGACAAAAATATGATTAAAAGATATAAAGCCAATAAGAATCTATCTAGAAGGCGGAATTTTTTTAAAAAAATACTCAGTAGATGCAGCCATAAAGAATATCGGAATAAGAACAGATTCATTTTTTCTTCAATATTCTGTCTTTCTTAATTGAGGAAAACCTTGAGTTTTTAAACAAATGTTTTTATCTTTCTAGAAGTAAATATCTGGAATATTTTTTTAAAAAAAATATGCATGTGTTTTACTTAAATGGTGACAAAGGGACACCGATAATGCTGAGATAGTTTTATCCTGAAACTATATTTTTCAATGCAGTCAAAACATTGATTGCCTGTTTGAAAGAATCGTGTATTGAAAAGTGAATATTTCAAATAGAAACGTCCACTTCAAGGAAGATCTATGAAAAGGAATGACTAGTGGTGGAAAGAAGTGGATATAAGAACCTGGAGAGGAAATAGGATGGGAATGAAGTAAAAGATAAAATGAGAGTGAAAGATAAAGAAACCAAGCCTGGGGCAACTAGTGAGCTTTTAATTGCAACTTTCAGCTAAAGAGGGTGGGAATCACTCCCTCCCTATTGTCACAATTATTCAAGAAAGAGATTCTAAAAATCATGTAGGTTTTTCATTGTATCTGAAACCAGAAAAAGTATATATACCTGAAAACATGGTCACAAACAATGTCATCCAGTAGTTATTCTTGCAGTAAAGACAGTTTCTTTGAAGTTTGTTAGCCAGACTGATATTCTGCTATCAGGAAAAGCTAAGAGTTAAAAAGCTGAAAATGGTAAATAAAACCTGTAGTTAGGAATTTGATTTGGACTTTATATAGAATAATGAGGAAAATAATGTTGTTGATCTGATTGTATTGTTTGCAGTATTTTGCAGACTGCAGTTTTGATAAGCCATTTTAGATCTGTAAAATCATAGACAGATGCCAATAAATCTTAACATTTATTTAATTACCAAATTGCGATTTCAGCAAACTGAAAGGATAATAGATTGTAGTAGTTTCTAGAGATTGCAGTACTCTATATGTAAAATAACTTTGCAGAAGAAATACCATAATCAGAAACTTGATGTATTCTGCATCATAATATATGCAAAATTACCAATGACCAGATGTTTGAAAGTATTTGTCCAGTTCTGGAAGTTTTTATGTTTGCTTTTGGAATGCAATGCAAATTGGGTCCATTAATAATATTAAATGCAGTTATCATTAGAAATAATCCCTGAATCCATGAAGTTCTTGGACAAAAATAACAACTCATAATTTTCACTTATAAAAAGGTATGCTGAGACTTAATTTCAAAGCTACAATGATATTGTCACAAAAGACTTTTTAATAGGATAAATTCCTTTTGCCTTTCTTGGTTTCATCTGGCAAAAACATTTGAGAAATGTTATTTGCTAACGAGATTTTTAGCGACATCCCATGGTCAGCTTGGCTTTCAAGCCTCAAACCTTCATTCTAGAGAATTGCATGTGCACATATCCTATCAATTCCATGAAATCTCATCCAAAAATTCAAGGGAATTTTGCACTAGGTAGAGCAACCCAGTGCTCTGCCAAACCCATCAGCCTGAAAACTCAAAAAAACCAAGAGTAAAATAGAGAAGAGAATAATGAGGAATATACTTAGGGTAGATCAACTCTTTGCCAGGGTTACTCTTCGAATCATGGAAATGATGAGGAAGCAGAAAGCAAATAGTCTTTTTAATCAAATACTTTTCAGAGAGAGAGAGAGGCACAGAGGCAAAGAGGCAGAGAGGGAGAGGGAGAGGGAGAGGAAGAGAGGGAGAGGGAGAGGGAGAGGAAGAGAGGGAGAGAGAGAGAGAGAGAGAGAGAGAGAGAGAGAGAGAGAGAGAGAGAGAGAGAGAGAGAGAGAGAGAGAGAGAGAGAGAGAGAGATCAGATTCTGTAATGTCTTAACAAGATCAACTTATCCTACTTTCAGAGAAAGCAGTCATAGCTTGCAGATGCTAAATTGGAGGAGCCAATCTTACCAATCTCTTCATTAGTGCAGCTAAATCATTAAGAATAGCAACTAAATTCATTTAGAAGATGATCAAAGCTAAATTGAATATTTTGAGAAAATGATCATTAATTGATTGGGAACAAGAGCTTCTGAATGTCCTGCTGAGTACCTCCTGCTGAATGCTGCCTTGAACTTACAGTTCATAGTATATAAAAGATGTCTGATTTCTTTGAAACTTTTAATAACTTTATTGAGATGCTTAGGAATCTGAGGAAAGAAGGAATGATTCATAGCATGGAATCTGCCTTTTACAGAGCTTCTGTATTCAGCTAGTCCTTGACTTCCAATTATTCTATAAGAGCCATGGTGGCACAGTGATTAGAATGCAGTACTGCAGACTACTTCTGCTGACTGCCGGCTGCCAGCAGTTCGGCAGTTCAATTCTCATCGGCTCAAGGTTGACTCAGCCTTCCATCCTTCCGAGGTTGGTAAAATGAGGACCCAGATTGTTGGGAGCAATATGCTGACTCTGTAAAAACCACTTAGAGAGGGCTGTAAAGCACTATGAAGCAGTATATATGTCTAAGTGCTATTGTTATTCATTTAGCAACTATTCAAAGTTACAAAGGCAGTGAAAAAAGTGTCAACCAGACCTCATCACCTTCATAGCATCCCCACCACAATGACATCATCAAAATGGATGAAAATAAGTGAACAACCATTTAAATATGAGCCAGCAGTATGCAGAAGTTGCCAAAAAAGCCAACACAGTTCTTGGCTGCATTAACAGAGGGATAGAATCAAGATCACGTGAAGTGTTAATACCACTTTATAATGCCTTGGTAAGGCCACACTTGGAATACTGCATCCAGTTCAGCGGTGAAATGTTCCCGGTTCGCTTTTGCCTGTCGGTCATCGGAGAGCTGATCGCGAAGGCAGCACGAACTCCGCCCACCCGCTGGGACACCGCCATTTGAGTTCTTTTACCCTCTGCACATGCACAAAGCGTTCTGTGCATGCGCAGAGGGTACAAGAACTCAAATGGCAGTGTCCCAGCGGGTGGGCGGAGTGTCATGCTGCCTTCGCGATCAGCTCTCTGACGACTGTCAGGCAAAAGCGAACCCGGAGCATTTCACCCCTGATCCAGTTTTGGTCACCACAATGCAAAAAGGATGTTGAGACTCTAGAAAGAGTACAGAGAAGAGCAACAAAGATGATTAGGGGACTGGAGGCTAAAACATATGAAGAACAGTTGCAGGAACTGGGTATGTCTAGTTTAATGAAAAGAAGGACTAGGGGAGACATGATAGCAGTGTTCCAATATCTCAGGGGTTGCCACAAAGAAGAGGGAGTCAAACTATTCTCCAAAGCACCTGAGGGTAGAACAAGAAGCAATGATTGGAAACTAATTAAGGAGAGAAGCAACTTAGAACTAAGGAGAAATTTCCTGACAGAACAATTAATCAGTGGAACAACTTGCCTCCAGAAGTTGTGAATGCTCCAACACTGGAAGTTTTTAAGAAGATGTTGGATAACCATTTGTCTGAAGTGGTGTAGGGTTTCCTGCCTAAGCAGGGGGTTGGACTAGAAGACCTCCAAGGTCCCTTCCAACTCTGTTATTCTATTCTAAATTTGGGTGCCTTGCAACCAGCATTTGCAAGCATATTTATGATTGTGCAGAATCACGGGGTCACATGATCACCATTTGCAACCTTTCCAGCCAACTTCCAACAAGCAAAGTCAATGAGGGAAACTGGGTTCACTTAAAACAGCAGTGATTGGCTTAAAAATTGTGGCAAAGGGGGTTTCAAAATTCGGTGTTTCCAAGCAGCCTAGAGCAAAGGAATGATAGGGTTCTTCATGAATGGCCTATCAAGCAGGTAGTAAATTATCTGGAAAATACAACTTTTCTGTCCTTCGGTCTTTGATAACACTCCAGTATTTAGAAGAATTCCAAGATTATGGTCTTATGAAAAACATATCATATCATATATATCTATGTTATTTACAAATCCATGAACAATACATAAAATTAATTTTTATAAAACTAAGTTCTCACTGTTCCTCATTCTCTATTTTCAAAATGTTCAGCAAAAAGGTCACTGAAAAGATGGAAACTGTTATAGTAAATGGAGGCCAAGCTATTCATGTATGAACATTCTGGAATTTAATCTATCATTAAAGAAATTATTTTGCTGCTATAATGTCATTGTGTGTGTGTGTGTGTGTGTTATTTCATACAAACTTTTAAACAGATGTCTCTGTTTTGCACATCTCCTTCATCATAAAGGGATTGGCAGAATAGCAGACTTGGATTACCACAGCCTCATGCCTACTATGCCCTCTTCTCCTCCATCTTCATTTTAGTCATTGTTTTGGGGAATGTCTTAGTCTGCCTAGCAGTTCTGAGGGAACGGAACTTGCAAACTACTACCAACTACCTTGTGATAAGCCTAGCAATAGCAGACTTGCTGGTGGTCATTTTAGTGATGTCATGGGTGGTACATCTTGAAGTGAGTAAAACCTGGACTGCTGGTTCATGGACACCATTTGATATACTCTCAGCATTTATTTCAATCTATTTAAACCAAATAGTGACTACTGCAATCCAAATTGTTTTTTCTGCCTCAAATTCAGCAATTATGAAATTACTAACAGAAAAATATTACTTGCAGGTCATATGATTTGGGCTAAATTGATCTATCAAAGGAATATTTCGGATATAACTTCCTAATGTATAAAATTGATGAGCTTTGTGGAAATATATGATAGAGAAGCAATAATGAATATGCTGGGTAGTTATGTACAAATTATCCCAGCAACTTTCAGTCTATAGAGTTGTTTGCCCTTATAATACTTTTTTTTTTTGCAATGTTTGCAAGAGCTGAGGTGGTGCAGTGGTTAAATGCAGCACTGCAGGCTACTGCTAGTTCAGCAGTTCAGCTGTTCAAATCTCACCGGCTCAAGGTTGACTCAGCCTTCCATCCTTCTGAGGTGGGTAAAATGAGGACCCAGATTGTTGGGGGCAATATGCTGAACTCTGTAAACCACTTAGAGAGGGCTGTAAAGCACTATGAAGCGGTATATAAGTCTAAGTGCTAGTGCTAAGTGCTATAATGTTTGGTTTCCCTGGCTTGACAGTAGTTCTTATCATATGTGAATGCAATAATGTTGATTATAATAGGATTTTTAAAATATATATATTTAATGTACAGGATTCAGCATATGTGTTCCTTACAGCACACTTACATAAAGAAACAACTAATGTTTAATTTATGAAGTATATTGATAGAAGGCATGGAGACTTGTCAGCAAAAAGCCTTATCCCGTGGCTTCACATTATCTCTGTAGTCCATGCCCTGTTTGAACTCTTTAGCTATAAGTTAGAAGGCACTTAGGTCCCAGTGTGTTGAATTTCTTCTGTTCCAATATGATTGCTACAGTTTAGGAAATATCCATATGAGAAATTGCTACCACTGAATGTTGATATTCTTAAGTCCTGTGTAATTCAATGACTTTAAAATGACAAGTTGTGTTAAGGTGACACACTGCAGTCATACACCTGATCATATGAGTTGGCAGCATATAAATTCAATCAATCAGTTAAATGGCAGTTTAATTTCTTCATCAGTCATTCCCTAGTAGTTGATGCTTTTCATATATGTCGGTCCACTAACTAAGAGTTCTGGGATTTGAACATCCAACATAGCTGGAGAGTTGGGCAAAGATAATTGATAATTAAACTGTGGAAAATAAGATTTCAGAAAGATACAATTTATTAATTAAATGTACATGCTGCCCATTTCTCCAATAAGACATTCTGGGCAGCTTGTATTGTATGCAAAGAACTGTAAGCAAAACGTGGGTTTTTATTTGGGCTCAACAGAGCAAATCATTTCTAGCATCTTTTCAAGTTGCATAGATGCTATAGTTTTGGAATTTGGTTGTCCTCAGTCTTAGCTAGTATGGCCCTTAAGAATTCTGAGAGTTAAGGGTTTCTGGAAAAGGTATGAACAAAGCACAGCCAATAACCACAGCAAAGAACAAGGAACCGGTGAATAGAATGGTTTCTTGCAACCTCTCTGGATAAAGAGAGGATAGAAGATAACCCACATGTGCTCTGGAAAGCTGCTCCTTACAAGGAGAGCTCAGAATGGTGGCTTTAGGCAGATTTAAGTGCTGGGAAATGATGAGATTAGCCATTTTACTTAAATGAGAGACTAGGTTCACAAACCTCACTCACTGATCGTTTTGGGAAAATGCTCATTAACTATTTCTAAGCTATTAGAAATCTTCAGAATGACAAGTTTGAAAATCCAGTTCAATCCTGAACAAAAGAAAATTGTAATTACAAGCTCAAGAATTTAAAGCATCTGAAATAAACATCAAAAAGCTAAATAAAATGTTATCTTAGAAGGTTATACGGTAAGTAGACTAAAGTCTCAAGTAAATTTGGAATATTGAAACATTTACTATAAGATTTTGAAATTAATTATAAAGACAAACAGCTTATCATGGGAAATAGATACTATTTTGGTATTTACAAGTTTTCAAAGATAAGCAATATCATATTTCAGAAAGCGGACACTAAAGGGGACTAAAGATTTTAGGTAAAGATTTTACAAACCTATAAGATGGCGCAGAACATTATAACGATGAAAATACTGAAGAAGTCTTTTGAAGAACAGAGCTAGAAATTGGTAGCCACAATATCTACAGTGTCCGCAGTGATGCCTTGCTTCTGTGAATACTCTATGTCCAAAAGTTATTATCTACAGATGTAGAACAAATTTTATCTGACAAGATAGAGATGGTTTCGAAAGTGGATTTGTAACTCATAGACCAAGAGAATGACTTAGAAAGGGATATTTCACTGGATTTACAAAAGAATCTGGCTGAGGTTTTAAAATGTGAAAGGGAAATACAAAAGATAAACCAAGAGAGTGACCTGGATAATTTTTTAGCTTTGAAGAACTCTATATGATGGGACAAAAAAGTAAAGAAGAGAAATTGAATCTTATGACAATATTTAAATTAAACTGTTAGAAGTAAAAGGAAGAAATATAAAGTTGGTTTATTTCATCAAGATTAAAATAAGATATGTTATTACTTCTGGAAACACTTTTATGCACATTCTTCTGACACTAGGACTGAAAATATGAACTTTTATGGATTTGTTTATAGATAAGACATGGGATATGGCAGTGATGGCGAACCTATGGCACGGGTGCCACAGGTGGCACGCAGAGCCATATCTGCCGGCACGTGAGCCGTTGCCCTAGCTCAGCTCCAGCGTGCATGTGCGTGCCTGCCAGCTGATTTTTGGCTTGCGCGGAGGCTCTGGTAGGATGATTTCAGCCTCCGGAGGGCCTCCGGGGTGGCGGGGGGGAGCGTTTTCGCCTTCCCCAAGCTCTAAGAAAGCATCTGGAGCCTGGGGAGGGCAAAAAACGGGCCTACCGGGCCCACTGGAAGTTGGGAAATGGGGGAGTGGGGGAGGGTCGAGCACGCATGCGCAGGGGGGTGGGGCGAGTGAGGAGCTTTGAATTATGGGTGTGGGCACGCACATGCATGCGATAGCGCGTGCACGCACTATTTCGGCACCCGAGGAAAAAAAGGTTCGCCATCACTGGGATATGGGATGAAGAGATAAATGTTTATAACCTCAAAGGGGGACGGTGAAACAATGCTAATTTTTTCAACTTGTGAAGTTTGGAAGTCATTTCTTTATATATTTCTCCTTTTTCATTTTAATTTGTCTCTGTCTTCTCTCCCATCTTTCTTTTTATTTTTGCTTTTTCATTTGATTTTCTACTGCTTTCTACTTTTTGTCTTTAAGTTTAGTTTGGATTAGATTTTACTATTATAATCAAAATTTGTAATAAAATTATATATAAGAATTCTGGAGCTGATATATATGAAGGTCATCAGACTGGGAATATCTGTATTTTACTAAGAATGCCACACTTTCCCCCCCTGAAACATTAATTAAAAATAACTTAAAGGCTTATATTGCTGATAGGCAACTTAATACAAATGCTGGTAGTTAATTATTCATATCATGTCACAGTAGCTCAAAATAAAAAAATTGAAATAGTATAATGCAAATCCAATTATGTCCACACAATGAAATGTGTACCAATATACTAAACTGTTCTGGAAAAGAAATTATCTCTGTAAAATTGCTGAAAAGCCATAAAGTGGATTGACAAAGAGAAAAGGACTTTTGTGAATATAAGTGGGGATATTAACAGAGAATAAGATCTGATTTAAAGGCTGTAATCTATTGTAAACCAGAACATTTTTCATCTCAAAAATTCAAAGCACTGCATTGTTATCAGGTCCTTTCTACCTGCCTCTGAAGAGGGAAGGGGTGTTAAGTTTTTATCATTTAATAATTGGTAAGAGAAGATTATGCTTTAGCTAATCTGTTATTCAAAGGAAGTAACTGAATCTTTTTTAAAAGAGAATTTGGAAAGAATCAGTAAGGAATGCTCAGTAGATCAGGGTGAAATCCAGCAGGTTCTGACAGGTTCTGGAGAACCGGTAGCGGAAATTTTGAGTAGTTTGGAGAACCGGTAGCGGAAATTTTGAGTAGTTCGAAGACCCGGCAAATACCACCTCTGGCTGGCCCCAGAGTGGGGTGGGAATGGAGATTTTGCAGTATCCTTCCCCTGGAGTGAGGTGGGAATAGAGATTTTGCCACGCCCACCAAGCCACGCCCACCACGCCACATCATGCCCACCAAGCCACGCCCACAGAACCAGTAGATGTATTTAGAGGAGCTTGCATAGCTACGTCTGCTAATGTTTTAATATAAAGGATAAAAACTGACTTTACCTTTTAAAGATCCATTTAACTAGAAGATCTGTGGCTGAACTTCTTATTTGAGCTATCATATCTTCTAGCAAAGCACTGGTGGACATCCAATAAATGAATTTCAAATTGTCAGACAATTCTATAATCCTATTCCTTTGAAATATTTTATGTCGATGGAGAGTGAACATTTGAAACACTATCCTTTCTCTAGCTTCAGGTATAGACATTAATGAAGCAAAAGAGAATATAGCATATAACCATATGCCAGTGAACTATAGAAACAAAAGATGCTTTACAAGATGCTGTATTTGAAAGTAAACATTTCCTACAACTGTTCTAGGGAGTGATCTTCACAGAAATTCTCATATAGAAAAGCATTAGGTTGTTTTGTTAATGCTAACATTCTACAGTCCAAAACATTGCTTTTTGAAATGACAATACATAATTTTGAAATATAAGGCTATAGAAAATAATTCTGGATTCAAGTTATGAATATCAGTTTGACCATTGATGTTTTATCTTGTCTATAAAACATGGCTGAAGATATCTTCATCTTATTGTCAAGGCTTTCTTTAGATCAGGGGTCTCCAACCTTGGCAACTTTAAGCCTGGAGGACTTCAACTCCCAGAATTCCCCAGTCAGCAAAGCTGGCTGGGTAATTCTGGGAGTTGAAGTTCTCCAGGCTTAACTTT
Organism: Diadophis punctatus similis; assembly: GCA_023053685.1. NCBI lineage: Eukaryota > Metazoa > Chordata > Lepidosauria > Squamata > Dipsadidae > Diadophis > Diadophis punctatus. The sequence continues at coordinate 2,820,951 of JALIGW010000038.1, read as the reverse complement.
GCCAAGATTGGAGACCCCTGCTTTAGATTATACATCTCCAGTCCATTAGATTGTATATTTTGCCAAGAGCTCAAGAAGTAGTACCCATGAATAGGACATCTGTGAATGACATATATAAATATGGAGAGGTCTTCTCCAGGAAACATATAAAACAGTTACTTAAATGATGAACCACATACAATATATCTTGCCTTGATACTAGCACAGCATATAACCCATGTATAATGCAAGATTTATTAATCTAACACCAATTGATGGGCTATAAATGGTGGTTGTTAGGGATTTGGAATTTGACAAAATGATATGTTTTGTGTAAGCAATCTTCAAAATCTTCATTCCTCTTTAAATCTGATCAGATTCATTCATTAGAACAGTAAATGTAAAATTCATGACAGTATAAATGGATGCTGAATGGGGTCTATGACTATTTGCCGCAGCCAACTTGCTGTGGCCAACTCACTAGGACCATCTCACCATAGCCAATTTACCACGGCCAACTTGCCACAGGACAACTCACTGCAGGACAAGAGTTACACTAATATCAAAGAAATGGTGGAATAGAATCATTAAAGAAAGGATGCAAATGGAGGGCGAAAACGAAATGCGAATGACAAAAACGAAAACATTTTTTTATTTTAAATAATTAAATTAAATAGAATTGTAAAATTGTCCCACAGTGAGTAACCTCATAGCGAGTTGGCCATGGTGAGTTGGCCATGAGGAGTTGGCCATGGCAAGTTGGCTGCAGCGAGCTGGCCATGGCAAGTTGGCCTATTCCATGCTGAGTGTGTTGCTTCTTTTAAGTAATAGTATTTTTTTATAAAAATATAATCCTACGTAATCCTTTTGTAATTTATGCGTTGGAATAAAAACATTATCCATAAATATGAAAAAGCTCATACTTGAAAGATGAGAAAAATTGACTAAATTAATATGGCAATGAATTAAGTA